>OZ010797.1:296719122-297919122 GCA_963932465.1 Maratus speciosus
TTAGAGTTTTCAATTTATTTTTATGATGCATAAAAGACATTGTCAATGCTTTTAAAAATAAATTTAAAATTTTTATATTTAATATTTAAATATATATTGATTATTTAATATAGACACAAATACTTTTAAATGAAAATATATAACTTTTTACATTAACTTTCAAAATCATTCTGTACATAAAAAAATATGTTACATAAATATATTTTACAAAAATATTTGCACATGATACTGCTAGATGTATACAAAAAGTATTTATAAACAATAATTGCAAAAATAACAGCAGACATTCTGTATCTTTTAAACTATCCTCATGATAGATAAAAGTCAAAGTCACCTTTTTTTTAATTACAGGGTAAAATTAATTATTCAGTCAGAGTTTCTTGAGCTAAATGTGTCAGAAGTCTCATGACAAAATAAAGCTTTTCAGTGTCATTAAGCTGGAAAAAAAAAAAAAAAAAAAAAAAAAAAAAAGTATCAATAATAAAATTTCTATAAAAAATCAAATCAAAATATCATAAAAGTTTACAAATAAATAATTAGAGGACACAAAGGAAAGGAAAATATTTCAATAATTGTGCTTATTCATTTCATTAAGATAAATGAATAAAGATAAACATCATATATATTAAAGTGTAAAGCTGATTCTGTAAGATAAGACTAAATAAAAATTAAATTTGAAAATTCAAAAAACCCGACTGCGTAAAAAGCGAACTAATTAATTATTTCTCATCAATGTGAAACTATTTTTTATATTACTTAGTTATTTTTTTTTAAAGAAAGAGAAGCATGCTATAAAAAATGTAAGTTATAACTACTCAGTAGTACAATAAACATCCTGTAATCTGGCATCCTAAGGTAAGGCACGACTTTTGGAAAAAAATAGTTTCCTGTTTAATCACTCTCAGTGTTTATAATATACTAATGTAACTTCAGAATGAGGAATTACGTAACAACCCATTACAAATGGTTCAAAATCATGAATCTATAAATAGCTCAATCACCACATTGACGAGGGGTGAAGAAAAAAACATTTCTGTAGATAATTTGCGAAATTTTAGAGAAGAATTTTATAGTGACTGGTTTTTATTTTATATTTGTGTACTTATGTTCTACTTTTAGATTATATTGAGTATTTTTTTAATTCTGTTTTTTACTTTCTTCTATCTTTACAAGAAGAAAGTATTGGATTCGTGAAAATTTTCGACTTCCGGTTTTCGACGGATTTACACGTTTTAAAATGCCCAGAACACGATTTGATGGTTTTTAGAAAATGTCTGTCTGTGAGTCTGTCTGTCACTCTGTCTGTGAGTCTGTATGTGACAAAAATTTTGTGGGCGCTCTATCTCAAGAACTAATGCACAGAATTTTACAAAACTTATTATTTAGTTATACCTTGATATTAACTAGACCTGATTAGTTTTTGGTGAAAATCGCCCAACAGGTGGCGCTGCTATGCGGCATTTTTCACGATTTCTGAAATAGCTATATCTCAAGAACTACTGCACGGATTTTCATAAAACTTCAGATTCAGTTAGTCCAGGATGTAGTTTGGTGCTGATTACTTTTTTGTGAAAATCGCCCAACAGGTGGCGCTGCTATGCTGCATTATTCATGATTATCGCAATATCTGTAACTCAAGAAAAAATGCACGAATTTTCATCAAACTTCAGATTTCGTTAGTCCTTGATATAAATTAGAGCTGTTTAATTTTGAGTGTAAATCGCCCAACAGGTGGCGCTGCTGTGCTGCATTTTCACGATTTTCGCAAGAGCTGTATCTCAAGAACTATTGCACGGATTTTCATCAAACTTCAGATTTAGTTAGTCCTTGACATGAATTGACGTGTAAATTAGTGCTGTTTAATTTTTGGTGTAAATCGCTCAACAGGTGGCGCTGCTATGCTGTATTTTTGCGATTTCCGCAATAGCTTTATCTCAAGAACTAACGCTTAGATTTTCAGCAAACTTCAGATTCAGGTATACCTTGATATCATTTACATGGTTCATACACTCAAGAACAAATAAAATTCAAGCACTATTCCAGCACTATTCAAGGACTGTTTAGATACATACATAAAAATGGCGTAGAATAACACATAAGGAAAATAGCCACCACATTGATTATCTATTTTAAAAAAATCTTATCAAATCTTTTCATTTTTATAACAGGCATTTTCAAGAAATTATTAGAGAATTTTTAAAGAATAACGTGTTTTAACTTATTAAGGTACCATGGGAAGAAATTTCAAATATAATAAAAAGTTAAGACACAAGAGCTTGATTTTCTTTTCTTTAAGTGGAAAAAAATATTTTAAAAATAAATAAATAACAGGTATGGTATCACTACAAGAGCAGAAAACAGGAGTAAACCAGTTAAATTTTAGGAATTCTGAACACTCATCAGGAGTCATATATTAGCATTTCTGAAGTTGTGAACAATATACTTTTTTTTATAAATATTCTCTGAATTCTCAAACCTTACAGCATTTGTGCTTATCCATAAAAAATAATTGAAATAAAGGTTAGATAATTTACTTTTACTTTTTAAATACAAAAGATTTTTTTTAAGTGGATTTATAAAAAGGAAATAAAATTTTTTTATCAGTTACACAGTGAAAAATTTGGAATTAATATATTTCGGTGAAGTTTTAACTGATTGACAACATTCGCGATTTTTATAAATGACCGATTTTTTTTTTATTATTACTGATTGACTATGTTAGGAAGGAGCGGTTTTTTTTTTTTGGGGGGGGGGGGGGGGGGGATTTGTGAAATCGGCATCAAACTGACGAATTTTGTGGTATTTTTCCCTGGCGGATTGTTAAAATTTACAATTTTTGTTCAGTGACAGATTGAAGAAATTCGTGATTTTTTTTCAACGTATAGTTGAGAAAATTTTCAAGGGTGATTCTCAGTTTAAAAAATTCTAAAATTCACAGTAAATTTTCTGAAAGACTACAGCAGATAGCAGAAGGGGTAAATCCCCTCCCGGCACTGGCTATGCGTGTTTTTTGAGGCCCTTTGACAAATTTAGTCTTTTTTCGTAACCTTTCGATGAAATTTCCCTTTTTTCCGCTATCCTTTGAAGAAATTAGAGTTTTTTCTCCAATCTTTAAATGCAATTCGCACTTTTTCTGCGATCCTTTGACGAATTTTGTGTTTTTTTTTCGCGTTCCTTTGAAGAAATTTGCGTTATTTCTGCAATCCTAGGGGTGATACCGAGTAAAAAAAAATTCTGAAATTTACCTCAAATTTTCTGAAAAATTACAGCAGAAGGTGAGAGGGGAAAATCCACTCCCGACACTAACTATGTGTTTCTTCTGCAGCCCTTTGACGGAATTCGCGTTTTTTCGCGATCTTTCGACGAAATTTGCCGTTTTCTCGCGATCTTTCGACAAAATATGCCGTTTTCTCGCGATATTTTGACGAAATTTTCGGTTTTTCGCAATCTTTTGACGAAATTTTTGGGTTTTTTCGCGATTTTTTAACGAAATTTTCTGGTTTTTTGAGATCTTTCCACGAAATTTACAGTTTTTCCCGCGTTTCTTAGACGAAATTTGCGTTTTTTCCGCGCTCCTTTGGCAAAATCTGCGTTTTTCTGAAAACGATTGGCAAAATTTATTTTTTTTGCCGACCGTTTGTCGAAATTCGCGATTTTTTATGGCCGAATTTTCGGATTGGTGACCGATTTTTGTAAATTTTCGAAAATAAATGCTTTAAATTTTAGGAAAATTCGGAACAAAATCACCCCTACGTGATCCTTTGAAGAAATTCTCAATTTTTTGCGATCTTTTGTCGAAATTTGTGTCTTTTTCACGATCCTTTGTCGAAATTTGCAATTTTTGCGCGATCCTTTGTTGAAAACACGCGTATTTTCGCGTACTCTTAATGCAATTCGCGTGTTTTCCGCGATCCTCTGACGAAATTTACGCTTTATTCGAGATTCCTTGACGAAATTCGGGTTATTTCTCTAGTCTTTGACGAAATACGCGTTTTTTCCCACGACCTTTCGACGAAATTCGCGTTTTTTCCGCGATCTTTAGACGAAATTCGCATTTTTAAAGCGATCCTTTGGCGAAATTACCGATTTTTTTAATGCGAATGATTGTTGAAATTGATATTTTTCGGCAACAATTTGTCGAAGTTCGCGATATTTTTCCAGCACTTTTCATTCCTTGAAAATGAATACTTTTTTTTCCAGCACTTTTCATTCCTTGAAAATGAATACTTTTTTTTCCAGCACTTTTTCTACTTTTTCCAAAGCGTACGAACCATGATTTAGTGCTGTTTATTTTTAGTGTAAATCGCTCAACAGGTGGCGCTGCTATGCTGCATTTTTCAGAATTCCCGCTGTAGCTCTATCTCAAGAACTAATGCACGAATTTTCATCAAACTTGAAATTCAGATATACTTTGGTATGAATTGGTGCTAAATTCATGTAATTTCTTGTACTATTTAAATGATTTAATTGACGTGATTTACATAGAAGAAAGTTTTGTGATGGCCACAACATACTAGTTTAATATGTTCAAGCATAATTTTAAAAAATAAAATCGGTTCAGATTTACTGGAATTTCGGATCACTGGGGTTCAGATTGGCAGGGTTCTACTGTACTTTTTAAATTAACTTTTAACAAAAGTTTAACTCTAATCTATAAAACAAAGTCGCAACTCAAAATACATCAGTATGGATCCATACATTTTCTTTCTTTTTAAAGAGCAATGCAACTTTTTACGAACTCCCTATACTCTATAGCAGTATTGAAAATACATAAATAAATCACAGTTATTATAGAAATATATACCAGGACAGATTGGTTAGCTGTAACTGTAGCCAGTGGTGTCCTAATTAATTGCAAATCAAGTTCCTACAAAACAATAAGCAAAAGCAAATAATAATCAAAAAGATCTTACATAGAATTATTGAAAAATGCAAAGAAACATTTAAGAATTTACAGTTCAAAACATAAATTAAAATTTAAAAAAAGATAAATAAACTGAACAGTACTTAAAAATATGATAGGATGACCTAGCCAGTAGTTGATCAAATAAGGTCAGTGCTACATGGTTTTTATCATATTTCCTTCCTTAGAAGTAAAGTAACATGACTGCTAGAACTGTTAATGAATGAACTATACTGGGCAAAAATGAAATCTGTTGAAATTAAATAGCAACAAAATTATAAGTAAATAGTTTCTTTATTTGCCATTTCTTTATTTAGTTTCTTTGCTTGTAGTTAACTGAAGAAATCAGTCGAAAATTCAAACATTAATCTTTAAAATACCATGCTTAAGCTGTGATTAACAATAATTCATATAAAACTATTATTTGAAATAAGCTAGGAGGAAGTGGATTATTTTAACTTACCATAATTGTCTCCAACTAATCAAAAACTAAATTTTTACATTTTGTAATAAAAAAATTCATAAAATGGTTTCTCTTACAGCAGGCAGCTGACAACAATATGACAACAGGTGCTCCAACATTTAAACAAAAATATTATGTTTAGTGGCACATGTAAAACTCATTTCTGCCTGAAATGGTGCAATGTTTAAAAAAATTGATCAACTACTGGAAGGGTCACCCTATTTATTTATCTATTTTGTCAATTATTTTGTTTTATAATTATTTACACGATGGAACCCATAAAATTCAATAGAATAAAAATTCCAGTGAAAAAAAAATGAGTCTTACATCAGCTAATTTAATTTAAAAAACAATTATTATTTCGTAAACTACGCTTATCATGGGGTCATTCCATGCCAAATCAACAAAAAATTTCAGATTTCAATGAAACTCCCAGGAATCATTGTCCCTGATGATATAAATGAGAATATATTTTTACAATTTTTTTATCTCATTAAATTTTCATACAATTAATTATTTAAATAATGAAAAATCATCATTTTTTGGTTTGCATAATCGTTTTCAATTTTGAATTTCTCAAATTCTATAACCCCTCATTTTAAAGAGAATTCCATAAGGTTTGATTTGATATGCAAGTTGACTACGCTTCATTAAAAATAATAATTTTTAATTTTTTTAAAAATTTGAAATTAAAAAATTTTTTAGATAGTGCTTTTTAAAAATTTCAAAAAAAAAAAAAAATAAATAAATGTATGTTTTATGTAATATTACAAGCTTAAAATTTTGAAATTTTTAGAGTGGGATCTCAATGGGATCAGGAGTTATTAAATAAAAGGTAAATATTACAACATAAATGATAATCTGACTAACTTATTTTGCTATTTATTTATTTTTTGTACGGTAAACTTCAGCTTTTATTTCATAACTCCTGATCCCATGGAGATCCCACTCTAAAAATTTCAAAATTTTAAGCTTATAATATTACATAAAATATACATTTTTTTTTTTAATTTTTTAAAAAGCACTATATAAAAATTTTTTTTACTTCAAATTTTTAAAAATTATTTTTTTAACGAAGCATAGTCAACTTGCATATCAAATCAAACCTTATGGAATTCTCTTTAAAATGAGGGGTTATAGAACTCTCTACGCCTGATACAACTTGAGAAATTCAAAATTGAAACCATTTATGCAAGCCAAAATATGAGGATTTTTCGAAATTTAAATAATTAATTGTATGAAAATTTAACGAGCTAAAAAAATTATAAAAATACATTTTCATTTATATCATCAAGGACAATGATTCCTGGCAGTTTCATTGAAATCTGAGATGGTCAGGTTGGGTCACTGGTTGATTTGGTGTTGAATGACCCCATAATACTATTTTTATTAACTTTAATTTTCTTATTTTCTTTATGAAATTTTATTCATCTAATCTATAGTTTATTTTATAATAAAGTAATCAGAAACATATAATAATCAAGATAAAAAAAAATCCATTAAGGCTCTGATAATCTAACATTTGTAATTAAAAAATGAAAAACAAGCAAAAATTACGTGTCTTTGACAGAATTATATTATTTATTGTTAGTTTTATTAATGAAAAAATACATTTGAAGCTAAACTATAAACATAACATCATTTTGTCACCAACATAAAATTTTTTTGCTTCATGGATATTTTAATGCATAATAAGTTATTAATAAATATATTTCTAGCAAAAATTGATGACATGTTCCTAATAGAAACTTTACATACAAATGATTTTCAAATCTCATGGCTCACCTCGATATTCTAATTTCAGCACCAACAGAGTAAAAATATGCAGAAAACTGAACCATTTAGACAGATTCACAGTAAAATATTTCATATATATTTATTAATGAAAATTTACATTTGTTAAATATATTTTTTATTGCTGAAGCATTTCACTCCTTTCTGAGATGAACAGTTTTAGATACTTTTTCAACTGATTTTACAGATGAAAAGTGATGTCATAAACATAATTTTCATTTATAAACTATATATATATGATGATGTATCCATCTTCCCTGGTATGTTCAACAAATGGTGCTACACGCACAGTTAAAATACTTCTATTTCAACTCCTGGCTGTTTGTTATGATTAGGTGTGGGCGCTGCTGTAACCAGTGTGTCTATGCTGTAAGCCGTACAACAAAAGATCAGCATTCTTTTCGTTAAATTTTAATTATTAAATTGTTGTTATTTGTTAATTGGAATCTTTATTTTGAGTAAATGAACATCTTACAACATCTTTTATTGCGCAACTCACCACACATACATACCGTCAAACTTGTTTAATACGAGCATGGCTAAAATGAGGACACGGTTAATACAAGCAACTTGCACGCTAAGAATTTTTCAGCATTTAAATTATATTAATAGTATAATGATGGCAAGCTTTTTACGAACTACAAAAGCAGGATCATGGCTAATGCGAGCAAAAGATTTGTTCATTTCAATGTGATTTTCAGCAAAAATTAGGGTAAAATTAGTAAAAAAATCCCTTCCTTATTGAACAATGTTTTTTCTCAGCAATAATTTTTCTGTCTGCCAAAATGCAGTAATTTATCACTTTACAGACACTTAACAGAATCTCTAAGGAGACTCTTCACCTACCTAAGAGAAAACAAAGGAATGTCCGGAGATCTTGATGGAATGAAAGAAAGATGGGAGCAGGAGAGACGAGGATGTTTCAAATAACAGCCTTTTGTAAGATTTACAACTAAGCTATGGTAAGGAAGGAGCATAGAAGAAAACCTTTATTTGTTTCTTTCTTTAAATCTGGACTCTGGGCCATATTAATCAGCCTTTTCACAACTCTAATTTACACTATTAAAATGAAAATCATATGTGAAATAAGCAGCTTAAAAAAGTGGCTGTTACAATTTCAGATGAGTTTTTCTGGGGAAAATGGAAGTGATCAGTTGTATGACTGTATGTCGCTCATATCTTTTGGAATTACTAGTTCTTTAAAGGCTTTGGCTTCAGTACTGTGTTATATGTCTAAAGAAAATGATACTGACAAAAGTAAGACAATTTCATATCCCCGCCGAGATATTAGCCATCTCAATGTTGTTGGCGAGTTTGAAGACGATCTGTGCATCATTACAACTTTTATCGTGCAGACAAAATTTAGTACATATATATATATATATATATACATATATAAACTTTTTAGTTGGGGGTGGTTTTGGGTTCCTGGGGTTCTATAATGAAAAGTTATGAAGGAATTTTCAAAAGTCGCACCATTGTAATTACTACAATAGGTAGTATTTCTTATGAAATCTACCTAAAATCGAGGACTTTTAAGGACAAAAGGAGAAAGATTTTTTTTTTTTTTTTGGGGGGGGGGGGGGGGGGAGAGGGGAGGAGGGGGGGGGGAGAGGAATTGACATGAACGATTATTTATTGTTAAAAAAGAGAAACAAACAGATCAGATAAATTTTACAAATTAAAAAGTTCTAAAGATTTTAAACTTTGTAAATGATGGATGGAGGAAAGGAGATTCAAAATGAGATCAGCAGGTATTTTTTTTTAAGGGGAGGGGTAAAAAGGTTTTGCAGACTAAGTTTTGTGTGGTACGAAAGAGGGGGAGAGGTAATTTCTGGTTGGGGGGGACAATGTTAAATGATTATTTGTTGTTATTGTTAAAATAAAGTAACAAACAGACCAAAAAATGTTTAAATCAATTTAAACAGTTTGAAGATTTTTACAGGGTTCATACTCTCTTTCCATCATAAAATTCAAGCACCTTTCCAGGAATGAAAATTACCCTTTCGCTAATGCTAATTTTATGGGAGAAATTTATAAAGATATCTCGGTTGCATTTCAATATTTTCCAATACTCTCTTTCCATGATAAAATTCAAGCACCTTAACGAAATTTCAGAAATGAAAATTTTAATGTTAGAAAATACCATATTACAAAAGTATCTAGAGAAAAAAAAATTATTTTTCATTTTCACATGTTTTCAGGCGAATGCGATACATAACATACAGTACCGAAGGCTTAAATGTGAAATGTTATGAGAAAGTCATCGAAAAATAGAGAAATTTTTTTTTCATTCTACTTTGAAAGTTATTTGTGCTAACACTAGACAAAAGTAGACACTTGATAATTTTGCATTGTTATGATATTAATACACAATTTTAAATTTTACAAAAATTAAATGACTTTTTCATAATTTGCATTAATTTGAAAACATCCACTAAATCATTTTTCAAAAAAGTATATTAAACACACACAAAAAAGAAAAATTTGCATATTTCAGCATGAATAATTTATTGCATTTTAAATGCAAAACTTTTTTTTTCACACTTTGAGCCCTTTAACTGCATTTCCTATTTTTTTATCTAAAACTTTAGCCTTTTTTCTTTTACAGTTAAACATCGCAATTTTCTCCATTGTCCATTGGGAGGGGATTTACAATCTTGCAATTGGCAGTAGCAACAAGTACATGTCTTTTCATTTTCTTTTGTTAACTTAATCCCAGAAGGGGAAGTGAACAATGCGAAGTACAAATGCTCGTATTCTGAACTCCTGAAAATAAAACGATCTTAGACCAAATATTTTTGCCTGATTAATTAACTTATATATTTTTTTCATTTGCAACTCTTGTTTTATTTTGAACCTCTGAATAAAAAAAAAATCAAGTAGCTATAAAAAAAAAGTAATGCAAATTAAGCACCTTCATTAAAATTTAAACAAATTCCAGCACTTTCAAGGACCTTTTCTCTCTCTTAAAAATTCAAGGACTTTCAAGCGCTTTTAAGCATTGTATGAACCCTGTTTTTAACTTTGTGAGCTTGGGAGGGAGGAGGGGGGGGGGGGGGGGATGGGGAAAAACAGAAATTTTGTGGGGTGTAGGAAAGTTATTAGATGATTGGTTAGTTATCGGATTTGCATAAGCAAATCACGATCTCATCGAACCGCTTACGCCCTCTAGTAGAGGCAAGAAAAACAACTTTGAAGTCAAAAAGGGAAAAGAAAGATATTGCGATACGAACATAAACAAATCCATTTCAAAGTGGACGAAGTCAATTTAAAAGAAAGCAGTTAGCTGGAAAACTACTTCAATAGATAAATGCAGGAAACTTATTTTAATTTAGTTAAATTATTCATTAGATTTATAGATTTACTTAGAATACAGGGTTTGTATTTTAAGTAACGAGAATATTTTTGTCCTGATGCAGCTGTATGCCAGAGGGCGCTCCGACCGGTTGGAGTCGGTAGTGGGGCCTTCGACCTTGATAACGCTCCACTCGCCTGTCGCCTGCTGGGTGTGGTTGAGGCAGGATCAAGCGTGGCGTAGACGTCTTCAAAAAAGTGTGTGCAAGTTAACAAAGCATTGAGCAGCGTTACGCAATCAAATTTTGCATTCGCCTTGGAAAATCGGGTGCATCAACGCTGGAAATGATTCAGCAAGCGTATGGCAGGGAAAGATTATCGCAAGCAAGTTTTTAGATGGCATAAAATGTTTAAAGAAGGCCGGGAGAGCGTGGAGGACAAGCCCCTGGCAGGTCGCCCGTCAACATCAAGAACTGCAGAAAACGAACAGCGTGTGTGACATTTGGTGAACACGGACCGGCGTTTAAGTGTTCGCATGATCGCAGAAAAGCTAGGAATGGATAAAATGGTTGTGCACAAAATCATCACTGTGGATCTTGGGATGAGGAAGATTTGCGCCAAACTCGTGCCGAAAGTTTTAACGGACGTTCAAAAGCAAAACCGTGAGGCCGTTTCAAAAGATCTTTTGGAACGCATTGAAGAAGACCCTCATTTTTTTGACAACGTCATTACCACGGATGAAAGTTGGTTCTTTCAGTACGACCCCGAGACAAAACGTCAGAGCAATGGCACACTCCACAATCGCCTCGACAGAAGAAAGCTCGCATGTCCAAGTCCAGAATGAAAGCAATGTTGATTGTCTTCTTTGACAAGAACGGTGTTGTCCACTCGGAATTTGTGCCCGAAGGACAGACAGTCAATGGTGCCTTCTACGTGGAAGTGTTAAAAAGACTGAAGCGTCGGGTCAACCGAGTGCGACCAGAAATTGCCGCCAATTGGATGCTCCACCACGACAATGCGCTATCTCACACCTGCTTCGTGGTTACCGAGCACTTGACAAAAAATGGCATCGTAACAATTCCACGGTCTCCCTACAGCCTCGACCTTGCCCCAGCAGACTTTTTCCTCTTCCCTAAAGTGAAAACCGCCCTCAAAGGGCGCCACCACGGGACCCTGGATGCTGTCAAAAGGGCTTGCACGCATGCTCTGATGAATGTTTCAGTTGGTGACTTCCAGGGAGCGTACGAAGCGTGGAAATCTCGCCTGCAGAAGTGTGTTGATGCTCAAGGAGCATATTTTGAAGACAACTAAAGTTTTGTAGTGATATCACTAATAAATTATTTTTTGTGGACTTATTCTCATTACTTAAAATACACACCCTGTATAACATATGTCTTTAATAAACTTAAGGGGATGAAAAGAAGGATAAGTAAGCTGTCTTAAGTAAAGGTAAGTGGGTTCTGTAGGTTTAATCAAAAGGAAATACTAGATAGGAATATATGAATGTACAGTGACAAGACTAGGGTTGCACTTTTCTAACATACACCACTGGTTGAGTTTAACTTCTAGGGTAAGAAACTGTCACTGTCAATGAAGTGTAAGGTGGAGGTGTAAGAAAAGTAATAAAATTCTGATTTTCTAGTCAAAATGAGAGAAAGGATTTTTTTTTTTTCCCCTTTTGTGACGGTTAAATGGGACTCGGATAATCGCGACTCTACTGTATTAAGATTTTGAGATGTTACATACAAAAAATCCTTAAAAGTTGTCAATTTGCAATTGGAATTTTCCCTACTGATTCGTTAAACAAATTTTTGCAAATTTTACAAATTATTGAATACCAAGATACAATAGACTCCTTCAAAGCTGCAACCCTAAAATTCGCAAATGCCTGAAATCCACACATCTTTACATATGTAAACAATGAAACTTTCATTTCAGATGTAGGGGCAAAATTACAAAATTTTTCAATTTTATTTCATCCCCTATGTATTTTAATATGTAATTCTTAAGGGTGTATTCCGATCCAAACTGCTTATTTTCTGATTCATTTTTGCTCTCAAACGCATCAAACTGGGAAATTGTCTTATTTAGAAACTACATAATGTGCCGTGCTTCTCGATTTTTTGATAAATGCAGAAAATATTGTAAAAAATGCTGTCAAAATCGGCGTTTTGAACTGAAATTTACGGAAGCGGGTGATCTGGGGATGAAAAAGATGGTCATACTGAGAAAATAATTGCTTAAAAATCAAATTCTAATTAATTGAGTGAAAAATGAAATCACACGTCACCTTATACAGCTCTTCAAAAATCACCCCAGCAAGTTTCATGTTTTTACTTTTAAAAATGAGTCTGAAAATGTCTCAGAAAATTTCGAGCTGTTGAGGGTGGAAAAATATTTTTTCAAATGCACCCTTAATAATATGACTGAACACGTGGTTTTCCATAAAAGGAGTATAATTTTTTTTTTTTTTAAATTAGAGTATTGCTGATATCATTGGTAACCATAACCTTTTTACCAAATTTATTTATGCATTAATCAAGCTTTTATGGTTATTATTACGATGATTTTGATGTGAATTAATAGAAAGTACTTTTCATAAGGAAAGTTTCTTTGAATAATTCAAGGAAAATGTAACTCATCTTTTTTATGCATATTCAAATATACATTAATAATTATTTATTTGACATTTACTTTTAATATTTTAATTAGTTTTTAAATTATCTTACTTTTTATCCTTTTAGTTTATTACTTTACTTAATTATATTAATATTTTACGGTGCTACTTAGTTATCATGTCGACCAAATATCTATCACCATACTATAAGATTAAATGCCAATAATGGTTGACCATAAATGTCACATTCACTTGACTTGACTTTAAGCAAGTTACACCTGTTTATGTCATCGAAGTGATTTTTAATTTGATGTTTTATTTGTTCTTTCGTTATTTAAAATAAAAATTATGTCAATTTGTATAATTTGGTGAGTGGTTTGGCGATTTATATAATTTTGCGAAACTGGTCGACAGAATAACTAAGTAGTACCTATTTTACTATATAACAGTCATTCATTACAATTTTGATTGCATTATTGCATTCAAATTACTGTTTAAAAAATGTAAACAAAGCAATGACCAGAAGTCTACAAAATTCTAAAATCCACACAACCTCTGGTCCCAAGCTGTGCGGATTTGAGGGAGTCTAGTGTATTTATTTCACGGTTAATGATTGCTTGATGCTTCTTGATGTCTTAATGAGAATGTTTTTCTATATGCTAAAAATTTGGCAGGCTCACACTCTGAGCATCGGGTTGCATCCACTTTGTCCAGTCAAGTCAAGGTGAAATTCTTTATCACAAATGTCATTTTAAATACAGATTCCTTTGACATATTTTAATAATAAAACTTTTTCTTTACAAGTAATATATCTGCTCTGTAACTAACACAATCTATACATTTAAAAGGAAAGGCTGTTTTGTTAGTCATCTGGCCTGAGATTTCTACTGGGCTTATTTTGATAATTATTTATATTTTAATGAAAGCACTTTATTTGTATATGTGCCCACACATGATATTTAAAAAAATAATCCCATTTTTATATTTTAATTGTCTTTTATGAAATTTCTTCACATTGGTGGCAATCTGATTACTTCCACTGTTGAAGAGAGACGGGAAACAATAGGAATTACCATATCATTACGGATGCCATTTTTATGTGGGTGGTTCAATAATTATTGTCCCTAGTGTATATAAAATATTTGTACTGTTATGGTTGATGCGGAATATCGAAGCTTAATGTCTTAAATGCCTGTATGCTCAATTTCAGAACCTAGCTGCTATATTAACATAGTTTTGGAGGGAGGGGTGAAGTTTTAAAGACTTACTTTTGAGGGTGTTTTTAAGGAGGGGGGGAGGGGGGGGAAGGATAAAATGCTGGTTTGGAGCTTATAAGGCTACATTTGTGACAGTGAATGAGATGTGGCTACATCATGATGATTCCGAGACCAAACGACAGTAGTTACGTCTCATCCATTGTCACAAATCTAGCCCCATAAGCTAAAAATCAGCCTTTCACACCTCCTTCCAAAACTATGTGAATATAGTAGCTACGATTCTGAAATTGAGCACATAGGTATCTAAGACATTAGGCTTTGATATTCCATAACAACCATCACAGTACAAATATTTTATATACACCAGGGACAATAATTATTGAACCACCCACATATATTACAAATAAAAATAACTTTTTTTTTAAACTTTTGAACAGAAAATGACATCACAATTTAAAATAACGCAATTTTACTCATAAAGTTGTTACATTGCAATGGTTTTTTCATTCCGCTGATACTGAGATTGAGACGCTCGTCTCACAAAGCTTCAGTGGGTAAAAATGATGTCATAGTAAAAATGAAATGGGTATTTTCTCTGATAAAACTAAATATTTTACTATGAATGCACTGAAAAGTAAATTGCTGGATTTTACCAGCACTCATATTAGAATTTCAAGTCAAGAGTGAGAATGTTTACATTCAAAATTGTAACTGGCAAGCGTGACATCACATTTGGGGATATATGTATTAATAATCTATTGCACATTAAAATATTTTTAAAATAGTGAGTATGAATATGAAATGTATGCATGCAAATTTTGCGATGGTGAAAAAGAAGTTATTTTTAGATTTTGTTGAAAACAAAAATTATAATTTTATCATGGTGGCACAATTTTTGTTGATTTTTCATTATGTAATACCAAAGATCAAAGCCTCAATTAATAACTTCATGATTTCATTATCTTAATTGCATGTACTGATTACATTTAGGATTAAAGTTTCATTCTTCAATAATTTGAAAAGTTGAAATTAAATTTTATTTAAAAATAATATTTGTTTTAAGAGTTAAGCTAGTCAATATAATATTGATTAATTATTTTTGTTATTAACCCCCGGTACGGTATGCTATTTCTTTCTCCCAGCTTATTTTGTGTTGTCTTCAAAAATAGCATTACCTTACAGAAGCCAGCCGTAAAACAAAGCAGTACGATTAAATACTCTATAGCAATTTTTTTAACTTCTAAGCATTGCACATTTTCAATTTTTAACCGTCGTATTGGGGGAAAAAAGTACTTTTAAATGCAATTTGTTTGAAAACTGCATCTCCATTTATTTTTGAAATATTAATTTTTTTGTAGTTTTTGGAGCCATTTGCTTAATATTGGCAACGGAAGTACTCCATTTCCGTAGAAAGTAAAGGAAAAATAGTTGTAAAATATTAATTATATATTTTTGTTGCCATTTTTTCATAACAACAAAAAACAAGTGGGTAAGTGTGATCACAGATCGCACAGAGGGTTTCGTTTAATATTCCTTTCAAAACACTTTATCCTTTTGAAAAATCTGTTAGTTCCACCTTTCACAACCAGGGGCGCAGTCTATTCTAAACAAACCTCTATCCGAACAAAACTCCGTTTTACATACTATCCGTATATATATTAGTCGAAGGGATTGGGCCCATAGCAAAAGAGATAAGTAGGCGCCCCTGGCGGTAAAAAGTGGAACTAAAATATGTAAGGCTATGGTGCATAATATGAAAGAATGGTCGAAGGGGTGTCGGAAAAAGTTGGAAAAGTGCTCTGCGGGTGAAAAGGGCAGAGGTTAGAAAAATTGCTTAAAATATACAAGTTAGAGCACGGAGGAGTAAATAATATAAGACTTTTTGAAAATTTTACGATTTGTCGTGTGGGAGGTATTCAGGTATACGTATGCAAAAATTCATGTCTCCAACTTAATTAGGGGCTCTCTTAGAAAGAATTGCTTAAAATATATATGTGGTAGCTCAAAGGGTTAAACGTAAGACTTTTTCAAGATTTTATGATTTGTCGCCTGGCCTCAGGTGTTCTGCTATAAGTATGCAAAATTTCAAATCGCCAATTTAATAAGGGGCTCAGTTAGAAAGAATTGCTTAAAATAAGCATGTGGGAGCCCAAAGGGTTAAATGTACGACTTTTTCAAAATTTTATGATTTGTCGCATGATGGTGTTCAGCTATAAGTATGCAAAATTTCACGCCTCCAACCTAAATAGGGTGTCACTTAGAAAGAATTGTTTAAAATGCACATGTGGGAGCCCAAAGGGTTAAATGTACGACTTTTTCAAAATTTTATGATTTGTCGTTTGATGCGAGGTGCTCAGCTATAAGTATGTAAAATTTCATGCCTCCAACCTAATTAGGGGCTCACTTAGAAAGAATTGTTTAAAATACACACATGGGAGCCCAAAGGATTAAATGTACGACTTTTTCAAAATTTTATAGTTCGTCGTTTGATGTGAGGTGTTCAGCTGTAAGTATGTAAAATTTCACGCCTACAACCTAATTAGAGGCTCACATAGAAAGAATTGTTTAAAATACACAAATGGAGCGCAAAGGGTTAAATGTACGACTTTTTCAAAATTTTATGATTTGTCGCTTGATGTAAAGGTATTCAGCTATAAGCAAAATTTCACGCCTCCAACCTAATTAGAGGCTCACATAGAAAGAATTGTTTAAAATACACATGTGGGAGCCCGAAGGGTTAAATGTACGACTTTTTCAAAATTTTATGATTTGTCGTATGATGTGTGGTGTTCATCTATAAGTATGCAAAATTTCAAGTCTCCATATAGTTTCTGAGAACGGGCTCTGTGACGGACAGACAGACAGACAGACAGAGGAGCGAGACGAATAGGGTTTCGTCAGATGAACGAAACCCTAAAAAGTAATTAAAATACGTGCTATTTTGAAAAAATATAAACGAAGGATTTCTGTTAAAACATGGAGCTATTATAAACTATATTTAATTTTGAGTATCTATGTTACAAACAAATGAAGGCCTATGAATCATTAGACAGCTGAGTTTTTTTTCTTTGTCGAGTTTCTTTAATGATGGCATCTTTTTGCTGCATTTGTGTATTATTTCGTGATAGTGACGTCCTATGCCTACTTTACCGTAGATGTTTAAGAGGGGATCGTAAATGTGGAATTCTTAAGCGGACGCGAATGACGTCATTTTACATAAAATAAAAGCGTAATTGAAATATGTTTTGTACTATTTATATATACATATATAATTTTTTCATTGGAGGCAACACTAAATTCTGAAAAAGCAGAATTCCTGTTTTCTAGTTTTTTTTTATAAATTCAGTCAATCAGTTCTTTTAAAGATTTTTATTCGTTGAATTCAACAGGTTTAGACTCGTTTAAGGGTTATAAATATTCAATAAATTAATCTAAGAAATGTTCAGTTGCCAAACATAGATAAGAAAACAGACAATCACCTGAGCAATCTTACAAAATTGTAAAATGTTTCAGTGAAGCTGGTATTGAAATTATTTGAGTTACAAGGAAAGACTAAAAGAGGATAGGTGAAGAAATTGCACAACACTTTGAAACAGTACTAGATGTTTTCGGCACACTGCAATTTCAAATCCTTAGTTCTATAATCAGAAATTTTTTCTGACTTTTTCTCAAAAATTTCCAATTTCCTTGACTTTTTCTCAGGAATCGTACATGTCCCTGATTTTCCCAATCCATATACATTTCCAGGTTATCCAGGTGGCTAGACACCCCGACATCATAAAAGTGCATA
Source organism: Maratus speciosus (assembly GCA_963932465.1). NCBI lineage: Eukaryota > Metazoa > Arthropoda > Arachnida > Araneae > Salticidae > Maratus > Maratus speciosus. The sequence goes on from OZ010797.1 coordinate 296,737,204, forward strand.
TTCAAAAGAAACCTCTTGTGCTTCAAAGAAAATTATTTTTGCTCATCAATCCACATAGAAGTAAGTACAGTAGACACCCTCAAATCCACACAGCTTAGGACCAAAGGTTGTGCGGATTTTAGAATTTTATGGATTTCTGGTCATTGCTTTGTTTAAATTTTTTAAGCTTTTCCTCAGGAATCGTACATTTCCCTGATTTTCCCAGTCCATATACATTTCCAGGCTATCCAGGTGGCTAGACACCCTGACATCATAAGAGTGCATACTCAAAAGAAACTTCTTTTGAGGTTCAAATGTAAACAAAGCAATGATGAAACTCATTGCTTTGTTTACATTTTTAAACAGTCATTTGAATGCAATAAAAATTATAATGAATGATTGTAATATAGTAAAATATTAAAATAATTAAGTAAAGCAATAAACTAAAAGGATAAAAAGTAAGATAATGTAAAGGCTGAATAAAATATTAAAAGTAATGGTCAAGTAAATAATCATGTATATTTGAATATGCATAAAAAAGACCAGGTACATTTTCCTGAATTGTTCAATGAAACTTTCCTTATGAAAAGTACTCTCATCTCAATTAATTCACATCAAAATTGTCATAATAATAACCGTAAAAGTTTAATACATAAATATATTTGGTAAAAAGATTGTGATTACCAATGATATCAGTAATATCTTGATAAAAAAAAAAAAAAAAAATATATATATATACCCCTTTCATGAAAAAACACGAGTTCAATCATATTACTAAGAACTACATATTATAATACAGACAGGATGAAATAAAATTAAAAAATTCTGTAATTTTGCCGTACATCTGAAATGAAAGTTTCATTGTTTACATCTGTAAAAATGTGTGGATTTTAGGTGTTTGTGGATTTCAGGGTTGCGGATTTGAGGGAGTCTACTGTATATAGTAAATAAATAAAAATAACAAAAATAAATATGAAATATAAGTAGTTTGCGTAGAATTGCAAAAACTTACAGACAAGTTGATTCTAAAAGTCTTAAAAAAGTGATACTCCAGAGTACTAAGGAACTGATACACTTGTTTATTACAAACAGTTTGATTTTCTTTGGCTGAATTTAGATCCACAAAACTGTAAATTTAAAATCAAATACATTAGACAGATAATGGGGAAAATCTACATAATAAATGCAGCTTTCATAAATTATTTGTTAATCAAATCAACTGTTTGGCTACCGAATCTAAATAAAAAAAATGCTCCTGATTTCAAAGATATTCAGCTGAACCTGGTTAAGATGCTTACGGTTGATGATGTGATTCCACTTAATATGCAGATTTTTTCTGGGGCCTTGAACATCGCCTTAAGATTAATGCAAAAATATTAAGTTTAATACACAAACAGTTATTACATGATAAATTTCAGTCCCTTGAGGCAAAAATTCTCGCTTAATACATAAATTCATAGACTAATATGCCAGTTTACTGACTTATTTTTATTCAGGTGTCACAATCCCTGAATAGTAACATTCGGTTATTTAATGACAGGTTAATCAAAACAAATGTTATTAATCAGATACAGTGGTAGATATTTGAATTTAAAAAAAAAATCCCACTAATTTGCCCACATTGTAACTCTTCTTTGATTCCACGTCCTAATATTCTTTGGCTCTCACTTCAAATATTGCTTCTACTGAAGTAGAGAAAGACAGGCAAATTTTTTGTTGTTACTTATTCTTTTTTTATTGTGTGGTACATGTTGTCAATTCTTGTCTTTTCCTCTCGTACACTGTAATAAATAAAACCTCCCTAATACTGTGTACTTTCAAATGCATTTGAAGAGAAAGTGATTGTTTACAATTCTATTACAGTAGAGTATCAAAAATCCACATAGCTTGGGACCAGGGGCAGTGCAGATTTTAGAATTTTGCGGATTTTAGAGTTTTGTAGATCCTGGATTATTTTTATTTTATTTTATTTTTTTTTTTCATTTCCAAGAAGAGCATGTAATAATTCAATTTAAGCAAATCAAAACTTGAATCTCTGTTATTTACCTGCACATTATCATTTTAATACCCAAAATTATTTTTGTTATAATTTTTAAACATTTCTTATATAGTCCTTTTGTTGAGAACTTCTATTTTCTCTTGTTGAAGTTTCTTTTGAATTCTGTAAACAGTCATTATTTCCTGTTGGTCTATACAACTCTGCTGCTCCAAGAACTTCAAAATTTTCACCTAAAACCAAATCTTCTTCAATTTTTTTTTCTCACACTCACTGTCAAATTCAATTTCATTATCTTCCGGTGGATTCATTATTGAAGAAATAATTTGTTCATCTGCAACATGATTTTAAGACTTCATTTTTGTTATTCATCCATTCAACAGAGTTCAGATGCTTTAGCTTGTGGTAAGGTTAAATGAGAATTTTTTTTATCTTCATCCTCATTTTGGATAAATAAAGAGCTAGGCCATTTTTTATGTCATGCATTAAGTAAAGCCTTGCAAGATATAGAAAATAAATTAGTTTGCTATTTTCTTTAGCGGCCAATAGATGATGCCATTACTAAAACTTTCTGCTCTTGTTTACATCTCTCGTCGATTTCTATTGTTTTACATTTCCTTGTATGTAAGTTTCTGTGAAATAAAAGCATTTTATTTGTGTAATATCCTGTGCCATTACTATTTTCCCATAAATTTATGTTAAAAATTATTTTATTTTTGTTCACTGTTATATGGAATAAAGATTATAAAGAATACTTCTTAATTGGAAATTCCATTGTTTACATTTTGAAATGCATGCAGATTTCGAAAGATTGTGGATTTTAGAGACTGTACTGTACTATGTTACTTTCTTCTAACGTGTGCCCACTCACATTTTATTTATGACCTGTGAATGACTTGCATTGTGAGTTTCATGGGGTCAACACCTCTCTTACCGTTTTAGCAATTTTGCATTAATATGGAGAATAGTCATAAAATCAAAAGGAAGCTACAATCTGTGTCCAATAAATTGGACATTATATAAAATATGAGTCTTGAAAAGCTTGGGAAGTAAAACAAAAGCACTCGCAAAATTAATAAATACCATATATTTCACTGTATAAGCGAAGGTATACGACTTTTCAGTGAAAAATCGTCCAAAATTGGAAACCCGTTTATAAGACAATGTTAAACAAAAATGATGAAAAAATCAGTGAACAAAAACTTAGCACTTTTTTTTTTCTTTTCATAGCTAATAGAAAAAAAAATGCTCTCTTCGAAATTATTGTTATCTCCTAGAGATCTTCGGTATAACCCTGGTGGCCGTGCTTTTATTCTTCAACAACTAGGACGTTTTTCTAAATGAATCATTTAAAGACAGGCTCCGTTCGAAATGGACTGAATGGATGTCATCTGCAGAACAGCTGTGACAAATAGCGGTAATTTTTAAAAAGTTGACATTGTTGCTATCTCTGAATGGAGAAAAAAAGCTTGTCTAGAATAAGAAATGATTGACCAATCTTTCAAAAAATGTTGCATCAATAATGCAATGAAGGGGACTGCAGATGATGCCATTTTTGAAGAAGATAATTAAAATAAAAAAAGAAGGTAATTAAAAGGAAATGTTTTTAAGGAGTTGCTTGAAAATTCTGATAATGACTTGGATAATAAATGATGCTTGGTGATTTTTTCCCTGTAAAAGAATTCAGTGTTAGTATTTTTAAAAAGTTAAAAATTTTTTTAATGTTTTTTATATTTACTATCCTTTTTATTTTAGAATATCAAATTTGGAAATTTCCATAAACTCGTGTATAAGCCGACTGCCTCACTTTGGAGCCAAAAAAAAGACCAAAAATTCTCGGGCTATACATAGAAATGTACAGTATTTCAGAAAAAAAAAAGTTATGTATCATGTTAAAAAATCAAAACACAATCAACAAAGTTGAAATAATTATAAGATGAGACTGATTATAAGGTAACTCATTATCACAAGTACTAAATGTGGTTTTAAAGTGGGTTGTTTGTTCTACAAAGATTTTACAATCTTGGTTTGTGTAAGGGGGAAAAAAAAGGACAAGCTGGAAAATTATTTTTTCTGGCTTTATTTTTACTTGTAATGTATCAATTGGCAGTAAAGCCATATATAATTAAACAAAAACATAATTTGAAGAACAAATAAAAAAAAAAAAAAAAAAAAATTTACTTCCTACACTGTTTAAGCCCGAGAAGGGACAGATATTAAGATATTTCATTCAATTAGTTCTACATTTAATGCTAAATTTTTGTAACAAATTAGTTAAGCCAATTGAAGATTAAAAAACAAAAATAAAATTCATACAACATGATGTTTAAAACATCCTAAACAATTAGATTACGTTCAAATGAAATCGAAATAAATCTTTGACTTCTTCCATTTTTAATTGAAAATTCTTGTATTGCAGATTTTATATTTTGTTTATGACAACTGTACATAAAATGATAAGATGCATGCAAAATACAAAACTTAAAAAAAAACCCTCTAAGATTTATTTCGATTTCATTTGAACAGAATCTAATTTTTTTAGGCTGTTTTAAGTATCATATTGTATGAATTTTATTTTTATTTTTTAATCTTCAATTGGCTTAACTAATTTGTTACAAAAATTTAACATTAAATGTAGAACTAATTGAATGAAATATCTTAATATCAGTCCCTTCTCGGGCTTAAACAGTGTAGGAAATAAATTTTGTTTTTTTTTTAATTTGTTCTTCAAATTATGTTTTTGTTTAATATGTCAAGTTTTTTAATAACTACTGCATTCAGAAGAACTCATTTCAAAATTAATAGAGGGTATCATCATCAGGCTTTGATGTATGTGGTATTGCATCACAAACAGTTTACCAATGTATAATTCAAAATATTTCACCACTGTAGTAATGCAGGTTGTTGTAGTTTGGACAAAAACTTCCAATCTGAACGTAAAAAATCTATAATCAAAACATAAAAAATTAACTTAACTTAAATTTAGATACCCTATTTCCCACTCAGGAACGCTATGAATGCAAAAATAAATTGTGTTGAATCCTTACTGCTAATATTTAATAATATTATACCTGTGATACAGTAAAAAATAAAAGTTTTACTTAAATTTCGTTACCTTATTCTCTCCCAAAGGATGATGTAAACACATCAGAAAATTATTATCTAAGTTTAACTTGGGGTATAAATAGTTATCATCTCGGAAAAAAATACATTTTAAAATTTAAGTTATGTAGTTTCTCACTAAGTTTGCTACCTGCGTAAAAATAGCTATCCATTTGAAACTTTTTACTTAAGCATAAACTAGTCCAAAGCAAAAACTTATTCTGAAAATATCCTTTTAATTTCCACTATGACGCCATATTCACCTCTTTAATTCTTGGGGAAAAAAAAAAAAAAAAAAAACTAGTTAATTTAATATTTCACAAGGAATAAATGTTTCAACTAAAAAGAAATAAATTATTATTACGGCTTTTGAAATTTTTGCAACAATGAAGAAAAAATGTTACATTTTCTATGATGAAAAATGTCCGTTGATTCTCAATGAAAAAAGAGAAATTTGGAATTATTAAGAAAAATATTTGAATAATGTAAAAAAAAAAAATTGGCCCGTTTCTCTCTGTGTTATAATTCACCCATATGCAAAAGCATTTTACCATTCATTTTGACCCTGACGTCAGGCAAACGTTTTTACACTTTAAATTTATAATATCATTAGAATTAGTAAAGAATAAAAAATGAGTGGCATCAGGGACAAAAAGGTGGGAAGAAAAAATGAAAAAGTTATGATCTCCATAGGCTTTTCTATGTTAAAATAACATTGAGAAGTGACACTGGAAATAAATAAGTATTGCGCTGCTGCGCAATACTTAAATAATTCATATTCTTTCAGTTATTATTTTAGTCGGTCCTACAAAAAAAAATCATAAATTAAACTTGAATACAGTTACATTTTAATCTAAATATATATAAAAAGAACAATTTTGGATCATAAACATATAAACTAAAGCTCTAAAGTTCATTTAAATGATTAGATGCGTAAATAAGCCCAGTTCCTGCAACATTAAAGAAATCATGTTTAATATGCGACTTTTGTCCAATCCCTTGAAGCACGTCTTAACCGGGTTCGACTGTATAACTGATTTTGATTACAGATTTAATTTTTTTTACAAGCAGTAATTGCATTATAAAAAATAAAATAATAAATGTAATTTTATTAAGGTAATATCATAGATTGTTATTATTATTTTTACATTTTGATGCAAAATTTAAGAGACTGAATAAGCTGATATGATTTCATTAACTTCTGTTAATGATCAACTTAGGCAACAATATATAGTACTAAAAAAAAATCTAATTTATGAAAATAAATGTGCATTCAAGTGAAATTTAGTGCAGAAAATTAAAAAATCATGATTATTCAAAATTATTAAATTGATTGGGTATTGATGATTTTTTATTCAATAAATCTGATTTTTAATTTTATATCAAATGGTGATAATATGGGATAGACAAAACATAATTTTCATTAAATTTTTGTAATATTAAATAACTTAAAAAAAAAAAAAAAAAAGGTGTTGGAAGTATAAAATGTCAGACATAAACCATGCAAAATGTTTAATGGTGTTAGAAGTAAACACAGATAAAGAAAAAAAAAAAAAAAAAAACTAAGGTAATAATTTTATTTTACCGCCAGTTTTCTCACAACTTAGTTTATAAATACAGTGGAATCCCGATTTAACGCTTCCTGCATATAATGCTTTCCCGTTTTTAACATCGTTTCAGCTTGGTCCCACCAATTTCGTATACCAACAATGTTAAAAAAACCCGCTTTTAAAATCTCATTCTGATGTCTTTACTGCATTTCACGTCGTTTTCTTAAATGAAATTAAACACTTTTTCGAACAATAATTGATGGTTTTCGACGAAGGTCGTCTGAACTTCTTTGTTTACATTTCATGTTAAGTTTCTGCTCTTTGCTCTTGCTCTACGTCTTGGTTTACATTTCGCTCAAACTGATAGTCACATGCATCAACGTCGAATTCATGTGTTGTGTTTTGGTGTTTTTAGAGCTTGCGTGTAATTTTATAGTGAGTGGCAAGTAACATAGGCCATAAAGTCAATGTCGTATCTCCCCCTCCCCCCCCCCCAAAAAAGCTTCTTACTCTCAGTTTGGCGTTTGGCTCAAAAGCTAGAAATCATGATGAAGTTTGAAAATGGTGTAAGTAGAACATCATTATGAAAGACTATGACATAGGGTCGTCTGCAATATAAGATATAAAACAAAGACAAGTTGAAAAAGTTTTTGAACGAATTGGAAACTATAAAAAATCTAAGTAAAAGGCAAACTTTAAAAAATCCAAATTAGAGCAACTAGATTCGGTCTTGTGCAATTGGTTTTTGGCAAAAAGATCTGAGGGTAAACCTATAACTGGCCCTAAGGTTGTTGAAGAAGCTAAACAGTTCCAACAAGATTTGAACATTGATACTGATTGCAAATTTTCTGAAGAGTGGCGGAGGAGTCATGAGGCATGAAGACTTGTCATGGTATCAAAAAATTAGATATTTCTGGAAAGCTGAAATATGCCGATGTTGTAGGTGGTGAAGAATTCAAAGTTAAATTTAAGTCTACTGTTTCTGAAAATGAACTTACAGCTTGTCAAATCTATTATGCAGACGAGAGCGACCTTCTGTGGCGTTGTCTACCAAATTCTAATATTGCTGAAGGGGATCAGAAAAGTGTAAAATTTTTTAAGTAAAATAAAGATCGGTTAACAGTACTGCTGTGCTCCAATTCATTTGGTGATAACAAATTAAAAGCTTTTGTGATAGGAAAGTCAAAGAATCCTAGGGCTTAAAAGGTGTGAAACGCTTGCTTGTGACTTATGGAGCACAATCAAGTGCCTGGATCAATGAAGAGTTGTTAAAAAACTGGTTCTTCAAAGACTTTGTGCTAGCTGTTAAACAATTTTTTTTTTAATGTCTGAAGACACTAAGGTTATTTTATTTTTAGACAACTGTAGGAACTGTAAAGCTCATATAGATAAGGAAGAATTAGAGTCTAGTAAAATTTCAGTAGCCTATCTTCATCCCAATGTCACATCCTTGCTTCAACCCAGGGATCAAGAGGTGATCCAGAACTTCAAGTCACACTACAGACGTTATTTTTTACAGAATTTACTGGCATTGGATTGCAATTTTAAAGATTTTCAAGGATAGTTTTCTATTAAAGACAGTATCTTTGCTACTACTTTGGCTTGGGGTGATGTAAAACAGGAAACTTTGAAAAGGTCATGGCATAAACTTTGGCCTGAAGTAATGGACGAAAATGTTAAGTTACGGAAAGCGAAACAGTTGATGATGAACTAGAAGATGACTTAGGTTGTCTGCCTTTAGAGAGTCCCATGTCACAACTGAATCGAAAAGAAATAAAAGAGTGGGTTGTGATGAATACTACTTACATAGTATCCAAGGGGTTAAAGATTAACAGAGCTGCTTAAGGCAGATAGAAGCGAATAGCTGATTTTGTTTACCCTCAAAAAGAAATATTTAAATATGATATCCTGTATTTAATTGGTTCAAAGAAACCTAAAGAAACTTAATCTAAAGAATATAAAACATAACACTGATTAAAATCAACAATAACATTTATTAGTTCATTAACATAAAAACAGGAAATTATATTGCTAAAGTAAAATAATAGCCATTAGGAACAGAATGTATTTTAAACTTAAACATCACAATCATTCCATTAAACAAGATTTAAATTAAAGTAAACTTAACTGCTTTGATCACATTAAACAAACACAAAATAAATTAAACCACTATTGTCATGATGATGATGCACCGGAGCTTATTAGTATTTTGTAAAAGGGATTTTAGAAAATTCAAACAGCTGAGAAAAGTACTGGAGTACATCCTGATCAATAGTCCACCTGAAAAAGCATTATGGCTTATCGTAAATGTTCCTTACATAATTTCAAACATTCACAATCCATGACGGAATGTTCTTTACTGAACTACGTCCATAAACAAAGTGAAACGCTACAGCATCAGGAAGAACTAACAGCACACTCTCAAACCGAGCCGATGAAATAGAGTACTGACGGACATTTGAATAAATCATCACGCCATTCTCCCTTCCACATAAATCACGATTGGGACCAATCCCCATCTTTCACTGGAAACATGTTGAGCCTGAACGAAGTCTCTCATGATGAAACTATCTTTAAACAGCAGCAACGTAATTCCATTAAGGCAGATGGTCTCTCGAACATCGTCTACAGGAGTTCGGCGAGTGACAACCAATATAAACGGATGATAAACAACTCAGAATATAAGACACTATTTCATATTTGTTAAAAGAAACAAACTAAAACTTTAATATATCTGATTAGAAATTAATTTTAAATGAGTAGAATCATCTTCCAGAAATGACGTTACAACTCGTAACGGATAGGTTAGACAAAACAAATTCAACAGACGAAGCTGCTGCTACACGGTGAAGCTTTAGTATATAAATGATTCACCAGATTGAAAAACCTCCTATCATACCCTCCGAGACACACCTATCAATTCCAATAATACGACTGGTCAATAAGTCATATCGTCGATTCACATAAGTGAAGACGTCACTGACACAGGCCGATCACGCCACATGATGGCGATCAGAATAACCAAATTATGTCATACCTTGGAGTGTGTCCGGCAAGAGTGTGTGGTGGGAATGAAAAACAGATGCCGGGAAATATAAAGATTTATTAAATGTAAATAAAGAAAAAGATTAACTATGAGTGATAACTGATAATGAAAAAGGTCTATTTAAAAGGTAAGTAACTATTGTTCTTAATAAAGAAAATGCTTTTAATAAAAGTAAAAGTTATGTTTGTTATTGTATGAAATGTAAATAAAGCAGAACGATCTTTTATTAAAACGTAATTCTTGAAATGAATGAAGATGAATGAAAGAATGAGGTTTATGAAATATAATGAAATGTAAATGAAGTTAATAAACATATAGCTGTGAATAGGTTAGGTTCTAAAGGGTGTAAACATGCTTGACATGTGCAGCAGTAGGTACACTAATTACACAAAGTAGTTGCTGGCAAAGATATGTACAGGAACAAGAACTAAGGGTAAACCTATCAAGTTGAAGCAGATTTTGATAAGCCGAGAGTAGTGTTGTAGTCGTAAAAAAAGCAGAGAGTATACGGTATAGGTCATCATGAACGTTCATAGATGGGGTATACGCTAATGATTTATTTGAGAAACAGAGGGTATGCGGAGCTTCTTAAAAAAATAAAGAAGGTACACGGCATATACCCTCCACTACATCCCTGGTCGAGAGAGGAAATTTTCACAGATGAGGTTGATGCTGATGAAGATGATATAGATGAGTTAAATAACATTAGGTGGAATCAAGCATCTTATCCCTTGAATACATTTATCAAGTTTTCTGAGCGCAGCAGTTCGTTCAACAATGCCGAAATTATGAAACTCCACATCATACGAAATGATTTCTTAAAAAAAAGAAGAAAGGATACTCAGGGGTGCCTATTTTGTGAAAAGTAAAAGTTATTTTTGTAAATTTTATTATATTTTTATGAATTTTATATTTTTGCGAAAAATAACATTTTGTACTCAAATTCGAACCAAGCATTCATTAACAAAAACTTCTTCAAATCCTTTTGCTAAAATTTTTGTTCATGGTGAACTGGTTTTATTTACAAAATTACGCATTTTAAAAGTTTTTATGAAAAGGAATTTTATGCAGGAGGCCCATTTTATTAAATTCAATTTTGTGAAGGGGCCCATTTTATTAAATTTATTTTTGTGAAGGGGCCCATTTTATCAAATTTATTTTTGTGAAGGGGCCTGTTACTAATTTGATTTTTGTGAAAGGGGCCTAAACAGGCCCCAAATTTTATCTGGATCGACCCCTGATACTACTACAAAATAAACTGATATTCGAGATTTGTTCAAGTTGGCTTCTATGAGTAGGCCTAACTGCGTAGTACCGTTTTCATTTTATAGTCATGTTTATGTACAGTCATGGAAAAAAAAAGTAAACACCCCCTACTAACTCTTCAACAAATGATCGTAGACAAAAGTTACTTGTACCGAACGATTGGAAATAAAGTCTACATTTAAATGACGTATATAAAATTTGCTTAGAGAGCCATCTGCATATTAAAACGAATCCAAACATCATTTTTTTAAATGACAATACCCAATTTTAACGAGATATTTCAAACCTTTGGTTCAAACTTTGCCTAGACACCAAATTTCAAGTCATTTGAATGATAAGTTTTTGAATTATAAACATTCAAAATTTAGTGCTTCTAATGTTAAATTACATTTTCATATTTTTATTTATATCTCCTGAAATTATGCTCCTAATGTGCTAATTTTTTGTGTAGCAATGATACTAACATACCCAAACATAAATACGTTGAATTTGCAATTTTTATAATTTTATGATATGAATTATGAAATTAATATTCGAAAAAATTATGAGCTGCAAGCTACAATTTCTTTGGTGGATTTAGATTTATTAAGTCCTGCTTTACGGAAATACAAAATTTCACATTTTTCTTCCAAGTAGTTTTCAAATTATGCTTAAAAAACAGTAAAGCAATGGTTTAAGGGGCCGTTTATGATAAAAGTGACTAGATATTTTGAAATTTCTAATGCGATCCTGTAATCTAGCAGGCTTCATTGACTGCTTGAGTGGTGCTTAAGGAGCCTTATTCAAGAAGGGGGCTCTCTCGGTTAACAATCGAGTACCGAACTTCAATTTGGATACAGCCCTTAAAATACGCTCATTTTAAAATAATTAATTTCTCAGAAACTTATGGTACAAATTGCATAAAAATTTGTTTTTTGGCTAACTGAAGGGTGTAGAGTTCATTTGTGCTGTCAGAATTGTGTACCGCTATTGAAAGAACAAAGTTATGGTTCGTTTTAATATGTAGATGGCCCCCTAAGCAAATTTTATATACCTCATTTAAAAGTAGACTTTATTTCCAATCGTTCGATACCAGTAACTTTCTTCTACAATAATTTGTTGAGGAGTTAGTAGGGGGCGTTTACTTTTTTTTCCCACGACTGTACACATGTTCTACTTTACATTATTTAGTTCTTTTTTATTCTATTCAAGCTGCTTAAGGACAAAAAGACAGGCTTTAGTGCATTTTTTATTTAATTCTAACTTCTACACTTTTTTTTCGACATGCATTCTGTAATCCAGAAAATTTCGTGATCTGGCATGCTTCAAGTCCCAAACGTGCCGGATTAGAGGATGGTTATTTCTTCTGTTATGGTTATTTCTTCCATTTTTGGAAGACAAAGAAACCTGCAGTTTGCTTGCTGCATTCAAAATTACTGCTACATAAAAACTAGAAGAACAAATAATCATTTTTTTTTTTTTTTTTTTTTTTTGCTACAGGAGGACAGGAGTGTTAGGTTTCCAATAAAAACTGAGCTGAAGGATAACATTAAAAAACTTTATTCGTTTTCATTCAGTGAGAAATAACTGCAAAACGGAAGTGATTCTCTATTGCCGATAAGGCCAGCATTATCGAAAAACCGAAGCATTTTTCAGGGACTGAAGCAGAATTGGCGAAATCCCCTGGGGATGCAACATCTACACTTAAAACAATTTTAAGCCAACAAGATGCCATTGAAACAAAATCAGTTCAATAGAAAATGCTGCAAAAAGATTAAAACCTTAAAAGGTTCTTCATATGCTGTTCTGGAAAAAATCTTAATTGAATGGTTCAACCAAGCACACTCTGCTAATATTCCTATTAATGGAACAATATAAAAAGAGAAAGCTATGGACATTTCTCTTAAATTAGACATAACAGGATTTTCCGCATCAAATGGGTGGAATGAAGGATTCAAAAAGAGACAAAAAGTGGCATACAGTTCAGTGTGTGGCGAAACCGCAAGCCTTGATCAAGCCACTGTTGATGACTGGAAAAGGGATGTACTACCATCTCTGGTAGAAAATAATACTCTGCAGAATATTTTTAATGAGGCAGGTTTATTTTTAAATCTCCTTAAAGATAAGAGTACATAGTAAAAGGAGAATCATGTAACGGAGGAAAGATGTAAAAAGAACATCTAAGTGTTTTACTGTGCTGTAATACTGATGGTAGCGAAATATTAGCTCCACTTGTTATTGACGTGCTAAAAAACCTTGTTGTTTTAAAAACATTAAAACTTTTCCCACAAGTTACAAAGCTAATAGAAAATCCTGGATCACGGAAGTTATTTTTAAAGATTATTTGCGGCAACTGGATAAGAAAATGCAATTGGGAAAAATGTTAAATAATCTTGTTTGTAGATCAATGCACAGCTCACAGGAGTGTAACAGTGAAAAATGAGCACCTAGAATTTTTTCCACCAAATTGTTCCAGTATAATAGCGCCCTGTGACATAGGGATAATTCATTCCTTTAAAGTGGCTTACAGACAACATCTTGTACGGAAGGCATTGTTTCAGTTGGAATTTTGTGTCAATTCTAGTGACCAACCTGAATCCAAGAAGAAGATAAACGCGTTGGAAGCCCTACATTTGATATCGCCGGCATGGAAAAATGTTACAAAAGACTGCATCTCCCACAGCTTCAAGAAAGGTGGATTCTCGACCCAGGTCCCATTGGAACCGTCTGCCTATGATCACATACAGAATAACGATTCCACTGAGTTTGATTCAGCGGGACTTGATAGGGATTTCATTGAATATGCAGAATGTGTTACCGAAGTACTGACTTGAGAAACAAAAGCATTGTCAATTGCCGAATTGATGGAACTGTCTTCACATGAAAGCGTTGATGAAAAAGACCATGCAGTTGTTGAATCAATGCCGTCTTTCAATGAAGCACAAGCTGCCTTGCAAAAACTGAGAGTTTTCTTCAAGGACATTAAGCTCAAGAAAAAGAATTGAATGCAATTTTAATGCTTGAGACTCCCTTGTGCATTTTGCAATCTAAAACAAACATTCAAACCAAAATCTCGGATTTTGTTTTTTGTGGCAAAATAATGTAAGTTTTGATTTCTTATTAAAGTAACAAAATGTGTTACTTATATACAAATGCTTTATTTTAAATTTTATGTTTCATTAAATTAATTTAAACTCGATTTTATCATTTTGGCGATGTTTTAAATAACATACATAGTGTTTTTCTTATAACACCGATTTTATGTTTTCCTGCTTTTAACGACATTTTTGAGCAGTCCTGTGAAAGTCGTTAAATCAGGGTTCCACTGTCTAAAAATTAAATTATATTCTTTCTGATTAAAAAACACAAGACCTATCATTACTTCAAAGTAAAAACCCAAACCACAATTAGACAACAAAATAAATTATAAAGCATATTTAAAAAGTAAACACTGAGCAACACATGCTTACTTTCAAACTTACTTATTCCAAACTTCAACAATGGTATAGGGATCAAAAGCTAATTGTATTGTTTTTAATTCCTGGAATGGAGAAGCATATTCAATGTGTGAAACACCACTGTGCTGATCTAAATGAATAATAACAATAATAAAATCTAATGCAGAACTACAGAATGTATTAGAATTAACTTTACGACTATGAAACTTATTAAAACCTGAAAGGAATGACAACATACTTTGCTTATATACAGGGTGAACATAAATTAGTAGGGCAAAAAGAATGGTTTATGTTGCAGTTATACAGACAAACACGAGAAGAGGCACGGATATAAAACAGCAGAACACAAAGTTTACAATTTTTACAAATGTTTAATGTGTCTTTCCTTCATTTCACTATAAATGTGCTATTGGTAAGGTATAAAAAAATTAAAAAAAATATTTTTTTAAATCAGATTTTTTAATTTTCTAGTTCTTAATTAGACTAGAAAGTCTTATTTAAGTCTAATTTCTTATGTCAACTTCTACCTGAATCTGAAGTTTGATGGAAATCTGTGCATTTTGAGATAGAGCTATAGCAGAAATCGTAAAAAATTCTATATAGCAATGCCACCTGTTGGACGATTTACACTAAAAACTAATTAGGACCAATTTATATCAGGGACTAACTGAATCTGAAGCATGATGAAAATTCATGCATTAGTTCTTGAGATACAGCAATTGCGGAAATCACGAAAAATGCAGCATATCAGCACCACCTGTTGGGCGATTTACACCAAAAACTAAACATCACTAATTCATATCAGAGACTTACTGAATCTAAAGTTTAATGAAAATTCGTGTGTTAGTTCTTGAGATAGAGCTATTGCAATAATCATGAATGCAGCACAGCAGTGCCACCTGTTGGGAGATTTACACCAAAAACTAAACATCACTAATTCATATCAGAGACTCACTGAATCTAAAGTTTAATGAAAATTCATGTGTTAGTTCTTGAGATAGAGCTATTGCGATAATCATGAATGCAGCACAGCAGCGCCACCTGTAGGATAGGGCAATTTTCACCAAAAAGTAATCAGAACCGAATTATATCAAGGACTAACTGAATCTAAAGATTTATGAAAATCTGTGCATTAGTTCTTGAGATAAAGCTATTGCGGAAATTGTGAAAAATGTAGCACAACAGTGCCACCTGTTGGACAATTTACACCAAAAAGTAATCAGCACCAATTTATATCAAGGTCTAACTGAATCTAAAGTTTTGTGAAATTCCGTGCATTAGTTCTTGAGATAGAGCGCCCATAAAATTTATGTCACATACAGACTCACAGAGTGACAGACAGACACTCCAAAAACCATAAAATCGTGTTCAGGATCTTCTAAAACATATAAATACATCGAAAACCGTAAGTCAGAAATTTTCACAAATCAAATACTTTCTTCTTGTAACGATAGAAGAAAGTAAAAAACATTTATTCAACTGATACTGAAGAAGCTCTTGCTATGCTTATTATTTTAAAACCAAAATTTTTTTGTTCTCTTACATATTATTTTACAATAGTTAGCAGATATTATCGTTCTTTCATAATTCTTTAGCTTCAGTTTGCTATACTTTTATTTGCCACAGTAGAATGAAAAAAACAAGAGAATGGCTACTTATTGTTTTACCTTCAGAAACCTATTATACTTGCTGTGCTTATTTAAAAAAAAAAAAAAAAAAAAAAAAAAAAAAAAAAAAAAAAAAAAAAAAAGGGGGGTGGGTGGGTGAATAATTAGATTATTCAAATGAAATTATGACACTGCAAATTAAACTAGATTTAATTAAATATTCAAATTAAATGCTTTCATGTTCGATAAAAATTTGACATTTACAAACTTACAATACTTTATTCTGTACTAGTCTAAGGAATTAAACTTATATGAACAATTATTTAAAGTTTTTCATATTTATTCATTAAGAAAAATACCTATAGGAACTTTACAAATTATGATAATTTTATATTTTAATTTTTACTTTCTTCTATCTTCAATAGAAGAAAGTATTGTAATCGAAATTTTTTTCGACTTCTGGTTTTCGACGGATTTGCATGTTTTAGGGGTCAGAGATTCCAAAAAACATGTTTATAGAAAATGTCTGTCTGTCTGTGTGTCCGTCCGTCCGTCTGTCTGTCGCCATTGTACCATAAAAAAGTGTATGAAGTTATGTATAGAATTAAACCAAAATTTTATTATAGGTTTTTGGCTATGGCAAGCAGGTCCTCCCGGAATTTGGAAAAAATTCGCCGGTAGGGGGCGCTGATATAACAATTTTTGTGCGATTTTGAATATTGTACCATCCAAA
Organism: Maratus speciosus; assembly: GCA_963932465.1. Classification (NCBI taxonomy): domain Eukaryota; kingdom Metazoa; phylum Arthropoda; class Arachnida; order Araneae; family Salticidae; genus Maratus; species Maratus speciosus. The sequence continues at coordinate 296,753,920 of OZ010797.1, forward strand.
AGTGTATGAAGTTATGCATAGAATTAAACCAAATTTTTATTTTAAGTTTTTGGATATGGCAAGCAGGTCCTCCATGAATTTGCAAAAAATTCGCCATTAGGGGGCGCTGTAATAGCGATTTTGAATATTGCACCATCGAAAAGTGTATTAAGTTATGCATAGAATAAAACAAAAAAAAAATTTAAGTTCTTGGCTATGTGAAGGAGGTCCTCCCTTAATTTGTAAAAGAATCGCTCGTAGAGGGCGCTGTAATAGCGATTTTTGTACAATTTTTGTGCCATTTTGAATATTGTACCGCCGAAAAGTGTATGAAGTTATGCATAGAATTGAACCAAATTTTATGTGTTTATTTTTGGTCATGTCACGAAGGTCCTCCCTGAATTTGGAAAAATTCTGCCGGAAGGGGGCACTATAATTGCGATGTCTGTACCATTTTCATTATTGTACCATCGAAAAGTGTATGAAGTTATCCATATAATTGAACCAAATTTTTTGTGCATGTTTCTGGCTATGGCAAACAAGTCCTCCCTGAACTTGAAAAAATTCCGAAAGAAGGGGGCGCTATAATTCTGATCTCTGTGCCATTTTCATTATTGTACCATCGAACAGCGTATAAAATTATGCATACAATTGAACCAAAATGTTTGTGCTTGTTTTTGGCTTTGGCCAACAGGTTCTCCTTGAATTTGGAAATATTGCGCGGTAAAGGGGCTCCGTGCTAGCGATTTTTGTATACTTTTCTTGATTTTTCGTAGTTCTATTGTGCATTGGCGGCTCATGCAGCGGCGGGAACTCGCTTCCTGCTATGCCTGCTATTCGCAAACAGCTGATAACGACAGAATAAGGAAAAATTAATAATTTTAACAAATATCATGATATAGATTAACTCGTTTTTAGTCCGTTTAATTGACTTGAGCAGAAATTTAAGATGAAAATCAAAGTTGGTATAGTATTGAACTAATAATATTGAAGTATTAACATGTGTAAGTAGGTTTTGAAATATTAAGATGTATAAGATAGAAGAAAGTTTTGGGATTGGCACATCCAACTAGTTTCTCCATCATTTAAAAAAATTCGAAGATTTGAAAGAAAAAAAATCATGATTAAAATGACAATTTAAAACATCTGATTAAATTACTGACACCCTCCCTATCTTGCTATGCTTAATATTTTGATAATTAGTTTTTTTCTCCCATATATTCTTTTACAATAGCTGTTGCAGAGATATTATTTTTTTTCCCACTTCTTCAGTTCCAATTCATTGTTATATATTTATTTGTAAAAGTAGAATAAGAAAATAAGATAACCATTTTTTTTTATAAAGAAAAAATAGTTTTTATAGTTAATTTACATAAAAGAGTGAATAATATTTCATTACTCAAAGGAAGTTATCACGACAACATGAATTATAATAGATTTAATTATATAACAATTTTAAATGAAATGCTTTTCAATGCCTGATAAAAATTTGCTATTAACAAGCTTATTGTACTTTTTTTATAAATATATAAGCTTAAGGAGTTGGGCTTGTAAACAATTATATAAGGTTGGATAAAATGAAAACAGATCAATCATTATAATTTCGTTTATTTCTATATGAGTCTGGCAATAACTATGTGTAGTTCTAGAGGAGTAAGAAAGGCAACCCCTATTGTAGAAATGGACCGACTAAGTAGTTGTGCAAAAGTACATGATATGCATAGGCAGTCAGCCTACAATATTGTCTGGCAGATAATCAGATTTTATTCATCTGCGTCTGCAGGATGTTTGCAAATAAAGAAGAGAAACATAGTATTCCCTTTTTCAGTAGCAGGAGTTGGAGTTCGCAAAGTGCATTGGTAAACAAAGGCAGCGTACAGAGAAGATGAAGTGTCATTGACTCATGTGCAGGACCCAGTAGCAGAAATTTCTCCAAGTGTCTGCAACAGATACTTCAGGGGAAAAAATAATCTGCAGGTAAAATAATTTTACAATTAAAGCGTTAATTAATCAAGCAATCACTTATCTGTAGCGTTTTTAGACATGTTATAAATTTCATTAAGAATAATCTTAACTTTTTGTATTAAGCAATAAAGAGCTAAACATAATATGAAACAAATTAAAGGTTTGATGAAAAAGAATCTGCAAAAGAGAAAAGAAAATCTGCGACGCCTGTCTCCTGTCTCAAACTTTCTGCTACCGGGGTGCAGGACAAGCAAAAAGGTTTCTTTGAGGGACAGGAATCTGTGAATGATGATACGCAAACACATGCCTAGTCAATGTCAACTTGTCAGCGCATCTTTGATCCGCTGAAAAAGGCTTTGAAGAGTTTCTGTTAATTTTTTAATAAAATATTATAGAACTGTCATTGTCTCATCTAAAGTACAGTACTTTAATATGTTTTTACGTTTTACAGTAGAGAACATTGCTTGAAACAGGTAAATACAGGGAGTAACATGAGAGTAACTTACATGGAGAGGGTCCGAGATTGGTCTCACCGAATGCGATGAACATTTTTGTATCGATAGAGTATTGTTAGTATATAAATATATGATCGCCATAAAGCGCAACCCCCAGGGGTCTTGAGAAAATAACTTGCAAAGTTTAAGCTACAGTTCACAATCGGATAAATTTCCTTCTTTAGCAAGCGGTTCAGTAGTATGCTGGATTTCAGTTTTTTCGGCCCGGGTTCAAATCTGTCTCGGACTTGTTTTTCAGAACGAAATTTTTATCAATCATTTTCGAACCGCAATTGAAAAAATATGTATAAAATAATTGAAATTTATGGAAGATATGAATTAAATGTATGTTTTGTAGCATATAATTTCTTTTTTAACTACGAAATTTTGCATGTTTAAATATATAATGAAAAGTAAAAATGCATATTTATATGTCTATAGACCAGAAATTTTTTGTTATTTAGAATTATTTACAGTTATTTCAATGAATATCAACAATTTTTGACAGAGAAATAAATTAAAATAAGCGAACAAATATATTATTTTCATTTTGTTTCCTCATTCAAGTACTTCAAATATTTGATGGTTTATTAAAAATATGCTTTTATATTTTTTATATGATTTTTAAAGTCTGGGATTCTTGATTTTTAATTAGAATAAGTGTCTACATAGTAATTTCTTTCGGAAATCATTTTTTTTTTCTTGTTTAATATTTTTATATAATACAATTTAATTATATAAATAGAATTTTAAGTGCAAATCTTTGCATGTTTATACATTTAATGAAAAGTAAAGATAAAATAAATAAATAATATTAACAACAAACTAAAAAAAAGTCAATTGGAACTTTTATAGACCATAGAATTAAGCTAATTTAAAAATTTATTTACTGTTATTTACATAAATAAGATACTATTTTTCACAGTGAAGTAAATGTATCATTTTTTACCAACTCGCTTTTTAACTTTTGAATTTTTTAAATCTTGGATTCTTATGATTATAGTTAGAATAAGTGTCTTTGTGCTTAAAAGTAAGTTCTACAAAGATATCGAATTGCTGAAAATAGTTATTATGTAGGTAATGATTACAAAACCAAAAATCCGAAATAAAAAAAGTCATTAAGAATTTTAAAAAGGGTATTAAAAAAATCATCAAACATTTGAAATACTTTCATATATAAACAAAATTAAAATAATATAGTTATTCACACATTTATATCACGTGTTTTAATTTATTTCTCTGTGAAAAATAGTAGATTATTCATTGAAATAACTATAAATAATTTTAAATAACAACAAAAAATTTCTGAGCTATAGACATACATATGCGTTTTTTTTTTTTTTTTTTCTTTTTTCATTATATATTTAAACATGCAAAATTTCGTAGTTAAAAAAGCACTTATATGCTACAAAACCTACATTTAATTAATATTTTTCGTAAATTTCAATTATTATATGTTCTCAGCCCGGAAACCAGGGTCGGTCTAAAATGACTAAAATTGTAGCAGAGTGCGGAAGATAAGTAATGTAAAGTGATGTAAGTAACCATGGCAGGATAGTGACAAAGAAAATATAAAAATGTAAAGACAAGTAAAGATACATTTAAGATTGAAATATAACTAACATTTTTTTAGGTGCGTTCGTAATTATATAAATACGTAGCACCTATAGTTGTCGTTCAGTCCGTTTGTCTGTCCGTCCGCATATAACAGAGCAAAAACTACCCGACCGAATGATCTGAAATTTTTAATATATAATTGCTGCAAAATTTTGTCGAGCCATTTCCAATCTTATGAAAATCGGATGTATAGTTTAATTACAGGGACAGTCAAAAGTTTTTCTTTACATTACGGCCAATGGGAAAAATTATTGCAAGTGAATTTTAATGATGTTACAGACTTCCGAATGGTCTGAAATTTTTAATATATAATTGCTGCAAAATTTTGTCGAGCCATTTCCAATTTTATGAAAATCGGATGTATAGTTTAATTACAGGGACACCCAAAAGTTTTCCGTTACATTACGGCCAATGGGAAAAAATTATAGCAAATGCATTTTAATGATTTTACAGCCTTCCGAATGGTCTGAAATTTTTAATATATAATTCCTGCAAAATTTTGTTGAGCCATTTCCAATTTTATGAAAATCGGATGTATAGTTTAATTACAGGGACACCCAAAAGTTTTCCGTTACATTATGGCCAATGGGAAAAAATTATTGCAAATGCATTTTAATGATTTTACAGCCTTCCGAATGGTCTGAAATTTTAAATATATAATTGCTGCAAAATTTTGTCGAGCCATTTCAAATTTTATGAAAATCGAATGTATAGTTTAATTACAGGGACAGTCAAAAGTTTTCCGTTACATTACGGGGAGTGGGGAAAAAATTATTGTAAGTGCATTTTAATGATGTTACAGACTATGCACTTATGAAGCGCAAAAAAATATACATTCAGTACAATATGGGGTGCAAAAAATAATTATAAAACTAGTTATAGTACGAACGCACCTCATTTGCCACGTTTGACGAGCAATTTCCAACTTGTTTTAATGAAAAATATATGACTTAAATAAATAAATAAATATTAAACAGAACACGAAATAAAATTATAATGTACTAAATTTAGTGACATAATATGGCATTCAGCATGATATAACTAGTTGAACAGTTTCTCAGTTGTCAATATTCACTTAAAGTAAGAAGGTAAAAAGGAACACTCACAATTTGATTGACTTTAGGCTGAACATGACACATGAACTTTGATATATGGCCCATGTTAATATGACGATAACAATCTTCAACACAAATGACGATGGTTTCAAAGAAGTGAAAAAAAGATGAAAAGCCAAGTAGGCTTAAAACACTGACGAAAAATTTCTGAAGATAAGTCACTGCAATGAACCATCTTTATCTTTAACAAAGACACAACGCCGTTCATCTCTTCACTTGTATTAACAAAAAAGCGTAACCACTTCGTCGCTATCCAGAAACAATACTTTTATGTTGAAGTCAACAGTCATATCCAAAAACGATGTTAAAAGAACTATTATGCTTGTAGAAAAATAACTGCAAAATGATGAGTGAATTAAATTATAGAACATGACTCAACTATGCTCAAAACGAAAAACACTTTAATAACTGAAGTCTAAATCTCTAGGACGAAACACTGGTCTTTCCATAATAAAGAACAACAAATACACATTGAAGCTTCCTTTAAATAAAAACACCTTCAAAGGTTTTTAAAACTATTAAGCTTCAACTACCAGTAAAGATTCATAACCCACAGGGCTTAAATTGCGCCGGAGCCCAGCTCCGGTACTTCTCTGTTTTTAGTAAATATTTAAATATTGGTCGGAATTCACCAGAGCTCATAAATACAGGGCTCTGGAGCCCAGTGCAATAACGCTTCAGAAAAACCAAAGCCTAAATTACCTTTTCCTTTCCTTTTCATCTGCAAGCTTTTGCATTCTTTTCTATCAAAACATTTATATGTGACGTCAAGGCTAACGAAAAAGGACAGGCTACCGCGGTGCATTCCATGAGTCTTTTTTTACAGACCGCTAGAGTGAGGTGATGCTCTTTTCGTACAACTACATTGGTGCATTCGAGCATAACGTGACTTTAGCGGTCTATAAAAAAAAGATACGCGTAAAACACCGCGGTAGCCTGTCTTTTTCGTTAGCCTCGATGGGACGTAATGTATCGCACACGTAGGTGATGGAGATAAAACGGACTCAATTTTTGGGCTTGGACGACTCAAGCTCAATCTGTCTTATATTCATAATATTATTTATTCATGTATAGAAAAAAAAAAAAAAAAAAAAAAAAAAAAACACTTTTCCTCCTTCAAAATTAAGTATTATATTCTATTTCAAATAATTTTAATGCTATTTTGATCGATCAGAATGAAGGGAAAACAGAAATCGTGTTTTTCTATTCTAGTGATATTTGCAAATTTATGTCGGCAACGCGTTGATACGGCACCACTCAAGACACTAAGCTATGAATTTGCTTTCAGATCGATTTTCTTTTGGGACAGTAGGATAATTTTTAATTGTCTTTTTTTTTTAGATATCTAGCCGGAAAAGAATATTTTCTGTTTTTAGCCAACGAGCATCAGCATGAGGTTTTGTTTGTTTGAGGTTTTTTGTCTTTTATTGCGTACGAGTATAAAAATCACGTTAGTGATTTTTCTATTTATTTTGCATCATGAACGCTGCCCATGCTAAGGTAATAACTATAACTGCCATTGCCATGTATTGTTATTCTGATAGAAAGCGTTGTAGTGTTTCCCCCTTTTCTATAAAAGCACCAAATCTTTCCGATAATGGTGTCAAATTTTTAATTTAATCTGATTTTCAGGGACTCACCACAATAGATTATCATGCGGAAGAAATCTATTATAGTTTAAGATATGCACCTCTTATAGGAAATTGAAAAACATTGTTCCATTCTTCAGCAAATAAATATTAATTTCTGTAAATTTCATTCAATTTTTTATAAAAATTCATAGCTGCGAACAATCTTTTTTTTGTGTTAACACTATTTCCGAATTATAATCCTTACCATATTTAATCGCAGAAATCACAATGAATCGTAATTAATTAACATTAAAATTAGGCAAAGATTACTATTCCGAAGGCGTGATAACTAAAAAATGAAATAGTTGACAGCTAAGTATATTCTGATAGATATATTTAAAATTTTTGTTTTGCTGAAGAAAAAAAAAAGCTTTATATTTTGCAAAAAATTTTCGAAATATAAATATGCAGATTGGAGTGACGGGAGGGGGGGGGGGGATACAATTGTAGTACCGGTACTGCAGAATATGAGGGCTCCGGTACTTTTTTTTGTTAGAAATTAAGCCCTGACAACCCACAAGCTAAGCCAAGAACCAGCTAAGGCGAGAACAACTTCAAAATCACCGGCATATATCGTCTATTCCCAACACGCCCCCTTTCCATCAAAACACTCTTTCCCGATCTGTGGAATTGAGAGAAACGCATTCTGCCTTACGCCAAAAATAAAAGAAGAAACTGCGTACCTTCCGATACGGTTCAGCGTTCGAGGAAAGACATGACGTCATATTGGTATGGCGAGATTGAAACAGTTGAAGAAATTAACAGCCAATCTTTGAAGAACAAACATATCGTAATAAATGATTAACGATGCGTGAATGGAAGTTTGAAAACAGAACTGGATATGGATGCTTTAGATATACTAAAGAAATAAATGAAAATAATAACCAAAAGAAATCTTGGTTATTGTAATTGAATTGTATTAGAATAGAAATAAAGAAAAAACAAAGGAATAAAGGTAAGTACCATTTCAGGGTGTATAAGTATCAAGGAAAATAGGCTGTCAATTCTGACATTATACATATTTTTTCAATTGCCATTCGAAAATGATTGATAAAAATTTCGTCCTGAAAAACCAAACCGAGACGGATTTGAACCCGGGCCGAAAAAACTCAAATCCAGCATGCTGCCGATCGCGCTACTGAACCGCTTGCCAAAGAAGGAAATTTATTTGATTATGAACTGTAGCTTAAACTTTGCGGGTTATTTTCTCAAGACCCCCCCTAGGTGTTGCGCTTTATGACACTCATATATCTATATACTAACTATACTCTATCGATACACAAACGTTCATCGCATTCGGTGAGACCAACCTCGGACCCTCTCCTTGTTAGTTACTTACATTTTCATTATTTCTTATGGGACAATTTGAGTTAGTTTGTGAGTAATTCACTTCTTGAACAGATTTATTGAAGAAATTGTGCTTGTTAATGAAGGTACCACTTCGTAAGTAACATAACTCTGTTATCTTGATTCTCTAATGCTTTATTGAATGTCAAAATTGCAAAGATAACTTTAAACATTTTGTACATTAAATAAAAAAATATCACAAAATAAGTTACAAGATTGCATCAATTTTAGATAAACAATAAATGGAAATAATAAATAATTGACGTACATTCTTTGGAACTACATAATGCCAACATCCACATAAGATCATCTGATGTAAACTTCAATGGCGAAACTAAACAGCTGAAATTACTCTGAAACAGAAAAATACAAAATATCTATGAGAAATATGCTTTATTATTAATAGGTTTCATTAAGTCACAGTAGGATTGGGAGCAGAATGCTACCAATTTACTTTTTTAATTGAATCTTACTTTTCACATTGATCTTCTATTAATATGCAAAAACAAAATCCGTTTAATATTTTTGTTTTTAAAGGGTAAAACCTTCAAAAACTAAATTATTTATAAATAAATAGGAAATATACTTTTTCCTGTTTCCAATGTTATCTTGCCCAGCACTTAATTAAAGAAACATGCAATTTTGCAGACTTCTTTTTGCACCATCTGCTGAAGTGTCAATACTAGAGCTGTTGCAAACTGCATGTATTGGCTACTGAGTAACGGGTATTCTCTCTAATACGAAGCAATGAATCGTTACTTTGGAATATAACAACTCATTACTGGATCAATGTACTAAAGACTGTATGTACAGAACTAAGAAACAAACTTCAAACACTACCTTCATTTCATGATTCATGGTGTTCGGTCTTTGGACTCTGAATCAGTTGTTCCCGTATTAGTCAGGCCTTAATTTTCGCCAGAGCCCACCGGAGCCCGGCTCCGGTACTTCTCTGTTTTTAGTAAATATTTTAATATTGTACGAAATTCACCGGAGCTCATAAATACAGGGCTCCGGAGCCCAGTGTAATAGCGTTTCTGAAAAACCAAATCCTAAATTACTTTTTCCTTTCCTTCCCATCTCCAAGCTTTTGCATTCTTTTTTACCAAAATCCCTTATATGAGACATAACATGTTGCACAAGTAGGAGATGAAGATAAAACAGACTCAATTTTTATATCAGTTTTTGGGCTTGGACTGACTCGAGCTCAATCTGTATTAGAATTAAAATTTTATTTATTCATGTATAGAAAAAAAAAAAAAAACCTCTTCCTCCTTTAAAATTGCGTATTATATTCTATTTCAAATCATTTTAATGAAATTTTGATCTAAATGAAGGGGAAACAGAAATAGTGTTTTCCTAGTTCAAATTTATGTCGCCAACGACGTGTTGATACAGCGCCATTCAAGAGACTGAATTTGCTTTCAGTTCGATTTTCTTTTGTGACAAGTAGGATATTTTTTTATTTGCTGTCTTTTTTTCATTTGTAAGTAGATATAATTGCCATGTATTGTTATTCTGATAGAAAGCAATTGAGCAGTGTTTCCCCCCTTTTTCTAAAAAAGCATAGATTCTTTCCGATAATGGTATCAAATTTAATTTAATCTGATTTTGAGGGACTCCCCACAAAAGATTGTTATGCGGAAGGAATAGATTATAGTTTAAGACATGCACCTTTTATAGGAAATTGTAAAACATTGTTCCATTCTTCAGCATATAAATATTAATTTCTGCATTCATTTTTTCTTAAAAATACACAGCAGCAACAAACTATCCTTTTTTTTGTATTAACACTATTTCCTAATCATAATCCTTACTATATTTAATCGCAGAATTCTGCAATTAACCTTAAAATTAGGCAAAGATTACTATTCACAAGGAGTCATAACTAAAAAATGGAATAGTTGGCAGCTAAGTATATGCTGATAGATATATGTATAATCTTTATTTTGCTAAAGAAAAAAAAAATACTTTAAATTTTGTAAATGATGTATGAAATATAAATATGCAGACTGGAGTGAGGGGGGGTGGGGGTGGGAAAGAGACAGGAATGGTACTGTTATTGTACCGGTACCACAGAATATTAAGGCTTTGGTACTTATTTTGTTAGAAATTAAGCCCTGGTATTAGAATCACATATGGATATTCATTTAGTCGTTTCATTACTTCAGCACTCGTTCAATCACCAAAAATGTCCGTGTGAATAATTTTGGAAGGAAGTTTTTGAAGCCGTGTGGTCAATAGCAGAATAAACTGCTTTTAGAAGAACAATTACTATGAGATCGTTTATCCTTTCAGCGATTCTACTTTTTATTTCTCGGATATGATGTGTTACGTGCCTTTTTCAAACATGGAGAGAATGATTTTTTTTTTTTTTTTTTTTCTTTTACCAGAGATTAATAACACTTCCATGAATGTATTTAAAAAAGGGAAGCATGGATCCAAGCAATAAAGAGATAATATGTGTTTATCATTTAATATTTTAATTAGACCAATTTTGAATTAATTATGCATTTAATCTATTAAGATTGCTCATAATTTTACTGTAAATGGAACTGGAGCTTGTAATAGAATAAAACATTTGTCAGGGACCCAGAGCCGGAGCTGTGTTTTCCCTGGAGCTGGAGCTTTAAAATTTCCCTTGCTCCAGGGCTCCTTTAATTTTTAATATTCTTTTCATTTTTTTTTTCAGTCTTTTAAATTTCCAGGCTTAAAATATTTTAATTACATCATTATCCAGTATTTTAATTATATCATTTTTTAGGGGTTTTTTATATTAGAGATGGAAAACTTTTCAAAACATAGTAACACTACTTTTCTTCTACTTTCTACTTGAGCTAAGTGACAACACTATTTGAAAAATATGGCCGCGTGTTGTTTACATGTGTAGTTGTACAATTTTGGTTGTTTGAAAAGTGTAGAAAAAATTTAAGATTTTTGTGTTTTAACACTAGAACCGCCGGCTATTTTACTTAATTTTTATAAAAAAAGTGTTTCACACCAGAATTTTTATTTAAAACTATTTAACTTATTTAATTAGCCTATTTTTGTGCTTCATACATATAATATATCTTATGAAAAAATTTCTGGTTCGAATCGACTATTATCAATTTTGGCAGCAGTCAAAATGACCCCTAACGGCGATTCTAGTGTTAAATTCCACCAAACTTTCTATTTTAAAAGCAAAAGCTAAAAGATGTCACATTTTCTAAATGAGCATTTCAAGTTTTATGAGAAAAAACATGCATTTTGTCAGATCTTTAATGAAGGTAAAGGAAGAAAGAATTTGTGAGCAAAAAATTAAATGTGCAAATTAAAATCTGCAACTCAAAAGCACGAAGTCAGAGCAGAGTTGGAGCCGGAGCCACAGCATTTTATCTAGGAGCGGAGCTGGAGCATCAAAAATTGTTTGGCTCCGGGTCACTGTCATTCGTTATAGCTGTATTTAAGGAATGATAAAGTATTTCTATGAAATATAACTTTTTAAATCATTGATTTTTATTCATACTTGCATAAAATTAGTAGAGCTCTTGATCAGAAACTAAGAAATCAATTAGCATCTCTCTTTTTTCTTTAAATTAAGAAGATTTTTTTTTTACGATATTGTGAAAATGGGTGTTTTGAAACCGAATTTCTGGATGCAACAGTAATTGAAGGGTCGTCATATAAAAGTATTCGATTATAGCTCTAACTGCAACACATTTATCGAAAAATGAAAAACTCTATTCAATTCTATATCATTCCAATGACTGCCAATTTTATGATTTTGTGCATTAGACTGAATCTATGAAAGTGTCAAAAAGTTTTGAGATGTTGAGCGGAGTTAAATGTATTTTTGAGAAACAGTTTAATGCTAGTTTTTGTTTAAGACAGGTTCCGTTGTTCATATTCTACTGGTTTCAATAAGCAGTAGACATTTCTATTTAAGATACTCTATTACTATTTTTTTCTTTAATATATACAGCTATACTTGCTGAGACCGAAATTGCGAGAAACCACAGAGGAATTCCGTTTTAGAGAGATTTTTTGTCATAGTAGATAAAATTGCATTGTATTATTTTCATGGGAATGGACCTTGGAATATTTCCATTCAAGGTAGAATTTCACTTTCACAGGTTGAATTCATTTATTTATTATAATATTGTGGTTGTTTACCTTTTTACGCAGATTTCCACTACAGAAAGTCTTCGTACAAAATTCCATTATGGGTCTATGCAATGGTAATGAATTCTTGAAAAAACCTCATGTACGGTATATAATTATATTTGTTGTAGTTTTGTGACCATATATTTCACATGTAGTATTTTGAACGCCCAGTATTATACTTTATGAAATGTGAAATCAGTGCAATTAGCCTCCAGATAGACTTTACCTTTTATTTTAAGAAATAGTTAAAACTAATTATAATCGAAAAAAACCTCAGAAAATTTGAAAATACACTGAATATATGTCTACTAGTACACACGATGATTTTTAATATCTGTTTTCTAAAGAGTAACGAAAGTAACGAGTACTTTCTAACGCGTAGTGTGTTTCAAAGTAAAAAATACATACGAGTATTCATTTAGTCACATTTACAGCACTAGTCAATACTTCTTTCAATTTTTTTTTTTTTTTTTTTTTTTTTTTTTTTTTAAATCTGGTTAGCATAGTAGGAAAGTTAATTAAACTTATATGCAGGAGGAAGTTACATGAGACATGTAGCATTTTCTGGTGAACCAATGAATTTGTCTTTAATAATCCCCCCCCCCCCCTCTCTCTCTCTATATATATATATATACAGGGTTGGGTTGATTTTTGACGGCCAATTATCTACACAAGGGATATAGGCCCGGGGGGGGGGGAGTGCCCTCCGTGGGGGGTCTTTCTAAGGGAACCTAATCCGTATTAACGCATGGAAGATCCACGGCTCGAAGAAAACCACGAAAACTCCGAACGATTAGGCCGACGGGCGCGATTGGGATCGAACCCAGCACCTCCCGTCTACCAGCTTCGAGAGCAGAACCTCTCGGCCACTGGTGGGGCCCTATATATATATACAGGGTGGCCATAATTAAAGTGCATGTGTTTGAAGAGCTTTACAAGTTAAACTTATTATTTACACTGTTTAAAGAGTATGTGGAAATGAATTATGTAATAAAAATGATTAGTTTTAAATTTTACCGATATGTTATAAATGTTTTATTAGTAAATATTAACAAAAATGACTCATTTTAAATTACCATCTTTTGAGATGACAATATTCTTTCATAGTAGTGCTATAATTACTATCATTTTGATAAAAACATTTTATTATGTGAAATTTTCCATCAAAAAGTTTCAAAATTTAGCTGGTAGGAAATTCTTCATTTTTCTATCTGTTTTAAAATTCTTATATATATATATATATATATATATATATTGCAGAACTTCTTTTTTTATACTCTAAACTGAATAAATACCAAATCTTTTTTAAATATTTCAGTAGTTTAGCTTACTGAGCCCTGCAAAGATGTGCATTTTAATTATGGCCACCTACCTGGTATATATGAAAGAATGAAATATTAAAACCTACTTAAAATTAAAAATTCTAAACTTAAAATTCCCCGATTCTTTTTTCCATCTAATACTTAAAATCTTTTTGTTTCTCGGCACAGCATTTATTACATTCGAACATTAAAATCAAAGTTACTTTAAGAGAAAAATGCTGATGACAGTACATTCAGCAGTTAATTGTGGTTAGGGCTTGCATAAAACTTGGACCCGGATACTGTACTGGCTTTGATCACATTTCAAACAAGATTTAATAAGCCACTGAGAAGTATCTATCTTTTCCTTTAGATTCTTTCATTCCCTTTTGGGAAATAGCTGAAGTTCTCTAACACAATCACTTGCAGGCCATAATCAAAGCCTTTTTTTTTTTTTTTTTTTTTTTTTTTTTTTTTTAAATATAGTCGACTGCTTAATTTTCTTAGCAAAACTTGAGCATATTAAAATGATGTAACAGTTAAATAGATTAGACTCTTGCAACAACTTTGGCCGGTTTAAAAGAGGAACATTATGTACTAAAAAAGAATAAAGCCCAGTTCCAGTGAGCTTGCTGCCTTATCTCTTACTACAATGACACTTAACACTCACCTGAACTCTCAGAATGAGAAAAAGAGTAATGAGGACAGCCAATTCCTTTCACACATACATTGATATATATAGCTTCTAAGAAAAATTTTTTCATTTCCCCCATAAAAATTAAAATACACTTTAAAATTAGAATAAAGTAAAATCTCCATAACAGATAAGATACTTTCCCAATCCCTACTTCCAAAACCGAAATTTTTGTATTTTTAATCTCTGCATAGCAGGCAATAATTTTGGCAATAAAGGATGAAAAATGATTTTTTAACAAGAAAGACAAGTTGGAAATTGCTCGTCAAACGTGGCAAATGAGGTGCGTTTGTACTTTAACTAGTTTTATAAATATTTTTGATTGCATATTGTACTGAATGTATATTTTAGCGCACTTCAATGAGTGCATATCTATATCTATTTCATTCTGTTCGAAAGGCTGTAATATCATGAACTATTTTTTTTCCCCATTGGCTGTCATGTAAACGGAAAACTTTTGACTGTCCTTGTCATTAAACTATACATCTGATTTTCATAAAATTTGAAATGACTCGACAAAATTTTGCAACAATTATATATTTACAATTTCAGACCATTCGGAAGGCTGTAACATCATTAAAATGCACTTGCAATGATTTATTCCCATTGGTCATAATGTAACGGAAAACTTTTGACTGTCCCTGTAAATAAACTATACATCCGATTTTCATAAAATTTGAAATGACTGGACAAAATTTTGCAACAACTATATATTTAAAATTTCAGACCATTCGGATGGGTAGTGTTTGCTCTGTTATATGTGGACAGACTGACTGAACGATGACTATAGGTGCTACGTATTTACAAAATTACAAAGGCATCTAAAAATGGGGGGGGGGGGGGGGGAGGTAAAAAGCCTCTAAATTTTTCAAGGCAATGTGTCATAAATTTTGCAATCAGAGATAAAGGTAGGGGGTGGCCTGTGGAGAATCAAAGAGTCCCTTCTTGGAAGATTTTAGATTTTTTGCTGATTAATGTCTAGAAGTACAATTCCCCATTCATAGAATTCCATGATAGAATACACCATATATCATTTTCTCTTTTGTTTTGAATGCACATAAGATAATCTCATTTACAATTGTCTTGAAATTCCAGGTTAAATAATATGCTGACTATTTTTGTTTTCATGTACCCAAGCTCAAATAATTTTTTGGATAATCGTATAAAGCGTCAAAAGAAAAAAAAGGAATAAAGACAAAAAAGGAATATCTTTTCATTTTAATAGGGTTTGTTCATAAAATCCAAACAATAATTAACTGGATTGCATCATTGCATAAGATAGAAGAAAAAAAGCAGATATCACATGGCACCACTGGAAGGGTGACTGATATAATCTAAGTAAAAGAGAAATAAATAGCCACCAAAAATGTAATACTATTTTATTTATTTAGTTTTACTTTTTTATAAAACAAACAAAAAAGTTACTCTATTTTTTATTGGAAAATTGTGTATTGAATGTTTGGAGGTGAGAATTAAAAGTGCCAAGAAAGCGACAAGTGCAGGGGGGAAAAAACCTATTTCGCAATTCATTTTACATCGATTACTTTTCGATTCTTGTCACTTAAAACACATCATTCTAAGCATCAAAATATGGTAACACAATTTTTATTGTTTTCTGAAAATATCGATTTATACATTATCTGAATTTAGTGCCTTCTGTTTGAGATTAATGTTTCCAGAATGACCTCGAAAAGAAAACGATTAACTTTAAAAGTTCTTTTTTAAATTGTAAAATTATTTGAAAAAGAGAAATTGAGTTTATGGATACTTATCAAATGTTTTAAAATAGGTAAAATACAGGTGGAAGATATTTTATGAATTAACGAAGATATAAGGAATTTGTGGATTAACTCTAACATCAAAAGTGTGAAATTGAGGAAGATTCATTCCATTGAAATTGATTTTATAATTCTAAATTGGTTTCACTTTGTTCAAAAAACATTCCTATCAGTGGGCCCTTCAGGAAAAGAAAAGAAATTCTTTAGAAGCCGCTAAAGAGTTTGGATCACATGATTTTAAGGTTTCAAGAGGATAGCTAAAAAAGTTCTGGTCTAGGCACAACAACTCTTCCAAGACAATATGAGGAAAAATGTCAAAGAGCTGCTCACTATTTTATTATTGTTGCAATGCTAACATAGAGGTCTGCACGGGCCGACATTTCTAGGCCCGACTCAGAGAAAAAACAAATTTGGCCCGGTAAAAAAGTTAACAGTTCGGCCCGATCCCGGCCCGTAGAAAAAAATTTATTGGCCCGGACCTGCCCGAAAAGAAGTTAAAATCTCGGCCCGAGTGATTTTCTACAAAACATTGATTTTTACATCGATTTGGTTAAAAGTTTGTCTCGTACGAGGAGTTCAAGCCAAAAATATTTATCTTAACTTTTCTTTTCATGTTTATAATCTTCATTTTTATAGAAGTGCCTCAGGGTGCGATATTTATTTTTTTAATGATTCTCTATTTCTTGTACGTAAATGTTTCAGTTATCATTAATATTGTTGATCCATATTCCATGTATATCGAAGTGCTAAAAATCTGAAAAATGCTATACAGTAAAATCTAAGACTAAATTGCATAGAAAAAAAAAAAAAATTGCGTTATAGACAAGTTCCCTTCTTAGCAAGTGTAAAAGTATTACATATTCTTTTCTTATGTAGTAGTATATTAATTTTGCATGGATCAACACTTTTTACAGTTTAAAACAAGATTCCATCATAGACAGGTTCTTTTTCACACGTTTTACTATATTTTAATTTAACTATATTTTAATAAGTGTAGAAATCTAGTATTCTTTAAAAAGAATGAATTTGAATCTTTAATTTTAGAATAATGGCGATTTAAAAATATATGCATTTTTTGAAAAGAAATTTGTTCCAAACCTAATTTTACTGTCCTTTGAACGGACCAGGCCATGCCGAGACAATGATTTTCATACGGGCTGTGTCAAAACTAGGAATGAAAATTTTGGGCCGTGAAGATTAGGAATGAGACCAGTATCCGGGTCTGTGCAGAAAAAATAGGTTAGGCCCGAACCTTCAGGAAAAAAGTAAGGCCCGGCCCGACCCTTCAGAAAAAAGTATGGCCCGTGCCCAGCCCGAGTGCCGTGAATGAAAATAGCCTTAAGCCCGGCCCGTGCAGATCTCTATGCTAACATAGTATTTTATTTATTTATTTTTACTTTTTTATAAAGCAAACAAAAAAGTTACTCTTTTTTACTTTTTAATTGGAAAATTGTGTACTGGAGAATTAAAAGTGCTAAGAAAGCGGCAAGTGCAGGGAAAAAAAACAACAACCTATTTTGCAGTGCATTTTACATCGATTACTGGTCGATTCTTGTTACTTAAAACACATTATTCAAAGCATCAAAATATGGTAACACAATCTTTATTGTTTTTTGAAAATATCGATTTTTACATTCTCTGAATTTAGTGTCTTTTGTTTGAGATTAATGTTTCCAGAATGACCTCAAAAAGAAAATGATTAACTGAAAATATTGATTTTTACATTCTCTGAATTTAGTGTCTTTGTTTGAGATTAATGTTTCCAGAATGACGTCAAAAAGAAAACGATTAACTTTAAAAGTTCTTTTTTAAATCGTAAATGTATTTGAAAAAGAGAAATTGAGTTTATGGATACAGTCAAATTAATGAAGTTTTCTACTTAACGAAATTTTCTGCTGAATTATAATCTGCTAACCTGCTGATTAGCATGCAAATTGATCTCCATATTGCAAAAAATATATTCTATATAATGAAGTTTATTTCACTTTCGTGCATGTACAAATTTAAATGGAGATGTTGCCATTGCGATGGATGCATGAATTTATTTCCGTTGATTGTATGAAAATGAAATTATTTATATATTTAATCATTTCCATTTAAAAAAAGAAATGCTAAAAGCCTTCTACACAATAAGAAGGTGATTCCAGTTTCACGAAAATGTTACAGAGGAATTGTTCAGATACTTATAACAGTGTTAAAATTTTTATGAACGGTATATTTTTTTTTTACAAGAAACTTGTACAAAGTAATATCACAGACTTTTTTAAAGTTAAGGATTTGAAATACTGAGAAAAAATATGTTATGCTTCAGTTTTTGTTTACCTCTGTTTATTATGTGTTTTTATAGACATTATTTTAAATAAATTTTTCTCATATATCTACCTTACATAAAACAACAGTTACTGCCTGAATTAAAAACATTTTTCCAATATTTCCATTTTACGTGTATTTTACAAGTTATACATGTGTATTTTATTATAAAAATTTCATGAATTTGAGTTGATTTCTATTCAACGAATTTTCTTCATAATGAAGTGTTTGAGTGGAGCGATGAGACTTCGTTAAATGGAAGTTTCACTGTACTTACCAAATGTTTTAAAATAGGTAAAACACAGGTGGAAGATATTTTATGAATTAAAGAAGATATAAGGAATTTGTGGATTAACTCTACCATCAAAAGTGTGAAATTGAAGAAGACTGATGCCATTGAAATTGATTTTATGTTTCTGAATTGGTTTCCTTTTGTTCAAAAATCATTCCTATCAATGGGCCCTTCAGGAAAAGGAAAATTCTTTAGCAGTCACTAAAGAACTTGGATTACATGATTTTAAGGTTTCAAGAGGATAGCTAAAAAAGTTCTGGTCTAGGCACAACAACTCTTTCAAGACAATATGAGGAAAAGCAAAATCTGTAGATCTTAAAGTGGAGGATCGGCATTTTTTTCGAATAAGACCGTTTTAAAAAGGATAACTGTATCGGCAAAAAAAAAAAATATCAAAAGAGCTGCTCACTATTTTATTATTGTTGCAATGATAACATACTATTTTATTTATTTATTCTTACTTTTTTATAAAACAAACAAAAAAATTACTCTTTTTTTTTTTTAATTGGAAAACTGTGTACTGAATGTTTGGAGGTGAGAATTAAAAGTGCCAAGAAAGCGACAAGTGCAGGGGAGAAAAACCTATTTCGCAATGTATTTTGTATCGATTCTTGACACTTAAAACACATTATTCAAAGCATCAAAATATGGTAACAATTTTTATTGTTTTCTGAAAATATCGATTTCTAAATTTCCTGAATTTAGTGCCTTTTGTTTGTGATTAATGTTTCCAGAATGACCTCAAAAGGAAAATGATTAATTTTAAAATTTTCTTTTTTAAATCGTAAATGTATTTGTAAAAGAGAAATTGAGTTCATGATACTTACTAAATGTTTTAAAATAGGTAAAATACAGGTGGAAGATATTTTACGAATTAAAGAAGATATAAAGAATTTGTGGTGTGAAATTGAGGAAGACTGATTCCACTGAAATTGATTTTATAATTCTGAATTGGTTTCAGTTTGTTCAAAAAACATTTCTATTAGTGGGCCTTTCAAGAAAAGAAATTCTTTAGAAGTCGCTAAAGAATTTGGATTACATGATGTTAAGGTTTCAAGAGGATAGCTAAAAAAGTTCTGGTCTAAGCACAACAACTCTTCCAAGACAATATGAGGAAAAGCAAAATCTGTAGATCTTAAAGTGGAGGATTGGCATGAATGACTGCAATCAATTTGTGAAGGTTATGAGGAGAAAAACATTTTTAATGTGAATGACTCTTTTTGAGATTTTTTTCGAATAAGACTGTTTTAAAAAGGATGACTGTATCGGCAAAAAAAAAAAAGTCAAAAGAGCTGCTCACTATTTTATTATTGTTGCAATGTACTTAAATTCCTTCTTAGAATATAAAAATCTCCGAAACAGATGTTTTGAAAAAAATATATTTAATAAATTTGGTGTTATGTTGAGAGCAAATAAAAAAGTGTGGATGGCCAGTTCTTTAATGATCAAATGGTTAACTTCCTTTGATAATAGGATGAAAACAAAACCACAAAGAAAAGTTCTCTTGTTTATGGGCAACACAACTTCTCATCCAAAACATTTGAAATTGGACAATGTTAAAATTTGTTTTCTTCTCTTAAGCACAACTTCCGTATGCCAGAACCTTCATAAAGCCTGGTGCAGAAAGCTTTTATTATGTCACATTCTTTCAAAGTTAGATTCTATGAATGCACTTGAGAACTGGCTAAAATTAGTTAATGCTTTCAATGCTTTAATTTCGATTTCCTCAGTTGCAAAAAACATAAAATCGGAAAGTGTACAACAATGTTTCAGAAAAGCAGGCTTTATATTAAAAGACGCACATGAAGAATTCAGCAAAATAAGTGAATTAATTAAATATATCAGACGTGAAGAAACTGCCAAAATTTTCATCAACATTGATGATGAGTTATCTACTGAAGAAGAATCAGTTGACGTATGTGATTATATTCCTTAAGAATCTTTGACAAAAGGTGACTATTAGTGGCGATGAATCAAATACTGAAACTGGATATGTTTCCAGCAATATAGATAATTTACAAGTAGCAGCAAAATAAAGTGAGCAGTTACACATATTTTTTGTAAGAAAAAAAGATGGTTCAGAAGGATTAAGACAACTTATTGAATTATAACTTCACATAGCAAAACAAATTATATGTGATCACAAGCAAAATCAAACTTTTGTAACAGATTTTTTCATAACAATGTAGTAAACAGTGGAAAAATATATGTATAATTTCATTTCAGTTTTATTAGTTAAAAAACTAATTTTAATTTCTGATTATTCACATAATAGAGGTTTTCAGATATATAAAAAATGATGTTAAGCATTTCTCAGCGATTTTATGAATTTCTGTGGTTTTCCCCAATAGCAGACAATAATAAAACAATTAATGCCTCATCAGAATTTTACATTAAGTTTAAAACATTGTTCGTGATTAAGAATCAACATCAGTAAGCAGCATTGCTCACCAGTTAGAAGGATTCAATGGTGAAGACTACAACAACATATCATTTTCTTGTTCTGAGGTTTTTGATGACTAGATTTTGTGAAATTTGGTGTTTAAAGTTTGCCTCATAAAGCTGTTTGAAAATAAAGTAATTTTTTTTTCAAAAACCTACAAAAAATTATCTTAATTTAATGGGTTTCACAGTAACATCCCCTTTAAGGCTGTTCTCAAATCCAAAGGAGCTACTTTCTGACACATTTATGGATTAATTTTTATTTGGAAAGATAGAATTGGCAGGTATTCTTTTTGAACTGAATTTCCAGAGGATACAATGCTGGAAACAAGAAAAACCAATGTTTTTCCAAATTAGTTACAATAATCTCAAAAATTTTACAACTGCATGCACAAATTACCTTACAGTTTTAATTTCTGACCCTCTTTCTAATAAAATCCAAAAATTTAAAAGAAACTTAATATATGTAGTGTGCATCCAGAATCAGGAAACAAGTACCATTTGTTGCTCACATGGATTTGGTTTGCTATGGCAACAAACAAATTATTGTCTATAGAGCAAAAATATATATAAAGTACTCAGCTGAAGAAAAAAAAAGAAAAGAAAAACTTGATCCACTTTGATTCTGAATGTGCAATTTATACTGAATATAATAATACTGGAAGTGGGAGGAAAAAAAATCTTTTAATTCTAACAATTTTGTAAAAAAGTTTGTGTGTAAGTATGTTTCATAATTTCAGTCTATCCAAACCTTAATATATGCAGTCAAACGCCGCTATAGTGAACCCTCAAGGGACCGAAATTTTGGTTCACTATAACTGGGAGTTCACTATATCCGTTCCGCAAACAATTTTAACTAAATGGTTCCGAACTCCTCTCTTGAAATACACATTATTTAAATAAATCATCAATAAAATGAAATACAAAATGACTGAAAAATAATAACAAAAAATATGCTAACTTACACTTATTATTTTTTATGCTACGTCTTGCATACAAAAAAAGTTAGTAATCTTTATCTGATGAGAGGCTGATTCAAGAAAAAATATTATCCATACTTCTGTCGAAGGACTGAAATGTTTCCATGACTTTCGGCTCTATATTTTGTGTACACAAAAACTTGTTCAGTACTTGAATTGCTGCTTTGGCGTATAATGAGTGCACGCAATCATACGCGTCTCCCCTGAAATCCCAGGAATGGGTATTGCACCCACTGACCTCTTACAGGTGCAACATCTGCCTGGGATTGCCTTTGTTTAGGGAGGGTGAAGGGAGATAAGAGGATAAATGATTGCTACATTCCAATCAGTGGCTGGTTTTAAAAATCGGTATATGTATTTATTTTGAAATAGCAATTTCAAAATTATCAGAAAAAAAAAAAAAAATCAAAGACAGAAAAAGTTCATTATATCCAACCTCTTTTTTTTTTTTGGTTCATTATATCCACAAAAAATAACATTATACGTGTATTGCATGGCATGGGATCAAACATTTCGTTCTTTCTAAGCCGTGTTCACTATAGCGGGGTTTGACTGCATTTGAATTCTTAATGGATTTTAATACTATTATTTCTATTCACGATTTTAAAATTTCATACCATTATGTTCAATTATTAGACCAAGTTAGTATTATTATGTTTCTTAAAAAAGAACAACAAAAGATATTTTAAAACACATTATTTATTTAGACGACATTTAACAGCGTCTCAATTTGAAAATATTCTATCATATGTCTGATTCAAAATTCAAACCTATAACCTATAACTCTACTATACATAAAATACAAACAAGAGTTTCATTCTGGTTGCTTATAACTTGGGTTTTGCAGAATGGATATTGGTGAGACTTGCACAGTTAGATAATTTTTCAAAGATTTTAGTATTTAACTTTTGTTCTACACTGCTTTCGTAAAATTATGGGGGATAAGTTTTATAATCAGATGAACATATGAAAGATTAGTCTTTTTAAAAGATTCAGCTGAATGAATTTTGGCAGAACTTGCATTGTAAGTTAGATAAGTTTTCAGAAATTGTTTAGTTTATTGCATATTGTTCTACATTGGTTAGTTACAGAATCACAGGGAAAGTTCAATAATTAGGTGAACTCAATTATGAAAAATTAGCCTTTTTAAAATGTTCTACTGGATGGATTTGAAACTTGCATTATTATTGAAAATTTTCCAAGGATGGTTTTAGTATATATATTGTATTTTGTTCTATCATTTTCTACCAAATCCTATTACAAATGATTCACAAAAAGAGTTGGACCTTGTCGGCCCAAATTTTGTCTGACAGAAATATTAGTACTTAAAATATAATGGTGCAGTGGCATGCATATCTTTTTCAGCAATGTAGAAGGGCATTTGTGGTAAAGGTTCTAATAAAGGCAATATTGCTTTATTAGATATGGTCAAATTCACTTATATATTTTGTTTCATTCAAGGTTCATTTGGAGAAACCAACCAGCACAGCAGGTAAAACTTGCTGTTTTTTCTTGTTTTCTTTTATCAAAGAGAAATGTTTTGGAAGATGAAGGAAAGAGAGAAAAAGAAAAAGGTATCAACATAAGCTAACAATCTATTTACATTATAATGTTTAATGGTATGATTTTCTCCTACTCATTAAAATTTTCAGTTTACAATGCTCAGGATAAAATTACTTGAGGGGTTGAAGGATGAGGCAGAATTTTGACTTCACTTATATAAATTAAAAAGAAAAACATAGGAATGTGTTAATGATATTCTATTAAAGTTTTTGAAAATTGATATAAAATGGCTTGTATTTGGGCTGGTACAAAAATGCATTAAAAAGATAAAAACAGTAAAATTTGCAGAATATATATTTATTTATTTCACTAAAGTGTTTAACATTATTTTGATAAACTTTTATTTGAACTAAAGAATTATTCTTTAACTTTTCAATCTCTTAAAACAGGGTTGATGAACCCTATGGTATGTATTCATGTTGAAAATTTAAAAATCAATTACCATAAAAGAAAAAAAAAAAATCTATATATATATTTTTTAGTTACCTATATTAATATTATAAAGAAGAATTAATTGCATGTTTATAGAGGGTAATGTATAGATCTACTCTAAAACAGTTCCTAAAAAATTTGAAATTTAGAAGTGTGAAATGGGTGGAAAATGTTCTAAATTTCAATTTATATGGAATTATCAGCGATATAAACTTGAAATTTGACATGGCTGTTATTTTTAACATGCAAATAATGTTTGACAGAATAAATAAAAGAAAAAAAAAGTAAAAAGGGTGCAGGAGCAAAAAATGTTCTAAAACTGTCATTTCTTTGATACTGTGTTGAGGCTAGAAAGATGAAATTTGGCAGGATGTTTACTTTTAAGATATAAAAGCTCACTGAGAATGGCTTCTAAAAAAATGCAAAATTTAAAAGAATGAAAATGAGTGGAAGTTAGGGGCAGAAAGTTGAAATTTGACATGGCTGTTATTTTAAGACATAAATGCTCGCACAGAACAAAATTTAAACTGGTGCTGTAGGAAAAAAAATATATATATTGTGATATTGTTGGGGCTAGAAACTTTGGTTCTCCAATTATACTAGATCTTTGTAAAGAGCTGAATTTTTCAATTAGCCTACAATATACATATTAAATAATTTACATAAATATTGAATAAATTGATTGTGTAAAAGAAAGAGTGAACAGGTTGTCAGAATGTACTTATGAGAATTTTTCTTCTTCTGCCAAGACCTTCTCAATTTCACCAAATACTCTATAAAAAAGAAGTACTATATAAAGACAATAACAATAATAAAATGAATTCTGTAGCAAGATATTTACCTCTAAAAAATATTTAACACTCTCAAAAAATACCCTGTCTGTGTATGCCACAAGAAAAAGAGGTAATATAGCAGCATTGGCATATCTTCTTTCTCTTTCCATAAATCCACCCCTCCATATCCTCTCAACTGACACCAAAACTCCAGTAAAATATACATCATTTTCTTCAACAAAATATAAAAATAAGTTATGAGGGTAAAAATGAAACAAAATGTACAAAGAATTTAAAAAAGGAATATCATAGAAAATAATCACTACGGTACAGATATGGATGACACTTGGTTTTGGGCAATTTCTTGGATTGTTGAGATTTTTTGTTTTTTTAAAAGCATTTTTAAAGTTTTTTAAATAAAAAAAGTATTTCAAGAATATTTTTTTTTTGTTATTATTATTACAGTATATTTTAGTTTTTTTTTTTTTTTTTTTTTTTTTTTTTTTTTTTTTTTTTTATTATTATTAGAAAATAAAATATCAAAACTAAAAACACACTTATGCAACTTTAATGCAAGATATTGATTTTTATTTTTCATAGAAAATTTATGCAAAATAAAACAACAATTTTTGCATAAATAATTTGTGTTTAAGTACATTTTTTCTTGTAATAAAGTTTTATCATCCATTTTGAAACCAGTTGTTAAACTATTATTATTTTCAATTACTGTTATGTTTATTTTATGCATTAAATTAAATATATACAGTAAACTCTCGAGCATTCAGCATAATGTGGCAGAAGAGCTGACCGGATAGGCCAGGCTCTATAAATATTTACTCAATTCCTGCCCTCCTTCCATGCCATGATATTAAAAGCACATATTACACATTTTAAGATACATTTTATATATACAGTACATATGTACAGTTTTAAAATAAGCAAAACATTAACATAAAAGGTAAGACTAATTCATAAAAAAATGAGTAAATTTTATTTTACTATTTATTAATAAATGGCTGCACGAATATGAAAAGTTATGCATAAGATTAAAAAAGCCAAAACTTACAGTTGTTAGTTTTTGAAAAAGTCCTTGATAGATGACAGCTTCCCCCTTTTAGCCTTCTTCCACGATGTAATGTCCCTCCATTACACAAGCAGATGATACTCGTATCAACTGCTCCAGCTGGCGTCACTTCCTCCTGCTGACAAATGTACTGCAGTGCTCTTTCGATTGTCTTGAACCTTTCCGAATATGGAATGAGATTTTTCCTGCTATCCCCTCCTTTTTTTCTTCTGTTACTTCTCCCTGGGTCACCATTCCTACAATATCATTGTCAGTTAATTCACTAACTTTGTTGTTTGCTGCCCATTCTGTAATGTCCTCTAGAGGTCTGCACGGGCCTCGGGCCGGTCTGGCAGAATCAGGACAATTTTTTCAATGGGCCGGGCCGACAGACAAAATAAACGGGCCGGGCCGGCAAAAAAATTAATCGGGCTGACAGGCCCGATATAAGAATTTAAGCGAAGCAGATAAAATACGAGCCATTTTCAATGAATATGATTTTCTCGAGAAGTATAAATGTATGTCACGAGCCGATGCGAGTTTAACAACATCAATACAGAAATGTAACATGTCCATCGTAGAGATCGGGCATCGTACAGTTGCAAGATGTCTGATTCAGAGTTTAATTTTTGTTCAGCAGACTCGTGCCGGGACAGAACTGGTCTTAATCGATCTCAGGATGTGCAGAACAGTCATTGAGTTTTGTAGTCTTAATAGTGGTAATGAACTTCTCTTAACAGCATCTTTGGAAATATAAAGGTGGTTCTCATATTCATTGTTCAACAATGCGAAGCTTTCAGACACATTTCCTGACAAAATTTTTAACTATAAAGGCATAAAATTGACAGGCCTGCCTATTGAAGGCATTTGGAAACGAATAGCTTTTTCCATATTTGATAAATTACTTACAGAGATAACAGAGATTCCTGTCACGTGACTGTACGTTTTTCTCCTTTCCTGTGCCATCGCTTCTGGAAATTCGATTCAAAACTAACTTTGACAGTATTTTCAGTAAGATATATTGCTTTTATCTATGAAAAAAAAAAATGACATTTACATAGCTTCTGAATAAGAATACCTGCCAATCTTACGCGTTTCCGAAAAGAAAAGAATTCATAAATGTATCGAAATGTAGCTCCTTTGAATTTGAGAAAAGCCTTAAAAATGAGAGAAATATTTTCACAAATCTACTTTTTATTATACAGCTTCAAAAGTTATCATGTTTTTAATCCTTTATTCTGATGAACTACATTAATCTTTTAATGAATCCTTATTTCCATTTTGAAATGTCTGTAGACACGATGACTAAAACACTGTAAGTAATCGTTAATGTTTACTATTGTGTGTTTTCTGTTTTGCGAACATCATAGTAATGTAAAATATACTGCAAAATGTTTCCATAAATATGTATGTAGTATTCATTAAAAGAATCGTAATTGTATGTTGAGAAAAAAATGGATTTTTTTTTTTTGTAGAAATTGTGTCGGGCCGGGCCTGTTATCACTGATTTTTGTACGGGCCCGGCCGAGAACTGTAAAAATGCAAACGGCCGGGCCGGGCCTGGAAATTCCAGCCCGTGCAGATCTCTAATGTCCTCTGCATTAACATCATCAGAGCCCGGTATATTTTTCAGCAACGAAAGAAGATTACTGTTCTCATCTTTCACTTCAGTTTCCAACACGGGTTTATGTCTGCCTTTACGGTCCAAAAGAATGTTCCAAAACCTTGCAATTACTATGTTTGGAATTTCTTCCCATGCTTCTTACATCCACCTTATGACATCTAGTGTGTCAATCTTTTTCAGAGTGGTTATGTAGTCTTCATTATTATCAATCGCTGATATCAATGAACAGAGAAAACGGCGGTTATATTTTTTATTTATAATTTCAAGGACGCCCTGTTCCATTGAGTGATAAAATTTCAACTTTGATGTCTATCTGCGAGTTCATCAATGGATGAATGCGAAGGTAAGTTGTCAAGAATTAGCTTTCCTCTGCAAATTGTTGTCTTTCAGAAATTTTCTACAGTTGGTGGGAATTCATTTTGGAACCAGCTTTTAAAGGTCTCTGAATTCACCCATGCTCTTTTTTTAATGTGTGTAATATAGAGGTAGTGATTTCTGATTGTTCAGTTTTTAAAAGCTGTAGGTTTGATGGACTTTCCTATTAAAGTCAACCTAAGCTTTATGGTTGCCGGTTGCAGTTCTGCAGGCAAATATAATGATTCTCATTGCTCTTCTTGTATCCCACAGCAGCAACTTCTTTCTTTGATGCAAGCATTTTTGTAGGGAGCGTCTTATAATTTAAACCGGTCTCATCGCAGTTGAACAACTGTTCCCAAGAAATTTCCTCCTGTTGAATAAGTTTAGCAAGATAGTCTTTGATCAAATGTATACCCTTTTTATTGGCAGATAGAGCCTCCCCACTTATAGTAATCTGACAAATACTGAATAGTTGTTTAAAGTGATCTAATCATCCTTCATTGGCAGCAAATATTGAATCTTTTCCTTCTAATAGTTGGAAAAACTGTAATGCTTTTTCCTGCAACAATCGGCTCAATAACAGGCAAGCCATTTCTTCTAAGTGTTGAAGCCACAAAAATAAAGCCTCAACAACTTCATTATGCTTACTTTTCAGCATGTTTTTGCTTTTTTCATTCCACTTCCACTGGCTTTGCCAGCACACCACTTTTCAATTTCTGCTTGACTTTTCTCCCAGTCACCCACTGTACTTTTACCAACTCCTAACTGCGAAGAAATAGTTTTTGCTGTTACTCTAAACTGCAGTCAATTTATAGAGCGTCAGTAGTGCCAACTTTTGAAAAATATTGGGTGAGCTAAAAATTTTTTTATTTAAATAACACATACAGTCTCCCCTCCCCTTTAGTGCGTATTTGTGGGGACAGACGCTGAAGAGGAGCAAATGACTAAAGAGAATATTTAGAAGCCCAATTATGGTTTTTCTATGTAAAATTAGTATAATTTTATTAAATAATTATTCGCATAAGTTTTTCCTTATGAATGCATTCACATTTATTATAAATAGCATAAAAATTGCTAACTATTGAGAGTGAAAGAAACTAAATGTCAAGAAAAGCATACATTTTAGTCGCCTAAGTGATTTATCGATTCAAATTAATAAAACAGATGCCAAAATATGCAGGAAATCTGTTTTCGAGACAAATTTAATTGTACACCTGCTAAAGGGGCTTTTAGTGCTCCTGCAAGTGTAATTAATGTCTTCAATATTTTGAGAATGTCAGTAAAACCAAATTTTATTTCAGTGATTAAATAAATAAAAAAATAATGAAATAAATCAATGGAAATTGCGTGGGCGGAGAGATCAAATTATTGGGTGGCTCAGGCCCCATGGACCCATATAAGTTGGCGCCACTGTAGAAAATAGTTTTTCCTCCATAGTCACAACAACCTTTTTTCGTTTATCACCCATCTCATTAATCTCCAATAAATAAACACGAAGCACATCAAAAGACTACGAACATCACCAGGAATAGCAGCAAATAATGTCCACGCTTGTTAACATCTGAAGACCAACTGACGAAACAGATTATTACGCCTTCCTGTCTGTAATTGCTCTGCTATTGCATTTTGCAATCCCTTCTTGCTCCTTCCTGTCGTGAGTCAGCCCTTTCCCACAGACAGGAACCTGCCTGTCTTGGCTGCTTGCAATATTTAAAAATTTTTTTACTAGGCCAGATAGTCGCGAGCTGGATAGTCCGGAGTTTACTGTACATAGGTATTAAAAAAATAATAATACCGTAATTTCGGGTAGATAAGCCGCGGCTTATACGTGTTTAAAAGTTTAATTTTATCTTTTGCGGCTTATCTGCCGGTGCGGCGTATATGAAGTAATAACGATTTTTTCCAGAAAAAAAAAAAAAAAAAAAAAAAATCAGATCATGTAATATTATAGAGTGAAAATCTGCAAAACAATATTAAAAATGTTTCACGAATTAGAAATAACAATCGGCAAAACAGCACCGAAAACTGGCGATTTGAATTAATTAAAATACTAAAACTTTGTAAAAAATCACCCTAAAATAAAACAATACACAGGACGCGTTTCGAGCTAAAAACATAACAACTCATCATCAGCGTCCGACACGTGTTTGTTGTAGCTGATGACGAGCTGTTGTTTTTAGCTCGAAACGCGTCCTGTGTATTGTTTTATTTTATGGTGATTTTTTACAAAGTTTTATTATTTTAATTAGAAATGACAATCATTTAAAAAAATATCGGGAAGTTCTTTTTTATTTCATTAAAAAAGAAAAAAAAAATCTATGCATGGTTTCTTTCTGCATAACGAAACGTATTACTCAAAGATAATGATCTCGTTCTGATAACGTTCAACTTCCCACTCCACCACAGAGGTGAATAAATAAACTGCAGATGGCTCTTTTCTTTTTTATAAACTAGGGGTTTTGTGGAGTGCTGTAATTTTCTAATAACTTATTATATTTTAATAAAATTTTGTTACACAGCTTAATTTACTGTTATTGCAACTTGCTGAAAATTTTAACAAAATCGGACAATTAATAATGGAGTTTCTTTCTTCTTTTTTTTAATAGCTAAGAAAAAACAGGTTTTGCTTTTCGTTTTTTTTTTCTTTTAAATTATTTTTTCTGTTTGCTTGCAGCTCAATAATTTCTTTTTACTGCACTTATGCAAAGTGAAGTCGCTGACACATTTAAGGAATCCTTTTTATGTTCAGTTTTGCATAATCGCGGCGTTTTAATAGAAAAGAAAGTAGATTCTCTTGTTTTCTTTAAATGTGCGCATTTGCGAATGTTGTATTTTTTATTTTCAATAATGAACGCATGTATTTAATTTTTGTTTATTTTAAAACTTTCTTAGAACATTTTATTTTAAATATTTACAGAATATATCAAATTGAGTACCAATTAATTTCTGTTAATAAACATTAATGTTTACAGAGATTTAAAAAAAAAAATCTCTTTATACGTCTCTCCCAACTTTTGCCAATAGTTCATGTTGTCAAAATGATTATTTATCATAACTTATTTTCAGAATTTTACGTTGTGTTATTTAATTGATGGATTCGAATAAAAAATAGTGTTATTTGTAACACTAGCTTTATGTTTTATATTAAGAATTCCATAAAATGTATTTCTACTTGCCGATCCAAGGCTGAAATGTGCGATGCAATTGGATAAATTCACAAACCAAAAGTTATTTATTTATTTTCTTTATTTGAATTAAATTTAAAAATCTAATTTTTAAAATGGTTTTAAAAAATGCGTGAAAATCTTCAATATGGCGTCTATAGTAGTACATACACCACTTTCAATAAGTGCGGCTTATACGCCGGTGCAGCGTATACGATGGAATTTTAGGATTTTTTAACCATTTTCGGACGTAGCGGCGTATATGCCAGGGCGGCTTATCTACCCGAAATTACGGTAAATAAAAATATAGTATTATTGTAGTAGTACAATTTTACATATTCGCTTCCTCTTCCCCACTTTTATTTTTCTGTCATGATTTCGTCTTATATTTTGTATCAAATTCAGAAACAGCAAGAATGATTAAAAAACTCCAGTGAAAACACTGAAAGCATTAATGCCTATCTGATGCAAGTCTCATACAAAGTACATAAATATACATTATGACATATATATTTTTTAGAATTTAAAATCAATTTATACACAGAAGTCAACTGATATTGGGAAAAGGAAATCTGAAGTGTATTATGGAAGGAAAGAAAAATGACTACTTAAAATTGATGAGGATGAGAATCCAGAAATGCTCTTTATGTATTGGGATTGGTATATTTATAAACATATTTTAGCTATTCTTAATGAAGTACTACAATCAATTAGAAAATGTGAGATTGCTTTAACATTTAAAGTCAAACGTGAGAGTCTCTTCACGAAATCTTGTGAAGATTAAATGGAGGCCATATAAAACTTTTGTTTCACACTGAGATGAGTTAGCAACAAATTTTAAAACTTGTCTAGATATTAAAGTGAAGATGCATGGCTTCATTGTATTTTTATAGTTATATTTATGACAAAGTTTTACCTATTAAGTTAACAAAATGTGAAATGGATTGTCATTGTTAGTTCTTTTAGGCTTCTTCCATGTGAAAAAGAATCTTTTTAAAAAATATGCTACACAGACATATAGGGAAGAACATTGTAATTTTAAAGATGTTTAGGTAGGGTGTGGCCAAAAACACGTTGGGAACCATTAGTTTATGAGTAGGGCTGACTGAAATTCAACGTTGCTAACTCATATTTCAATGTTTTGATTAAAGTTGAAAATTAAAGATACCAAACCCTATATATTATATGGCATAAATTATAATTATAAAATATTTGAAAGGTTGAACTTTAAGTAAGTAGAAAAAATTCAAATCTTCATATACAAAATACTGCTTAAAAAAGGGCAAATTGGTGATAAATATTTTATAAAAAGTTCTTAATATAGACTAGGCATTCTAAAACTAGAAAATTGTGAATTTTAGGATTGTGTGAACAATTAAGGATAATTCTATTCATTCAAGAATCCAAAATGACTGTTGCAAAACAGATTTATTACTAAATCCCCTAATCTCAATTACTTTTTGAAAAATAAGCATACTAGATCATGCACTTACCGTTACCATCTTCTGTATCAATAATGATTTTCAAGGGAGGAGAATCATCTGAAATTAAAATATATCTGAAATAAATGTAAAAGTAGTTTTTTGAAAAACATGCTTTTTATAAGCATACAATGTTTATCTTAAAAATCAAAATCTCATCTAATTTCACAATTTAAATCATACTGTTTCAAAACATGCCCATTACAATAAATGAATTAGGCATGGGTCACGATTATGGGAATTTCTTTTTTGTTTCACACAACCAATTATTGACATGGTGAGTTTACAGATTTGTTCCTGCGACTTACTGGCAAAACTCAGGGTTTTTTTATTACAATGTTTTTCCCACGCCCAATTGAAAAATCTGGTGATTTTTTTCATGATGGACAGACAAAAATTTTTGAAATTTTTTCGGGCAAACAATCAACCAATTTCGCATTTTTTTTTTTTTCTTGTGGGCAGTTAGTAAATTTCTTGATTTTCCCCTCCTGTAACCAGTCGACAAATTTAATTATTATTTCCACTAGGCGATTGACGAAATTCATAATTTTTTTTCCTATGGCCAACTGACGTATTTCTCGAAGAAATTAACAGATAAGGCATGCCCAAAAAGAGCAGTAAGGGTCACCAGACTCATAAAGTAGTTTAAAAAAAGGTGGTTTGGCATACAAAGTAGATAAAAAAAAAGGGCCGTCCGGAGCATAAAGTAGTAAAAAATGATAGGAATATCCAGTGCCATGACTCGCATTGGCTCAAAACCCCTTTAGATATATCATTTATACATTCATCATCAGAGTTGTATAATATAGACGCACACGCGCACGCCGTGCGCGGAAAATTTTCCGCAAAATTCGTAACTTTGCAGAAAATTTTTTTTGAAGGGGAAAAAAAAAAAAAAAAAAAAAAAAAAAGTAAATTTTGTTTTTGTAAGTTTTTTTTTTTTAAATACCGAAATATTAAAAATATTTCCCGATCTTATGTACGATTTATTTATTGTTTGCCAGAGGTGATTCTGTTCCGGATTTTCCGAAAATTTAAAAAAAATCGGCCATCAGACCGAAAATTCAGGCATAAAAAAATACCACTTAAAAATATTGCGAATATCAACAAATGGTCGCCGAAATAAAACAATTTCGTCAATCGTTCGCGAAAAAAAATCGCCATTTTCGTCAAAGCATCGCGGAAAAAACACGAATTTCGTCAAATGACCGCGGAAAATAACGCGAATTTCGTCAAAGGATACTGAAAAAAAAGATAATATTGTCAAAGAATCGCAGAAAAAACGCAAATTTCGTCAAAGGAGCGCTGGAAAAAAACGAATTTCGTAAAATCATACTGGAAAAAACCCGAATTTTGTCAAAGGATCGCGAAAGAAACCCGAATTTCGTCAAAAGATCGCGAAAAAAATTCACTAATCTCGTCAAAAGACCGCCAAAACGCGAATTTCGTCAAAGAATCGCAGATTCAAATCGAAAATTTCGTAAAAACATAGCGGAAAAAGCCCAAATTTTGTCAGAGGATTACGAAAAAACGCACATTCCGTAAAAGAATTGCGGAAAAAACTCATTTCGTCAGAGGATCGAGAAAAAACCCACGAATTTCGTCAAAGGGCCGCGGAAAAAGTACGAATTTCGTGAAAGAATCGAGAAAAAACACTAAATTCGTGAAAAGATCGCTGAAAAAAAGCGAATTTCGTCAAAAGATTGCGTAAAAACGCCAATTTCGTCAAAAGATCGCGAAACAAACAGTAAATTTCATCGAAAGATCGCGAAAAATACACGAATTCCGTCAAAAGATCGCGAAAAAAACGTGAATTTTCTCAAAAGGATTCGTGAAAAACGAACAAAACGCGGTCAAAAGATAGAAAAAAAAACCCTGTAAATTTCTTCAAAAGATCGCAAGTTTTGTCAGGAGATCGCGAAAAACGCAAATTTCGTTCAAAGATCGCGAAAAACAAGCGAATTTCGTCCAAAGATTGCAAAAAACACGCGAAATTTCATCAAAAGATCCCAAAAATACACGGATTTCGTCAAAAGATCGCAAAAATACGCGAATTTCGTCAAAATATCGCGAAAAATAAGTCAACTTAGTCAAAATATCGCGAAAAATAAGCAAATTTCTTCAAAAGATTGTGAAAGGCACTCTGAATTTTGGTAAAAGATCGCAAAAAAAACCCCTCAAAATTTGGTAAGAGATCGTGAAATGACGTGCATTTTGTCAAATGATCGCGAAAAACACGCTAATTTCGTGAAATGGTTGCGGAGATTTCGTTTATTTTATTTTGCGATTTGCTGAATTTAGGTCCCTAAAGGTTATTTTTTATGTAAAATATAAGGTCTTTTTTGGTCCCCTTTTATTATTTTTTGCTACAAAAGTTGAGTGGGAGTCCTGAATGTTGTATTTATAGGCTTTTCTTTGATTAGTTAAAATTACTGCTCTAAAATAATATTTTTTAAAGCCAAATAAACTGATTTTTTTTTTCTTCTTGCTGCTAATTTTTCATTATTGCAATCTGTATCCAATTGTCGTTTAGAATGTCCAGAGTTAGCAAAATGTGTGGAGAAATTTTATCTGAGTAATTATTCTTTCAAATGTGAAAATATTTTCAAGATATGTAATGTATAAAATAAGATGGCAACAGCCAACTCTCTTTAACTTTTGTCTATGCCAATTGGCAACATCAGTCTGTATCATCCTGAGCAGCATGTCGCTGCAGATGCTGAACCACGTTGATTTTTGTTAAACAAATTATGCTTTTCTTAATTAGTATTTACTGAAACTATTATGCATTCTCCACCTCCATACATACTACAGTGGCGACGAGAGAAAAAAAAAAAAAAAGTCGACATGACCGAAATAACCGAGCTAATAACTGTTAGAAATTGAATAATGATTTACCGAAATTGCAAGACATGGTGAAATAATTACAGCTGTGTTTCAAGATTGCATTTGATAGATGAAATCTTATTTTATCTGAGTGAAGAGCAACTACCCATTTCCCTCTTTTCCCGTGCAGAGAGAGAAAAAAAAAAGGAATTTCCAACATCTGGTATACATAAAAGTGTTGCACAACGAGATGCAATAAGAAAGACTAATGAACTGAAAACTTTTCTTCCTTTTTTAGTCAGTCTCTAAATATATGCCCTAAGCAAAACACGCAGTGTGTCTGCGCTCTGAAAAACCTTAAAGATATATGTTAATTAAATATATAACTTTGAATGTAAATTTAATTTTAACTTTATCTATGTGCTTTTAATTAAATAGTGTAGTCCTGTGATCCTGTGCCCTCTTTTGTTACTGAGTGGAATATTTTCATGCTGGTTCACTTTGGATTTTATAGCAGGTTGGATTACCTTACGCGGATTCAATCAACGCTGAAAATAAAGGTAGGAGCATGCCAATTTTATCTTTCTCCTTTTTTTGGTGAAGATGTTAAAAGGGAAAACATTATTTTCTAAATATAATTCATGAAGAGAAGCTCAGTTATTTAACTGCCGTGATTTCACAATAAAAATTCAATAGATTATGAGACAGACTGAAGGCTGTGAACACGGCAAGTTACCGCTTTCTTCTATTTAAACTATTGTGACAATAAATGAAAATAAACGAAAACTCTTGAAAGTTAAGAAACTAAAATAAAAGAAACCTTTTAAGGATAAAACAATGGCCTCCTCCCTAAAAGAAACTTTTAATATCGAAAAATTAAATCCGCATAACTATGCCCAATGGAGTTTTAAAACCCAGATGCTCCTAATGAGGGAAGATTTATTTAATTATACACAGGATGACCCCCCAACACCACTAACTACTGAGTGGACTAAGCGAGATAATCGTGCTAGGGCTACAATTATATTAACTTTAGAAGACTCACAACTTATTTATGTGAAAAATGAAACGACAGCCAAGACAACTTGGAATGTTTTAAAAACTATACACGAGCGCGCAAACCTTTCGAGCAAATTATATTTACTCAGAAAGTTATACAGTATAAAACTCGGGGAAAACGGAGATATGATAAGTCATATCGTAAAAATACTAGAAACAGCCGACAGATTAAAGGCGATAGGGGAAGAAATTAAGGACACGCATTTATCCGCGTTACTTTTATGCTCCCTCCCACCGAGTTATGATACTTTGATTATCGCACTTGAAGCGAGAAATGAAGAGGAGTTAAACTCTGAATTTATAAAAGGAAAATTGACCGATGAGTATCAAAGGAGACAAGATAGCTCGAATAATACGTCGCGCGAAAATGCGTACAAAGCAGAAAAAAATAATACTAAACCACAATATCGCAAACAAGAACAAAATATGTTTTGTACATATTGTAAAAGACGAAATCACATAAAATTAAATTGTTGGTTCCTTAAGAAAAAAAATTCAAATTCTAAAAACCAAACAATGAATAAAGGGAGACAGAATGCTGCATTATGTTCTGAAACGAACAAAATCACTCCGGAAGTAGAAGTACAAACAAACACACAGACTCTGGGGAATAGTAGCAAAGAAAACAAAACCACTTTAGATACAAAGGTGTCTCAAAACAATTGTTCCTTTTACGCGAACATTGAAAATAAATCTACCTGGATAATTGATTCAGGGAGCTCTTCACACCTTTGTAACGACATAAACCTATTCAGTGACATTGATACAAATAATAAGAACACAGTCACGATTGCAAACGGAAAAATTCTTGCTTCACACGGGACAGGCACAATAAAATTACAAACACAATCAAACGA
Source organism: Maratus speciosus (assembly GCA_963932465.1). Lineage (NCBI taxonomy): Eukaryota > Metazoa > Arthropoda > Arachnida > Araneae > Salticidae > Maratus > Maratus speciosus. The sequence goes on from OZ010797.1 coordinate 296,791,210, forward strand.
CATTACTTTAAATGAAGTTTTGTACGTGCCAGAAATACAGTCAAATTTAATGTCTGTTAATAAAGCAGTGAAGCATGGGTGTAAACTCATTTTTGAAAACGAAACCTGTAAATTAATCCAAAACGGCATAACCTTTATAGAAGGGAAAATTAAAGGTAATTTATATGAAGTAGACCTTTACAAACATAAACAAGTAAACTATGCGAATTTAGCTCATCAATGCAAGAATAAAAACTGTATTGAACTCATGCATAGGAGATTCGGACACAGAGATATAAATGCTTTAAAGCAACTGCAAACTAAAAGTTTAGCAACAGGTTTTAATATGGAAAATTGTAAACATGAAGTAATATGCGAAAGTTGCATAAAATGTAAATTAACAAATGCTCCGTATCCTAAACAAGCTACAAACAAAGCTAGTAAAATTCTCGATTTGGTTCATTCTGATGTATGTGGCCCGATGCCAACAGAAAGTATGGGAGGAAAGAAATTCTTTCTCACATTTACTGATGATTTCAGTAGATTTACAATGGTATTTCTTTTATCAAAGAAAAGTGAAGTCATCACTAAACTAAAAGAGTACGTAGCCATAACGAAAAATAAATTCGGTCGCAATATAAAGGAATTAAGAACTGACAACGGCGGGGAATATACCAGTGATGAGATAGAAAATTACTTAAAAGAAGCAGGTATACACCATCAGCTAACCGTGCCAAATTCTCCAGCTCAAAACGGTGTTTCGGAGAGGAAGAATCGTACACTAGTTGAAATGACGCGATGCCTGTTATCGGAAGCGAAACTACCTCAGAAGTTTTGGGGTGAAGCTCTAAATACAGCGTTATACTTAACTAATCGACTCCCCACGAAAGCTCACAATTCTACTCCATACCAATTATGGACAAATAAAATACCGGATTTAAGCAACATTAGAATGTTTGGCTGCAAAGCTTACGCTTATCTCGACAAATCCCAAAGAGGAAAACTTGATGATAAAGCGATTGAAGGAATTTTTGTCGGTTACGACAATAGATCTAAAAGTTATAGGATCTATACTGGTAATAATAAAATTATACGAGCAAGAACCGTCAGATTTCTAGAAAACTTTAATTCAAACACAACACCAAATTTAAATCTGAAAAATGATAGCGAAGTTCAGAAACAACCCGAAAAAGCAGGGGAAAATTCCTCAGAAATTATAATAAGTATGCAGGAAGAAAAACAAACAGACAGTGAGGAAAATACAACAAATGAACCTAGAAGATCACAAAGATCGAATAGAGGTGTTCCACCAGACAGACTCGCATACATTACTAAAGAAAATAAAATTATAGAGCCGAAAAATTTCGAAGATATTAAAAATCTAAACAATCCACATGAGAAAAACCAATGGTACGAAGCAACTAGTGAAGAAATTGCTTCATTAATAAAAAATAACACCTGGGATCTAGTTGATCCTCCACCAGGCGTAAAAGTAATTGGAAATAAGTGGGTTTTTATGGTTAAATATAATTCAAATGGAGAAATTAATAAATACAAAGCGCGTTTGGTAGCGAAAGGCTATTCTCAAAAATTTGGTAGTGACTATTATGAAACCTTTGCACCAGTAGTAGCCTATACAACGCTAAGAGCATTTCTAGCGTGTGCAGCTCACAAAAACTTAAATGTAAACCATTTAGATATTAAAACCGCGTTTCTCCATGGAAATTTAGAAGAAGTTGTTTATATGTCGCAACCAGAAGGACATATTAAACCGGGTGAAGAAAATAAAGTATGTAAGCTAAGAAAGGCTATATATGGCCTAAAACAAGCAGCAAGAGCATGGAATATTAAAATAGCTGAAAGTTTAAACAAACTAGGTTTTGTGCAAAGCACCGCTGATCCATGTCTCTTCACACGAGAAACTAACGGAAATAAAACTTATATCATCATTTATGTCGACGATCTGTTAATTTCAGGAGATACTAAGGAAATAAATGAAATAATGAAACAACTTAGTAAAGAATACGAAGTGAAAAATTTAGGTATGGTAAATTACTACTTAGGCATAAACATAAAAAGAATTAAAGAAGGAACTTATGCACTCGATCAGGAAAATAAAATAAAAGAACTGATTGAAAAATTTAATTTAAAGGACTCTAAACCTTGTGATACTCCGATGGAGGCAGGTTACTTAAACTTAGATGACGATGAAAATTTACTACCTAATAATCATAAGTATAGACAAGCCATAGGGGCATTGCTATACATAGCTACGATAACTCGTCCAGATATTTCAGCGGCTATTAACATCCTTAGTCGCAGAAATGAGAAACCAAGAGAAAAAGACTGGAGGGCAGTCAAGAGGGTTATAAGATATTTAAAAACAACACAAGAATTAAAATTAGTTATAAGCAACGAATATGATCCGATTCTGACGACATTTGCAGATTCAGATTGGGCAGGAGATAAAAGTGATCGAAAATCAACCACAGGAAATTTAAGTAAATTAGGAAATGCAGCGATTTCCTGGTCAACAAAAAAGCAAAACTCAGTTGCATTATCATCTGCTGAGGCTGAGTATATTTCCGCAGCCACATCAGCACAAGAAACCATATGGTTGATAAAGCTATTAAAGGATCTAGATTTAAACCAAAACCTACCAATTATTCTGTATGAGGATAATGTGTCATGCATCAAGATGACTCAAAATTATAAACATCATTCAAAAACAAAGCACGTGGATATCAAATTTAATTCAATTAAAGATTTACGAGAGAAGGGAATCATAGAATTAGAATATTGTCCCAGTAAGGAAATGACTGCAGACATCTTTACGAAGCCCCTTCCAAAACCTGACTTTATCAAACACAGAGACAACTTGAACTTAAGAACTATTGCAACTTCAGAAATCAAGCAGGGGTGTTAGAAATTGAATAATGATTTACCGAAATTGCAAGACATGGTGAAATAATTACAGCTGTGTTTCAAGATTGCATTTGATAGATGAAATCTTATTTTATCTGAGTGAAGAGCAACTACCCATTTCCCTCTTTTCCCGTGCAGAGAGAGAAAAAAAAAGGAATTTCCAACATCTGGTATACATAAAAGTGTTGCACAACGAGATGCAATAAGAAAGACTAATGAACTGAAAACTTTTCTTCCTTTTTTAGTCAGCCTCTAAATATATGCCCTAAGCAAAACACGCAGTGTGTCTGCGCTCTGAAAAACCTTAAAGATATATGTTAATTAAATATATAACTTTGAATGTAAATTTAATTTTAACTTTATCTATGTGCTTTTAATTAAATAGTGTAGTCCTGTGATCCTGTGCCCTCTTTTGTTACTGAGTGGAATATTTTCATGCTGGTTCACTTTGGATTTTATAGCAGGTTGGATTACCTTACGCGGATTCAATCAACGCTGAAAATAAAGGTAGGAGCATGCCAATTTTATCTTTCTCCTTTTTTTGGTGAAGATGTTAAAAGGGAAAACATTATTTTCTAAATATAATTCATGAAGAGAAGCTCAGTTATTTAACTGCCGTGATTTCACAATAAAAATTTAACCGCCTTAAATACAATCGTGGGTAGGCTTAGCGCGACACCAGCCGCTTCAAATGAACCAGCAAGGGCTCGGGGCCTGCTTCAAAATCAAACTATCAACTTTGAATGTTTTGACGAAAACGTCGAATCATTTGACGACTACATACAGAGACTGGAAAATTATTATCAACTTAAAGGATTAACGGACACAACTCCGGAGACTACAGAAGCAAAAAAGTTAGTGCTAATCAACTGCCTCGGAGCCAAGTATTACAGATTGCTTTCAAACTTAACGGCACCTGATTTGCCATCGAAAAAAACTTATGATGAACTCCTGCAACTGCTTAAAGATCATCTGTGCAAACGAATAAATATTTTGACTGAACAACACAAGTTTTTGTGCAGAACTCAACATTCAGGTGAGTCCATTTCTAACTACATTACTGCGTTAAAAGAACTGATAAAAACTGCTGATTTTAAATCGACCTGCGACACAACAGAGTGTTCAAAATCTGTTATTAATTTATTATTACGTGCACAGTTTATTCGTGGTCTCTATGATGCTGAGATTCGTGAAAAAATACTTCAACAATCGGAACTGTCTTTCGATCAGGCTTTAGAAATAGCTTTAGCTATTGAAGCGTTAAAAATAGAAAATAAAGAAATATACAAAAGTAGTGCTACAAACGTATTTAAAGTTTCAACTTCAAATAAAAGAAATAGTTTTCGATCCAAATCAAAAGTATCCAGCAGGGATCGATCACACAGCCGAAATCCTCGTTCAGTTAATTTGAAAGATTTAGGATTAGGTGATGTTTGTTTACATTGTGGGAAAAATAACCACCCTACAGACCAATGCCGCATCAAAAACAGACTCAAATGTAATTATTGCTCAAAAAATGGGCACATTAGCAAAGTTTGCATTACAGAACTTATTAAAAAGAAAAAAAAAATTAATCATGAAGATAACAGTGTACGCTATGTTGAGAATTCAGAAACTAGTGATTTTCAAATTGGCCAGATTATAGATATATGTTTAAATTCCTTAGAAAATGATGACAGAATTTTTGCAACCGTCCAGTTAAATGGGAAACCAAACCGCTTTGAATGTGACTCTGGAAGCCGCGTCAGTATCATGAACATAGATCAATTTCAACAACTCCACATAAATACTCCAATTTTAAACACAAACGTAGTTTTTCGCAGTTATACTGGAAATATTTTCAAGCCAGTTGGATATGTTAAAATTAATGCCACGTACAATGGATATTCCAGCTTAGAGGATTTATAATTAATTGATCTGAAAAAAGAAGCCATTTTAGGTAGAAACTGGATTAGAAATTTAAAAATTAATTTAAATGACATAAATATTACAACAGTCAACCAGATACCCTTGGTGAATATCAAAGACTCTGTCGATTCTATTCTAAAAGAATATTCCGATGTATTTGAACAAAAAGTTGGAAAAATTCCAAATTATACTTGCTCTCTCAAGTTACGTGAAGGTGCCAAGCCTGTATTTATAAAACCACGCCCAGTTCCATATGCCCTGAGAGAAAAGGTGGAGACAGAACTTGAAAAATTAATATCTCAGAACATTATTGAAAAAGTTGATCATTCCGAGTGGGGTACACCGCTTGTTGTTGTTCCAAAATCTGATGGGTCTGTCAGACTATGTGCTGATTACAAAGTAACCGTAAATGAACAGTTACATGATGCCAGGCATCCAATCCCAAAGATTGAAGAAATTTTTAATGAACTTCGCGGTGGAACATATTTTTGTACTTTAGACATACACAAAGCATATTTACACTTACCTGTTGATGAAGAGAGTGCCAAAATCCAAACAATTTCAACACATAAAGGCACATATTTGGCTAAACGTTTATTTTTCGGTATCAAGTCAGCGCCGAATGAATTCCATTCCTTTATTGACCAATTTGTCCAAGATCTAGATGGTACCACAGCATATTTTGACGACCTAATTACTCAAGGAAAAACCCTTGAAGAATGCAAACAGCGTTTACTTCAAGTGTTACAGAAACTTAGGAAATATGATTTACACATAAATGTCAACAAATGTAATTTTTTTCAGAAAAAGGTGGAATATCTTGGACATGTAATCAGTTCTGAAGGATTAAGTAAATCCCCTGAAAAAATTAAGGCAATTCAAGATGCCCCCAGACCAAAGAATGTGGATGAACTCAGACAGTTCTTAGGATTAGTGATGTACTATTCCAAATTTATAAAAGATGTATCTACCTTATTATATCCATTGAATGAACTCCTCAGAAAAAATGTTCCATATAAGTGGACAGCTGATTGCGAAGCCGCACGGATAAAGGCTAAGGCAGAAATAGCCAGTGAACAAGTTCTGATACCCTTTACTCCTGAATTACCGGTAACATTAGCTACACATGCCAGCCCATTTGGACTATCAGGTATACTTTCACATACCATGCCTGATGGAAGTGAACGACCTATAGCCTTTGCCTCCAGATCACTCACTGCAGCAGAGAGGAACTACAGTCAACTTGACAGAGAAGCCACAGCAGTCTTTTGGGCATGTAAGAAGTTTTATAATTATATTTTTGGTAGAAAATTTACATTGATTGTAGATAATAAACTTGTTATGACAATTCTTCATCCAGAGAAAAAACTCCCTGTTCTGGCTGCAACAAGAATGCTTCGATATGCACATTTCCTTTCAAACTTTGATTACAAAATTGTGTATCGGAAGTCATCAGACCATACAAATGTGGATTATCTGTCTCGAAGCCCTCTTCCTTTAAGTGATTATGAAGTAAATATAGTTGATGATGAATTTGCTTTTCAAGAATCTGTGATACATCAAATTTCAACAGATACCATTACAGCAACAACTATACAGCAGGAAACATCATGTGATGAAGAACTTTCAAATCTAAAAGAAAACGTCCTAAATGGTAAGATCATGGATCCAGAAATCACACTTCAAGAAGGTATTTTATTAAGCGGTCATCGTGTCATCATCCCTAAAAGACTTCAACCAGCTATTTTACAAGAACTCCATTCCACTCATGTAGGCATTGTCAAGATGAAAGCCCTTGCCAGAAATTACTGTTATTGGAAAAACATTGACACAGATATTGAAGCCTTAGTAAAAAGCTGCAAGGAATGTTGCGATATAAAGAAAAATCCTCAGAAAGCTCCAATACACAATTGGGACATACCAGCTAGAAATTTTCAACGTGTCCACATAGACTATGCTGGACCATTCATGGGACATTTCTTCTTCCTTGCTATTGATGCTAAATCCAAGTGGCCTGAAATCTATTCTATGAAGAGAGATCCAGATTCTAATTCGACTATATGTTTCCTGAGAAAAATATTCAGCCGTCATGGATTGCCAGACATACTTGTTAGTGATAATGCAAAAATCTTCAAATCAACAGAATTTGTAAGTTTCTGCAAACGAAATGGCATAAGGCAAAGACATAGTGCGCCTGGACACCCTGAAACGAATGGTCAAGCTGAATGATATTGCCAAATCCTCAAAACCAAACTAAAGTGCATGCGGTTTCAGCCAGGCACCCTTCAAGAGAAGCGGTGTGAACTACTATTCAGTTTCAGAGCCAACACCACTTTCTTGTGGAAAGACACCTGCAGAACTACTCTATGGGAGAAATCTCAAAACTAAATTAGACCTCTTAAGGCCTGAATCATCTGAAGTCTTGAGAAACACTGCACCTCAACCCAATTTCGACAAATCATTCAAATTAGGTGCTCGAGTACAATCACGAAATTACTCTAATTCAATACTGTGGAAGTATGGAACAGTCGTCGAACGTCTTGGACGTGTCCATTATTTAATAGAATTAGATGATGGATATATAATTAAAAGACATTTCGACCAACTCTGCCAGTGCCAAGTTGACCGACAGTTTCCTGCCATGCATGTTACTCCACGGAGGAAGTTGTCTGTCACATTTAGTGACGATACAAAACACAAAGAAACATCCAGATCAACTACCAGTGTTGCAATACAAACTGCAAATACTCCTGCTGCCAGTAGCCCTAAAGTGACTGCTCCAGTTGAATCGAGGACCAGAGATGGATCATCAGACCTAGTGAGTACTGCTTCCCAAGGACTGAGGCGATCCACACGAACAAGAAAACCAGTACAGCGATTGGACTTATAAACTTGTGTACATTGTAAATTAATTATAGGACATTCCCCCCCCCCCCTTCATTCCCCAATAACAAACTTTATTATTGTATTACATTTTTATTGCCAAACTCAGTAATTTTAAATTTTCATTATTGTATCCAGATATATAAGGTAAGTTTTAATTATTGTAAGTGTTTCTAAATTAGTGTGGGAGAATTGTAATGTATAAAATAAGATGGCAACAGCCAACTCTCTTTAACTTTTGTCTATGCCAATTGGCAACATCAGTCTGTATCATCCTGAGCAGCATGTCGCTGCAGACGCTGAACCACGTTGATTTTTATTAAACAAATTATGCTTTTCTTAATTAGTATTTACTGAAACTATTATGCATCCTCCACCTCCATAAATACTACAAGATAGCAATCATTTTAATTTTTAGGAGTTTATTAGCATTAGAATTTGTCTGCTCCAAAAACAGAATTTAAATTTTATTGCTACAAAATTAGATTTTTGCTGCTCCAAAAATGGATTTTACTGCTCCAAAATCAGATTTTTGTACTGCTCCAAAAGGGCTCAAAAATGGCTTTAGTGCACTTTCATCCCTGCATCAGTCTATGAACAGACCTCTTCCTGTAAAATGCGATTAAGTTGTATCAGAAGCAATGCTGTATTATTTCTGTGAACAGAGTGACAGGCATTTTGTACGAAGAGGTTACAATATTAAGGATTGGGCTGTTTCTAAATGCATTGACAAAATTTAAATGGTAATTACTTTAAAACTAATGTTTTTAATTAATATCGTCAAAATAATATAACACATTATTTTATTAAGCATTAAATTAATTTGCAGAAAGTTTTTGGTTTTATACAAGTCTGTTCATCATCATTCAGCCATCTTTTATCATCATCTTTATTTAAAGTTTATAACATATTCGTAAATAAGAATCAATAGTAATATAAAATAACATATATGTTTTAGAATATAGACATCAATCTTTGTTTAAACAATAGTTTTACTTATCAGTAAACCTCTTTTACTTTTCTGTTTAAATACAATACTTTATTTTTGAAAGTCAACACTTTAAACGCAATAGTTATTTCTATCTTTATTTACTTTTAAGAGTACATTTCTTTTCATCTATATGAAGTATTCACAGCATTAACTTTCCATGCAAACATCAACCCTTTCAGAATCAAATGGTGTGGTACGCCGAAATGACGACACATGGCACCAGACGTTAGAGTTCTGCACGGGCCGGAATTTCCAGGCCCGGGCCCGGCCCGATGTAAAAATTGAAAGTTCGGCCTGAGCCTGGCCCATTTACATTTTTACCGTTCTCGGCCCGGCCCGTACAAAAATCAGTGAAAACAGGCCCGACCTGACTAAATGTCTACAAAAAATTCCTTTTTTTCTCGACATACAATTAAGATTCTTTTAATGAATACTACATGCATATTTATGGGAACATTTTACAGTATATTTTAAATTACTATGTGTTCGCAAAATAGAAAACACAGAATAGTAAACGTTAACGATTACTTAGTGTTTTAGTCAACGTCTCTACAGACGTTTCAAAATTTAAATAAGGGTTCATTAAAAGATTATTGTAGTTTAGAATAAAGGGTTAAAAAACATGATAACTTTTGAAGCTTATAATAAAAGGTAATTTGTGAAAATATTTCTGTCATTTTTAAGGCTTTTCTGAAATCCAAAGGAGCTACATTTTGATACATTTATGAATTCATTTCTTTTCGGAAACGCATGAGATTGGCAGGTATTCTTATTCAGATACCATGTAAATGCCGTACAGTCACGTGACAAGAGTCTCTGTTATCTCTGTACGTAATTTATGAAAAATGGAAACGCTATTTGATCCCAATTGCCTTCAATACTTAGCCTGTCAATTTTATGCCTTTATAGTTAAAAATGAGTCAGAAAATGTGTCTGAGAGTTTCGCATTATTGAGCAGTAAATATGAGAACCACCTTAAGGTACATTTCCAAAGATACTGTTAACAGAAGTTCATTATCGCTATTAATACTTTTACAAAACATAATGCTTGTCCTACACATCCTGAGAACGATTAAGACCAGTTCCGTCCCGGCACAAGTCTGCCGAAAAAAATTAAACCCGGGATCAGGCATCATGTAACTGTACGATGCCGATCTCTACGATGGACATGTTACATTTCTGTATTGATGTTGTTAAACTCGCATCGGATCGTAACGCACATTTATACTTCTCGAAAAAGTCATATTTATTGGAAATGACTTCGTATTTTATCTGCTCCTCTCACATTCTTATATCGGGCCGATAGGCCCGATTAATTTTTTTTATCGGCCGGGCCCGGCCCTCCAGGCCCGTTCAATTTTTTTGCCAGCCCGGCCCGTTGAAAAAATTGTCTTAATTCTGCCGGCCCGGCCCGTTTGAAAATTCTCATCCATTCCGCCGGCCCGGCCCGTGCAGACCTCTACCAGACGTAATGATCGTCTGATTCGCTAGTCATCATTAATTATTCATCAAAGTATCATTTCATTATTTTCAGAGTATGTTCTAGATAGGGGTAATTTTCTCTGCAAGGGTCATCAGTCGTATCGTATAAATACTATGAGCTAACATCGTTAATTTAACTTGTTTTGACAAGAACTCTTTCAAAACCTTTCACGGTATGGCATATGTATTAGCATTGGTGGGGAAATGCTTCAAAGCATTTATATTCTAGTATTATTTAATTTTTCCTTTAAATAGTTTAGTTTTATACCTCAATAGTGCAATATTTATAATTTAATAGTGATAGTTGGAACACCTTGATGCAGTTGGCAAATTTTAAAGTTTATGTTTTTATCTTTTTAAATGGTTTTAAACTTTATACTTTGTTACTTCAATTATATTACATAAAGACTGTTTATACTGAAGATATATCAATATGTGACTTTTTAGTTCTTAAATAAATCTGGACTTGACTTTTAACTTTTTGTCTTTAATTATACCATAAGCTTACATGTGAGCTTACTTAGTTTTACATATTCACTTTTAAAGAAGTTATAGTTTTATTTCATCGACAAATTGAATACTTTTATTGAATATCTTTTTAACTTCAAGCTATCTTTTGATATGAGCAATTTCCAGCAATTACCTTACTTTGCATAAATACTCTATGAATGCAAACCTTGCATCAGGATAGTAGATTTATGCTACAGGCAGCTACATTCTAATTATATCGAAAAAGAACTGCCAGGTGCCGTACCCTGCCGAATTGGTATAGTGTCAACAGATCTATCAATGCTAAAGAAATAACATTATGAATTTAATGAAGAGCGAGAAACAAAAAAAGAGAAATAAAACATACTTTTTGTAAAAGCCATGCTATAAAAATACTGCATTTCCACTTCAAATTTTAGATTATAATATGGAGATTCAGGGCCTATCCTTGATATATCCTGTAACATAAAAAAATTATTAGCACTTTTTTTTAAAATATAGATAATACATTTGAAATTAATACATTAAATAATCTAATGCAGTTATCAAAATTTATTGTTATGCGACTCACCTGAAAGTTTGAAACAATTTCGCAACACATTTGATATGTAGGTATATGGAAGCTTTTATATAATTTATTCTCATATAGAATATCTATAATCTATTCTATGCGAACATTAAAATTGTTTTACATCAACATGAGAGTTGAAATGGATCAGGATTGAAACTTATTAATTTCAGCTTCATGCCCCAAGGCTATGTACACAAAGTTTAATGAAACATGTCTTTTCACAAAGTTGTTTATCTATACAGTAGAATAGTCATAAAAAATCAATACAACTTGGGACAAAGGGCATGGGATACAAATTTTAGATCATTGCTTTGTTTACATTTTAAAACTTTATCAGAATATTTGTTTTTTTATGAAATAACTATATGTTATAAACATTAAATTCCAATAAAAGTCAATATATCTAAAAATTAATTAAAATAATCCATAAAAAAACTACTTATTTAATGAATAATTTTGATGAATTATCATTACTAGAAATTATTACTCAAACTTGCTAAAGATTTGATCGATAGTATAGTTAGTTTAAGAACATACATTTTATGTTTAAAAAATTTTTCTTGCAACCTGCAAACAGTTAACAGACCTTGTTCAGTCACAAAAGCATGTGTGATTAAAATACAAATATTTATTTCCAACATGAAAATTAAGTTTTTATTCTTCTTACTCTGATTAAATATTGTATGAGTACTTTGAATATTGCATAACATCATTTATAATTTATAACCTCTTCATCTGTGAGATGCTGAGTGAGTGACACTTTTTGGCAAAAGTCATCAAAGTTAGAATCAACCAATTAAAAAAGAGCACATTTTTTTTTTTTTTGTTTTGGGGGGGGGGGGGGGGGAGGTAAATTTTAACTGGAAATTTCATTATATATATATAGTGAAAGTGTAGATTTTTGGAAGGTGACTGTATTTCTTCATGATTTTCTCCTCTTAAAGATGTAACATACTGAGTTATATTTCAGAAAATTATTTTTTTAGGAAATCTAATAATAAAGTAAAATCTGTAATGGAATGCTATCTTAAACAATAATTATCTAAAAAAATCATGGCCTCGATGAAAAGAACACAGTACACTCACAACAGACAGTGTACATGCTAAGACTGAAACATGCCAAAACTGGAATCCCCTTTCCCTCCTTGTAATTCTATCTTAGCAGGTTTTTATTTTTATAGAACTGATCATTCTGTGAACCACCAAAACATTGCTAGAAACCTGAAGTTTGGGATCTACTGATCTAAAATTAATTTATCTTCTTGCTTTGGAGCAAGTTGGATTTTATTGTAGAAACATAAAATTATAAAAACTGAAAAGCTTTACTTCAGTCATTTTAATTCAATAGCCTTCAATTAAAAAATTTAACATAATAAATAAGATACAAAGTTTATTCAGCTGTGGTTTAACAGTTGATACTCAAAATTATTATATCTTATAAGCTACATAACATATGTTTTAAAAAACACATTTAAGCGTTTTTTTTCCTTTAAAAATGAAGATGTCATTCAAATGTTAAGTACTCATTTGGATACTACATGTAAAAATTAGAATATATATATTTTTTCTCTAACCACAGCAAAATAATTTGAGTCCATATGCATTAATAGGTAGGTTATCACATTATTTTTCCCAGGCAATTTCAGGAAAGTGCTGCACCTTGCCTGCTTGTTGGTTTAAAAAATAACACCTTTATTGCCACTTGTATAAAACCAAAAACTTTCCGCGCACGTAAATATTGGGTCAAAAATTTTCTGCAAATTAATTTAATGTTTAATAAAATAATGTGTTATATTATTTTGATTGTATGAATTAAAAACAGTAGTTTTAAAATAATTACCATTTAAATTAAAAATTAATTAATATTAATTACAGAATAATTAGGTTGGTTATAAAAATATTAAAGCTAAAACTGCATGACAAGAAGCATGATAAGTGTGAATTCTTATCAATTATTTTGCCAATGCATTTAGAAACAGCCCAATTCTTAATATTGTGACCTTTTTGCAGAAAATGCCAGTCACTCTGTTCACAGAAATAATGTGACATTGCTTCTGAAACAACTGAATCATATTTTGTAAGGAGAGGTCCATTCATACGTATCATTATTAAAGAGACCGATGAGTTTTTATTGCGGACCTTTAACGAATTTCCTGTTTTTCGACGGTACTTTGACAAAAGAAATTCCCGTTTTTTCTGCAGTTCTTTGACGAAATTTGTGTTTTTTTGCGCGATCCTTTAGCGAAATTTGCATTTTTTCGCGATCTTTTGAAGAATTTGCGTTTTTTCTGCGATTCTTTGCGAAAATGATCCGATACTTTGAAGAAATTCGCGTTTTTCCGCAGTCCTTTGACGAAATTCGCACTTTTTCCGCGATGTTTTGAAAAAATTGGTGATTTTTTCTACGAACGATTGGCGAAATTGGTTTATTTTCGGCGACCATTTGTTGAAATCCGCAATATATTTCAGTGATATATTTTTTATGTCTGAATTTTCAGAAAATTCGGAACACAATCACCCCTGGCAAACAAGAAATAAATCGTACATAAAATTGGGGAACACTTTTAATTTTTCAATATAAAAAAAAAAAAAAAAAAAAAAATACAAGAGCAAAAATTAAGTTTTTTTTTTCTAAAAAATTTTCTGCAAAGTTCCGAATTTTGCGGAAAATTTTCCGTGCACGGCGTGTGCGTCTATATTATACAGCTCTGTTTATTGCCTTACACACAAAAAATAACCATCCTTCTTGCTCCTCAGTCAAAAATATTCTGCCCTTATTGCCTTTTGTATTAAAAAATGTGCTTGCTTTGTAAACACTAACTCATTACTGTACATTGAAAAGAGTGTCCTGACTTTTAAATATTAAAAGTGCTTTTAAAAATCATAATAGAGAAATCTTCCGATTATCCGTCACTCACGGAACCAATGGGGTGGTGGATAATCGAAAGACAGTACAAGACCATTACTGAAACCAGATTTTTATTTGTTGGTTTATGAATAACAATATTTACATGTCCTTTTCATTTGCTATGTATTTCATGAATGAAAAGCATAATTAATGATAAAAAATAAATTTATGAGTCAAATTTCAAATTTTACAGAGTAAATATATAGTACCTGTTTTCATCCAAAATAATCCGTTATACATTTTTGTTTGCGTTTTGCTCATGCTTTTACTGCTGCAAGATTATGAAATTTATGTAATAAAAGTACTTGGGTTGCATCTGCTTCTTCTTGCATCTCAAACCAATTAATGCATTTAGAATAATTTTGCCATCCATAAATTCTTCATAACCAATATCATTCTCATCAAAATTAAGTCAGTCTGTGATTTCATCTGCAGAAATATTTTTTAAACATGGTATGTTTGACACCAAGGTCAATATCTCCGAATCATCATCAGGTGCTTCAGCATCTTTTATACTATCAACAGTGTTAGACAACAATTTTCTCCAACTTCTCTGCAAAGTCTGTTCAGATAAATTCATTCCAGCCATCAGCCAAGTTGTATATGGCATCTTTGATACTGTACAACTTTCAAAAATCGAAGACCTTTGATTCATTATCAGCGAGTAGCAGCTTTTGAATAAAAGTTTTCCGATAATGTCTTTTCATCGATTCAATGACACTTTGGTCCATTGGTTGTATCAGTGATGTTGTATTAGGTGTAAGAAATAAGCACTTGATGTTACAGTCAGTAGATTCCAAATTCTCATCCGGATGTGCTCCTGCATTATCAAGCAGCAAGACTGCTTTCTGTAGAAGATCACTTTTTTTAAAATGTGCTTTAACTCTGGGTGCAAAGATATCAGAAAACCACTTCTTAAAAATATCCTGCACCTTTTCAGATTGTAATAACTGACAGGCTGTACTTTCATTTTAATATTCTTAAAAGCTCTGGGTTTCTTAGATTTCCCGATCACTGTTGGTTGAAATGGATGGTTCCCTGCTGCGTTGCAAATTAACAGTAAGTTGCAGTTTAGCTGACCCAGACAATCATTTTTCTTAGAATATCACCGCCTCACTTGGGTTCACCGTACATGTGAGTTTTTGTTATTAGTTTCCAATTAAAAAAAAAAAAAAAAATGAAAAGGAGGGAGTGGCGGTTGATTGAATGGTGGATAATCTGAAGTCTACTGTACTTTAAAAAATAGAATATGTGCACTTATGAATCTAAAAAGTGCCCTTATGAATAAAACAAGTGGGTAAGTGTGATCACAAATTACACAGAGGGTATCTTTGAATATGTCTTTTAAAGTACTTTATCCTTAATTCCTTAACCTCCAGGACGTATGTCATCTCATTTCTGTAATCAACAACCATGTACACTCCGTACCAGGGTTGGCAAGTTTCTGCCAAAGTGGTTAAAACCAGCGGTTATAACCGGTTAAAACCGGCATGGCAGAAACTCAGAAATAATATTAATAAGAACTTTAATGTGCAATGATTCTTAATTCATATATGTATTTGATGTGTAAACAATTAAGTTAAAAATTAAAATTAAAGATTATGAATGTTATTCAAAGTTGTAAAAAAGTTTCAAAATTATCATATAAATATACTTTGCTTATATAATAATAGGTACTAATTTTTTTTCACTTGAAAAACAGAAATTTTCAATGGTAGTCTGATGCTGTACAAGTTTAACTATTTTATATTGTTTAGAGTTGAATTTTTATTTAAAAGTAAAAAAAGAAATTTACAAAAAAAAAAAAAATCTGATATTTTAACAAATGTATTTTTCAGAGTATTTTTAAATAAATAATGCAATGCAATAACTTAAAGATTATGATTCTTGTGAAATTATATAAGTAAATAATTGAAGCACAATAAATAACAGAAAAAAAATTTAATGAAATATTTTGCACAATTATTTTACAATATTGAAAGAACAAAATTGCCACTCAAATATACTATTATTACTTTTTCCACAGAACATTCCATAGCATAGGACAAAATTTTGCTAATCTTTCTGAACACACTGTTTCTTTGTTTTGAATGAAAGAAAAGTTTGAAAATATTCTTTCAAGACTATCATTACTTGCTGGCAATTGAGGATGCAAATTTGAAAAATCCTCATTTTCACCAGTATTCGTTTTTAAAGATGACCACCACATAGAAGGTAAGGGCAAGACATTTTCTAGGTCTTCCTTGGAGAAATATGTTTCTGAGGCAGGAGTCGATTTTGCTTCGAAGGATATTATATGTGGCACAAAATTGGGATTAATATCAGAAAGCAATTTCCTTGCCTTTTCTTTATGCTCATATGTCAATTTTGATCCCATAATATACTTAGGATGAAGTAAATAAGTTAGCATATGGTAGTCGGTTATTACTGTATCAAATCTGCTTTTGAACCTTTGTAGTTATTTGTTTTGTAAGTGCAAAATGTGGTTGGAACATTTTCAACTAACAGTCTTAATAAAAAAGCTAAAATCTTTAACAACGATTTTATGCACAAATAGCATACAGACACGACACAAATATCCCATATAATCGTTTTTTGTCGTGTCTATACGTTATTTGTGTGTAAAATCATTGTTAAAGATTTTAGCTTTTTTACTAAAATTCGCATAAAATTTGATCTATGCTTATAACAGTCTTAAATTGAAAAAAAAAAAAGAAGTCAGGTTCCTTTGAATACTGTATTTAAATGAAATGTTTTTTAAATTCATGGAATTACAAGATCCGCATATAACTATAATATTTCTATGAGAGATAATTTATAGTGTTATTATTAAATTATTACGTTAAATTACAGAAAATTATTTTGAGCAAGTATTGAATATTTTTCTTTTTTTTTTTCATTGTTTAATTTAAAATAAGTATTGGATATAGTTTTGTATTTGATTTTTAAACTGAAATTTTAAAATACTCTAATAAATGTTTACATATAAAATTATATAACCATACTATAACAAAAATTTTATCTGTTACATTACTCATTTTTTCTAATACAAATCTATTTATTTTTTAATTAAAACTACCCACAATATTTCATTTGTTATTTATACGGAATAAAATGTACTTAAGGAATTTAATACTAGTAAAAAAGTCTCAGATTATGTCATGAAATGTGTTTATGCCAGTTGTTGCCAGTTTCTGCCGGTTAAAACCGGTTATAACCAGTTTCTGCCACTGGCAAGGCAGAAACCCTTTTTTGCCGGCAAATAGCCAGCCCTGCTCCGTACATCGTTCACTACACAGTAATGGTTGCATATTTGAACTGGATTGGTCTGTGATATGCAACTGATATAACAGGGCACTGGTCAAAGGTGAGGTTTATGACACAAACATTCAACCCTCATAGCCTGGTATACAGCCCTTTGGCGGCAAAATTAACCCTGGTGGTCAAGGGGTTAAATTAATAAATTAAAATTGTTAACTTATAATTATTAAAAACTTACATAAATGGCAGCATCATTATATTTAATTTTAAACTAAATAAAAAAAAAAATATTTTAATCAAATTAAAATATTCAAGTAAAATTATTTAAATAAAATTAAAAAATCCAAATATTTTTTAATTCATCAATTTCAAAAATTTAGTGGAGGTATAAATAAAAAATAATATGTTTAAAAGAATTTTTTTAAAAAAAAACATATTTAAAAAACTGAAATTCAGTAAAAATCCATATTAATTCTCTTACTTTTCAAAAACTGACTAAACAAAAAAAAAAAAAAAGTTAACATATATTAAAATTTGAAATAAAAATACCTTTTAATTCCTCAAAAATGCATATAGATAACTTGAAAGAAATTGTTGATAAGAGGTGCATTATTTAAAAAAATGGCCAGTAGATGACAGCACCAAACAAAAAAATCATGGAAATACAACATTTAATTCTCTGACATTCCTTTTTTAAAAGTTTAATTCTTTTTACTTAGGATTTTTCCTCTTTAAATAATTTGTTTTTATTATTTATTTGGAGAGTGAGGGGGGGGGGGGGCAACACACAATACTTTGCAAATTTATTTTTTAAATGTTTACTCATTTTATCTTTTTTTTATTGGGGGGGGGGGGGGAGGAACACATAATACTTCACAAAGTTATTTTTCAAAAGAAAAACAACAAAAAGTTACAAATTTAAGTTCGAAAAATTTTACCTTAGCAACTGGGCTATAACTTCTAAGAATGAATTAGCTGAAATTAAGATTATGTAATGTCACAGAAATGGTCGAATTCATAAAAACTAATGTAAGAATTTTTCAAAATTTTATGATATTGGGAAGGACAGGGTGTATTTCAGCTATATGTAAAAGAAAATTCGTTGTTAACTTAAATAGTTTCTGAGTATGAGCCTGTGTGGACGGAAAGATAGAGAAGCGAGACTATTGAGATGAACGAAACACTAATAAAAAAGAAAAGTGCCCAGCTAAACTGATGACATTGAGCTCACAGGCTATTCAAACTAATTGTATATTATACTCTTATTTTAAAGAAAAATGCCCCTCAAAAAAATAAGTGAAGGGGGATTAGCCCCCATTTCCCCCTTTATACTTAACCAATGAACCTTCAAATGTAATCAGGCAAGCTCCTTAACACAATAAACAGGTATACCAAATTCGGAGCAAATCGAATAATTCTGCATGAAAAAGCCGTTTATCTAAATTAAGGGGTGGTGGGCTAACCCCCCCCTTTTCCACCTTTATCCTTAACCAATGAACCCCCAAAACTAATCAGGGAAGTTCCTTAACATAATAAACCGGTATACCAAATTCGGAGCAAATCGAATAATTCTGCATGAAAACCCATTTATCTGAATTAAGTGTGTGTGGGGGGGGTGGACTAACCCTCCTTTTCCACCTTTATCCTTAACCAATGAACTCCCAAAACTAATCAGGGAAGTTCCTTAACGTAATAAACCGGTATACCAATTTCGGAGCAAATCGAGTAATTCTACATTTAAAACCCATTTATCTGAATTAAGGGGGGGTGGGGGTGGAACAACACCCCTTTTCCCCCTTTATCCTTAACCAATGAACCCCCCAAATTAATCAGGGAAGCTCCTTAACATAATAAACCGGTATACCAAATTCAGAGCAAATTGAATAATTCTGCATGAAAAACCCTTTATCTGAAATTAAGAGAGTGGACTAACCCTCCTTTATCCTTAACCAATGAACCCCCAAAACGAATCAGGGAAGTTCCTTAACATAATAAATCGGTATACCAAATTCGGAGCAAATTGAATAATTCTGCATGAAAAACCCATTTATCTGAATTAAGGGGGGTGGGGGGGGGCTAACTCCCTTTATCCTTAACCAATGAACTCCCAAAACTAATCAGGGAAGCGCCTTATCAGAATGAACCTAGAAAAAAAAATTGAAGCAAATCGGATGTTTCTATCAAGAGTTATCGCGTTACGTACATACATAGCGGGCGGGCACATTAGCTCTCAGGATTAGTGCTGTAAAAGTAACGACTAAATGAATACCCGTATGATGTCGTTACTTTCAAACTCGCTACCCGTTAGAAAGTATTCGTTATTCGTTACTTTCGTTACTGTTCAAAAACCGGGTATGTACTACAAACCTGCAGCAAATCTAATTATATACTGCACACTGCACATGAGTCTTTTGAAGAATTCGTTACTGTTTTAACGTAAAATATGTGCTGCTATCTGTACGTAAAATTTACATTTAATTTTCTACGTTTTAATGAAAAAAGGCAAACAAAATTAAAATACGATGCATAATTGAATATAACATGTCTGAATTGTAGAATTTCTTATGAAATAATGAATAATTGGAGAAAGCAATTAGGAAGAGTAAAAGTTTTCCAAATTTATACTAAAACTATGAAATATAATTACACAAAGAAAATATTTTTAGAAACAAATTTATTTACTAATTTTACACTAAAAGTAATTATGTATTATGAAATTTTAACTTCTGGAATAATTTGAAAATATTTAAATATATGTATATTTAATTTCTTACGTGGTCATCCTATCAAATGACATTGTACTTCAGTCACATTATTATTTCTGAAATTATTGATTTATATTTAAAAAAACCCTTTTTTTCAAATATGAAATTTAAAAACATACCAACAAAAATATTTAGCACAGATGTCATATACGCACCACATTGGCGTGATTTTTTTCTGACGCCAATTTGGCGAAAACCTCATTTTCGAATACCAGTTACATATATGTAATAATAAAATAATGTAAAGATTTCCAGGTGAGCTTGTCCTGGATGATGGTTAAGATGGGATGAGAAATTGACTCGGGAACCTTTGTGCGAATCGAACTCATTTATTAGGCGCTCATCATATATCTGATTCGCGAGTCGATCGCCGGTCCCGGAGCCAACAGCATAGATTTTGGGAGGTTACATGGCCGTAAGTTTAGCTAGCCTCTCAAATAGCCAAATTCCTCGTTTTTCGCACGTGTTTTGAGTAATATGTTGAAGATTCTAATATTTTCCAGCAGAGGGCAGAATTGTTAATTTGGGAGGAACATTTAATTTAATTGGTTCATTAAGTTTTGATTGATCTGTGGTCAAGGCCCGCACAATTCCCAGGGACTGTGACGTATCTGCCCTACCAACAGATGCCTGCAAAAAGCGCTTAGATTAGCAGTTTCACTTTTAAGAATCGTCCTAAAATGATCTTTGAAAGTAATAAGATGTATTGCTGGGAAACAAAGTTACGAGGGGTAAAACTGGTTTTAGAAATAGGTTTTAAATTTTTGAAATTTTAAAGGCTTTTTATCCTTTCATATATATATTTAAAAAAGGGAATAACAATAAATAAAAAAAAGTTTATTTAATAACTATAGAACTAAACAATATATTAACAAATAAACAATATCCGGGTTACCATATTAAGCAAAATAACGGGACTTTGGCGCCAGTTAAGTACCCCGGTACTTATATGATATTGGCGTCAGAAAAAAATTGCGCCAATGTAGTGCGTATATGATATCTGTGACAAATATTTTTACATGCCCCCCCCCCCCCCCCCAAAAAAAAAGAAAAGAAAAGAAAAAGAAATTAGAAAACAGGAATTCTGCTTTTTCAGAATTTAGTATCACGCCCGATGAAAAAACATATGTGTATAAATGTAGATAGTTCAGTTATAAGACTTAAAACACACGCTTTTATTTTATATAAAATGACGTTATCCGCATCCGCTGAAGAATTCCTTTCGTTATTTAAGAACTTCAACAAAAAAAAAAAAAAAAAAAAAAAAAAAAAAAAATGGCTATCTTATGATTTATATGCTTTCATTTCTTTGTAATTTTAATGTTGATACTTAAAATTGTTCAGTTTATAAAAGTTCCATGTTTTATTAGAAGTCATTCGCTTATATTTTTTCGAAACAGCACGTATTTTAATTACATTTTTTTTTTTTCAGTTTTTATGAGAAAATGGCTACAAAAAGTTATAATTGGTACTTTCCAACTATTTTTCCCTTACTTTCACTTTCTACAGAAATGGAGCACTTGAGTTACAAAAATTAAACAAATAGCATTAAAAACTACAAAAAAATTAATATCTCAAAAATAAATCGAGATGCAGTTTTCAAACAAATTGCATTTAAAAGTACTTTTTTTCCCCAATACGACGGTATAAAAATTGAAAATGTGCGATGCTTAGAAGTAAAAAAATATTGCGGCAGAGATTATTCCGTACAATGATACCTCTGCTTTGTTTTATACACTGGCTGATACAACGGAGCGTGTTTTTTTTTTGGAGACAACACTTTATTAGCTTAGCTGGGAGAAAGAAATAGCATACCGGGCTAAAAAAAATTAAACGTTATCATAAAAACATTTTTACAAACAATCTAAAAACTCGTCTTTATCATAATTTTTTTTTTTTTTTTCAAATTTAAAACATAAATACACGTACAAAGATATTTTTAGAAGATAAAGAATGCACTGAAAGTAAACCTGTAAATTTTAGAACAGAATTTCTTGAAAATTTTCCGAACATTTAAAAGAAATGTGTTTCATTTTAGTCTTTATCATCTTATCAACCAACAGTTTACGCCACTCGCATTACTATTTTAGAAATCTTTGATTTATGTTTAAAAATAATATTTTTTCCATTCTTTTTTATTTTAATGAAGCACGCCTTTCAGATAATATATAATCTGATTTTCAAAAAATTCTTTCAGATGGTACTAATGTAGACATCGCTGATAAATACTTTTTTGCTAAATCCGCAAGCTCGGAGTATAAAACAGCTATACTTCTTTTTCTTTCCATAATAAAGGAATCAACAAGCCCCTACGAAATCAAAATCATTTGAGATTTGAGAATAACTGATACTAACAGAATGCATACCTGCCAACCTTTGAAAATGAGAAATCGTAGCACCCAAATTTTAAATTAATCTACAGATTGGTTGGTTGGTTGACGAAATTTGTTTTTCAGCGATCCTTTGACCAAATTTGTGTTTTTTCCAC
Source organism: Maratus speciosus (assembly GCA_963932465.1). Taxonomy (NCBI): domain Eukaryota; kingdom Metazoa; phylum Arthropoda; class Arachnida; order Araneae; family Salticidae; genus Maratus; species Maratus speciosus. The sequence goes on from OZ010797.1 coordinate 296,813,860, forward strand.
GATCCTTTGACGAAATTTGGGTTTTTTCACGATCCTTTGAAGAAACATGGTTTTTTTCCTGCGATCCTTTGACAAATTCCTGTTTTTTTCGTGATCCTTTGACGAAATTCGGATTTTTTTTCCCTCGATTCTTTACGAAATTCGCGTTTTTTACGATCTTTTTGACGACATTCGCATTTTGTTCGCGATCCCTTGACAAAATTTGTGTTTTTTCTGCGATCCTTTGAAACAATTTGCGTTTTTTGCGATCCTTTGACAAAATTCGCGCCTTTTCTACGATCTTTCGACGAAATTTGCGTTATTTCGCGCTCCTTTGACAAAATTTGCGGGTTTTTTTGCGATCCTTTGACGAGATTTGAAGATTTTTTTCGCGATCCCTTGAACACATTTGCGCTTTTTTCCGCGATCCTTTCACGAAATTCGTGCCTTTTCGCGGTCCTTTGACGATGAAATTGACGTTTTTTTCTGCGAGTGATTGACGAAATTGATTTTTTTCGGCGTGTGTGTTTTTAGCAAAAAATCGTAGTTTTAGACCGATTTTCGTAGCATCGTAGTTTTTAGCTCAAAATCGTAGAAACTACGATTTTTTCGTAGCAGTTGGCAGGTCTGAGAATGATACGCATACGCTGATACCCCGGTAGCAGAAAGTTCGAGACGCGCGACGTGCGTCGCAGATTTATTTTGGACCTTGCAGATAAATTTGTCAACTTGAAAAAAAAAGAAGTACGAAAATTCTGACAAAAAATATCGCGAATTTGACAAATGGTCGCCGAAAAATATCAATTTCGGCAATCGTTCGCATAAAAAATCGGTAATTTATTGCCAAAGGTTCGCTATAAAAACGCGAATTTCGTCAAAAGAGACCGGAAAAAAAAAAACAAAAAAAAAAACATGAATCTCGTCCCAGGGTTGTAGAAAAAATGCAAATTTCTGTCACATGATCGTGGAAAGAACACAAATTTCGTCAAAGGATTGCAGAAAGAATGCGAATTTAGTAAAAGGATTGCGGAAAGAAAGCAAATTTAGACAAACGATTGTGGGAAAAACGCAAATTTAGTCAAACGATCGCAAAAAAAACACAAATTTATGTCAAACAATCGCGAACAAACGCAAATTTATGTCTAAGGATTGCGGAAAGAAAGGGGAATTTCGTAAGAAGATCTTGAAAAGCGTAGATTTCTGCCAAAAGATCGCTGTACAAACTTTAATTTTATTCAAAAATCCCGAAAAAAACGTGGATTTCATTCCAGGGGTGCAAAAAAAACACAAATTTCTGTCACAAAATCGCGGAAAAAATGCAAATTTCTGTAAAATGATCGCGAAAAAACGCAAATTTTTGTAAAACGATCGCGAAAAAATGCAAATTTTTGTAAAACGATCGCGAAAAACACAAATTTTTGTAAAACGATCGCGAAAAAATGCAAATTTCTGTCAAAGGATCACGAAAAACGCAGATTACTGTCAAAGTATCGCGAAAAAAGGAAAATTTATGTCAAAAAATCGGAATTAAATTTGCGGAATTTCGTCAAAAAATCACAAAAAGTGCAAATTTCTGCCAAAGGATCACTGTAAAAACGCGAATTTCGTCAAAAGATCCCGGGAAAAACGAATTTCGTCCCAGAGGTGCCGAAAAAACGCAAATTTCTGTCACAAAATCGCAGAAAAAATACGAAGTTCGTCAAAGAATCATCAAAGAAAGAGGAAAAAACACGAAGTTCGTAAAGGATCGCGAAAAAAAGCTCATTTTTGTCAAAGGATCGCGAAAAAACGGCAAATTTCGTCAAAAGATCGCGAAAAAAAAACCCGAGGAATTTCCTCATAAGATCGCAAAAAAACAGCAGATTTCGCCAAAAGATCGCGAAAAAACGGCAAATTTCGTCAAAAGATCGAGATAAACGGCATACTTCATCAAAAGATCGCAGGAAAATCCAAATTTTATCAAAAGTGCGCAAGAAAAACATAATTAGTGCCGGTAGTGGATTTTTGCTCCCCCCCCCCTCTGTTGTAACCTTTCGGAAATTTTGCTGTGAATTTCAGAATTTTTTCCTTTTTTAAACTCAGAATCACCCCTGGTATTAATCAGTAAGAACGCTGTTTATTTTAACACTCATAATGTTTGTACATAAGAAAATGTAACACGCTACTCCCGCAGACAATTTTCATCCCACTAAATTGCTGTCGCAGACACAACCATAACTTTCTGCTACTGGGGCTGATACAGAAACAACTGATTCCGAAATATCCGAGTCCGAATACAAATTCGCATCTTTTACCACATCCGGCTATCTGCTCCATTCATGAATTACACAAACGTAAGCAGCGTTTGAAGTTAGTTTAATTTTGTTCGGCTGCGTATTGACACAGTAACGACTAACGAGTCGTATTTCGAAGTACCGATTCGGTATTTCGTATCTTAGAGACAATACCCGTTACTTAGTAACGAATATGTGCGGTTTGCTACAGCTCTACTCAGGATTTGATAGCCTGTGAGCTAAAGAGTGCTGTTTCTCCAACAGCAGCATCCTGTTTTTTTTTTTTTTTAAATCTGTGTTATCACTATACAAATGTTTATTATAAATAAGTACAGTGAACAATGCATCTGGAGAACATAATCCAGGATATCTAGGATTGATAAATGAAAAGCATTATACAGAGGAATCTACTGATACGCATACATAAAAAATTAAATAAAAAGGTCGGAATTTTTAAAGAAGTTATCACATTTATTTTTAGAGGAAGATTTATTCAATAAGATTAAGAATATTAAATTTTCCAATACTTTTCCACTATAGCAGCCTTGGTGATTTTTTTAAATGCTTGGCGAAATTAGCTTCATAAAGTGAGTTTTGTTGCCAAATGATATAAATAGAAATGAAAACTAACCTTTCATACTTGTTTATAAATACATTTACATATAAATATTTTATTTATATATATTATTATTGTTTTTTATATACAGTTTGCTTCTGTTCGTATATTAAAATAGATTAATGGTTTCTTTATATTAAATAATTGTAAAAATATTGAACAAATTGCTTGTTTATATGAAACATTAAATAGGTTGCTACATTTCCTTCTCTCACCGAGGCCTCTATACTGGAGAAGTGCCATTTTTCCAGAATAAAAGTTGCTATTTTTATTACTAAAACTAACAATTTTAATAATTAAAGAATACAGATAAACACTTACAGCTTGAACAATGGATTTTAGCTTCTTTTCATACCGTCTTAACATTGGTTTCTGATATTTAAAACCATAAAGTGCATTTATTCGATAAGTTTTCCACTGACTTTCAGCCAATCCAAGCTCTAAAAAAAAAAAAAAATAAATAAATGATATTTAAAAATAAATTATAAATATTATAAACAATGACAAAATATAAATAAACAACTGCAAACGAAAGAACACATATTGGTTGTGTTTAATTTAAAATTTCATGAGTCAGTCTAACCTCTTAATCATAAAACTAGGACTCTGTCAATAGAGAATTCTGAAAAAAAGAAAAAAAAAAAAAGTCGAGCACCGAGATGATAAAGGATGCACAAGGATAATGAAAAACCTTAAAACTTAAAAGTAAAATAAACGTTCGAAATTTTAAACTTAAAAATTCCCAGCTATTGCTTCTTAACTTTAATTTCAAAGTTTAAGCTCAAATCCAAAATGGCAACTTTCTGACAAAAGTTTTAATTTATTTTTGTTCGAAAATGCATGAAACTAGCTCGTGTTGTTATTCAGAAACTATGTAATTGAGCTATTTTTTCCATTTTTTTGCAAACGCAATAGATCTTTCAGAAAATAGAGTCAAAGTGGGCGTTTTGAACCGAATTTCCACACGAAGGGAGAGCGGGCCAAAAACGTGTTTGTCACATGATCGAATTCTCTTATAACTCAATAGGTAATTGATTGATCAAAAAATGGAAAAAACAGTTCCATTCCAAATAGCTTCCATGGCCAGGCTTTCCAATTTTATATCTTTCCATTAAAAAATGAATTTGTAAATCTGTCAGAACGTTTTGTGCTTGTTGAGCAGAGCAGTTGAGAACAGCCAGTGGGAGGAAATTCTGCAAACCAGGGCAAAAATGGAAAATTCTTATTTGTCTTTAATGTGTAATAAAATCTATAAGCTAATAAGAATAATAATGGTATAAACAGTTAAATTAATAACATATTTAGTATTTTTATTTAATTTGCTAATTAATAAATATAATAAAATATTTTTACATATTTTAAATCTTTATAAATTAGCTGGGATTCAGTCTAATACTTAGGAATAAGAATCAAATTAAAAATCTGATATCTAATCCCCCCCCCCCCCCCTTAAGTAAAGTATTTTGTTGTCATTAATATTTTTTTAATTATCAAAAGGTTTTACATAATTTTGCTACTTTTGTTTTATAACGAGTCTTAAAAATATGTAAATATTTAAGTCTTTGATACTTATTTATAATTATTTATCTGATGGAACTAGTCAGTTACATATAAAAAAGTAATTAAATTGAAAAAACTCTGTTATGTCTTGTTAGGAAACTAAAAAATTTCCCCTCCCTCTTACACTCCAAGAAAGAGACAAAAAGTTACATTCTTTACTTTCAGTAAGTAGCCTGTAGCCATTTTTATCTTTTTGTACTATATGCCCCACCCACCCAAATTCTCTTTTGAAATTCTCAAATCCAGCAGTCCATTGTCAAATGATCACAAGTAGGGATGCAACGGATATCCGGCATATTTTTCAATATCCGAAATACCGTTGGATATCCGACTTCTCTGCCGGATATCCGGCAGAGCGCAGCGCAGCGAATGTACAAGAAATCGTTTGACCCCAAACAATGCCGAACAATTTTGTTTATAATGCAAAATATGAAAGTAAGTTCACTATTCATGAGTAAAAGGTAATTCTCAAAAGTTTAAAGAATTGCCAGCTTTCCTAACATGGATATTTGAACTCTTTATAACAAATTTAAGAATTTACGTTTACTTCTTTTAGAAAATTGTACCTTTACTTTCAGAATGTAAAACAAAATTTGAAGTTGTTTATTAAAGTATGACTTTATTAATTTTCTTTCTTTCTTTTAAGTTTAACAATTAAACAGGCCTATTTTTAGAAGAAAGTATTGCAATAGAATTTTTTTTTATTTCCGGTTTTTGACGGATTTAGATGTTTTAGGGGTCAGATATCCCAAAAACATGTTTATACAAAATGTCTTTCTGTCCGTGTGTCGCCATCGTTCCATCAAAAAGTGAATGAATTTATGCATAGAATTGAACCAAATATTTTGTGAATGATTTTAGCTATAACCAGGCAGCCCTCCTTCAATATGGAAACATTCCATTGGAAGGGGGGAGGGCACTGTAATTGCGATTTTTGTGCAATTTTCATTATTGTACCATCGAGAAGTGTATGAAGTTATTCATATAATTGACCAAAATTTTTTGTATTTGTTTTTGGCTATGTCCAGCAGGTTTTCCTTTAAATTGGAAATATTCTGCCAGAAAGGGGTACTGTAATAGCGATTTGTGTGCCACTTTCATTCTTGTACCATCGAAAAGTGTATGAAGTTATGCATAGAATTGAACCAATTTTTGGGGGAGTATGTTTTTGGCTATGGCCAGGAGGTCCTCCTTCAATTTGAAAATATTCTGCTGGAAGGGGGCACTATAATACAGATTTTTGTGTTATTTTCATTATTTTACCATTGAAAAGTGTATGAAGGTAAGCATAGAATTGAACCAATTTTGTGTGTATATTTTTGGCTATCGCCAGCAGTTTCTACTTAAATTTGGAAATATTTTGCCAGAAGGCAGCACTGTAACAGATATTTGTAAAATTTTCTCGATTTTTCACAGTTTTTTTTTAAAATTGTATATTGGCGGCTCATGAAGCGAAGGGAACTTCACATCCTGCTAAGCTGGCTATTCACAAACAGCTGATGTACAACAGAATAACGAAAAAATTATTGATTTTAATAAATATCATGATCGAGATTAACTTATTCTTATTCTGATTAATTGACTGGAGCAGAAATTTTAGATCAAAATCAAAGTTGGTATAATATTGAACTAATAATATTGACGTATTAACATTTGGAACTCCTTTTTGAAATATTAAGATGTATGAGATAGAAGAAAGTTTTGGGATTGGCAAATCCAACTAGTTATTTTTTTAACTTTATTATAAATATTTAAAATTAAAAGTAATTTTCTTTTTACTTATAAATATCAAAATAATTTAACTTAAACTAAAACAAAACGTTACTTAGAGCAAAAACAATATTAAATAATTAAAACAGAAAAAGGGCATCAACTAAACCTATGTTTGGAGAAAATAACTCTTTAATCATGCGGTTATATTAGTAGATATTTTATGTTTAAATTATAAAAAGAAAGTATGTAGTATTTCTTTATGAAAATACTCTACAATTATATGCATATTAATTGGTTAAAATTTTTTGTACAAATTAATCTCATTGTACAACTTAATTATTAGCAATTATCAATATAGTCAATCCCATATCCAAATCCAGTAGCAATTATCAGCATTTCATTGTACAAATAAACAGAATATTTTAATGTTTAAATTACATTTTTTATGCAATATTATTAATATACATTACAGGGCTTGAATGGCAAATACAGGGTTTGAATTTCGAGAGGGGATGACAGGATTTGTGCCCTAAAGATTATTAAGATTAAGCCCTTAAAGATGTGCCCTATTTATTATGCCCTATTGTGGGCGGGCTTCTCCTGGTTTCAAAAAATCATTTTCCGAAAATGTTTCTTTGTAAAACGACAATCAAGTCTCAGGCCCGACTGACAAATTTCGAAGGACAGATTTTACAGTTTCTTCTTACGACAGATTGACAAAATTCATGGTTGTTTTTCTGCATCTCACTGAAAAATTTTGCACTTTTTCTCTACGACCGACTCACGAATTTCACGATTTTTTCTGGAGACCGATCAGTAAATTTCATTTTTTTTTTTTCCTCGAGATCAATTGACAAATATAGCAATTTTATTCTGTGACCGATTGGCAAATTCCCCTGTTTGTTCATGCGACATACTGATGAAAGTAATGATTGTTTTTCTGCATCCGATTGAAAAATTTCGTGTTTCTCTGCGACAGGCTGAGGAATTTCACGACATTTTTCCATGATCGATTGATGAATTTTATGATATTTTCCCGCTGCCGATTTCCCATGAACTTCAGTTTTCTTCTTGCGACCGGTCGACAAATTTTTCTATTTATTTTCACCATGATTGATGAAATCGGCGATATTTTTTTTTTATGATCGTTTTATGTATTTTGCGATGTTTTTTCCCTGTGCCCAAAATAGGAAATAACTAAAAGGGCAGTAATGGTCACCAGAGATTGAGCCCTACCAAATTATCCAATAGTCAGCACTCAACAAAATGAGATTACACTTGTGGTGCACATGAAGAAAAAAAAAATTTGGTGAACTTAAAAAAACATGTTTAGAAATAACACACTAGTTCATTCTTGCAATTCACAGAAATTAGGACATGACTTTTTGAAATCAACCTTTTATCGTGTAGTAGAACAAATCAATTGACTATTTCCTTTTCAAACTTTGGATATGGATTTAAAATTCCAATGTATAGAACATAGTTCAATTAACAAAAATACCAGGGATTACAGTTTTGACTATAATTCCATTAAGGATATAATAAAACAAGTTTGTTCAGAAATGACATATAATCACCGTAGGATATTGACAATAGAATCACCGATATGCATTATTCATGCAAGTAAGTTAAAAATGAATGCACACCAGATTTTGCAAACTTTTCTAAAAATTTTTAACAGAGCATAACCATGCATTTCCGATAATTTCTAAAGTTATAAAAGTTGGTCTGTGCTGTTTGTCAAAAGTGTAACTTGTGAAAGAGTCTAAATCACGCAACATGGAATAAAATCCAAATTAAGAAATTCATTTAGCAATCCAATTGTTAATTGCCCATAACATTAGGTGAAAGTTGAAAAATAGACATGGTATATAAAAAACTTGATTCTGTTCCTTTGTTTTAATAAATATAAATATTTTGGATAATTATCTTGAGTTGTTAATTTAAATTATTTCAATGGTATTTTGTCATGTCTGTATAAATGTAATTCTTTAAGTGGCACACAAAAAATAATGGGGTTTAAAGATATTTTTTCCCTTTCTAACAGTTCAATTCCCCTGCATTTTTAAATGTTCGGTGGGAAACTTCCCTCCTGGGGAAAACTTGAATTTCAAATTCAAGCCCTGATATTCAAAGAGATATAGTTTTTGTAAATTATATTTCAATACATTTAAAATGTTTTAACGATGTGTGAAACATGTTTGTAATTTATTGTTCTGAAATGGCGTTATATAAAGAAATAATTCACCATATAACTAAAAACATATCTAGTGCTGGATATCCGAATCCGGCAGGCAAAGGAGCTTCAGATATCCGGCAAAATCAATATCTGGTGCATCCCTACACAAGGCAGATAACAAAATACCAGAGCATTGCACCCTGCTTTGTAGTTAGTCAATGGAAAAGTAAGCCTGCAGGTACACAGGTTTCATTTATAATTTTGTCATAAAAGTTAGTATTCTTTCATAAAATGCATAATTATACTTATTTAACGTAAGAGTTCAAAAATAAATTTAGAATATTGATTTTTTAACTAAGTTCCCCCTTTTTTTTCATGAAATATTTTTTTCTCTTTTTCTGGGAAAAAAATTAAATGAACAGCCTATTTTTGCCACAACTTTGGCAAAAACCTATTTTTTCCGTGACGGTTTTAACAAGGTTTTTTCCGCCTATGGCAAAAACTTACCAACACTGATTTGTGACTAACTAAATACTGTTATACCATTTGGGCCTGATTTAATAGAGATGTAGTAACAAGGAACAAATAAATCAGGTCCTAAAAGACTATCTTGTCGTTACTCAAACTTTTGACAAAAAGTGCATTTTTTTTTCGTGATGCTTTGACAAAATTTGCAGGGTTTTTCATGATTCTTTAACTAGTGTTGACTCTAAGCAGCTTTAGCAGGTAGCAGCACCCGGCTGGTGCTTTTATTTCTTTTTTGCGCCCGGCGGATGTTTTAAACCCTTCCGATGTGCTCGGCTGCCCTTTCTAACACTTCTTATGCGCCCCGTGGCAATTCAATTGATCCCGGGAAAATATCGCAAATTTTAGGGGCTCTAAACAAACCAGTTCAAATTATTTTTTGTGAACAAGGTACAAGTGTCCCTTTTTTGAAAAAAAGTGCCCTTTTTTAGAATAGTGTTCCCTTTTTGAAAAAATTTACCCTTTTTTTAGAATAGTGTTCCCTTTTTGAAAAATTCCCGCCCGGCGACCCTTTTTTTCTAGAGTCAACACTATTTAACGAAATTTGCTATATTTTTTATGCCTCAATTTTTAGACTGATGATCGATTTTTAAAAATTTCAGAAACGAAAGCCTTAATTTTTCGAAAAATGTGTAACAGAATTGTAGGTAACAGGCACTGAACGTAATGGTATTTTTTAGGGGCGACATTTTAATTGTTGCCTGAAAAAAAATAGCATATCGGGGGCTAATTTTCTTTTTTTTTTTTTTTTCAGAACAATTCCATCTCTAGCCACAATCACATAAAATTAAATGGAACAGATATAGAATAGCTTTTTATAAACAATTATTCATTTAATTACGAGGGTGAACAGGGATCTGTTTAGGAAGAAACTGGGTCCTTTAAAGGACTCTTCACAAAACTTTTTATTTCAAAACAGGACCCTTCACAAAATTTCTCATCTCAAAACAGGACCCTTCAGAAAAAATTTCAACTTAAAACAAGACCCTTCACAAAATTCTTTGTCTTAAAAATAGGCCTTTCACAAAAATTTTCCATCTCCAAACTGAATCTTTGACAAATTTAATCATTAAAAAGTAAAATTTGACGTGTCACTTTTACATATATAATAAAATAAAATAATGTATTTTACATACATATATCTTCTTAAAAATGTATAAACAATAACCTCAATATAACGGTCATTTCAAATTCACAAAACTATGACTAGATTTTTCACAAATGTAAAAAGCTATTCACAATTTCACAAACACAGGACCCTGGCAAAAAAGTCTGGACAGACCTCTTGTGAATCAAATATTAACTGGAATTTCTGTAGAGAGGCATGAAGGTTGTCGCGAGGGTGCTCAAACCTCTGTGCATGGTAGGTGGGGATGTCACATGACTATCTATGCGCCGGTATGTGTTACTCTCTCCGTTCTTCAGTTGGCATCAGGATGAATGAGGGAGAGGTTCACCCCAACGTTGCGCAATGCATTATCGTTAAATTTTTCACAAATGAAGGCATAAGATCGGATGAAATCTTACGAAGACTTCAAGCATAGTTTGGGGAGACATGCCTGAATAAATCCCAAGTGTATGACTGGCACAGAAAGTTTGTGGAAGGACGAGCAGAAGTTGACCCCCCCCCCCAGACACACACACACTCCCCCCCCCCCCCCCATCGAACAAGTTTGACTGAGGAAAACATTAGCACCATTCGGGACATTCTCAAGGGTTCTGCCTACTACTGCCAGCTGTTGGATGAAACAAAACATGCATATCGGCAGAAAAGACGTGAACTTCCGATCAAAGAAGTGATTTTGCTTCATGACAGTGCCCGTCCCCATACAGCCAACCTGACTCACGAAAAGTTGGAGGAAATGCATTAACCATCACTGGAATACCCTCCCTATAGTCCCTCTGTGATTATTAGAGGTTTGGGCCTTTGAAAGAAGCAGGGTTGGGGTTTAGAACGGACATGTGGGTTTTACTGTCCAAAACTGTACTAAAGTGTCCAAAACCTTTAAAAAAGCAACATTCCACATGTAACCACTGCACACTTATTAAACATATGAATAAATATAAATATCTCACAATATATTTTACTAACATTCTATTTAATTCTTTGGTAAATGAAAACAAGTTCAAATTTTTCTAATATCTGTGTAACATAAAAAGTTCTGTTTCTGTTAAAATTGAGTTATAATAATAAGAACTTCTTTATAATACCACACATGTAGTATAGGGAGGGGAGATTTGCTTAACACTAGTGGTTTTGTTTCAATTTTTTTGCAAGAAAATGTTACAAAGAGATTTCTTTTAAATAATGTTTCATTGTAAATTATCTTTTCTAGATTATAAGATAACGAAAGAAAACAAATATTTAATATAAAATCTAGAATTTTTTTAAAATATGTATTTTTAGTATGAGTTTAATCTAAATCTCTTAAGAGTTAAATAGTGCTGTTATAATAATAGCAGTGTTCGAAATCCTTGGTGGTCCGCTAGTCCGAGACCACCAAAAATTCAATCGGACCACTAATTTGAAAAATTTAATGGTCCGTGGAACCAGTAACTTTCCCCCCTCTCTGAAAGGTAAACGTAAACTATCCTGTCCCTGAGAAAACTGCAACCAAACACAAATTGCATAATTTTATTAAAAAAAATTTTTTTTTTAAATTGCATTAAACCTTAGTCAGTTGAAATAGATAATCTGAAACGAAATATTTAATTAATTTTATAGTTTTTATTTATGTACTGATTAATTTTTAACAAATTATTATTTTACATTTTATTATGATGAAAATTTTGGATAACTGCAAAGAAAGTTTGATTTATATTCTAGGAAGGGGGAGGGTCACTCAAAGGGTTAAAGGGACTTAATAGAATTTTATGTAGCAGGCCAGTGATGATTACTGCGGACCAGTAAATCCTTATGCTTACTGGTCCTTGGGACCAGTGACTTTTTTATATGAATTCTACCGCTGATAATAGTCATATAATATAGTGTTATAATAATAGTCAATATCTAAATATCTCATAATCAAACAAAATCAATTATTTTTATTTATACTATTTCTTAATATACACATATACATAGTTGCCAGCAGTAAGCTGGTTTAATCAGTATGCTGAACCTGAACTCCATTTATCAATTATTTCCAGTAACAACTCTCGGGACTTTCAGTAACAGAATCAAAATGTATTCTTCATAAAAATCGTTAGTACTTCTATTAACTACTATTATTTAAATGAATAACATTAAAATTATGATACACAATTAAATTTAATATCTTTTTAATGTAATTACTTTGTTACATAGGACAATTAGGTTGCTACTACTAAATTGTTAGGTAGTATAACATAGGGTAATTAGGTTGTTAATGCTAAATTTGTATTTTTGTATTGTAATCTTTTTGCCAATTTTTTAAACTTTTAGCATTGTTCTGATAAATACGATTTTACTACAAAATATAGTTTTGGACAGTTTTAGACAGAAGGGTTTTATACAGCACGGTTTAAACCATGGATTTTACCGTTGCGTCCAAAACCTTGCCAACCCTGGAAAGAAGCGATAGGTTGGTTGTATTTATGACGGCCAATTATCTGCACGAGGGATATAGGCCCAGGGGGGAGTGCCCTTCGTGGGGGTCTTTCTAGGGGAACCTAACCCGTATTAACGCTTGGCAATCCAAGGTTCGAAGAAAACCACGAAAACTCCGAACGATTAGGCCGACGGGCGCGATTGGGATCGAACCCAGCACCTCCCGTCTACCAGATTTGAGAGCAGAACCTCTCAGCCACTGGTGGGGCAAGAAGCGATAGGAGATGAACAATTCGCCGATGACACTGCTGTTGGAGCCTTTGTGCGCAATTGGCTGGAGACACACCCCTCTTCTTTCTATGATGAAGGCATCGAAAAACTTCCAACCGGTTGGGAAAAATGTGTTTTGAAATCAGGAGATTATATAGAAAAATAATATATAACTTTCTATTTCGTATCCTGTACCAATAAATTAAAAAACAGAAATTCCGGTTTATATTTGATCCACCCTCGTAGAACAGATGCGTTTGTGGTCTGCAGAAAAAAAAAGGCAAAATTTTGGAGATAAAAAGTGTTATTTGTTGCAATCCAGATTTATGGCAACCATAGCTTGCTGCATTCTTTCAGGAGGATTTTAAAAATTTTCGATCTTTTTTTGTAATTCTTATTAACTGAATTTGATGATCTGATTTTTTATATTTAGATGCTAAAATTTATTAAAATTGAAGCTTAATTTTTCATATTTCTTTAATTTTCAATTGTTTTTGTACGTTGATGTGCTGAAAATGTTATTAGAGAAATTGATCGTAATTACGAAACTACGACAGGGTTCCTCCTACACAATTCTGGTAAAAAAATTCTCAGACTTTTCAAGGTTTTTCCCTGACATTTAAAAAAAAATTCCCTGATCTTTCTCAGTAAAAATTCGGCTTATATAATGTTGTAAAACCCTCCACAGTGGGGAATTTTATAATCTAGATAAATATTAAAAAAAAGTACTACGAACTGTATGAATTTCCAATTTTAAATTACTTTTTATATTATGCTAGTTTGCATAAATTTTATATAAAAATTTTAGATTGGATCCCTGTATAGCAGAAACTGTGCAGCACGGCAGCAGTGCTGCAGATTATTTTACACCTTGCAGATTAATCTACAAGCTTAAAAATAAATACTGGGTTTTTAAAATTCACTAAAAATTACCTTGTTTTAAGAGTTATTGTGTTTCATTTACTACATGGGTATAAGACCTTCAGTCTCAGGACTGATTTCCGTCTTGAAGACATTTTAGTGGTAGTAAATTCTACTTTATATACTTAAATTATAGAAATTTTACTATCAAGAAATTTTAATCACTTTCTCTTACTAAGAGATCATTTTTGGCCATAATGCAAGACATAGAAATCTTCTAGCCCATTTCTATTTGATTATTCCTAATATTCTGAAAAGTTTTCAGTCTTGGCTTCGATGACATTCTTGCAGCCATGATTTACTATTGTACAGGGGTGCAGAATATGTCCGATCCGGCGATCTAGGATCAGGGGGGGGGGGAAATTTTAGCCCCCTGAGGAAATTTTGCAGAAACATATACAATTGATTTTGATTTTAACAACGAATTCCATAATTCCCTAAGATAGAAATATTTTACTACAAATAAAAAGATCCGTATGGCGCCCTTCACAAAATCGATCTCAGAATAATATGTACCACATATCAGGGGTAATTCTGTTCCAAATTTTCTGAAAATTTAAGACTTTTGGTTCCAAAAAAAAAAAAAAAAAAAAAAAAAAAAAATCGGTCATAAATCTGAAAATTCGGACACAAAAATGCTACATATTTTGTCGAAGAATTACGGAAAAAATGCAAATTTTGCCACAAGATCGCAAAATAACCACCGCCAGAAGATCGCGAAATAACTGCAAGTTTTGTCAGAAGATCGCGAAATAACTGCATGTTTTGTCAAAAGATCACAAAAGAACCGCAGGTTTCGTCAAAAGATCATGAAATGAACGCAAATTTTGTCAAAATATCGCAAAATAAACGCACATTTTGTCAAAAAATTGCAAAAAAAATTTCAAATTTCGTCAAAAGATCACGAAACAACCTCAAATTTTGTCGAGAGATTGCGAAACAATCGCCAGTTTTACCAAAAGCTCGCTAAACAACCACAAATTTCGTCAAAAGATCGCGAAACAACCTCGAATTTCGTCAAAAGATCACAAAACAACCTTGAATTTCGTCAAAAGATCACAAAACAACCTTGAATTTCATCAAAAGATCGCAAAATAACCACACATATTGTCAGAAGATTGCAAAAGAATCGCAAGCTTTGTCAAAAGATCGCCAAAGAACCGCAAATTTCGTCAAAAGATCATGAAAGAACTGTAGGTTTCGTCAAAAGATCGTGAAATGAACGCAAATTTTGTCAAAATATCACGAAATAAACGCACATTTCGTCAAAAGACCGCGAAAAAACAGCAAATTTCGTCAAAAGATCGCGAAACAATCACAAATTTCGTCAAAAGATCGCAAAACAACCACAAATTTTGTCAAAAGATCGCGAAACAACAGCAAATTTCGTCAAAGATCACAAAACAATCTCAAATTTCGTCAAAAGGGCGAAAATAACAGCGATTTTCATCAAAACATGGCGAATAACCTTCTATTTCAATAAAGAAAAGCAAAAAAAAAAAAAAAAAAACCCCAGCAAATTTCGTCAAAAGATCACGAAATGGACTCAAATTTCATCAAAAGATCGTGAAATGGACTCAAATTTCGTCAAAAGATCACGAAATGAACACAAATTTACTCAAAAGATCGCGAAACAACCGCACATTTCGTCAAAAGAGGCTAAATAACCACAAATTTCATTAAAAGATTGCAAAAAAACTGCAAATTTCGTCAAAAGATCACGAAATAACCGCAAATTTCGCCAAACAATCGCGAATTTCGTCAAAAGGAAGTTGAGAAATACCAGCATATTTCGTCAAAAGATCATGAAAAAATGCAAATTGCGTCAAAGGGCCGCGAAAAATTAATAGTTAGTGTTGGAAGTGGATTTCCCCCACTCTGCTGTAACCTTTCAGAAAATTTTAGGATTTTTTTTTTCACTCAGAATCCCCCCCTGCCATATATACTCGCGCATAAGTTGAGAAATATACGAAAAATAAATTTTCTAGATACCTACAGTAAGACAGCATTTACTTATAACATACTGTAAAATTTTGGGGAAATTTTTGTGTGGATTGGGGGAAATGCTGGGAGTAGAAACCAGACCTGCCAACTGCTACGAAAAAATCGTAGTTGCTACGATTTGGACCTATAAACTACGATGCTACGAAAATCGGTCTTAAACTACGATTTTTTGCAAAAAACAAACGCATTTTTTGTTTTTAGTTGCGATTTTTATCCCGCGCAGCATATTTTTCAGGAGTGATTCTGTTATGAAATTTCCAAAAATTTCACCGTATTCATTTCCGAAAGTTTAAAAAAAAAAAATGGCCATTAGTCTGAAAAAAATCTGGGCTGCAAAATAAACTTCTTAACATAAAACACTCTTTACGTATATTAACCAGGAGTGAATTGTGTTTCTGTAAATATTTATACAGGAATTCTCTTCCTTAGAAACAAGGGTGCCATTTTAAGAATTTCTGAAAGGGGGAGGGGTGGTTCTTTTAGGGGCAAGGTCGCACGATTTGCGAATTTCGTCAAAAGTTCATGGTAAAAAATGCCGATTTCAACAAAGAATCGTGATAGAAAAATATAAATTACGATTGTGGGGGGAAAAAATGTGAATATTTTGAAATGATCGCGGGAAAAAAAATCGCGAATTTCGTCAAAATTTACTGCACTGGGCTAAAAGATTGAAACCAGACACCTTTTACAAGTGAAAAAAAAAAAAAAAAAAAAAATCTGCGAAACGAAAAGAAACTAACAATCGTATAAAAAGTTTCATAGGAAAAAAATTTAAGATGGCTGCGTAACACGAAAAACCAACCAACCTCCAGATTAATTTTAATTTTGTGTGCTACGATTTCTCATTTTCAAATGTTGGCAGGTCTGAGAAACATTTTCTGCACCCCTGCTATTGTATTACATTTTCCTTGTAAAATGCAACTTTTGTTTATTTTATGGATATTTATGGTACTACAGTAGACTCCCTTAAATCCGCGTATTTTTTCAGATGTAAACAATGAAATCTACAGTGAAGTTGCAGGAACAAAATTCAAGATGGCGCCGAAATCAGCGACTACCGCTATTTTTTTTTCACTAAATTTTTTGTTAATCATTCTCTTTTGGCTATTAAAGCTGATTTATTACTAAATAAATTTACATTACGTTTTATTTTGATATAAATTAGCATATCTATATAAAAAATTCAGGATTCGAAATGGAAAAATCCACGAACCGGACCGCTATTTTTAAATTATTGTTCGCGGAATTTTTTTTTTTTTTAATTATAGACAAATTTATTTCTAAACATACAAAGCAGTATAAGAAAAGAATTCAAGACTCTAAATAACAATGAAAAAAGTTACTAAAGTTAAAAGTGCAAAAAACGAATATTGACATAGCTATGTTACGATCGCTTTACCACTAGATGGCAGCATAGGACTTTTGGAATCGAATTTAATCGATTTCAATGGTAATAATTTAATATTTTTCTAAATTTTTATTTTACACAATTATTTTAATAATTACTTACTTTTAAACTAATAAATTATTTTAATATTTTACTTATTTTAATGTTTCAAAAATGTAAACAAATCAATGACTAGAAATCTGCAAAATTCTAAAATCCGCACAACCTCTGGTCCCAAGTTGTGCGGATTTGAGGGAGTCTACTGTAATAGCTTGGTTCAGCATTGTTGGGTCGCAGATAAATTTTGGTTTGCTACAGATCGATACCAAAAATTCTGCTATTCAGGATTGGATGAATAATAATTCAAAGTTTCTTCGTTTATGATAACCGAGATTATGATGGAAAGTAGTTGACTTCAAAAATTCCCCGACCACTTTAAATAATTTTAAAATTTCCCTGACTTTTTGCCTAAATTTTAAAATTCCCTGACCTGTAGGAGCCCTGTACAAGGAATTTCAATTTTGAAATTGATTGTAATTACAAAACTACAAGGAAATTTTGTTTTGAAATATGGCGATCACTTTGAAAACTTAAATTTTTTTAAAGTACCCATAAAATCACTTTAGTTTTGAAAGTAACCACCATACTGGTTTATCTCGGAGTGTCAAATTGACATCACTTTCAAAAATGGAATGGTACTTTGGCATGTTTTGGGAAAAAATTGCCAAGTTCCTTTTGTGGACCAGAAACACCACTGTTCTAATTAAATGAATAATTGTTTATAAAAAGCTATTCTAAATTTCAAACTTTTCAATAGGCTTTAAATTAGATACAAAAAACTGATAGCGTATCTTAACTTTTGTAAAGCATAAAATTAAATTATGCATTAACTATGGCAATCATAAAATTCAGTAAGTGTTAAATCAAACTTATATGTAATGTAGATTAACACACACACACACAAAACAAAGAGAATTATTCACAAGAGTATTAATGAAATGATTTACCTATCAGCTTTTTACTATTTTTAATGATTACTGCATCCTTCCGAGAATTAAGATTATTGGGGAATGTAAGTCGGCTTGCACTTTTGACATAAGTTGCATTCAAATTCCTTTTAGTTACTGGCGTGGCAAATATATCAAGCTTAGATTTGTCATCTATTTTTTTAGGTGTCTTCTTTTTTCCCATAATGATGCAATAAGATGTTTCTATTAAACTGAAAAAAAAAAAAAAAGTTTTACCGTTCTATACACTATTAAGATAACAGCATTCACTAATGAATTAATTAATTCAAGATTATTATGATGAACAGATTCATAATAAAAAAATGTTACATCAAGACATTTAAAGTAATGTTGGGTTAATAAATTACGTTTTTAACTCACATATCAGGCTTTTCTCTGTAGTTTATCGCATATTGAATAGATAGGGAACGATTTCAGCATCTTAAAAAATAAAACGTGCTCTAGTCATAATTATAAAAAAAAGTAACTGATCCTTGTTTCATAAAATAACGTCCTTCGCTCCCTGTCACTCTTTCGATGATTTGAAAAATGATCACAACAAAAACTCATTCACAGCGCATGCGCATGCCCCAAATAAGTGCCACATTGAGTGTGTTCAGGCTGCACGCGCGCTACGCGCGCGAGCTCAGGAGACAGGAACATGGAGTGGGTAAATATCATGGATGGATTAACACGTAGTGTGTTCAGGAACCGATCATGGATTTGATTAATTACAGTGCTAATTATAAAGATATTTTGTTGCAAAAGGAACGTGTGCTAGATGGCTGAATGGATAAGGCAGTGAACTCGAGACTAGGGGTTCTGGGTTCGAATCTTTCCAGCCCCACATTGTAATCATAATTTTTTATTGGTTGTTTTATATTTTTCATAATGAATAAGATATTTTTGATGAAGATATATTTTTTGTTTTTATTATACAGAGGCACGTGTATTTTTATTATAATAATAAAATAAAATATCTATTTAAATGTGAGGAAATGAGGTATTTCGAGATGAAAGTTTTACATCTGAACGCCTTTTAAATATTTAAAGTTTCGTTTCTAAGTGATTATATATGTATATGTATAATGATATAAACATTAAGCAAATCCAAATGAAAAAATAATATACTATATTGTGCAAAAATATCCTTTTGCACGTAGGATAATTCATTGATTTTTCTTTTTAATACTTTACGAGTGAATTTTTATCGAGACTAGGCTGGAAATCATATTTTACTTTGAATATTATAAAAATAAAATGCAATAGTTGTAGATTATTTTAACTAAAAATATCTGTATATATATTTTTTAAAGAGATAAAATATATAGGTCTGCTGTCTAGTTTTGTAGTGAATAAAGTATGATTAGAATGTTTATAAATTTTCTACTGAAAGTATAAGTAAGTATTTTGCTTATACTAACAGAATTTTGAATGCCATTTATTTCTCATGTTTTATGATGTATTTTGGTCTGTTATCCACACGGTATTAAAATATGCAATCATAAAATAAGAAATATATATATTAAAACCTTCTCTGAAAAACTGTCTAACTAACAGTGCAAATTCCATTGAAATCCATCCAGTATAGTAGATTACAAACAAATCTCATATGTTGATATCACAATCTTGGTTTACTAACAGCATTCTATTTATCACAGAAGTTATAAATCAACTGATAAATCATTTTTAAATAACAAAAAAAAAAAATTGTTAAAAAGTTAAATTTTTTAGATCACCAGTTGAATTCTTAAATTGATCAATCAACCTACCAAACAAAGCACAACCAATAACACATAAGCAGAAAACGCACAATCACGTGATCAAATCGCCCACACAATTTTTTTGAGCAGCTTGCGCGGAGTTTGCGCGCGGTTGGTTAACTAATTTTAAATGCTAAATGGGCTAAAGTAGATAAAGAAGGTCACGTGATGTTTTCCCCGACTATTTTAGATTTTATCTGAGTGAACATAGGCATGTAGTCCTGTTACGAAAACCATGTTTTGGAAGGATAAAGAAATATAGTCGTTGGTTTTACCTTTTTTGAACCATTAAAAATAATGAAATAATTGAATTATGTTAAAATTCCTTTCTTCGATAAGACCTACTCCATGACATAAACTTCTGAGCGCGCGCGCGGCGCAAAATGCACATCTGAACACACTCATTGAAAAATAATACTAAAAGAATACTAGTATTAATAAGCTTTATGAGCTAGATTTTTGTTTATTCACACTTCTATTTAAAAAACATAGTATGACTAAGTGCATTTCGTATTTTTAGATGTCAAACCTTTTTAAAAACAAACAAACCAGCACTGAGTTCAAACAAGTAACAACAATAAAACTGTTAGCTGGCAACAGTGTATTTTTGAAAAATTCCATTTAAAAACATGGCAACATTCTTCCTATTATGTAATGTAAACAAATGCTTTTAAGCTTTTCACGCCCGCCAGAATACAAAATACTTGTATTATTATGAATCATGATAGGCAAAGTTTTTCTACTGTAATATTAAAATGTTATAAATACTTTGTTTTTAGTTAAGATATGTCTCATTCCACGGCAAGTATTTTAACACTTCTCTGAAAATAAATGAGTAATATGCTTATTCTAAAGTCTGATTAGGTTAACGCATTTCTGCGTTCATGCAAATATCTTATAATTGGTTTTTAAAATGAATATTGTAAAACGTATTAGTTATTGGAATAAATTATTTCTTATACTGTATAATCAACATCTACTTATTTTCTTTTGTGTATAGTGTTTCAAATTTCATTCTATGTCCTTGGCATATCAAACTCTTGAATCAACATTTGCATGCCCTTGTGGTTTTACTTTTAATTAGGGTGTAAAAAAATCATGATTTAAAAAAAAAATCGGGTTTTTTTTATTTAAATTAGATTTTTTAAAAAAAATTTAAATCGGATTTTTATGATTTTTTTCACAGCGTTAAAATATTGAATAGATATCAAGAGAATTTTGGGTACTTTTCGGTTAGCCGGGCGCCAGTGTTATATATACACATGTATGTATACCTATATATACATATATATGTACATTTATACATATAGAGAAGCTATATGTATACATTATATATAAGTGTGTGTATATACATATATATGTATATTAGGGTGGTCCTTATATGGTCGATTTTATTTTTTTTTTATTTTCTTATGTCTTACCATCAAAATTTGTTCCAATACAGTAAAAAACAAAGGAGAAAAAATTTGAATGAAAAAGAAATATATTTAGAGGTAGCTCAAGCTTGCTGAAGTTTGGCGATTATCAGGGTTTGCCCAAGTGGGCCCGCCCGAAAAAACCCACCCGGGTTTTTTCGGGCGGGCCCACTTGAAAAAACCCATTGTGGGTTTTTTCAAATTTTCTCATGTTTTCACAACTAACATTATTTAATCTGCGGGTTTTTTCGGGCATGCATACTTGAAAAAACCCATTGTGGGTTTTTTCAAATTTTCTCATGTTTTCACAACTGTAACATTATTTAGCATTATTAACAACAACATTATAAGGCATGAGAATGGGTGAAAACTGGAAAATTGAATTAGCAGTCAGTGGCTGTTAGACAGGGTTTGCCTAAGTGACCACTTGAAAAAAAAAATTGTGGATTTTTTCAAATTTTCTCATATTTTCACAACTGTAACATTATTTAATTTGAGGGTTTTTTCGAGCAGGACCACTTGAAAAAACCCATTGTGGGTTTTTTCAAATTTTCTCATGTTTTCACAACTGTAACATTATTTAATCTAAGGAATGAGTATGGGTGAAAACTGGAAAATTGGGTTAATAGTCAGTGGCTGTTAGACAGGGTTTGCCCAAGTGGGCCCAGCCCGAAAAACACGCCCAGGTTTTTCCAGACATTGAAAAAACCCACTGTGGGTTTTTTCAAATTTTCTTGTGCTTTCACAACTGTATCATTATTTAATCTAAGGTTTGAGAATGCAAAGATAAAGGCCAATTTAAATATATTTCAAAAGAACCAGATTTAAAGGAATTTCTAAGCAGAGATAAAATAAAGAAAAAAGAAGGAAGATTTTCATGCCTGTAATCTAAAATGTATTCAAATGCTTTAAATCTTAATGCATGCAAAAAGATTGCACTTGAACCCCATCCTGATTGTTTGCATTGTTATAGCTTTTAAGATTAATCAGCCCATTTATTATCCTGCTTCAATGTTCAATGAAAGTGTTATAAAGGAGTTTTCCACACAAAAATGGTTCAGATTATGGCAAAAAAGAGTGAAACAGATAAGTTTCCTCCTGGATTTTGTAAGTTTTTTCTTTACATTCAGTACCAGCTACCTCTGCTTCAATCGAACAATACTTTTCCACATTTGGTCTGGTTTGGAGCAAGTTACGTAATCATTTTGGAGTTGATAAAGCAGCAAAGCTAGTAATAAGTGTATCGCCATTTGTGATATAAATTTACAAATGTTACTGACTTCTATGACAATCTAATTTAACATTTAATACTGTTGCAATATATGTGTAGCAAATTTTGCTAAAATTTTCAAATATATTATTGCGAATCTCATTTCTTTCAAAAGAAAAAAAAAAGTCTTCAACTGATTTCTGATTTGAAGTGAATGAAAGAAACTATATAAATTTAACATGTTTAACTTAAGGTAAGAATTATATAAAGAAATCCATTTGTGGTTCACTTAATATATGCTTAGTTCAGCAAACTAGTCCCATGAGATACAGATGTACCTTTTAAATTAATTTGATTTTTTTTTTTCTTTTTATATACTTTTTGTTAATTCATACTTAATGCAAATTATGCCCAAGTTTCACTGATAAATGGAGAATTCAGGTATTATGTGTATGAAAATTAGAAGCTTAAAGTGCTCTCCAAAAAAACTCAATAAAGCCCGAAAAAACCCGGGTTTTATCAGAAAAACCCGGGTTTTAGACTAGTGGGCCCAGTGGGCTGGGTTTTTTCGAAAAAACCCGGGTTTTTTCTAACCCTGGCGATTATACTAAAAAACATGATGATATCGACAAAAAAGAAACTAAGTCAAAATGATAATTTTATTATGATAGTAAATTAATTTTACTTTTGTATAACACAAAAACACAATATTAAGCATATAAAAAGTTGAAAGTGTTAGTAATTAGTTTAATTTGTTAAGTCCATTTTTCTGCAGTGAGGATACGCTTTTCTGTGCTCCTCCACAACTTTCGTCAATAGCTGAAACTGAGGTTCATTTCCTGCAAGGATTCCAGTGTACTCTTTGATCAAAGCAATATCTCTCACAGCATCATCATTTACTACTTTAATAGACTGCACAATCTCTAATGCAATCATATAATCAGAATTAGTACTCCAATGTGTTGGGTCTTTTTGAAAGAATCCTTGCGGTAAATTCATTTCTTTGAACTTCAAAGATTCTTTGGTAACAAAATCTTCAAACTTCTTTTCCTGAAAAATTTTAAGGGAAACAGTTATCCTCTTAACAGGATACTTTGTACCTTTTTTTATTTTGAAGGACTTCAACCATCTTTCTTTTTGTTCAAACAGACATGTTACTATCGAAATAGGACAATCCAGAAAGATCTTCTGATATATACCACAGGTGCTTTGAAATTTCTCTGATGCAGACTTTGCAATTTCTGCATGTATTCTTGAGTACTCTAATAAAATATTCATCAATTGAAAGTCATTATAGCATGAGGTTTCTGTTATTGAAGCAGTGATCCAAGCTTTAATACACACTGACTACAAAAACACAAACATGAAGACCTCTTCCTTCCTTTTCGGTAAGCTTAAATTGGAACTTAAAGATGACTATTTTCAATGAATATATTACCTTAGACATCCCACGAGCATGATGCATTGCTCCTGGAAGCCTGAAACGAATTCCCCTGACAGGTATTCTCCCAAGGAAAAATACAAGTTCAACAAATTCTTGGTAATCATCTCTTAGTCCCAGGGTTGCTGGCTTTTAGCCAGGCCAAAAAAAGCCGGCCGGCTTTTCTTGGTTTTAACCACTTAAAAAAAGCCGGCTTTTATTAAAAAAACCCGGCTTTTATTGAAAAAAGCCAGTTTTTATTTTTTAAAGTTGGTTTACAGTAAATTTGTTTTAAATGTGGATCAATTAATTTTTAATACACTTATAAATATTTTCTACTAAAAAAAATAATAGATTTCTATTAAATTTTATCAAATAAATAAGTCTTTATAACTTCTAGAAGACAACTGTGAACGCATTATGTCTGAAAAAAAATGTATATAAACATTGAAAAGGATATAAGTTAGGCCCCGAACTGGTGTTTTGAAATTCTATATTATATAGCTCCACATATACTACACATTTTAAAGATTATATTTAATTAAAACTGTTCTTAACTGCTCTGCTCAACAAGCGCAAAATGTTTTGACACATTTACAAATTCATTTTTTAACGGAAAGATGTAAAATTCGAAAGCCTGACCATGAAAGCGATTTGGAATCGAACTGTTTCCATTTTTTGATCCATCAATTATCTATTGAGTTATAAAGAGATTTTGATCACGTGACAAACATGTTTCTTCACCCTTTTCTGAGTGGTTTCTTCTTTTGTGCGGAAATTCGGTTAAAAACGCTCACTTTGACACTATTTTCTGAAAAATCTATAGCGTTTGCAAAAAAACCCAGAAAAAACAGTGCAATTACATAGTTTCTGAACAACAACATCTGCTAGTTTTATGCATTTCTGGACAAAAATAAATTAAAACTTAAATCCAAAAGGGCAACTTTTTGACATAACAGCCTTAATGACAAAATGTAACACATCAAAATGGAAACGAGGAATTAGAAAAGATGTTTTATTTGAGGAGAGTGGTACATAAGTGTATAAAAAATAGAGCATTTAAACAAGAAAAAAAAAATATTCTCAAAATAAAATTTTGAAAAGCTTGTTGCTATGCATATTCATGCATATGCTATTCATAATGTTTTTAATAGTGAGAAATTGTAGTGTTTTTATTAATATGACTATGTATAATTTTAAATGTTTGCTAGAAATAAAATAAGACTTGTATATTAATAACTCTTAAAATTAAGTAATAAAACATATAACTAAGTAACCATTGTCCTCTTTAATTTTATAAAGCAGTAAAAATGAAAAAAATTGGCAGTTGGTATGGCCCTTTTAAAATTTAGCTGACATATTTGCAATTCTGAATACAAATCACTGGAAAAATCATCTAAGTTTTATTCCAGTATTAATGTCCTCATTATTCAGAAATTGGGTTACTTATTAAACTGTAAATCAATTAAATGTCATTAAAACTAATTAAAAACACTTTAAAATGTGTAGTTTATAATTACAATGCTTTATTGTATAAAGGCCAATTATGGCCAAAAAAAGCCAGTTAAAACCAATAAAAGCCACCGGCCTGGCTTTTTTTAATTTTAGCCGGCTTTTTTGCAACCCTGCTTAGTCCACATGTTGATGATTCTTGTGTAGTGGCAAACTCCAAAATTTAATCTTTTACATCTTGTACAAGAGCTCAAATATTATCATCTTTCAAGCCTGTTTCAAATTTCTCTCTATCTAGAAAACTCCAGTACTCTTGGAAACGTTTGAATAAAGGTACTTCTGGACTCAATTACGAAGTTCCCAAAGAAATATGAAATACTTTTCCAATGATAAGTTCCATAATATGATGACGGCAGGCAAAATAAAAAAGTTTCGTTCAAAGCTTTTCTTCTAAAAGGACACAAGCACCTTTCTCTTTTCTAGTATTTGCTGATGTGGTGTCAAAGCTCATCCCATTCATTCAAAGCTTCATAAATTGCATGGGCTTGTACTTCGCCCATTGCAGAAGGAAGTTTAGCAACTGAGAGTATCTGAGAAACTCCTTTTCCAGACATTATAACTGGTAGTCTATCTATTTTCTCTTTACCGGTTAACTCTGGTAAAAGTTTTCCATCCCAGTGAACAATGAGGGGAACATTTCTTTGTAGCTGTTCTTTAATTTCTACGATTGTTTAATTATACTAATAATTCTTTTTCTACGAATTGCACTTCTGTTCAGACTGACTTCATTAATATCACATCCTAAACTCTTTGCTGTTTCTGCAACTACAAATACCATTTTTCTGTCTGATAATTTTGTCCTGTCTAGAATTGTTGCTAATTCTGGAGTTATGATATCCATATGCCCTCTCTTAGCTTTTGATGTCCCAGGATCTGATGCTGCATCCCCAAGCAGTTCAATTTTGTGATCACGTTCTTCAGTTTCATTTCCATCTTCTCCATTTGAGCTATCTGTAAAAGACTCAAGTACTGCTATTGCCATTTCTACTGCCAAAGTTTAAAACTCACAGTAAAACAGTACAATTTAAAAATCAAAATTTCTTAAACTTATTAGCTTATAAGGCAAAATATTTAGATTGATTAATCAAATTAAAAAAAATATTCATCTATAAACAAACAAACCAAAAACAAAAGTAAGATGACAGCAGTTGCTGTTAAGTCTAAAATAATAATATAGCTGTAACCAATTTAACTCAATAAAAGTTTAAAACTAGAGATGCAACGAATATTCGGCCTGTCTGCCGAATATTCGGCTTCGGCCGAATATCAAGTCTATTATTCGGCCTTGGCCGAATACTAATACTGTAATAAATGTTTTTATATTTACACAGTATAACTTTTTAATTTGACAATTTATATTCATCATGTATAATAAAAATTTTATTTGAAATTAACAAACACTTTTTTTTCCATTAACTTTCATACTTCGAATGGATTTTATCCAGTGGTGGGATTCAGCCGGTTCGCACCGGTTCGGTCGAACCGGTTGTTAATTTGTGTTGAGTTCGGCGAACCGGTTGTTAAAATGATGTTTCAAATGCGAAAATTGCATTTAAATTAATTTAATTTCTGTAAATGTTTATCTGAACAACAGTATTTTCTAACCACAACAGTGTGACATATTCTGATTTGTTTCATTTAATAAAATAATGTTTTATTTGTGCTTTTTGTTATAAGTAATGTTTTATTTGTTTTTTTTTTCTCCATTTGTTCTGCAAGGAGCAAATTCAACTTAAAAAGTTATATATGAAATTTTGAAGATTTGAAGAATTTTGGGATACAAATCGACAGCCTAGACTAACCTTAGTAATATGACATGCTTATTGAACATCACAATAAATACTTATATTTGAATAAAAGGTACTTTGCTTTGGCTGCTTCATTTGAAAATATACGGAATATTTCGTGCTATCGCTGATCAATAACTAATGATTAAATCGTTAGATTTATTGTTATACTTGCAGCTGCATTTCTTTAAAATATTGTTCTGCATATCTTAGGAGTAATTTAAATTAAGGTAGTTATTTTCATAAATGTAACAAATTTTAAGATCCCTGAGTCCTATAAGTTCTATTTAGAAAAACATTTTCCATGCTCTAAAAAATGAAAAAAAAAACAGTGAATGGTCTAAACTTGTTGATTCGTGATACTTTATATTTTATGAATTTCCCGCGTTGTATGGTCCATTTTTTGTACCAAGAAATGGTAAAATTCTAAATATCATAATTCGAGAAATTTTGGTCCAGCAAAAAATTGTCCCACTCTTTATAGCATGGATAAAGTTTTTCAAAATATGTTGTAAAGACACAAAGCACCGCATTTTTTCTAAGTAAAATACGGTTTTTAAAGTGATGAAGAAGGGGGAGAAATCTCTACTGGCACTAATTATGAGTTTTTTCCATGGCACTTTGACGAAATTCATATTTTTTCTGCGATACTTTGGCGAAATTTCTATTTTTTGCGATTCTTTGACAAAATTTCCGTTTTTTCGCGATTCTTTGACAAAATTTCCGTTTTTTTCGCGATTCTTTGACAAAATTTCCGTTTTTTACGCGATTCGTTGAAAAAATTTGCGTTTTTCACGCAATCATTTGCATAAGATCGCATTTTTTCAGCGATCATTTGACAAAAATCGCGTTGCTCTCACGATCACTTGACGAAAGTCACGTTTTTTCCACGATTCTTTGACGAAATTAGCATTTTTTTTCATGATCCTTTGACGAAATTTGCGTTTTTTCGCAAATTTCTTGGCAAAATTCTTGTTTTTGCAACGTTTCTTTGACGAAATCGACGATTTTTTCAACATTCGATTGACGAAATTGATTTTGCTCGGCGAGCATTTGTCTAAATTCGTGATATTTTATGTCCAAATTTTTGGACTGATGATCGATTTTTTTAAATTTTCGGAACCGAATGGCTTATTTTTTTGGAAATTTCGGAACCGAATCATCCCTGCCTTGATGACTATATATTTTAAATGAAATTGCTCGTCTTTCAGAAGCAGTGCAAACAAGAAGTATAAGCATCATAAAAATTGAACCTTATAAAATTTATTAAAATGTTTGAAATGCTTCGGAAGAAAAAAGCACACACAAAAGAAAGACAATAAGGGTTTTATTACTTCAGAAACTTTAAAAAATATCAAATTTGTAGAAGATTTTAAATGTTTTACTGAGCTCGGGAACATGTTTTCGAAAAACAACGTAACAAATTACAAAAATGATAGGCTATTGAATTCTGAACATTTGAAACCGGCTACTGAATTCTGAACATTCGAAACGAAATTGTTAGTTATTTGAATAGGGGAGTAAATTACTTATTTTTCTCCATCACATTACTCAAATATTGGAGAAGTAATACTTCCATGGAAAGCAGCTGTGAATAACCATTATTTATATTTAATAATACTTATAATTAATATCAATGATTATGGAGAATTTTTTTTACTATATTTTAAATATTTTTCGAAAACTATGGAGTTTTTAAAAGTATTCAAAAGGCTAAAAATATTGTCAGAACAAGTGCTGCAAGTTGAACCGAAACGGAAAAAGGGTTCTCAAAGATAAACATAATATGGTTAGAGAAGATAAGTCGACTAACTATTTCTAATGTATCAATCATGAAAATTAGCCTAATTGCCCTAAAAATCTCTAAAGAACGGGTTCCTACTTTTATAATGAATGCATATGTTAAGAAAGAAGCATGCATCCGATAATGTTCAAGTAAAGACAAAGAAAATTGAAAGTGAGGACACTTATCAAGTAGCATATGTAAATATCTCAAATAACCCAACTTATTTAATATTTTGCATCTCTTTTCTAGATTATAATCCAGTTTTTTCTACATCCTTGTTTTATTTAGATATTAACTATATGAAATAATATACTACCTTTTTAAATACTTTTTTTAAACTTTTAAACTCATAAGTATAAAGCTATTTTCAGTACAGGATACCCAAAATAATTCAAATTTATTTTTCCTGTTTCAGTATGAAAATGTATATAGAGTGCTGATGAATTTCATTTGCAACTGTAATCCATCGACATTTATTTTATGAAAGTTTTTTAAAATATCAGGGTTCGCACAGACTCCTTAGACTCCTTGGAAACTCCTTAGAAATGAAAACATTTCCAAGTAGTACTTAGAACTACTTAGATAAGCAAACCACTACTTAGAAACTCCTTATATTCTATTGCGGCTTTGGACGCAGCGATATTGCTGCCGAGGGAAAAAAAAATCGCGATTGAAAAATTCACTGTAAATCCTTTATGCACGCCATTCATCCGAAGCACAACATTGATTGGGTAGGGTAATCTTAATAGCAGGGCTCCCACTAGGTCCGTTTTTCAATTATTAGGTCCGTAAAGTCCGTTTTTCGACACTTTTAGCCGACCTTTATTTTAAATTTTATCGATGTTTGGCATTTAGCCAAGAATCTCGGAAAAATCGCGTTTTCCGCAAATATGTTAAAAAAAAAATGTCAAATTTCG
This sequence comes from Maratus speciosus, assembly GCA_963932465.1. Lineage (NCBI taxonomy): Eukaryota > Metazoa > Arthropoda > Arachnida > Araneae > Salticidae > Maratus > Maratus speciosus. Next base: position 296,843,630 of record OZ010797.1, read on the forward strand.
TCATTCGATCGCGGGAAAAATTCATAAATTTTGTCAAAGGATCGTGAAAAAACGTGAATTTCTCCTACAGATCGCGGGAAAACTCGGATTTCTTAAAAAGACACGAATTTCTTAAAAGACAGCTAAAAAACGCGAATTTATTCAAAGGATCACGAAAAAACGCTAATTTCGTTAAAGATCGAGAAAAAAAGCAGATTTCCTCTAAAAATCGCATAAAACGCGAATTTCCTCAAAAGATCGCGAAAAACACGCGAATTTCCTCAAAGGATCGCGAAAAACGTCAGATTCGTTAAACAATCAAAATAAAACGCGAACTCCATTAAAAGATCGCGAAAAAAGCGAATTTTGCCAGAAAGTCGCGAAAAAACGGAATTTCTCCCTGAAAATCGCGAAAAAGAAAAAAAAACGCGAATTTCATCATAAGATCGCGAAAAAAATGCGAATTTGTCAAAATTTCACCTTTAAAGAAAGCGATTACCGCTGTTCTAAAGGAATAAATTCAAAACTTGTTATATTTTTTCTTGTATAGAATTTAGCATTATTTTTTTTTTTTTGCCTTTTAAAATTTTCTTTAAGATGTATCATGCATGTGATATACATAATAAGTGTTTAGGGTTTGACTAATCTCTATTTATATGACCTAGGGGTGATTTTAGTCAGAATTTTCCGAAAATGTAAGGCATTCATTTCCGAAAAATTTTTAAAAATCGGTCGCCAATCCGAAAATTCGGACATTTAGTCGCCGAAAAAAATAAATTTTGTCAATCGTTTGCAGAAAAATAGCCAATTTCGTCAAAGGATCGCCGGAAAAACGCCAATTTTGTCAAAGGATCGCGAAAAAATGAAAATTTCGTCAAATAATCGCGAAAAACCCCGCAAATTTCGTCAAAAGATCGCGAAAAAACCCACAAATTTCGTCAAAAGATCGCGAAAAAACCCACAGATTTCGTCAAAAGATCGCGAAAAAACCCACAGATTTCGTCAAAAGATCGCGAAAAAACTGCAAATTTCGTCAAAAGATCGCGAAAAAACCCACAAATTTCGTCAAAAGAGCGTGTATAAACCCATAAATTTCGTCAAAAGATCGTGAAAAAACGCGAATTTCGTTAAAGAGCCAAGGAGAAAACGCATAGCTAGTGTCGGGAGTAGATTTCATCCCCCCCCTCTCTGGTGTAACTTTTCAGAAGATTTGCTGTGAATTTCAGATTTTTTTTTTAACTCAGATCACCCCTGTGACATGACCATTGGTCGCTGCATAAAAAAGTAGATTGTCAATTTTGTATTTAAACTTACGAAATCAATAAGCAATATATTGTGAATACTGTGCAATTTCAGCACTAACAATTATATTCTAATAGAGTAAAATTTGTTTTTGAAATGTTTTTCTCTCCAAATTGGGCATTAAAAATTGGAGTGTGCATACCACATAACGATGCAGCACATAAAAGCAACAACAAAAAATGGCAAATCCTTAAAATTTTTTGGACTCCTTGGATTTTTCGGGTACTCCTTGGATTTTTTCTTCCCAACTCTGTATGAACCCTGAAATATGTTGCATGTTTTTAAATAGAGCTACATTTCATTATTGATACAAAATTTCCAGATATATCTTCTTTAAGTGCGAATTATTGTTACTACACAAATAGTTTGAGTCATTTGAGATTAATTATAAAAGACGATACTGATGAATATCTCAGTGAAATTTGCGACTTTGGTGAGAAAACTTAACATAAAACACGCATTCAAAAAATCCAGAAATAAAGCACCTAACACTCACAAGGATGTAAATAGGAATGCTTGACAATCAATGAGTTAGTATTCTCATGAGAACAGACTTCTGCAACATCTCGAGCTCTTTATTGAGGTAGTTTCTGATTTATAATATTGGAATCTTTTTCATAATCTATGTGTGATGCTTCATTTTCTTTCATGTTTACGCATCAAAAATAATTCGGGCAGCGAACCGGTAGTTAAATTATTTGAATCCCACCACTGATTTTATCTACCCATTTTTATATAAGAGGCTAATTTAGGAATCAGGTTAAAAAATTTTTATGCTGTATCAATAAGTACAAAAAATATCTGTAATAAGCTAACATAATCTGTTAAATTTAAAATTAATCAATAGAGTCAAAACACTGTATTAAACACTAGTGTCGTGAAGGAAATTTTCACCTTGTTATTAATAAACTTTATAACATACAAACATGCTTATTATAACTACTTAAAAGGTGACATAAACATATCTCAGGGTTGCGTTAAATAATATTTTTTATATGTTTCTGTCGCCTTTTAAGTAGTTTGAACTACACACGTTGAACTAATTTCTTCTTAGGAATTTTTAACTCATTAATTTGTATATCAGTTAATCTTGAACATGCTAATGGCGAATGATTAAAATGTGTAAACGATTTTTTTACCTACAACAATGAAATCATTTATTGATCTTTGGTATGTTAGAGCATCAGATACTGTTAAATGCAATGAGTGTAATTTGCTTTTCCTTACAGATATTTCCTTCCTCTGAATCTGAAAACATTCACTATACACTTCTTAATAGCTCTATATGCTGACAGCAAAGAAAAAAAAAAAATAATAATAATGATAAAAAAAAAAAATTGTTAATTGTGAGCTTTATATAGTCTACAATGATCTCTTTCCACCATTTTAGAGGGTATTCCTTTCATCCTTTCTATCAGTGGTTTTTCTTAAGATATTAAGATTTCTTATTTTTTATTTTATTTCATCTGAAAGCTTGAAACTTATGTTTCCTAGTACTTTTAAAATTTTGTCATTATTTTAAAATTTAACAACAACACACATAATAGCTATTAAAATGTAACTAGACAGTACCTGATGAGGAACTTTTGCTAAGGATTTCTTTTTTTGGCTGAATTATATTATTGAGGCAATTTTTAGGCCGAACATAGCCGAATATCTTTTCAGAGTAAAATAATGCTTTCAAAAATTAAAAATTTGTATATAAATAATTTTTTAAAAGAAAACAATACATTTTAATTGTGAAATATACAAGAATTGTGCATATAGTGCATACTATATTTTGTTTTTAGGCAAATATAAGTTCATTATTCGGCTGTATAGGTGAAAACTGGGAAATTGAGTTAGTAGCCAGTGGCCGGTAGACTCAGTTTCATTAGTAGCCACTTTTTAAAGTTAGTGGCCACTATAATGTTTCAAACTTTCTTGACATCTAGATAAACTATAATCGTTGTATATATACATATTTTTCTATAAATCAGAGTTTTATATCAGACAACTATTCACAATAAGAATAGGGAAGCAGTCGAAATTCAAGAAAATTGCTTTAAAATTGCAATGTCCTTAACCCTTTCATGTCAGATTTTTATTCTTCAGTTTTGATAATAAAATTACTTTTATTTTAATAATGCTAATCATAGTTATCTGAATAGATTTACTGAAGTTTAAAGATTATCTCATTGTCTGAATTCTAATGAATGAACTTATTTTGTGTACTATTCAATTCATATGATAATAGGAAGGAAGTTTTTGGAGACGTTTGGAAAATATCATTACAACAGAGTTTAACAGATATTACAACTTTCTAATGTTTTTTGTGTTTTATCACACATGATTTGTTCAGAAAAGTAACCTATACTATTTTAAATTTAAAGAGTGCAAAGAGAATTAAGCAAACTTTTATTGTTATTACTAAATGTCCAAACATAAATGAAATCATAATAAGAGAGGCATAGCCATATACTATCATTACCATATGTAGATAGTAGCAAAAGTAATTGTTAAGACAAAACAATACTCGATGAAAAGACATGTACTATTAACAGTACTCCAAACCCGAAAGGGTTAAAATGCACTTGCAATTTTAAATGTGAAAGAAAAGGAAAAGGCAGTGAAAGAAAAGGAATAAATTATTTGAAACGCATGTGGAATCAAAGCTGATGAATATATTTTGCAGAATAAAACTGTAAAAAAAATAATCCTACTGAAGAGCAAGCACTTGGCGAAAAAATGAAATATTGAAAATGCAGCTAAATCATTGAAATCTACTTGCATCCGGTAGGAAAAAAAATTAACCAGTTTGCTAATTAGATGTAATCAAAGTAGAGATGCATATTTTCATGAAAAAAGTTGTATTTCAGTTGGCGATCGATAACAGATTTTTTAATCGCCATTTGGCGAGTGGCGACTATAGTGGCGATCGATGGCCGATTTTTTAATCGCCACTTTTACAACTTTAATCGCCACGTGGCGAGTGGCGACCGCTAATTTACACCTATATTCGGCTGTAACTTGGCCGAATATTTGGTTATTCGGCCAAACCACTATTCGTTGCATCACTATTTAAAACTCACAATAAAATAGACCAATTTAAAATTTATTTAACACGTATTTGCTTATCTAATAAGACAAAAGAATTAGAAAATAATAAACAGATAAATAATTCTTTGTTGAATCTCTGTTGCTAGTACTGCTATCTGATGAGAGGTGAGAAACATTTCTCTTCTTCATATCAATGAAATTATCTGTAGATAATTATTTAATAATTGCATTTAAAAATGCTTTTATGGATTTTATAGTATAGATAATTGACATTTTAATACATTGAAATAATTTATCAATATTAGAATTAGAATTTTTGTTTTCAAGTAAAAGGAGAAAAAAACAGCAAAATGACCCCGATTTATGAAACTTATACTTCTTTGAGCTACCTCTAAATATTATTTTTTAGTGATTAAATTCTACAAGAATTATTTTTAGATATAATGAAACATATTTAGAGGGTAAGAGCAATAAATTTTAAAACTTCGAAAATAAGGACCACTCTAATGTATATATACATACATGTGTATATATAACACTGGTGCCCGGCTAACCGAAAAGTACCGAATTTTGATTTTCATTTGAAATATTGTATGCAAGGCGGATGTTTCTCTCTGGAAAAATTTCCATGTATTAATATAGTTTCAATCGATGCTGGATTTAATTTAGTTTCGTGTTTGCTCCATATTAGTGGCTCACGGAAATTTATTCCATCTTGTGCTGTGTTTGTAGTTTCTAGCCTTGCCAACATGTAATAGTGAGAAGTTCCAGGCTGGGTATCGTTCCATGTGGTTTAGCCAGTAGAATTTCAGTGTGCTATACTGATGTCCCGAGTTCGAATCCAGCCATGGAATCTTTTTCACTATGTTGGCCTTTACGCCTTTTAAGGCTATTCTTAACTGCTCTGCCCAACAAGCGCAAAACGTTTTGACACATTTACAAATTCATTTTTTAACGGAAAGCTATAAAATTGGAAAACCTGGCCATAGAAGCGATTTGGAATTGAACTGTTTTTTCCATTTTTTGATCAATCAATTACCTATTGAGTTATAAATGTGTCAAACTCGTTTTCACCCGCTCTTGAGTGCTTATTCTTCGTTCGTGCAGAAACTCAGTTCAAAGCGTCCACTTTGACACTCTTTTCTGAAAGATCTATTGCGTTTGCAAAAAAATGGAAAAAACAGCTCAATGGCATAGTTTCTGAACAACACCACCAGCTAGTTTCATGCATTTTCGAACAAACATAAATTAAAACTTATTTCAGAAAGTTGCCCTTTTGGATTTGAGAACGAACACCCTTAAGCAATTATTTTGATTTTATTTGAAAAGATATCAAGAGTTTTAGGTTACCAAAGCAATTAAACCTCTAATTGCTAACATAATCTATGTTTTCACACTTTAATAAAATTTACTTAGTAATTACAGAAATCATAAAAACTGCAAATTAGCAGGGGTGCAGAATATGTCCAATCCGGCCATCTAGGATCGGGGGAAATTTTAACCCCCTGGGAAAATTTTTCAGAAACATATACAATTGATTTCGATTTTAACAATGAATTCCATAATTCCCTGAGATAGAACAATTTCAGTACAAATAAAAATATCCGTATGGTGACCTTCACAAAATCGATCTCAGAATAATATGTACCGTATATTAGGGGTGATTATGTTCCAAATTTCCCGAAAGTTTAAGAAATTCGGTTCAGAAAAAAAAAAAAAAATCGATCATCTGAAAATTCAGACATAAAAATACCACGACTTTTCGCGAAGAATTACGGAAAAATCGCGAATTTCGTCACAAGATCGCAAAATAACCGCACATTTCGTCACAAGATCGCGAAAGAACTGCAAATTTCATCAAAAGATCGTGAAAGAACTGTAGGCTTCTTCAAAAGATCGTGAAATAACCGCAGGTTTTGTCAAAAGATCGTGAAATGAACGCAAATTTTGTCAAAAGATCGCAAAATAAATGCACATTTCGCCAAAGGATCGAGAAACAATCGCAAATTTCGTCAAAAGATCGCAAAACAACCTCGAATTTCGTCAAAAGATCACAAAACAACCTCGAATTTTGTCAAAAGATCGCAAAACAATTGCGATTTTCATCAAAACATGGCGAAATAACCGCGATTTTCGTCAAAACAGGGCGAATAACCTTCTATTTCGTCAAAGAAAAGCGAAACAAAATGCAAATTTCGTCAAAAGATCGCAAAATGAACGTAAATTTACTCAAAAGATCGCAAAATAAATGCAAATTTTGTCAAAAGATTGTGAAACAACCGCACATTTCGTCAAAAGGGGCGAAATAACCGCAAATTTCGTCAAAAGATAACAAAATTCGTCAAAAGATCACGAAAGAATCGCAAATTTCGTCAAAAGATCATGAAAGAACCACAAATTTCACCAAACGATCGAAAAACAACTGCGAATTTTGTCAAAAGGAAGGAGAAATAACCGCAAATTTCGTCGAAAGATCGCGAATTTCGTCAAAAGATCGCGAAAAAATGCGAATTGCGTCAAAAGATCCATGAAAAATACATAGTGTTGGGAGTGGATTTCCTCCCACTCTGCTGTAACCTTTCAGAAAATTTGCTGTGAATTTTAGGAAATTTTTTTTCACTCAGAATCATCCCTGTCATATATACTCGCGCATAAGTTGAGAAATATTTGAAAAATAAATTTTCTATACCTACGGTAATACGGCACTTACCTATATCATACCGTAAAATTTTGGGGAAATTTTTGTTTGGATTGGAGGAAATGTTGGGAGTAGAAACATTTTCTGCACCCCTGCAAATTAATAGTTTCATTAGTTAGTAGAATACAATAAAGTGATACACATTAATATTTTGTAATAATTATGTAAAACTATATTAAATACTAGTTATATTTACATTTATTAAAATGTAAATTTATAATTTAGTATTCATTCTAGAACTAGAAGGAAAAGGGGCAAGATGCTAGATCCAAAAAAGGGCACTATTTCATGATGAAATATATTAGTAATGTGTACACAAATAATATTAATAAAAGAAAATCTGATTTAAATCAAATAAATCCGATTTATTTGATTTAAAAAAAATCGTGATTTTTATCAATCTGCTGGTTGATAAGTCACATACCTAAACAATTTCATTTGATTACTGTTTATTATTTTATCTGAAATGATTAATTTTTTTATGTGTGGTGTTTGTGTATTCTCCTGACAACTACTTTCTGTTAAAAAAATGTCAAAGAAATTATTCCCAAAGAAGTATTAAAGAAATTATTCCCACTAGCCAGTAACTGGCTACAAAAAATCAACCTACCGACCAGTGGCTACTAAGCAAAATTTTTTATTTTCATCTTTACACTGATACAACCAATGGACGAAAACGTCATTGAATCGATGAAAAGACATTATTGGAAAGCTTTTATTCAAAAGCTGCTCAGGGATCTGTTTAGGAAGAAATTGGGTCCTTTAAAGGACACTTTACAAAAATTTTCATTTCAAAACAGGACCCTTCATAGATTTTTTCATCTTAAAACAGACCCTTCACAGATTTTTTCATCTCAAAACAGGACCCTTCACAAAATTTTTTGTCTTAAAAAGAGGACTTTCACAAATCTTTTCTATCTCTAAACTGAACCTTTCACAAATTTAATCATTTAAAAGTAAAATAGGATCTGTTACTTTTACATACATAAAGAAAATATATGATTTTAGATATTATATATATATTCTTAAATAGTCTTGACTCTAGAAAAAAAGGGTCGCCGGACACAAATTTTTCAAAAAGGGAACACTATTCTAAATAAAGGGTACATTTTTTAAAAAGGAAACGCTATTCTGAAAAAGAGCAAATTTTTTTCAAAAAAGGCACACTTGTACCTTGTTCACAAAAAATATTTGGAACTGGTTTGTTTAGTCTCTAGAATTTGAGATATTTTCCCGGGATCAATTGAATTGCCATGGGGCACAAAGAAAGTGTTAAAAAGGGCAGCCGGGCACTTCGGAAGGGTTTAAAAGAGCCGCAGGGTGCAAAAAAGAAATAAAAGGGGCCGCCAGGCACTGCGCCCTGCTAAAGTGGCTTAAAGTCAGCACTATTAAAAATGTATAAACAAGAACCTGAATATAAGTCATTTTAAATTCACAAAATTATGACTAGAATTTTCACAAAATTGTAAAAGTTGTTCACAATTTCACAAAAACAGGACCCTGGCAAAAAAGTCTGGATAGACCCCTGCTGCTACTCGCTGATAATGAATCAAATGGCTTCGATTATTGAAAGTCGTACAGTATCACAGATGCCATATACAACTTGGCTGATGCCTGGAGAAAATTGTGGCCCAACACTGTACATACTGATAGTACAAAAGATGCTGAAACACCTGATGATGATTCGGAGATATTTGACCTTCGTATCAAACATACCATGTTTAAAAAATATTTCTGCAGATGAAGTCACAGACTGAAATAATTATGATAAGAATGATATTGGTTATGAAGAATTTACGGATGACGAAATTATCCAAAATGTTTTGACTAGGGATTGACCGAAGCAGCAATTTTGCCGAATACCGAATACCGAAGCTTCGGTCAAAGTGTACACCGAATATTCGGTATTCGGCAACCGAATACTTAAAAATTTTTAATATACATTTTTTCATATATTAGCTTTTTTAATAAACTTTTAATTAAAATTAAATTCTTTGTAATTTAATTCAGTTACGTTTTTATTCTTAAATCTAATTACACCAAAAAAATTTAATCACTACTTTCCACTCACAAATTCATTAACCCATCACTTATTTTTTATTATTTTATCACTAGTCAATACCCAAAATAACCTGTGAAAACATTAAACTATACAGGCTATTATTAAGGGTAAGGATTGTTAGAAAAACTAAAGTTCATTCAAATAAAAAGAAACAATGTTGTCATTAAGCTTATTTACTGATTGTCTAATTATAAACGTATTGAATAGGAATGTTCCCAAATACAAAAGGTATATCAATTTATACATTTAAGTACTTTCTGTCAAATTATTGATACTTATTTATATTTGATTAATAGTTTAACATTTTGGTGATGGAGATAACAAATTTGAGCAATTTTAATGGTTATAAAAGCTATAGGATAGACATAGGGGTATACTTATTTGATGCATTTTCTTTAATATACACCTTAGATATACAGAGATGAAATCTGACGCACTTATTTGAGGTGTATGTTAAAGAAAATACACATTAAATAAATTTAAATTAAGAAAACTAAAGTAGAAATAATTAAAATTAAATTATAAGAGAAAGATGCCCACCTTCCTTACTGTTTTTTTCTCATCGTAGATAGTTATTTTGATTTTACCCCTATGTAGGCTATTTTAGGAAATAAAAAGTTTTTTTTTTTAATATTAAAAATGTCCTTTGACTTGTTTTTTGTAGTGCAACTGAACTCTGAACTCATGCACATAATATTGAAACTCATCGTTTAGCCTATTCTACTTCTAATTAAAAGAGAATTCTTCTACTTCTAAGAAAATACTTACCCGCAATTATTCGGCCGAATACTTTTAAGTATTCGGCCGAAGCCGAATATTCGGTTTACATGCTGAATCACCGAATACCGAATCGACTATTCAGTATTCGGTCAATCCCTAGTTTTGACTCCAGAGAAACCTGAAATGAATGAATGTGATGAATCAGGAAATGATGATCCAGGAGTCAGTCATGATGAAGTGGAGACAATGCCCTCTAAGTACATTAATTGGTTTGAGATGTAAGAAGAAGCAGATGCAACCAAAATGCTTTTATTATGTAAAATTCATAATCTTGCTGTGGTAAAAGCACAAGCAAAACACAAACAAAAATGTATAACAGATTATTTTGGATGAAAAGAGGTACTATATATTTTTACTATGTAAAATTCAAAATTTTTCTCATAAAGTTATTTTTATCATTTTTGTGCTTTTTATTCACAAAATATACAGTGAATAAAAAAAGCATTTAAATATTGTTATTTATAAGCCAACAAATAAAATTGGTCTTCTACTGTCTTTCGATTATCTGCCACTCCATCGGTCCCGTGAGTGACAGATAATCGGAAGTTTACTGTACATGCTTAGTGATTATGGCTTTAACCTCTTCACTCCCAGGGCGCACACTGTGTACGTCCTCTCATTTCAGTAATCAGCGACCAGGACGTATGCTGTGTACGTCCTCTCATTTCAGTAATCAGTGACCATGACCATTACGTACACCAATGCGTTCACTACACATCTTACGTCATTATAAGAAACAAAAAAAGTTTTATACTTATTATGATAATGCTGTAAATCTTTTAACGACCTATATTCATTATTATTATATCACGAAAGTTATGAACTGATTTATGGCACAAACATTTTACACCGCACAGCCTGGTATATAGCCCTTCACCATTGAAATTAAGCCTGGGAGTGAAGTGGTTAAAGGACTTATTTTTAAAGATTCTTCAACAGTGAAGTAGCTGAACCCAGTGATGATTTTTATTTTTGTTCTTTGTTTAAATGAGTGCAAGTAGTTCATACAAGTATTATAGTGATTGTGTTGTGGCTTTAAAGAACTTCATATTTTTGGGGTTTTCTCTTATGGATGCTCAGAATAGGAATTTTGCAACTTTTTTCTGAATAGAGAACTCTGCCCGAAGTTGAAGAATAAAAATTGAGTTTCAATTCACAATAATGTTGTTAATAGATAATAGAGTAATAATGTTGTTAATGTTGTTAATAATTGATGTTAATAGATAGTAATTTTAGTCAACTATTCTCAGTTTTTTTTTTTTTTTTTTTTTTACCTTGATAATGACTGCGGCTACTGTTGAAACATAATGTTAATTAATTCTTTAATAACTTTTTTAGCGTATTAAAGTCTGTTTGTAGTAATAGTAATACAGATTGATTTTATGTGTCATTAAAGTTATTGGTTTATCTAATTTTGGTTTATATATAATATATATACTTATAATTTATTATATATATATTTGTTTTTGATTATTCAAACAGAAAATGCAGCTTCCATACTTCAAAAAGCATTTGACAGCTCCAAAAATATCTCGCTTTAAACTTCACGATGAGTTTGCTGGTAGAGGTTGGAGTACTTGTTCTTCTCCTTTTCAAATCAAATCAGGTATGTATTAATTTTTTTAAATAACTTATTAAAACTATACCTCTTACATTAATTTTAGATCATTCATACTTTTTGAAGGATTAGTCAGAGGTGCAGATTCACATTTGCAACATAGCAACTAAATTTTTTGCTGTGGCCACTAACTTTCAGTGCCTAAGTCACCATGTTTTATATATATATATATGTATATTTATTTATTTTTATAGAAAAACAAATGCTGGAAGTGTATTTGATTTTTATAGTGCAAAATGATCTCGCACATTCACATTTTTTTATGTGTACGTTTGTATGACAAAGTTGAAATAAGAAATTTTGCTTTCTTAATATTCCCTACTACCATGATTGCTTAGCTTATACACTTTTTTTTTTTTAACTGTATTTTGACCAACTCTACCTTCTGACTGTACATAGTTTAAGATTTAGATTATATTTAATTAATATTCAAATTTTAAGAATTTTATGATTAAATTAAATGTACGAATTTGATGTAGTTAGTCTGTGTTTTGTTTGTATATGTGTATATATTAAATAAAGTACTTTTCACTTTGAATTCCTGAGGTTTTTTTCAATACAAACTCTATTGTTTTATGTGTTTGTTTCACAATGTGGCCACTAGATTTTTTAGGAGTAGGAGCTACTGGCTTCTTCCAGATTTTGGTAATCTGCACCTATACTCTGAACTGTGCTGAGTTATGTTAATACACCTTGTTTTGGGGTAATCCCAAACATATGTACTACAAAGTCCAAATGTTCCTGGAATGCAATTTAAAATTTTACATTCAAATATACAAAATAAAAATTGTCACCAGATCCTTCAGTCTAGTGAGATTTCAACCGTTTAAAACGCTTCTGGAAGCCATTTTCTGAAAGTATGTTGCTTGTTACCTCTTACCTTATTTACTTTAAAATGGGAGAGCTTCCTCAAGTTTCTTGCATTTTAGTATGTGCATGCATATGTGCTTATGTAACCTCAAAATGTGTTAATTCACTTTTATTGTTTGTTATTTGAAAATGTATGTTTTTCAGATTATCCTTTGAAATATATTTCAAATTTACTGGATGATCCAAAAGTCACAAAAGAAATTAAAATTAAATAATTTGAAAAGTATAGATGCAGTTTTCAAAGAAATGTACAGAAAGGCATGGGATTTAAGTAAATAAATAAATACTGCTAGAATATTAGAATAATTATATTTGGCACCAATAAGTGACATTTAAGTTGCGTCATCAATTTGTACAGTGATGCACCAAGCAAGTAGAATTACAAATTTTCAGTTTGATGCATGTTGTAAGTGAGAATTGCTGTCAGACATAGCAAGATACTAATGCAGATGCAGAGCTTTAAAAAAGATTTTTGATGCAATTCTTTTCACACTGAGGCTTAAAGAGGGATAGGCAGTAAAAAGATAGATGTTAAAAAGTAAATACTAAAAGTTTGCAATTTGTGGTCATTTACTGCTGCATTATTTAGGAAACTTGAGTTCATCAGTTTCCTACCATTTTATTTGACAAAATATATGCATCTGCTGCAAAACTTATGGCAGAATAACGCCCCCCTTTCTCCCAATCACAGAAACTTAAAAACTTTCAAGTTATTATAGTTTTGTTTTTGTCGATTATTAAGATTTTGTATTGTGTTGTCCTAGTTATTTTATTTATTACTTTGAAAGTACTAATATACAATTATCTGAATTCTTTTCCTCTCCCCTGCAAATTTTGATTTGCTTTGCACCCATCCTCCCAGAACACAATTTGATATCTTTAAAAATATTTCTGTCTCATTTATTTATTTACTGTTTAATCCTAGTTGTTTTTATATGTTACTATGAAGTATTGATAAAGAAATAATCATCGGAATTTTCCCCTTTCTGCCTGAAATTTTCAACCTCATATGTGCTGCTCCCACCAGGCAAGCAGTTTAAATTTTAAAATCTTTAAGACTCTTCCATTGAAAGAAAAAATAAACTGCCATATTTATTCTTCTGAAGTAACAATAAATGAATGATTAGTCATCTAACTCCCTGTCAGGTTCTGAGAAACATTCTGCTATTAGAACTGGGGTTCTATATTATTTTCGTCTTAATATATTATATATTGTATGGTCTGTGTACTGGAATTTCAAAATAACATTCTTTCATTGTCTAAAACTGTATCTAAGACCGTGAAAATGTATAGATGGAATGAAGGGGAAAAAAGATAGTTGGAGAGGGGTTTGCCTAACCTTTTGAGATGTCTGTGGAAGATGGGGAGACAAAGGCATTCCACGAATGAAGAAAAGAGTTTGGAATGCGAGACAGGTAGAAAACCCCGATGGGGTTACGTTGAGAAAAGGGAGAAGGTTGCTAGGGGCAGACTCTTCTGCTGAGACAGTCAGTTGGAGCTGAGAGCGCAGGGTGGACAGTAGTTCCTACGTATAGCTCTTAGATAAGAGCGTAGGGTTGAGTTTGAAGGCTGGAGTGCCAAGCGCAAGGGTAGTTGCTTGGATAGCTCTGAGAGAGAGTGTAAGGTTGAGTGAGGCTCGGAGAGCTTAGGCTTAGAGCCCATGTGTTGGGAGATTGAGATTGAACTCCGGTAACGCTTATTTAACGTGTAGAGAGTGAGATAATGTAGTTTTAACAGTACACAGCCAGCATTCACTGTATTTAATTTAATGTTGAACCGGATCACCTACATCCGAGTTTTAAGTGTAAATAGTGTTTTGTGTTGTGGAAATAAACTGTTAATTTAGTTAATTGAAATCATTGGTTTTCATTTAAACAATCCTCTCAGTGCGTGACCGATATCACGTAATCATATTGGTGGTGGCAGCATATAAATAGCACAGAATTTCTTCAAAGTTGTGTGGACTAAGAGGAAACTCTGACAAATTGATTGCAGCGACGGGATAGAACCGTCTCAGACTAGTGACCAGCGAGCCGTGTTGCAGTGTGTTAGTGCCGGAGCACCCAGTGGAATTCTTGCATGGAAATGCCGGATCGTCGAGCAGAACTTTAGAGAGATAAAAACCAAGCGTCGAGCAGAAATACAGAGTGTGTGTGAAGTATCATCGTTACAGCGAACCGAACTAAAGTGTTGTGCCCTATCATCGTTACAGTGAACTGAACTAAAGTGTTGGATCCTATCATCGTTACAGCGAACTGAACTAAAGTGTTGTGTCCTATCATCGTTACAGCAAACTGAACTAAAGTGTTGTGCCCTATCATCGTTACAGCAAACCGAACTAAAGTGTTGTGCCCTATCGTTGTTACGGCGAACTGAAATAGTGTTTGTGCCCTATCATCGCTACAGTGAATTAAATTACGGTGTATTACAGCCTGAGTGTTGAATATCATCAAAGTGACTTTAAAGTGCGAAATATTGAATTCATCGTGAAACTACGTGTGAGCAGCGGAGTACCCCAGCAGATAAAGTATTGGGTTGGCAAGAAAGTAATTTCGGTTTTCACACATTCAGAGATTTATGTAAATTAGTTTGAATGAATTCTGCTAGTAATGTTTTTGGCATTTTGCTATTTGATAGCAGTGACCTTGAGGTTGCTTTTTAAGCCATTGCAGTGTGATTTAGTTTGCAACTATTTGTTGAGGGTTAATTTTAACATAGAGTGCAAAAACGAACATTTTCAGCATATTTTACTTTTTTATTTCCGGAAAGGAAAAAAAGCTGCAGAGGTTCATAAAGAGATATGTGATGTTTATGGTGTTGATTGCATAACAGAGCGCACGTGTCAGAATTGGTTTAAAAAATTTTGTTCTGGCGATTTTTCACTGAAAGATGACCAACGTTCTGGTCGACCGACTAAAGTTTCTGATGACCAAATCAGTGTCGTTATTCAAGAGGATCGTCATGTAACTGTTCGAGAGATTGCAGAGAGGTTAAAAGTATCTCACACAACTATTGAAAATCACTTAAAAGGTCTTGGACTCGTTAAGAAGCTCGATATTTTAGTTCCGCATGAATTGAAAGATATTCACTTAACACAACGAATCAATATTTGTGATATGCATCTTAAACACAATAAAAACGATCCTTTCTTGAAAAGAATCATCACTGGTGATGAAAAATGGGTCACCTACAGTAACATCATTCGAAAACGATCATGGTCCAAGCATGATGAACCAACACAAACCACATCGAAAGCTGAATTGCATCAAAAAAAGATCATGCTGCCTATTTGGTGGGATTACAAAGGTGTTGTGTATTTCGAGCTTCTCCCAAGAAACCAGACAATTAATTCAGATATTTACTTTCAGCAACTAATAAAACTGGATGAAGCAATCAAAGAAAAGCGGCCGGTATTGGCAAATCGTAAAGGAATAGTCTTCCACCATGATAATGCCCGGTCTCACACATCTTTGGTGACTCGTGGTAAATTATTAGAGCTTGGTTGGAAAGTGATGTTGCATCCCACCTACAGCCCTGACCTGGCACCATCTGATTACCATTTATTTCGAAGTTTGCACAATTCTTTGAATGGTAAAAATTTCACAAATGACGATGATCTAAAACAGTTCTTGGTTCAGTTTTTGTCTGATAAGTTCTACGAACGCGGAATCATGCAGCTGGAAGAAAGATGACAGAAGGTCCTTGAACAAAATGGAAAATACATAAATGATTAAAGTTTATTCTTTGCCTTAAAAAAATGAGTTTTCTTCAATACTACAAAACCGAAATTACTTTCTTGCCAACCCAATATAAGGTAAGGTGTTTTGATCATTTCTGTCTGCTGACATTCTCGAATCAAATGTATTTGTTGTTGTATAATTAATAGTAATTTAAGATAATTTATGTGCAATAAAGTAATTGTGTTCAGATAGATAGGAGATATTAAGAGCCATATTTACTATTGTTTAAAGAAAAGGTCATAATAACTTATACTAATATTGATTTTCTATTTTTTTTTTACTAATAATGGTAGTGAACAAAATTAATGCATTGTGTTAATAAGAGTTGGAAGGAATAATTGAATTTACTTAAATTTAAATTATTATTAAAGTTACATTTAAATGGAGCAATACTGTTTTAAGCTTGAAGAGTTGATAACAAATGAGTAATGAACATTTGCTTAGAATTTTAATTGGCTAGAAGTAAATTTTGAAAAAAAAAAAAAAAAAAAAAAGGCTCACAAGAAGAAGAAGAAGAAAAAAAAAGGCTCACAGTGGGGAAAAAAAAAAAAAAAAATGTGAAGGTTTTGATTGTATTTGTTTTAAGTATAAGAACCAGTATTGAATTTGGAAATATTTTATTGAGGATGATTGTAGAAATTTATATGTGTATGTTATACAATTTTTCTTTATGTGGATGTTTCTATTGGTATCAATACTTTTATTCAATTTGTAACGCATCAGTATTATTATGTAAATTATATGTTATTATCTAATGTATAAATTGGAATCTGTATTGCATAGTAATCAAATCGAAATTGTTTTACCTTTTGTTTTATTGGAAGTAAATTGTGTGATATTAATGGTTGAGGAAAATCAAGATTATACAGTAGGTTAAATTAGAAATAGAATACATCGATTATCTGAAATGTATCAATTAGTATAATAAGTGGAGGTAACTGTACTAAAGTAGAAATTTAGGAAATATTAATTTAGTAGGTTTAAATATTATTGTAGAGTGGTAATAGTCATCGGTGAAGGTATGGCTTTCTTATTGAAACTAAAAAGGGTGGATCTTCAGATGATAGCCGAAGAATTGGGGGTTGAATTCACAGAAGATGATACCAGATTTCAGCTTAAGAAAAAGATAATGGACAGCGATGAATATGACGAGGGGGCTGTTATGGGATTATCTAACACTATTGTTGTGGAACGATTGGAGCGTGAAAAGTTAGAAAAATAGGAAAAATTAGAGCGCGAAGAAAAACAGGAAAAATTAGAGCGCGAAAAGTTAGAAAGAGAAGAGAGGGCTGAAAAATTAAGGATGGAACATGAATTAGAAATGGAGAGGCTAAGGATACAAGGTTCGACAAATAACTCAAATGGGTCTAGGGAATCTAATAATGAAAGTAACATAGAAAAATTGATCAAAAGTGTTAAAACTTTGTCTATCAAAGTACCAGAAGGGACTGAGGGATGGAATTTATTTTTCAACAGTTTAGAAAGGGCATTTAAAACTAAAAACATACCGGAAAACTAGCAGGCCGAAATTCTACTAAATATGTTAGGAGATAAGGCAGATAATTTGTTAATTTATACCACTAGGGAACAAATTGAGAGCTATGAGGAATTAAAGGAGTTAGTTCTAAGGGAACACGAGCCGGCACCGAAGGTGTGTTTGGAAAATTTTAAGAAGGCTAGGAGAAACCAGAATGAAACTCATGTATTATTTGTATCGCGTTTAATAGCAACATGGGAAAATTATTGTAAGATTAAGGGTGCTGACTCATATGAAAAGGTCAACCAGTTAATAATTACGGATAAGTTATTAAACACGTTAGATGAAGAAACTGCATCATATATTGGGTTAACTCAGCTCAGCAGAGTAAATGGTTAGAAACTTCTAAAATTGCTAAAGAATGTGACAATTATTTTGACGCTAAACATAAGTCTTATGCCCTTACGTATAAAAGTTTTATGGGTAAAGATAGGTATGTAAACAGTGAAAAAGTGAAACCGAGGGAGGATATTAAATTTAGTGGTAATTGGAGGCAAAACGGAAGTAATGAGACTAATTCTTTTTCGGGTAGAAAAACTGATTTTAAGAAACCTAGTGATGATTCAGCTCCTAGATGCTTCAAAGGTGGTTTAAGGGGTCATTAACAACGTTTTTGTAATAAAGTGGGTAATGAGGGAAATAATCATGCTAGTAAAGGGTGTGAACAGAAAGCGGGTGTAAATAAGATTGTCGTGAAAGGAAATAAAAAGTTACCTAAGGGAGCTATTGTGGCGAGGATATCGTCAAAGGCCGAACAGCGAACTACTGTTATTGGTGAGAAATTAAATAAACTCGAGAAAATTGAAGTTAGTGTAAATGGGCAAAAAGCGAAAGGATTGGTTGATTCCGGATGTGAAATTAGTGTTATTCATAAAGATTTGGTACCGGAAGAGAAATTAAAAGGAGCGGGTAGTATTTATTTACAAGGATTATTTGGTGAAGCAGTTAAATTACCGTTAGCTATTCCGCAATTTGGACAAACTAATATAATTCATCAGGAAGTACTTTGCGCGGTGACCGATAATATTAATGAGCAGGTAATTTTACATCCCGAGGTGATTAATGAGTTGTCAGGGGTCAATCACGAGGAGCCATTGCAAGAGTCCCAAGAATTAGAAAGTTCGGAAATTAGTATTGATAACTCGAGTGAAAGGAAAGATATGAGTAGCGATAATTGTAATGTTTACGGAATAGAAGCGAGATCGGAAAATTTACAAAGTCAAAATGTAGAAAAAACGGAAGTGGAGGAAAATAATAAAGTTATCGTTAGTAATTCAGATATGTTTAAGAAATCCCAGTTGGAATGCAAAAAATTTAGAGAGAGTTTGGGAATTAGCTAAAATGGATAAAGGGGATTATTATATTGTAGATGGTTTATTGTATCATAAAGAGAAATTGTTAGGCAAAACTATAGCGCAATTAGTAGCACCCAAGGTAAGAAGGGAAGAAATCCTAAAATTAGCACATACTTCGGTATTTGGAGGGCATCATGCAGCCAAGAAAACGTTACAGAGAATCAGGTATTCGTTTTATTGGGAGGGGATGGCAAAAGAAACTAAACAATTTTGTGAGTCGTGTTTATAGTGCCAATTGACTAGAGGGGTTAAAGTGAATGATAGAGCTCCTATTTCCCCAGTATCGCGGCCAGAACTTCCATTTCAGGTAGTTAATATTGATTTAATTGGGCCTATTGATCCTAAAAGTTCACAAGGGCATCAATATATACTAAACTTAATTGATCAGCATACCAGGTGGGCAGAAGCAATCCCCCTAAAAAGTTTAACTGCTAAAACAGCGTGTGATGCATTACTTCAAATATTTACGAGGACAGGAATTCCAAATATAATCGCGTGTGATAATGGAACAAATTTCACTGCCGACTTAACGAAGGAATTTGAGAAAAGGTTAGTGGCTAGTCTACAATTTTTGACCCCACAGTCTAACGGTCTTGTGGCACGTTTTAATCAGACGCAACGCTTAAACGTATGTTGCATCATACGATTAGGGAAGAAGGGAAAAGATGGCATGAACAAATACCATTTATATTATGGGCGTATAGGGAAGTCCCAAATTCTACGACCGGAATCGCACCTTTTCAATTATTATATGGTAGGGCGCCGGAGGGTCCTTTATCAGTTCTCAAGTCATCCTGGGCAGGAGAAAATAAGGGGCACAGTTAGATACTATGCCGATTCATGAGTATTTGAATAAACTTAGGGGATGCTTAGAAAGAGCTGCAAATGAGGCAAAGTTATCGTCCGAGGTGCAACAAGGCAGAATGGCCTATCATTATAACTTAAGATCAAAAGAAAAAACGTTTGAAGTAGGCGATAAAGTAATACTGTTAATCTCCGATTCAACTAATAAGTTATATTCTAGGTGGCAAGGGCCGGCAACTATTGTTGAAAAACGAAACAGGCATTTGTTTATAGTTGAATTAGCCGACGGGAGTAGGAAGCACGTGCACCAAAATAAAATAAGAGAATTTATTACCAAGTGTAATATAGTGAATATTGTTTTTGAAGGTGATGAGGAATTTGGAGAAGTTGGGGAAATTCCTATTTTAAACCGGGAACAAGAGGTAGAACGGGACATAGAAAGGTTTGAAATAAAAGGGTTATCTAATAGTCAAGTCAAGGATATAAAGTCCACTTTGAGGGAGAATAAAGAGGTATTTATGGGTCCTGTGTGACCAGCGGAAGTAGGGGAGCACCGTATTGATTTGAAACCAGATGTGACAAGGAAAAAGCCAAAGTTATGTAGTGTACCTGTTGCTTACAAAGAGGAAGTAGATAGACAGATTCAGGAGTTATTAGAATTAAATCTAATCGAAGTGTCAAATGCAGAAATTAGTCATCCAATTGTTTGCGTGGCGAAAAAAGACGCAACTGTTAGGCTTTTCATAGATTATAGAGCTTTAAATTCAGTAACGCAGATCCCAACATTTCCTATGAAAGATTCGCAAGAAATCATGTATACTGCGGGGGCAGCTAAATATTTATCTTCGAGTGTGTTCAAGAAGCACGTGCGCTGCGCGCGCGAGCTCAGAAGGCAGGAACATGGAGTGGGTCTATATCATGGATGTAGTGTGTTCAGGTAGTGTACAGGTAGACACGTAATGTGTTCAGGAACAGATCATGGATTTGATTAATTAAGGTGCTAATTATAAAGATATTTTGTTGCAGAAGCAATGTGTGCTAGATGGCCGAATGGATAAGGCGGTGAACTCGAGACTAGGGATTCTGGGTTCGAATCCTTCCGATCCCACATTGTGTTGCAATTTTTTTTTGTTTTGTTTATTGGTTGTTTTATATTTTTCATAATGAATAAGATATTTCTGATGAAGATATATTTTTATTTTTATTATACAGAGGCACGTGTATTTTTATTATAATAATAAAATACTTATTTAAATGTGAGAAAATGAGGTATTTCGAGATGAAAGTTTTACATCTGAACGCCTTTAAAATATTCAAAGTTTCGTTTCTAAGTATGTATATGTATAATGATATAAACATTAAGCAAATCCAAATGAAAAAATAATATATATCGCACGTAGGATAATTCCTTGATTTTTTTTTTTTTTTTTTTGAGTACTTTACCAGTGAATTTTTATCGAGACTAGGCTGGAAATCATATTTTACTTTGAGCATTATAAAAATAAAATGTAATAGTTGTAGATTATTTTAACTAAAAATATATAGGTCTGCTGTCTAGTTTTGTAGTGAATAAAGTATGATTAGAATGTTTATAAATTTTCTACTGAAAGTATAAATAAGTATTTTGCTTATACTAACAGAATTTTGAATGCCATTTATTTCTCATGTTTTATGACGTATTTTGGTCTGTTATCCACACGGTATTAAAATATGCAATCATAAAATAAGAAATATATATATTAAAACCTTCTCTGAAAAACTGTCTAACTGACAGTGCAAATTCCATTGAAATCCATCCAGTATAGTAGATTACAAACAAATATCACATGTTGATATCACAATCTTGGTTTACGAACAGCCTTTTATTTATCACGGAAGATATAAATCAACTGATAAATCATTTTTAAATAAATAAAAAGAAAATTGTTAAAAAGTTAAAATTTTTAGATCACCAATTGAATTCTTAAATTGTATCAATCAACCTACCAAACAAAACACAACCAATAACACATAAGCAGAAAACGCACAATCACGTAATCAAATCGCCCACACAATTTTTTTGAGCAGCTCGCGCGGAGTTTGTGTGCGGTTGGTTAACTAATTTTAAATGCCAAATGGGCTAAAGTGGATAAAGAAGGTCACGTGATGTTTTCCCCGACTATTTTAGATTTTATCTGAGTGAACATAGGCATGTATTCCTGTTACGAAAACCATGTTTTGGAAGAATAAAGAAATATAGTCATTGGTTTTACCTTTTTTGAACCATAAAAATAATGATATAATTGAGTTATGTTAAAATTCCTTTCTTCGATAAGACCTACTCCATGGCATAAACTTCTGAGCACGCGCGCGGCGCGAAGTGCACTTCTGAACACACTCTTCGATTGATTTATTGAGGGGTTATTGGCAGATTAAAATGGCGGAGGAATGTAAACATTTGACAGCTTTTACAACTCATAATGGGACTTATCAGTGGCGTACTATGCTTTTTGGTTTATCAGGGTGGCTGCTACATTCCAAAAAGATATGAATGAGGTTCTTCAAGGTCATTGGATGCATGCACAAGCATATGTTGAAGATGTCATCATTTTCTCTGACACTTGGGAAGAGCATTGTGAGCATGTTAGGGCTGTCATAGAAGAACTCAAAAATAGAAATTTTACAATTAGGCTGGACAAATGTAAATTTGGAGAGAAATTGACTAAGCTTTTAGGTCATGCAATTGGGGGTGGAACGCATGCACCTGATGAGGAGAAAATAGGAGCAATAAGGGACTTAAAGAGACCGAAAACTAAAAAGGAAGTTAGATCTGTTTTGGAATTAATGGGATTTTACCGATCTTATATTCCAAATTATGCAGAAATTGCTATACCTTTAACTGAATTAACTAAAGGGAAGGTTAAAAATACTGTACCATGGGATGAAAAGGCAAAAGAAGCATTTAATACCCTTAAAGATGAGTTATGTAACGTGACGCGTTTGGCTACACCTACCGAAGGCCGGGAATATCAGCTTCACGCCGATGCTTCAGACCTGGCAGTAGGATGTTGTCTTACTCAAAAAGATGAAAAGGGTCAGTTTAAACCGATAGCTTTTGCCAGTCAGAAATTATCAGGGGCTCAGCGTGCTTGGCCGAGTATAGAGAAAGAGGTTTGGAGTGTTCTCTTCGGGTTGTGGAAGTTTGAAAAATGGACATATGGATCTGAAATTGAGATCATAACGGATCATAATCCATTAAAATTTCTCACTGAAACCAGAGTTGGCTTTTTACCGGTAAAAACCTGGGAAAAAGTGGTAAAAACCTAAGGATACAATAAACTCTACTAATTAAACTGTATTTAAATACTATTGATTGAAGCTGTAGTTTCATGTAACTGATGCATATATATATATATATATAAATAAAGAGATGGGAAATAAAGAATTAATTCTCTGAAGCTGCTGATATAGTACTTTAATCATATAAATTTTACCATATTTTCTATTCCCCATCTATAAATAGAACAACAGATGTTCAGTATCGGTTTCACAAAGCAGGGTTTCCATTTCACTTGTACTCCAGTATGATTGTTTATGGATGTACAGCACATTGGATGAACTTACTGGCAGAAAATAAAGCTCTAATATCCATTACTAAACATGTTGATATACAGAAGTGTTTCCTAAATCATCATCTGATAAGTGAAACACCAGTTGCCAAGCGAGGTATGATGGAATAACCATATAGAATGTATCTTCGCATTTATAAGAATAGTCGTGCATTGCTTGACATTTGCAAAAATCATGAAAAAGATATTGATATTAGAATTCAAAGATTACTGAATGACTAATTTATTTAAACAAGTGAAGGATCTATTTCAACAGCTACAAGTTGCCAAAGCCTTAAATATTCGTCAGAGCAGATGCTTGTTCTGAACGGCTGAAATTAGTGCATTGTTCTGAATTAATTCCATATAAAGATCTTGTTAAAAAACAAATTGATTTGGTTAAAACCAAATCCCCTTTTAGCATGTATGACAGATCCAATGCACAAATATCAAGATCTATTAAGTGAATCACAAAAGGGAATGACTCATAGATTTCATAAATTCTCTTTCACTCCTCTTGGCATATGAAGTTGGAGGACAACCATTTCCAAGAAGCTTCTTTACAACAAAAGATGTAAAAGCCAAAGTTCGGTGGAAAGCACTAAATAACAAAGAAATGAATCTTGAATTCATACATTTAATGATGAATCTCTACTCCATACCTTATAGTTCTTCATCCATAGATCTAATTTTTTTTTACTTTTCACATATCCACAGTAAATTAAGAAATAGACTAGTGTGTACAGAAAGCTACAAAGCTTTTTATAAAATGCTAAAAGGCTTCAAGGGTATAGACTGGTAAACTGTACTAACATTTGTACAAACTACATTATGTGATAATTAATATTGTAAGCATTATGTTTTTATTAAAATGATTAAGGTTTTTAAATATGATAAAAGTGTACTTATAATTTTCCATTTCCTTTCAGTAAAAATTAGTAAACTAGTCTCCATTAAGATAAATATTGTAATGTGCATTCTCATAATGATAGTTATAATAAGCATTAGGTTTTAATAATGATAAATGTGCAATAATATCTTTAAAATTTTGATTTCTTGTAGCTGGTAAACATGGATGAATGTCATCCGGGCGTTTTATATTCCTTAAATCCACTATTTTCATATAACATTCTTTTAATTACCTAATCAGAAACTAAATTATAGGTGAATAGTGCTGAATGGAAATAGTGGTATAAAATACCCGGAAAACTTTCATCCCTGGGAAAATGAAAAATTGAAAAATAAATTTTCATAAAAGTGACAAAAAACAGTCAAACTCATACGTTTTTCAAAGATGGTAAAAACCACGGTAAAAACATGTTTTTCCAAAGACTGTAAAAACCATGGTAATAACCGGTAAATACCGTCCAACCCTGACTGAAACAACCCCAAGGTCCCTCAAACTCACCAGATGGGCTCTTGCCTTGCAATGCTGGAACCTGAGTATTTCTCATCATCCAGGAGCTCAACATTTGAATGCTGATGCAATTTCTAGGCTACATAGGAAGAGCTGGGAAGAACAGCCAGTTGCTAGCCCATCGGCATCAGTGACTAAATAGTGGACAAACCTTAATGGGGTGTCATCATGTTTTAAATTTTATTTTGTGTATGTGTAATTGTATTTGAATCTTGTGTTTATCATAGTGTATTAGCATGTGTAGTTTTTCTGTAACAATAATATTAGTACACGGTTCATTAGAGATGTCAGTAGATAATGTTCAAACACCTTGATATATATATGTAATAATAATAATAATAATGAAGAAACCTGCAAAGAGACTATTGAACTCTTCTGTGATATTACTACATGTGTGCAGGGATGAGAATTTTCCGTCTTTTGGCGGATTTACGCTTTTTTGTTATTTCAAGGAATTTCCGCTTTTTTTTTTTCTCGAAATTCCGCCTTTTTTTCCGAGGATTCCGTATTTTTTCTCCTGCAAAATTTTGTTATTTTCCGAAATTTTCACTTTCCTATCGATTCCGTTTTTCTTCCGATTTCGAAAGAACATTGAAAGGTGATGAAAAAACGGCAAATTTCGTCAAAAGATCGCAAAAAAGTGGCAAATTTTGTCAAAAGATCGTGAAAAAGGCGGCAAATTTTGTCAAAAGATCGCGAAAAAGCGGTAAATGTCACCAAAAGATCGCAAAAAACTACAAATATCGTCAGAAGATCGCAAATAAATGGCAAATTTCTTCCAAAGATCGCGATAAAATGGCAAATTTCGTCAAAAGATCGCGAAAAAGCGGCAAATTTCGTCAAAAGATCGCGAAAAAAGCGGCAAATTTTGTCAAAAGATCGCGAAAAAGCAGAAAATTTTGTCAAAAGATCGCGAAAAAGCAAAATTTTGTCAAAAGATCGCGAAAAAGCAGCGAAATTTGTCAAAAGATAGCGAAAAAAACTACAAATATCATCAGAAGATCGCGAATAAACGGCAAAGTTCGCGAAAAAACGGT
Organism: Maratus speciosus; assembly: GCA_963932465.1. NCBI lineage: Eukaryota > Metazoa > Arthropoda > Arachnida > Araneae > Salticidae > Maratus > Maratus speciosus. The sequence goes on from OZ010797.1 coordinate 296,869,455, forward strand.
AGATTTCGTCAATAGATCGCGAAAAAGCGGCACATTTCATCAATAGATCGCGAAAAAGCGGCACATTTCATCAATAGATCGCGAAAAAGCGGCACATTTCATCAAAAAATCGCGAAAAAGCGGCACATTTCATCAAAAAATCGCGAAAAAGCTGCAAATTTCATCAAAATGGTGCGAAAAATACATGTATTTAGTGCTTTTAGTGTATCCTCCCCTTCCCCCCTGTTTTGTAACCTTTCAGAAAATTTGTTGTGAATTAATTTTTTTTTTTTTTTTTTCTTTTACTCAGAATCGCTCGTGACCAAAAATAACTAACCATTGTGATTTTCACTAAGTTTTTCATATTTTTTGCTAAAAAAAATATTAAAATTATGACGCACAAAAACTTTATTCTTAATTAAATTATTTCATTTTCAGGAGTGGTCATGATTCTGATAAGTCGAGCATTTCATATGACCTACACTCAATGTTTTAAGAGCTGTGTGTAATTTGGCTACTTTCACTCCTGTAATGTAGTATACAGGTTTGTGCGTTTGTCTCCATTTGCCTGGAAATCAGACCCTGGTTTTATTTCTTAAAGTATCTTTCACGGATAAAATGTGGTACAATTTTTTGTTTGCGCGTGGTTTCAGTCTTTTTGCTTTTTTGCAATTCTCATCCCTGATGTGTGGGGAAAATTAGCCCCTAAATGACATATTTTCCGCTAAGGTGTGGGGTGTCAGGTTCTGAGAAACATCTGCTATTAGATCTGGGGTTCTATATTATTTTCGTCTTAATATATTATATATTGTATGGTCTGTGTACTGGAATTTCAAAATAACATTCTTTCATTGTCTAAAACTGGATCTAAGCCGGTGAAAATGTATAGATGGAATGAAGGGGAAAAAAGATAGTTGGAGAGGGGTTTGCCCAACCTTTTGAGATGTCTGTGGAAGATGGGGAGACAAAGGCATTCCACAAACGAAGAAAGGAGTTTGGAATGCGAGCCAGGTAGAAAACCCCGATGGGGTTACGTTGAGAAAAGGGAGAAGGTTGCTAGGGGCAGACTCTTCTGCTGAGACAGTCAGTTGGAGCTGAGAGCGCAGGGTGGACAGTAGTTCCTACGTATAGCTCTTAGATAAGAGCGTAGGGTTGAGTTTGAAGGCTGGAGTGCCAAGCGCAAGGGTAGTTGCTTGGATAGCTCTGAGAGAGAGTGTAAGGTTGAGTGAGGCTCGGAGAGCTTAGGCTTAGAGCCCATGTGTTGGGAGATTGAGATTGAACTCCGGTAACGCTTATTTAACGTGTATAGAGTGAGAGTGAGATAACGTAGTTTTAACAGTACACAGCCAGCATTCACTGGATTTAATTTAATGTTGAACCGGATCACCTACATCCGAGTTTTAAGTGTAAATAGTGTTTTGTGTTGTGTAAATAGTGTGTAAATAAACTGTTAATTTAGTTAATTGAAAGCGTTGGTTTTCATTTAAACAATCCTCTCAGTGCGTGACCGATATCACGTAATCATATCGGTGGTGGCAGCATATAAATAGCACGGAACTTCTTCAAAGTTGTGCGGACTAAGAGGAAACTCCGACACTCCCTATCCCTATGAAAATTTTCTTATCCCTCTCTGCCTCCTCCCTTTAGCAGACATATTTAAAAATATTTTAATTTTTTGTGCTATTTGTTATTTTGTAGAAACGATCTGTAAATATTAAATTATAAACAGAAGTTCTCTTATACATCCATTAAAATATTTCAAAAATATATATTCTAAAAACACACTCAAAATATATATTAAACATTTAATTGCTAAAAAGGACGTCAAATGTTAATAAAATACATTAAAAGATCTTAATAATTTGACATGTTTCGATTGAATTTACTCAATCATCATCAGAAAAACAAATAAACACTAAGATGGAAAATGACAATAAACTATTACAAATGAAATTTAAAAATAAATAAAAATCACGCGCGTAATATTTTAATCCCAAATATTTGGATTGAATTGTTAGATAATTTGAAAATAAAATAGGGCAACGTGAAACATGTTAAAACACGGCACGCCAAGTATCCAGGTTCGGTTCCTGGTCTGGACATTTTTCGCTCTGTTGGAATAAACTGTGCTACTGTCAACTGTGCTACTCCATCCTTGAATATGATTTAATCCAGTTGGAAAAAGTATTCTTTCCCTTCATTAAGACCTAATACATGGTATACAGGAGTTTTCGTGTTAAAACACACTTTCATCATGTAAATGCTATAGTTATAGCTCGGATGAATGAAACTAGCGCTGCAGTTCGCAGCCAAATCCAACAAATAAGAGTGAATTATGTCAGCCAGTTATCGTCCGGATAGCCTAACAGGTAAGGCATTGGCACGGCACGCCAAGTATCCAGGTTAGATTCCTGGTCTGGACATTTTTCGCTCTGTTGGAATAAACGTCAACTGTGCTACTCCATCCTCAAATGTGAATAAAGTGTTTATTCAATAAGAAATAAAAATAAATATACTGTAAATAAATAGAGATCGACCGGAAAATCGTTTTCGGCCCAAAATCTTATTTTTGCTGAAAATGCCGCTGAAAGTTCGGCCGGACCGAAACTATCTGCATTCGAAAATTTTCATTTCTTCCTTTGGAAATTTTCACCATGACTTTTTGCTTTGAGCTCTATCTGCTCAAATGAGACACTTTTTACTTTTTCAGGGAGTCTACAGAATCTGGGAATCATGGAAAAATGAGGGAGGTTTATGAATCATGAAAAGTAAAGGAAGTTTGTAAAAATACTCAAAAATCAGGGAAATTTGTCTATATGCCAAAATATTTGCATTTTCACCTTGCCAATAAGGCTGATTTGTTTTACCTTATTTTTTTACATGCTGATTAGTCTTTCTTGATATTTTTAAAAAGATGCATATGGTATGAGTTTTTGATATTTAACGCAAATTAAGGTGATCAGATTTCCTCATTTTCTGTGGATAGTGCTTATTTTTGAAGACAATTTACCCATTTTGGAAAACTTTAAATGATACATTAGCATAACCTGACCAGATGTCCATCTTAACCCAAGCTATCCCGTCAATTGTAATGTCTTAGAATTGAACATTTTTCAGAAAATGAGGGAATTTTCTGGTCATCCTATATCTATTGGCCACTGTATGAAGTTGTTGGACTAAATTTTGATTTCAGAATTGTAAAACTATCAACCAGTACTTTATGAGTGTTAGGCATTTTTTATGTTTTTCTCTTGTTTTTTTCCCAAATGAGATATTAGCAATCTGGATAAGTGTGTTATACGAGGAAACAACATACATGAAATTTACCATATGTGTATTGTTAATAAGGAAATCAGGGAAGTTCGATAAAGATAGTCAAAGAAACAAGGGAATTTTTTTCGCAATTTCTGTTGACACCCTGTTATTGCTATGAACTACACTATTTATAATTATCAGTCATGACCGACTCAGTATGTGAATGCAAATTCTAAAGCAAGCAATGCATATATGATTAAATTTTTTAGGTGCTTTTGACATGCTCATTAAAAGTTGTAGACTTAACAATAACAGAAAAATTTTAGTTTGAACTGGGGAAGTGTTTCAAATACTCTTTGAGAAAGTTCTGGTGTAACAGATGGTCATTTACAAAAATAATTATAAAAGATAAATCGAGATATGCATACCTAAATAATCTTTTATTTAGATGAAATTTGTATAATTATAAAATCATTTTGTGCCGTTGATAAATTAATTATATTTTATTTTGTTTTGGTCAGAGGCACAGAGAGCCAGCCAACTTGGAATTCACATATAATTACAGTATGGAACCATTTATCCGGAAACCAGTTATCCGGAATGATATTTCTGATAGACTGATTTCAGAATCTTTGCACAAAAAGGTGTCATACACTGCCAGTTTGACATAGGCTTTGCTTGAAACAATTGTATAATTTGATAACATCTAGTATTTGTTGTATCAAATTTAGTTGCATTTTAGATGTTTTAATTTTTATACAGAAGAAACAGAAGAATTTTTGTTCCTAAGGAATTCCGATAGATTGCCTTCTTTTAAAATCTGGCTAACTTTTGATCTTTCTTGCATTGATTTTTAATCCAAATAATCTAATAATTTAATATCATAAATAATGCCACAACCACACATATTCCACAAAACTTATCAAATGGATGTTGCTTTAATGCACAACCAGTTAACCGGAAAACCAGTTATCCAGAATACATCTGACCCCAAGCATTCTGGATAAATGGTTCTGTACTGTAATTAATAATTTTGAATATTTATGTATGCATTAATTACTTAAATTTTTTTTGGAAAGTTTCGTTTTCGGTTGAAAATAGGAAGATTACTGAGATTCCGTTTCTGTTTCAGTCTTAAAAACCTGTTTCGGTCAATCCTTATATTATAAATACAATAGAAAATGTATGATTTGTGTATTTTGTGGTTTTGAATCCAGGAAATATATCTCAGTAGGAGGTGCTAAAATGTTTCCTTTCTTCAAAGACCATTAAAATTGTCACTGTATTCATTTGCTGACTGAAGTTTCTTTTTCCCTCATATTCTAGAATGCTTCTTTTCCTAAGGTTTATTTTTTTCTTCTTCCAAAACTATTTACATAATTATGAAACACACATATTTCGTTTAATCTTATTTGTTCATTTATTTACAGTGTTATATAAGTTCAAATTATAAATAGACATTTCTCATTTTATTCTTAAGTTTTCTTTTGAAAAATTAATACTCTAAAATCTCTCCTGTTTTATTCTCCTTCTATTGTTAGCACAAAAAAAATATGGGTGCAAAATATGATGAAAGGTGCAAAAAATATGAAAGTAAATATAAGCCTATGTTTTAAATACTATGAATTTCTGTCTGTTATAGTATTACATACAGCTATTATGCCAGCTTCCACAGCTTCATGTGAGATTTTTTTTTTTCATATGAACTTTATTACTTACAAGAATTATTATTTAATAATATAACTGTTTATATTATTAGTTAATAGTGTATATGGACCTAATTAAAAAAAAAACTTTAACCCTGATAAAGCTATCTGACATTGGTTATTGCTATTACAAAACACTAAAATTAAAACTTGTTCATAATAATAATGTCTCATAAATGATAAATGTCATATATGAAGCACGTACACACACATATATATATATATATTTATAATTTTTAGTGCAATTTTTTGTTATCTTTTTTTTGGCTTCTAAATTTTCTATCTTGTCTTAAAATATAACAAGAGATTTTTGATTCTCTGCAATAGAGGATAGAAATTATATTTATAATTTATTTTAATTTATTACAGGTGAAAGTGAGTGTGATATCATTGCCTCTCCAACTAAATATCCATATTTCATGAAATCCAGTGCTCATGAAAACTACTCGAAGAAAAAACCTATGTTATTAGAGATTAGCAACATTGAATCTGTGTTTTTACAGAATAAACAAAGATCTTTAAAATTAAACGACGATAGAAAACTGTCAGAAACTTTTTATGATTTTGCCCCTAAATTAACAAAGCAAGAAAAACTCAATATCATTCATCACCGTAAAAGAGCTCAAAACTTCCACGAATCATCTCAGAATAAAAAACACTGTAATGAATTTTCAAAGAATTCAAATGCTAATTATATTTTTTCCAATAACAGTTTAATCGAAGAAAACTCTCCTAAGAAAGGATCTTTTAGTGTTGAAAATAAAAACAAAAATGTATCTGATTCTTTAGTTCAGATAGAATCAAATGATTGTTGTAATGTTGAAAGTATTCATTTTCAAGAAATAACTAAAAGAAAATTTAACAAATGTGACTCAATTTTGAAAGTGCCAAATGTATTTTTACCTACCCTTCATCTTAAAAATAAGCAGAATAAAGTTTTGAGAACTGAGCTTAATAAAAACAAGAAGGATCTGAATTCTGATTCTTGCAATGAAAATCTTAATTCCTTTTTTCATTCTAAAGATTCTCATTTAAAACCTCATGCTACTACTAATCTGGTTTCAGATTACAGTTCTTTTGAAAAAAGCCATTGCAATGAAAAAAGGGATTTAAGTAAATCAAAAATCTCCCCTAGTATTTTGAGAAATAATTCTGTAAATGAAGTATCTCCTTCTACAATTTCTGATTCACCAGTTTGTATTCAGGATGATAGCAGTTCTGAATCTCTTTCTTCATCAATAGGGCCATCTTCACCTGTGCTTTTCCAGTCATGTAATGTGAATGAAAATGAAAAATTAGTAAGTAACTTTGTGACAATGAATATGATTTCCGATTCACCAGTATCCATTCAAGACAAAAGTAGCCCAGAATCAGCTGTTTCTCATACAGTGCCATGTTCTCCTGTGCATTCACAACAACAAGGTGTAGATAAAAATAAGAAAAGCACTTGTGTACACAAGAAAAATCAGGCGCATTGTGAATTGTTAAGACTGCAAGATCTCGAAGAATCATTTGATATTAAAAAACATGAAAACTCTTTGATGTCTGCTGATCCTTTAATTAATTTAATTTCTGATTGTAGTCCCATTAAAGAAAAAAATAATAAGCAAGATGTTTCTTTGAACATAACAAATAAATTTAAAATTTTGTCTGAGGCATTTATTAGCAATAGTAGAACAGATGTAAGTAATGATCATAGACATGATTCAATTCAAAATGATTATAGCCCAGTTAATGTTGAACCCAGAAAAGTTGTACCTATACCCAAAGTTATCCCTTCCTTTACAGATGTAAGCTGTTTGAATGAAGCTTCTGAAGCAAAAAATACATCTGTCAGTGTAAGTTTTGTTCTTTAGTTTTCTTTCTGTTCTAGATTTATTATTATTATTTTTTAATTTCTACCTGCTATCCTCAATCTTTTTTAATTTCTTGTACGGTCAGTCAAAGAAAATCAAAATACTTCTTGTCTAGCAATTATGTCTTCTTTAAATCTGTACAATAAACTTAGGGGAGTATCTATCTTCATATTGTAGCAGGAAAAAGGTTTCAAGAGTTTATTACCAAGATGCTATTTTGACACCAGGAGATGAATCTTGACCTCCCAATTAGTCAAAATATAACTGTTCACGAAATTCTTACAAATATTTCCTGAGACATATGATAGTTAAAATACACTCCATTTTGGGGGCCATTTCAAGAGTGAAATCCATCACTTTAAGGTTCAGATTCAAGTAACTTTTATTTATTTCTATAAAATTTGACATTTCACGCAAAATCAGAGCATTAAAACAAGGTTTAAGCAACTTCAAGAGTTGGTACTTCTTTTTAGTGGGTCAAGATGTAAAAATTCTAAAAATAAATGTTTTAGTATCAGAATGATTGTTACTTCAATATCTAAAAATAGTGTTACAATTACAGTGAATGCAGTCTCTATCAATAAAGGAATAGTAAAAAAAATAGATTTATCTTAATTTTATTGAAAGTACAGTTGGCTCTCTGTTTAACGACTTTCAAGAAACCTCGAAAAATCGTCCTTAAACAGAATTTGTGGAAAAATAATATTTTAAAAACACTTCCCTTCACACTTTACAGGTTTAGGACTATGAATACATTTCTCAATATATTGGCGTGTTTAGAAATGTTTTATTTATTAATTTAAATTTATTTTATGTTTTCTTTCTTTTTTTTTTTTTTTTTTTTTTTTTTTATTGATACAGATATACTACATATTTTTATTGCTCAACTACAAATTGCATTAATTATACTGCATACAAGAACAACATTACAGCATAGAATGTTACTTAAAGTACAATAAAAATATTTATAATACATTTAATTCAACAAATTAAGTTGTTAAAAAATCAAAAAGTGTAGATTGTTTCAATGGTGGTCTAGTTTTAAGTACCCTTGCTTCAAGCTTTTCAAGAAGGTTGAATGAGTCATCTACCATATTTGATGAAACAATGTACTGGCGAAGAATATCCAGGGCAGAATTCGCATCTAAGTAAGAAGGAGGTGGTGTCTCGCTTTCTGTATCATCAGCTTCATCACCATCTTCTGCATCTGAAGTTACATTTTCATTTGCAATGTATTCCTAAACTTCTGAAGTCGGTTGTTAAAACGTCTTTGTCACATGGGTAAAGTTCATTACTCCCTTCTCCTTTATCTGTACTCATCTGAATTGCAAGAAAACTTGTTTTTCTATAAGATGAAGTTCCCTCGTTTAACATGTTTAAAGGGATCAGGGAAAAAAATCTACGGGAAAATCGTCGTTAAATAGAAACAATTTCGTTTTTAAATAGAGATTTTTTTACTTAAAGGAGTTGGGACTGCAAAATATCGTCCTTAAATAGAGATAGTCGTTAAGTAGAGCATCGTTAAATAGAAAGTCGACTGTACTTGGAATTAAATGAAAATTGAAGCACAGTTACAAAAAGGGGAACAGAAATTATTTTGCATGTGTGATTTTCAAATTATCGCTTGCCCCGGTAGCAGAAAATTCAAGATGGGAGACGGGTGTCAGTTTTCTTTTCTCTTTTGTAGATTCTTTTTCTTCAAACCTTTATTTTGCTTTATATTATGTTTAGTTCCTTATTACTTAAGGGGGCTGGTCACTCAGCTTCTGATTTTCCCTCACTAATGTAAAGCCTTTGGGCATTTGATGCATTCATGTATTTAAAATGTCTCCTTGGGAAATTAATATTTTTAACTTCTATTATTTGTGTACACTTCCGAAAAGATGTCTCCTTTTTTCTTAGTTCTCAAAATATTTCTAAAGTATAGACTTAATTTTATATGAAGTGTTCAAATCTTACTCACAGTTCGCCCACTTTTAACACATGAAATATTAAATTCAGCGTAGATTGTAGAAATATTTTGAAAACTAAGAAAAAAAGAGACATCCTTTAAGAAGAGTACACAGAAAAAATATGTTAAAAATATGAATTTCCTGAGAAGATAATTTAAATATTCGAATGCATCAAAAGTCCATAGACGTAACATTATGGAGGAGAATTCCGAAGCTGAGTGGCCAGCCCCCTTAATACAAAAACTTACGATTATTATTAATAAAAATTTATAAAATGCATAAAAACACTACAATTAAGTTATTATTTGATTAATTAACGCCTCAATTGAAAAAATATTTTACCTGCAGATTATTTCTTGTCCCTGAAATATTTGTCGCAGACACGTGGAGAATTTTCTGCCACTGGGTTGCTTTTTCTGCTACTGGGTCCCTTGTTATATATTAAAAAAGGCAAGATATTAATACTGGTTTATTTGTTTGTGAATTACTGCCTGCTATGAATTAAACATCTGCCATGATTATCACTGGAGACTAAGATGGATTTTAATAATTACATGGTCTCTCAAACTGTAGTGCTGACAGTTTTGTGAAGCATAACTCAAAAACTACTTTGCAGAATAAGCTGAAATTTTGTATACATATTTATTAGAAACTTCTAGAAATAATTTCTTTTAAAATATTTATAGCTTACAATAAATTATTTTTTTGACTCAGTATAATAATTTATATATTATATTTTACATAAAAAATGGAAAAATCACGTAATTATGTTTTGGATATTTAATTCTAACATCACAGAAAAAAAAATAAGCATAAAAAAATAAATAGTATTGGAGATGGAGATGCGAATGAAAATATAAAAAATGAATTTCCGATTAAGATTTCAAAATTTTACATCTGCATAATGTCTCAAGCTTTTTCACTGATAACTTCAGATTTGATATCTAAAGTTAAAATTTGCTGTAAAATCTAAATATAATGCCAAATCTAAGTTTCAATATTGAAATTTATTTCTATTTTAATATTGAGATGCCCTTCTAACTTTCTTTATCGATACATAATTAAATAGAAGGTACAAATTCATATCAAATGATATGTATATATATTTTACATCTTTCTATGGCATTTTTTCTTTATTTATCTGTACTTAACCCTCCGAGCGTCTTGCAAAAGGGTAAAATTGTAATGTTGTTTTCTTTGCATTTTATTTTAAATGCTATGAAAATATAATTCTTTCAACATTATAAAAAAACTCAATTACAAATATGTATGTAATCCTTGAGACTATTTATCATTCTTCAATGTATTTAAAATTCCTTAAATCTATAGAATTATATTATCTTAAATATTGCTTGTATTGCTGTGAAACCTGGAGCTTAGTGAACGGAATAATACGCCCCAAACACTTAGAGGGTTAATATCTCAAATTCTTTCTGTAATTGCTTAGTCTCTAAGACTTGGGTGGGATATAGGATTGACAGATTGTATGTTTTCTCCAGAAATTATTAAACTTTTTCAGATTTATTGTACATTTATTGTATGTTGTATGTACAAAATATTTTTCCTTTTGATAATTTGCAGAATTTTTCTCAGTTTGATATAAATATTTTACGTTTTGATGCACTTTTAGTTACAAAAAGTTACATGGATGCACATTAAACAGAAAAGAAGGAATAGTTTCTGATTAGTACAACAAAAATCTTAAGATAAAAAATCTTAACTTTTCTTTTACCATCTCATTATTATGTTGTAAAATTAACATTATTATAAGCTAAAATTATCTACATTGAATTTTTAATTTAGTACAGTATAACTTATACTGCTTTAAAAGTGTCTGAGCATTTTTAATTTTTTTTATTTATTTATTATCTTGTTTCTAAATACAGACATTTCTTTTTGTAGGTTGTCAATTATTAAAATTTGTAAGACCACTACTGAATTTTAGGATTGTTTTGATTGCTGTAATAGGAAATATAACTGCAGATTTAAATAAACAATGTTGGTATATAATAATATAGTACAGATACAATAGGAAAAAAAATAATCATGAATTGTTTTTAGAGAAAATACCTTAAAGAAGGCATTACTGGGATATTTAGCTGAATTTATTAGGGTATGAAAAATGCGATAAAATGAAAAATAAAATACTGTCAGTAAAAAAATCTTCCCTTTTTTGAGAGAAATCTTGCAACCCCAGTAGGATATGTATATTTTCTTTATGGCTTTAGATAATATTAATTAAACCAACAATACAAATGCTAAATATTTTTATTATTGTTTTTTTTTTTTTTTTTTTTTTTTTTAAATCAAGAAAGATAATTTATTTTCTTAATATTTTTTATACTAAAATTGTATAGTGATTGAAAGGTTATTAATTATCAATAATTAATAAATTTTTAATTACATTATTATTTTACCCATTAATTATTTTCCTTTTCCTTTTAGCATCACTAGATATTATTTAATTTTTTTTAATAAATTGTTATGTTTTATGCTGAGGTGAAAAGTATTTTATTTTTCTTGTTAATTGGTTGTGTAGTGAAGACATTTGTTTTAAGTAAAATTTTCATAAAATATATGACATTTCAATAAAGTAACTTTTATTTAAGAGCTATTTTTATTTTATTTTATAGTGAAACACAACATGAAAGTTATATTGGATCTGAAAAGAATATTTGTTATTTACTTGCTTTTTCTGTTTTAGAATAAAATTTTCATGAAAACAATCCAGTCCAGTTTTCAAGAGAAATCATGCACTGGTGGTAAAGGCAGCAACTGGGTACAGACTTTAAACTGGGACCAGTTTTCGCAATCTAAAGGTGCAGAATATGAAAATAATGATCAAATTGTGAAAAAGAATTTAAAAAGCATAATTCAGTAAGTAGGAAGAGCTGCTTTTTTAATTAGTTATTTTTATTTGCAAAGTAAAACAAAAATAAATTTTCAGAATAATTTTATTAGCATCTGTTATTTTAATTTGTATTAATTAAAATTTTTCTTTTAAGAAGTGATGTTTGTTAGTTTATAAATTATGAAATTTGTATGATATATACATTGGCAAAAAATATAGTAAAATCTCGTTTCTTGAATGCCTCAGTTTTCAACAAATATTTTGGTTCTCCAACCAGAAATTCAAGCAAAATTTGATTTGTTTCTCAGGTAGTAAGAGAGCCATTGCCAAATTGTAACAAAAAAATTTTAAAAACGTAACAAAAGCAACTAATGCTTCTTCTTTGCTATGTGTTTGCTAGTAACTACATACAGTCACCTCTCACTTATACACGTCTGAAGGAATTGATTTAAAATCACGCATAACTGAGAGAATGTTGATGTAGTATTTCTTTATGCACATTATGGGGAAAAAAAGCATTTTGCAATATAAGAATTATGATTAATAACATTTTATAAAATAAAAAAGGTTTAATATTAGTATATCGTACTTAAAAAAAAATTCTTACACTTTCACTATAAAAATTAGTTTAAAAAAATACAATAAACGTAAAATTTAATTTTACGTAGAAAGAGATATAGTACTTTGAAAAGAAAAAAATGCTAATTAGTCCTCTTTAAAGGAGTCATCAATGGTCGTTTGTTTTTGCTTAGGTCGTTTGTACAACGACGTTTTCTAATGCATTAAAGTACGTCATTGTATTTGATGCTACATCAGCATTTTGAAGGTAACATTTCAAAGTGTCCAGGGCTCCTAAAGGAGCAGCATAAGATGGGACAATCACAGTATCAGTTTCATCATTATCATCCTCTTCTACTTCTTTTTCAGCATTTATGTCATCAAAAACAGTTTCAATATCTCTTATTGCCGTTGATGTTAAGTTTTCATCAACATTGACGAAATCTTGAAAAGAAAGATAATCTTGGCTTATGCTGTTCCATTCTTCCACGTCTACGTTAAAATCATTGCTGTCGTTTTCATTTTCCTGTAATGGAATAATTTCAACATCATTTGAATGAAATAAACCCGCTTTTCTAAAGCAGTTAGAAATTGTTGTGGCTGTTACGTTATTCCAAGAGGAAACCAACATATGCATAGCATCCAGAATCCAAATTTTCTTGAATTCCTTTTTCTGCTCTAGTGATATGAACACTCTTCTCACCAAATCTTTCCTATATTGCGCTTTAACTGACCTTATTATACCAAGATCTAATGGCTGAAGTCTGCTAGTACAATTTGCAGGGAAAAATATAACTCGTGTATGTGTCAGCAATGGGACATCTGGAGGATGGGTGGGACACTGGTCCATAAATAGCAGAACGTTTCTTTCTTTTTTTGCCATCTTCATATCAAATTCTTTCAAAAAGTCTAAAAAAATTTCCGATGTCATCCAGGCTTTGATGCTACTTGCATAAGAACATGGCAATTTCTTCACATTTTTTAAACACTGTGGTTTCTTCAATTTACCAATCGCTATTGGCGGTAACTTTTCTGATCCATCCGCATTGCAACATAAAAGCACAGTCACTCTTTCTTTGCTGTGTTTGCCACCATGACATGTTTCTCCCATAAAATACAGCGTTTTGTTTGGTAAAAGATGGTAAAATAAACCTGTTTCGTTGCAGTTAAAAATATTCTTAACATCAAAGTTTTGAATTAAATTTGGAAGATCTGCAATCCATTCATTAACAGTTGAATCTGAAACAGCTGCGCTTTCACCACTCAGTCAATGATTTGTTAAACCGTGTCTTTTCTTAAGTTTTTCTAGCCATCCCCAAGAAGCAGAAAAATTTTCGATTCCCAATTTTGTTGACAAAGTGAGGGCCTTTTCTTTGAATAACTCACCACTAATGGGTAAATTAGAATCTCTCATTTCTCTAAACCACTGAATTAAAGTGGTTTCTAAAATCTCAAATTTTCCTTTCTGAATTCTTGTTCGTTTCTTCGCTTGTGTAGAATACTCACTGTTCATTTTTTTGATCGAGTCCTTGTTCTTTAAAATCCCTCTGAGCGTTGATTCTGGCAAATCGAATTTTCGAGCTAAACTTATTTTTGACAGTTTAGGATCATTTTTCTGCTGCTCGTATAACCTCCATTTTGAATGATATTGTTAACTTTCTTTTACTCATTTTTATTGCGCAAAGAAAACAAAAATAAAATCCAGGTGCTACCGTAATAGCAAAGACGGAAAGAAACACTCTAGTAGATTGATAAAATAAAAGAGAAAAAAAGAAAAGAAGAAACCATTAGAACTGAGGGGAGAGGGTGAAATGTCTAATTGTAACAACCTATCCACCCTTTCAGGTGCCGCAGAACGGTCTTTTGACCTTGACACCTGCAGAAAAATTTTTATAGATAAAAAAAACTTTCGAATGTAATTCATAGTTTGTGAATTGCATTTTATTTTCGCGTATAACTGAGAGAGATAATTCAAAGTTCCGCTTATAAGTGAGAGCTGTATAGCATTATTTTCCTATTCCTCGTGATGGGACCTTACGAAATTCGCATATAACTGAGAGACGCGTATAACTGAGAGGCGCATAAGTGAGAGGTCACTGTAATTAGTTCATTTATTCATCTCTTTGTGTATATATCTTTTTTTTTTTACAGTAGCTCCTATTAGTCCTTGAAATACATTTAATGCAACTTTATCACAGAATAAATGGAAAACAGCATTGACTAAAATGCATTTTGAATTTTAAGTCTTTGTATGTATGTTTTCAAATTTACATTAAAAATCCATATATATAATTTTTAGTTCATAATATTTCTTGTGTATAAAAAGCAAATTTATCAAACTAGAGGCAATAAAGTATTCCAAAACATTATTATTCACTTCTGTTTTTAATTTTAAGTATTTACTGTTAGACCTGTGCCACACCACTTGTAATCACCAGCTTTAAATATTTAAAGAAAAAAGAAAATTAGATTCCAAAAATCATATTCTATTGTGGTGAAATCGTAAAATAGAATAATTAATTAAGAAACTAATTAGACACTAAGCATTTTAGTAACTTTTTATTTCTGATGAAAAATTGGATGTTGAAAATTTTTGTTTTAAATAAGCTACAATTTCATTTACTGGAGGAAAAAGAAGTAGAAGCTGTTCAGCTTCAATAATACAATTCATTTTATGAAATGGTAACATTTCCTAATTCCAATATGTTTGTGAATAAAACTTTCGTTTTAGATAGTGTTTTCTTTTTTCCTTTCTGTGTTAGGTTTATGCGCTTTTTTTAGCTTAAAGTTAGAGTTAAATATTTAATACTGCGTAAAAAAAAAAAAAAAAAAAAAAAAAAAAAAAAACTGTTGTGGATTTTTAGTAATCTCTACAGTTTTTAACTATGACTTAATAGTGATTACTAGTCTTATTACTGAAAAAAAAAAGTTTCAAGGGTTGACATCTGGTTAAAGACGGTAGCAATTACTAAGAAACCCATAACAAACAGCACCTCTGTGTCTATTCTGTTTCATCCACATCCTCAAATGTATGCATATTTTTAAACAATTAAATTAGAAATTTATATTTATTATACCAAAATTGCAAAGAAGCATTGGTGGATGCTGGGAGAGACATCACAAGCATTGTCTATAAGAAATGCTGGGTGTGAAAAGATTTAAGATCTGGAATAAAATATTTTTTGCATTATGTTAAATTAAAAAATCAGATTTTGTCTTTATCCAGTTGCTTTAGTTTGTTTATGAGTTAAATAAAGATTTTAATAAAAGAATTTTTTTTTTTTTAAATGTAAAAATGCAATATTTAAAAAATATATATATTTAGTGTTTGTAACTGTATAAATCTTTTACTAATGTTTTAATTAAATATTTGTTTTTAAGTATTTTTTTTTTAAATATTTTTAGTGGTGGCTTTGCAGAGCAGATGCTTAAATTACAAAGGAGAGAACGTTCTGATAGAGTTATATGGGATCATAAGATGAATGAATTGAAGAAGAAAGGTTAAATTTTTAGTAACTAAATATATTCAGTTTTAATAATTACAGTAATTGTAATGCATATACAGTAGAAGATCTTTATAACGCAATTCTCCATATAACACACAACTTCTCATATGTAAACAATGAATTTTGCAGTTAAAAAGCACCTGCATTTTCACATTGTAAAAAATTGCTACTCTCTATAGGACTAAATTTGATACATTAGTTCAACTTTATCTCCTAATTTAAGACCTTTTTATTGAAAAAAATGATATTATTGCAATAAACATTTTTGAAAATGTCTAATATAAGGGATGATTTGGCCAGTTATATTTGGATCATGTTTATAAAGTAAATTTAACATTATATATGCAAAAATTTATAATTTAGATAACTCTTGGTAACAGTATAAAGATATTCTAATGTATTTTGTTATGTTTCAGACGTATTTGGCCATGTTTACAAGGTGAATTTAATGATGTGATCCATATAACGCAAAGTTCTATATAACGCACAACCTTGCGTTTTTAGGTTTGCGTTATAAAGATCTTCTACTGTATTTCCTGTGTGTAACAGAAAATGAATGGAAAATTTTGTAATCTCTGTTGAAGGAATACAATACAGTTATAACAGATGGTGTATCTTTTAAAACATAAATCTATTTAAAACGAATTTTTTCCTTGTCCCTTGCAAGTCTTAGCATGTTTTACTATATTATTTTTAATAATTATTTATTTATTTTGAATTATTAAGTTTAACAATCATGTTATTAATTTTTCTCAAGCCATGCATGCACAGAATTAGTCAAAAACAAGTTAACACTTAAACAAAACAATTTTAGTCAAAAATATGTTAACATTTAAATGGAAAAACATTTATTGAACATATTTAAACATTGAACTTCTCTTTCTTCTAAGTTTAACCTGATATTCATTACATATATCTGAAACAAAGAAAATAGTTTTCACATTTAAATGTTTGCATAATTTTACCTAAATGTTTACCCATTTAAGTGCCAAGATAATTTTGACCAACCTTGTATTACCGTGTTGTGATTTCTGATAATAAAAGATTTCTTTTCTAATATCAGCATTTGTAAGGCTATTAAAATAAAGCTTCAAAAGCTATAATTTTTTTACATACTTTGATAATTTTAGTATAAATTAAAGGTATTCTTAAAAATGTTAAAATTTTAGTATCTGTGTATAGTCTTATTGACTTATCATAACTGATTAAATGTACTTTAAAATTAAACAATTATCCAGTCATTCTGTTTAATTCTAAAAAAAAAAAAAAAAAAAAAAAAAAAAAAAAAAAAAAAAAAACTTTAAATATTTTTTTTAATATTAGAATTTTTAAATCTGCTATTCTTTTAAAAGAAATTCTTTAAGAGATACCTTGATGATTTGCCTTAAAACTATAATTAAGCTCAAGAATCTGTTCAGTTTTTTACGTGGTGTCCTATTTTTAGGAATTTCTGCTTCATTTTTGTGAATTTATTTCCTTTTTTTGTAAATTATTTTTAATTTTTGTAAAGAAAAACAAAAATTAAATTTATTGTTATTGTAGTTCACTTTAGCTTATGGTGCAGTGAATGAATATTGAGTGAAAAAAGTCCCCCCCCCACCCCCCTCCCGACACACCAAAACTTAAAATAAAAACTCTTTTCATCTATTAGTTGATTTCAGATTCCAATAATATACATTTAGTAGGAGGATAGGCAATTTTAAAGATTGAATTCTTAATACCAAAGCATTAAAGATAGTAGTGTTCCACAATAAAATACTTTAGATGCACAAAATCAGTAAAATGTTTACAAAATAAGAATGAATTTAATTTTCAAGTCACTTTAGACTTCACTAACATAAAATTAGTTGGCAAATATAAGTTTTTGAGGATTTTTGCTCTAAGAATTTTGTGATGGATCTGTTTTTTAATTGAATTTTGTGAAAGGTATGTTTTTCTGAAATTTTCTAACATTTTCAGCCTTTTAGGAAAGATCTCCGTAAATCGGCCCCGTTATTATTTGTACAATTCCTTATTTATTTTCTATGCAAAGTTTTATATCAATTTTATTATCATTATATGGGGTGTTTCTAAATGAATATCGGGGTTTTAACACTTGGTAGTATTTATTACATAAAACTTAAAATTATAATTAATACATAAAATGAAAGAGCAACTCAAACAGTTTTACCTACAATCTTACAAGTGTTCAATGTGAGCACCTTTCGTCAAACGGCACATATCATGTCGATGGCTCAGTTTTCACAAACGTTGATTAGCAAAGAAGTTCTGTTCAGATGCTCACCCGATCTGATGCCATGTGATTTCTACCTGTGGGGTTCACAAAGGATCGTGTGTATGTGCCTCCACTACCAGCTGACCATTGCAGCTGTTGCAACAATGACCACACAAACACTAATCAAAGTTTGGGAAGAACTGAGCTATCGACTTGATGTGTGCCATGTGACAAAAGGTGCTCACATTGAACACTTGTAAGCTTGTAGGTAAAACTGTTTGAGTTGCTCTTTCATTTTATGTATTAATTATAATTTTGTTTTATGTAATAAATACTACCAAGCATTAAAACCCCGATATTCATTTAGAAACACCCTGTATTTGATTATATTTTTTACAAGTATTGTATATTTTTTAGACATTGATGTTTTCAAAATCATTGAATTTATGTTTTCAAATAAGAATATATGTTTTATCAATTAATTACAATCGAATTTTATTCTATCATTTTACAGCTGTTGCCAATTTGATTACTTTTACATTATCATCAATTTTACATTTTGGACAAATTATCATTACGAAAAGTACAACTACTGATGTTAATAATGAATATCTCAAAGAATCCTTGTGTAATGAA
This sequence comes from Maratus speciosus, assembly GCA_963932465.1. Lineage (NCBI taxonomy): Eukaryota > Metazoa > Arthropoda > Arachnida > Araneae > Salticidae > Maratus > Maratus speciosus. Next base: position 296,887,969 of record OZ010797.1, read on the forward strand.
GATTTTCATTCGTATAATGGAACAATTGCTGATGATAATCCACCTCATGACAAATTGCCTCAGTCTCAGACATTTATTGTACTTTTTAAAAGAGAAATGTTTACCAAGATGCACTTGAAACTTAGCGATGTGTTTTCGCTGTATCCTCCTTGGTAAGTATTCTATTTTATTTATTTATTTATTTATTTTTAATTCATCACATTAATTTATGATAACTTTTAGAATTTAAGGAGAGAAAGGGAAAAGAAAAAGAAAAAGCAGTACTTCTAAAACATAACTTTAACAATAATGAAACATGACTCAAACACTACAATTGAGTGTTTCTTACTCACATTTTGACTTGTTGCTAAAAGCTAAAAATTAAAGAAGCTAAGTTACGTTTGGTGTAAATTATAATTAAAAAAATGCTAGAAAAATTCAATTAACAGCAGTAGAATTGATAAAAAAAAGTCACTGGTCCCAAGGACCAGTAAACATCAGAGTTTACTGATCTGCAGACATTGTCATTTGCCTGCTAAGTAAAATTCTATTAAGTATCTTTAACCCTTTGAGTGACACCCTTCCCCTCCTCCTCCTCGAATATAAACAAAACTTCCTTTCAGTTACCCAAAACTTTCGGCATAATAAAATGTAAAATTATAATTTGCTAAAAATTAAATAAACAGTATATAAACAAAAACTATAAAATTATTAATTATGTATTTTATTTCCGATTATTTATTTCATCTGACTGTAAGTTTTAATGTAATTTTTTATTTATTTATTTTTTTAAATAAAATAAAATTCTGTGGTTTGTGTTTGGTTGTGGTTTTCTCAGGGACGGGAAAATTTACGTCTACCTGTCAGAGAGGGAAAAAAGTTACTGGTCCTGTGGACCACTAAATTTTTTAAATTAGTGGTCCTGGACCAGAGGACCACCAAGGATTTCGAACGCTGAATTAATATTTTTAAGAAGTGCTTAAAATATAGATTTAAAAAGGGCCAAAATGTATGCCAGGGCCAAATAAAAGTTTGTTAGTGCTAAATTTGTTGAAAAGCGGATTAATTTAGCCTCTTTCAGGGTAAATTTGCAACACTGATTCTTCATTTTATTAATGAAAGAGATATTTTAAGCACTTAATACTGTATATTAAAATGTAACTGTGTTGAAGAGTCTCTATTTCACATTTACTTCTCGGAGAATATGCTGATTTGTGAACTGAAATGAGTGTCAGAATCAAAAAATGGTATAATAGTTGTCAAATTCTTGAGATTTGAATTTATTTTTTTTTAAAGTTTTTATAATAAATTGAAAATGTTATAAAAGTAAAATAAGAGGGAAAAAAATAGGACATAATGGGGATTATTATATCTTTATTGTTGTCATTGTCTTATTAAAAATAAAAATAAAAAAATATTTTGCATAAATGGTTTTTAAGATATTCAAAGGCATTAAAAGTATTTTCACGGATATCCTTTTTAAAATTAATTAATTTATTTGAAATTAATTTACTTAAAAAAATCTTAATTTTTCATTAATTAAATTAATATCATTTATAAATATTTTTTATCATGCAAAATTTATAAAGCTGAAATATTTTGCTAGAATTGCATCAAAGTAATTTCCTTTTCAGATACTTTTCATTCCACAGTTCATTAATTTCTCTTGAGGTGTTCTAAATACTTAAATCCTTATTTTCCCTTGAAATGAATTAGATGCACTGTTAGTTAGTTAAAAAAGAAAGATAGAAATTCAGATTTGATTTGCTTATTCTTAACTATAGGTTTATTCAAAAGTGCAATTTTTTTTAGATTATTTATTTATTGAAAACTTTTAATTTAATGTAATTAATTCTTGTCAAATAATTTAATTTGCTGTTATTACTTTGATATAAATCTTTTCTAAATCTGGAATAAAATTAGATTTTTGTTTCAAAATAATTTATTAAATCTCCGTTTTATTTTCATGAATAATTTTAACATACCATAACTATGAAATTAGTTTTAATGCATCTTTCATAATATTTTATATTAATTCAATGCATAAAATAAGTTTTTATGTAACAAAATATTAATATATATTATAGGCAGATTTTGTCTGTACCTTCTTTACCTTTTCCTGTTATTCTGTGCACACATTTTGCTGAAGCTGTCATTAAAGATGTGGAATCAATCCAAAAAGAGCCACCTAAAGAGCTTTCCACTGTCCAGTCTTTTCCAGGTAATAAATATTGTATTTATTTTATTTTTTATGTATTCCATGAATAAATGTTATTATTGAATTGTGATTGAAGGAGGGGGTAAGGGATATGCATTATTTACTTCTATAATTTTCCGTTTTGCATTTTTTCTACACTCGTGTATTTGAAAGATGTTTTTGGAAATTAAAAATAAAACTTTATTATATAATTTTTGTATAAAAATAATCTTCAACAAACAAAACATCAGTGAAAATAAAAATCAGATTAAAATGAATAAAATCATTTTAATCCGATTTTTATTTTCACTGATGCTTTGTCTTATTAAAAGTCTCTAATTTGTCTCTAAAAAGGATAAATGCAGGGTTGCTTAGTTTATTGGGTAGTAGTGCTCACAAGATGCGCTAGTAATGTTAATCACTGTTATATTGTAGAGTGTGTATTATTATACTTTTTTTTTTTTTTTCTGTTTAAGATAAGTCTGTATTTTTTCTTTTCAACTGTAGTACATTTTTTCATTAATCCATGAATCGCATATACAAGTCAATTTGATCTTTGTATAGCGAATGTTTTTTCTTTTCTCTGTTACAATAACACATGGAAATGATTATGGGTGGGATAAGATTACTGCCCAGATTATTATTATTATTATTATTATTATTTTTTTTTTTTTTTTTTTTCACGGGGATATGGCAACCTTACAGATATTAAGGTACAGTGCACTTTTTAAAATGAAAGTATATAAATATATCCTTTCCACCTTTTTTTGGTGTGTGTGTGAAGGAGGAGGGGGAGGGTACAGCTCTCCTGTGAGAGTCTTGAGTTGAGGGCAGTGGAATATTGTGAAGTAGCAATGACCATCACAAAAACTCATGCCTGGCCACTGATAATTAAGGGCATTGGAATCCTGGTAAAAGTGTGGTAATAAAACGTTGGTTATTAGAAATCCATGCAGAACATAATAAGAAATGGTTGCAATTTAAATCATAGAACTGAAACTATGTTTGCTAATTAATCATTCATCTCGAGCTAAGGGAAAAGTACCAAAATCAGATTTTAAAACATTTAATATTATTATTTTCCTAAATTGCTGATTTTCTATTCATCATAAACATGATTTTCTGGCCTTTTTAGTTTCATTTATTAATTAAATTACATCATCAACCCTTTTGGAATCCTTTATCAGTTTTCCTTATTTATTTATTTATTTTTGGCTAGTGTAAATTATTTCTCACTTCATCATATTCTTGTTTGATTTTTGAATGTTAATCTTTTTTAGAATATTAAATACCATATAAACTCGTGTATAAGCCTAAAATTGTTTACCTAAAATTGTCTTTTTAAAAAAGGGAGTCGGCTTATACGCGGGTCACATTTTGGGAGAAAAGTTATAAGCCAGAGAGTTTTCTGATTTGCGTGGGCAAACTGATGTTTGATCAACAAATCATTTAAAAATAACATTGTGAAATTTCTGGATTGAGTAGATTTGTTCGCAAGATGTGTAGAAAACAAAGGGTGGCAATTTGAAAAGAGTCAATGTTATCGCCTCTTTGGTTAAAGAAGCGTGCATGTCAGTTCCAAGGAAGATGATTGTGAAATCATTTTTAAAATGTGGTATTACCCATGCTGTGGATGGCACTAAGGATGATTATAATTACAAAAGTGATGACGAAAATCCATCAGATGTAGAGTCCAATTTTTTGACGAGGAAGTAACAGTATGGGATCTAATAGAACTTTTTAGAAATTCAGATAGTGATTCCGAATTTGAAGGATTCATTTGATGTTTCTTAATTTCTTATACAATTATTTTTGCTTGTTTAGTATTTCATTAAAAATGTAATTTTTGTCTGAAAACATTCTGGAATTTTTTAGGTCAGCTTATATGCAGGTCATGAATTTTACCACTATTTTGCCATTCAAAAAGGGGGGGGGGGTGTCGGCTTATATGTGAGTAAAAACGGTACATGTAAAGAAACATATGAAATAATTTAATTTCATCTAATTAATTAAGGATATATAATTATTTTTATAAACTGTTTAGTTAACATGCCTGTCAGAAATTTTAATGACTAAATTTCTTTCCCACTAAATACAGTATAAATTTAGATTTTTACCGTACTTTTTTGTTGCTACCGTATTGCATAATTTGTGACCCCACATGTTTTATACACCTGTACTTTTGAAAGAAAATTTGGGTAAAAAGAACAAAGATTAAGATAATGATTATGAGATAATAAAACCACACGTAAACTTGTTGTTTTCATTTTTCAATATTCCGATTTTGTTATTTAGAAAAAAAATATTATTTTTGTTTCTCTAGCAATATCTTTCCTTCATTTGCTGCACAACTGTGTGCAAATTGTAACTAATAACACAATTTCATCAATTCTGGGATACATAAGTGCTGATTTGTATATACCAAAAATTTCTTATTTGTGGTTTTATTGAATATAACAGTAAATGAGCTATTAATGAAACACCTATTAGATATTAGCATAAACGTAAATCCATTAAGAAGAATAATTAAAAGTGAATTTTGTTGCTGTTAATCTGGGAATTACATCTCATCATTCTAAGATGCTAAGGTATTTTATGCTTTGAAGGGTTTTTTTTTTCATGTTTTATTGTAGCATGCTCCAGTAAACTAAACTAAAATATTGTGTTGTCCCTGTTAAAAAAATATATATGAACTTTTGAATCTGATATACTATACATTTTGTTTAATATTAATTTTTCATTTATTAAGATGTTATATTCGTCTTATAGAAGATCATTTCAGTTTTTGTGCTAAGATGCCCTTCAAGAGAAATTAATGCTATAAAAAAAGTGGCATATATTTTTCTTACAACTAGTTTTAGAACCACTGAAATGAAGACAAAAGTGCACAAAATATGTGATACAGTATATTCTTTTTTTATTTATTTATTTAATTTTTTTCTAATTTGCAAAATACAGAGCCTATTATATAAACAATTCTATGGAAAAGATGACTTTCGTACAATGCATACACACGATAACAGTGATAAGCAATCTTAATGTGTGAAAATGAAATAATCATAAAACAAAATGGTCTTTTATTATGAAAGAAAAAATATGTTTGTTAATAAATGTATTATGAAAAATACACTTTAGAAGTGAATGCGATTTATAACATTGTATTCTTATAACAAGGGAGCCTAATTTAGCAATGTCTAAATTTGTTAATTTTCACCTTAAGATACAATTTATATATAATTTAATGAAACAGTCTTTTTATGAAGTTATTTGTTTATACTTATTTACAATTTTTTCCTCCGAATGTGACACATATTGTGTTCAATATATTTTTACTACAGATAAAGTCAGCAATATATATTTTAAAGATCTGACTTATGACTCGCTGCCACACCAAAGTAACTCCTGTGACTCACCAGTGGTTTGAAACCCATAGTTTGAGTGACAATCATGGGTGTAAAGCATTAAATAAATAATATACACATAATTAAAATGAAATAACATGTGGGAAAATAAATGAAAAAATATTAAACAAAGCACAGTAAAAAAAAAAAAAAAAAAATCTATGAAAGTGTCATTGAATCTTTAGAGGAGCTTCATAAGCAGGATCCATAGCAAATATGTGTTATACATTTAAAATAAAAAAGTAACACACCTGTTCATATAACAAGATTGACAGAATCTCTTATTTAAAGATGACATGTATTTATATTTTACATTAATTTTTTATATATTATATATTATATATATTTGTTATATATTATGCATTTTATTTTTATTAAACCAAATTTTTCTTTTTTAGTTTTATACAAGAGCTTACAACAGAAGTCTTGTGAATGTGATGAACCTGTTTTATCATATGACTACGTATGTAATTCATCTGATTTGTACACTAAATCTGTCTGCGTATCAGCCAGAGTACAAAGAGTTTGGAAAGCTGCTGTTACTAATAATGGACTTCAAACAGTTTTAAAACTGTATGATCACAGGTGATTATTAATGATATGTTTATTCCTGAAAAATACTAAATATCTGCATGCTTTGAGTTTGACTGACATATCATTTTATTAAAAAACAAATATTGCAAACAAACTTGTGTGCTGGTGCTACAGAGTTCGTACAGTCCTTGAAAGTCCTTAAAAATGCTTACATTTTTCAAAAGGAATTTTTGGTGCCTAAAAGTACTTATTTTCATGCAAAATCTGCAAAAAAGTCCTTAAAAGTGTTTAATTTTGCTCTCGTATTATTTCTTAATCAGGGCCGAAACTCTTCTGCATTTCCTTGAATTTCTGATTTTAAAAAAAATCTTAATCACCCTTGCCCTCTCCTTCTTCCAAAATTTCACATCCCCTTTTTTCTCCCCCTCTCCACAATACCAAAGTTAAACTTTGTCTACTCTATTTGTTACTTTATAGTGAAATATGAATATAGTCAAAATTTTGCTCCCCCCCCCCCCCCCCCACAGTACTGAGAGATGAAAAACTGTTTAATAAAATAAATATATATATTCTGCTCTATTTGTCATTTTAGTGTCACAATAAATAATTGATCATGAAGATTTCTCTTCCCACCCGGAATTGGCATTTTCCCTTTGTATAATATATATAAAATATATAAACTAATGGAGATATGTAAACTTATTGTACTGTATTTTTTTAACAGTATTATTCTCCTTATTTTCTTTTAAGGCAAATATTTTCAAGTCATCTTTTTAAGTGCACAGTTCAATAAGCACAAAACTTTGTGATACATGTACTATCTCATTTTTAAACGTAAAGGCACAAAATTGGCAGGGGGCACTATTGAAGCGAGTTGGAATTAAAATGTGTTTTCAGTTTTTTAATAAATAAATTATTTATTGTTTTATAAGTGATTTTGGGTCATGTGACAACCTGTTTTTCTGCCCTCTTTGGCTGTTTTTTTCTCCTTTCGCTCAGAAATTCGGTTCAAAATGCCAAATTTGACGGTATTTTCTGAACGATCTTTTACGTTTACCAAAAAATGGAAAATGCTTTTCGATTACATAGTTTCTAAATAACAAAACCCCTCAATCTCATGCATTTCTGAACAAAAAAGAATTAAAACTTGTGTTATAAATTTGCCCCTTTAGATTTGAGAACAGCCCTAAAGGTTTCTCTCAGATTCTAGATAAGTGAAAACTTTTACATTGAATGTGGGATCTTTGTGGAATCCTGAAGACATACTGCAAACACATTTGGGGTCTCTGCATCACAGTTTAGGAATAACTGATCTAGAATATTATATACATATATTAAGCACCAAAGTTCTATTTTTCTGATTTGCATAAAAAATGGCAGTACATTTTAAGAAATGACAATCTTTAAGCATTGGGCTAATTATTATATAAATATAGTCTAAAAATATATTTTGAAATTAAAATTGTGTATCATTCATTAATTATAATTTTTTTTTCTGCTTAAATTAGTAATATACACTTTTTAATCTACTTCATGAGTGTGTCTGATACTATCTGTCAAATTTTGTAACTAATTGCTTTCTGAGTTTTCGAGTCTTGATTTGTACAGATTTCATGCTAGAATTTTAAAACTAATCATGTTGGACCTTTGATATTGCAGATGGTCATTTTCGATCAATTTTCATGTTTTGTATATTTTGAATGTTCAAACCTCCTTCATTATGTTTGAGTAGAGGTAATGTTTTATTAATCCATTGCTAATAATAAAAAGAAAAAGTTTCAAATTTGTTTACTGTGAAAATTGAAACACTGCCTGACACTTTTGACGAGGTTTTTTTTCTTCTTTTTTTAAAAATAGCTCATAGGCACTAGTGAATAGCATGTTGTGTAGTTCAAATGTTAAAGAACTTCTATTACTGTTTTATTAAGCATTTATTAAGTCTACATTTCTTCTTTAAAATAAATAAATAAATAAAATTAGCATGCTTAATATTCATGCAGACAAACATACATTGTTACAAAATAATTCTATATTTGTAACAAACACATTTGGACATTAAACTTTAGATGTTTCTACAGTGCACTTTAAGAAATGACAAGCTTTAAACAAACTTTTAAATAATCAGTTCTTAAAATGTAAAATATATTGTAAAACAAAATTGTATGATGTGTATTAATTATCCTACTTCAGTTTTATTAGTACAAGATATTTGTATCATTCAGCTCTTCACATACTTAATCTCATTCACCTTACTGAAGTAAAATTTAATCCCAAAATTTATCAGATAAGTTTTTTAAATATAAGTGTTTCTGATTATGAAAACTGTAGATAATTTTCCGATTTAATTTTACTGTTGTTATTATTCAATTCATATTTTAGGTAAATTAATTTGTTTGATGTTATGTAGCTCATTTTTTTCTCCGTGTTTATCAAAGTCATATTTATTTTATTTTTTAGCTTTTTTCTTCTCCTACAAACTGAAGATGACATATTTTTAAAATTACATATTAATTCTAATCAATTGTCTGATGCATACCTTGAATTTTTGTTGAATGCAGAAGGAAAATGTTTAAGATTTTGTGATCTTATTATATCACACAGATATAATCTAAAAAAGTGAGTATTTATTATCTAGCATTTTCTATGTAAAGTTTAAATAATCTAGTTTTAATAAATTGTATATGTGTGTTTTGTTCTAAGAAAATAAATTTAATTATTTGTTGATTTATTTCCCGTATATTGATAATTTTATTATAGTGGCATTCTTCTAATTTGAAATCTTGTTAATATGAATATCGTTCAAGGTCCCAATGAATTGTATATACAAACAACAATAAAATGTTTTCCTTAATTCGAATATGTTGCCCAAATAGTCAAATTAAAAAACAAAATTCTCACACCATGGAAATTTCCATTTACCCTGAAATGTATTTAACGTGCCCACTTTCTGAAAACATGTTTCAGTACTGTCAGAAGTGTCTGTTTTACTGCTCCCACTGATAATTATAAGAATGTGATTTAACAAGGAGTGGGTGTCTTTTTACCCCAAAAGTCAAATTCAAAAATAAAATCCTCACACCATGCGAATTTCCATTTATTCTGAAATGTATTTGACATGCCCACTTTCTGAGAACATGTTTCAGTACTGTCAGAAGTGTCTATTTTACTGTTCTCACATATAATTATGAGAATGTGATTTAACAAGGAGGTGTCTTTTTATTGTGTTCTCTAATGTGCCACTGTTTCCTTACTAACATGGTTAGGAAAAAGTTTTTAGTAGTGCTGACAAGAGAAGCTTTGGAAAACATTAAGTAGTTTGATGAAATTCAGCAAAATGTTTGTGTTGGAAAAAAACCCCAAAATTTTTATTATTGTTCATAAATAGTGGTCATCAAGAGTTGCAAGTATACTATGAATGTTCAGTTGGTAATAATCAAATGACTTGGGAAGAGCGTCAAAAAATATCCCATTGAAATTGGACCATCATTAAAAAGTTATGATTTGGGAAGGGAGAGGGGGTGAACTTGAAAAATACAACTTAATAAACTGGTAACCCAAATAACTAGATTTTAAACTAAAAATCTAACAATTTAACCTGTAAAAAAAGACCCTTATATGAAATTTGACAGCAGTTCTGCAGCTAAAATAGTAAAATCGAAAGAATAAATATATATTGTTATGAAATTGTCACCAGAAGTATCGATCTATTCCCATTATCATGATTCATAATCAAATTTCCTGCAAACTGATTGCTATGTTTTGGAATTACTGTTTTTAAGCTTATCTGTTTGAGTATCGAGGTATCGATTCTAGAACATCCGATATTAGAATTTGGAAACTATTCTTATTGTGATTGATACTGTTTTACGCGATGTCGATATTTATTGATACTTGATTTTTTCAGAATCTTCCATCATTACTATGTGTATTTAGAAATAATTTATTATTCTAGTATAAAGCTTTTGCATTAACTTGTGACCAATAATACCACATTCTTACTGATTTATAATTTTTCAGCTTTTGACTTGTTTTGATTTGATCATTTTCATTTTAAAGTATTCCTTAAATATTTATGGTATCCGAAATTAAGTGTAATTTTGGTATTATTTATAACTTAAGTGTTGTTTATATTATTTATAACTTTAAAAAAACAATGATATATCTTTTTTGCAAAATTTTGCAGTTTATTTAAGGCATAATTTATTAAAATGTAAATAATCATGTAATAAGTGAGTTTCATTCCCTACTTTTAAGGTTATTGGTTATAAGTTTGATTGCTGTCTGATACTTAATAAATCTAGTATGGGCCATCAAAACCTCGATTAATTATCACTTAAGAGACTATAAGTAATTGTGACCCAGTAAAATGACAGCAGTTTAGTAAGAATTTATGTTAATTCATAAATATGATGTAAGGTAGGCATAGTGTTGTGCTGCAGTTGAGAATGTTTATATAATTTTAGAATATCAATCTCTTTTATCTTAGTTGTGCACCAGGTTATATAATAATATTTTAAATTGATGGAGTTTTTGATGTTTTGTAGGCCTTTGTCACTTTTTCTTAAATTTTTATTTTGTAATGCCAAAAATTATTATGTATGGTATGTTTACATATTATATTAATTTCAACTTGTCATTTGTGTCTCATTTTTTAAAGATCTTATCATTTGAAGTCCTTTCTACAGCATATCCAAAATCATTCTACTAGGGATAAGGTAAGTGTAAAGATATTATATTGTTTTTTAATTTTTCTACAAAAGTATGAAAAATGAGGAATTTAATTGCTGTTTTTTACCAGGTGTGGCAATTAATAATTCTTAATTTTTTTCGTTAAAAAAATGTGTATAATTTGGAAGAAAGGTAAAAATTTGTTTATTCAAAGTATGTTCTATCGCTAGCTATGCATTTTCCCCATCTCTCTGCCAAGCTGTGATGCCCTCCCAGAAAAGCCATATATCTTTTAAAATGATCCAATCATCAAGCCATTTTTCAACATCTGCATAATGGTATGGTTGATGTCTTTCATGAAGAGTGCATAAGACATTGATGAAAACAAATGGTAGTCTGATGGGGCCAAGTGTGGTGAGTATGTCTGGTGGGGCAAGAATTCCCAGCCGAGTGTAGACATGATGTGTCATATTGCTTTTGCTGTGTATGATGGGGCATTGTTGTGCAGCGAAACGTTTTTTCCTTGTCTTGTAGTCCATTCTGGTCACTTTTCAATTAATGCATAGTTCAAATGGATCATTTGTTGATGGTAGCAAATGATATTAACTATTTCATATGTTTTAAGAATTTCATTGTACTCAGAGCCCTTCTGATCCCACCAAATGTACAGCATTGTGCTCTTTCTAAAGTGACTCTATCTTGCTGTTGATGTTGATGGTTGTCCTGGGTTAATCTTTGATCTTGTGTTGGACATTGTCTGTGTATGTTTCCACAAATATTTGACAGCTTTCACTTGCATTTTTCTTTCGATTGAACAAGAAAAGCAGTACATGCCGCACATATTCTTTATTTGGCTGGAAACTAGACATGTTTTCTGCACAAAAAAATATATATATAACGCTAACTCAAGATCACTTAAACATCAGTGGCGTTTTGAAAGGTACAATCATAGTTACAAAATTACTTAAGAAGTTAGACTGTAAAGCAACCCTTGTTTCTATTGCCATCTCTGGAAAAAATTAAGAATTATTAACCACCACACCTCGTATTAAAATATAAAATATTGTTTTAATTGATGAGGGTTTAAATCGATTGGGTATTTTGTTAAAATGAGATGAAAAATTACCACCATGATATTAAATATATTAGAAAAAATAAATCATGAAACCACCTTAAACGTAGATTAAGATTTTAAATCCATTTCCATTACTATTTCCTTTAATTATATCTATATATGTTCTTCTTTATTATATACAAGATTATAAATCTTGATTAGCAGTTACATGTAAATTTCTATTTATTTTTAGAAACATAAACAAAACACAGAGCTCACCGAATTTCATCAGAATTTTTTTTAATTTCCAAACCTTTTTTGATAAGGTATTTTATGATTTCCAAATATTTAAAAGTTATTTCTCAGTGAATATTGAGGGGGAATAAATGTAATAATTATAATTTACAGGAATTTTTGTTCATTGGAATTTCTGTAGAATACTGGAAATCTTGCTCTATTTTCTGAATTTTAGATTTTATAAAAACTGTGACTGATGATTAGCACCTATTTTAATCTGAAAATTTGAAAAAACACGTTTTATAATTTACTATTTTCCATATTTATTAAAACCGTTTTATTTCTTTGCTTATTACTAAGATCCAGATGCTAACTTTTTTTTTTTCCCCATTTTAAAGGCATTTTTTAATATTTTGGACACTTTTTTTTTCATTTGTTTCTTTTTAAAAATAATTGATATTACATAAGAACTGTATTCTTAATGTAGAAAACTCAAATTTAAGGTTTTCAGAAATCCTAAAGAAATCTTGCAGAATAATTACAATCCTCCTAAGACAACTTGGCCAATGACCTTGAAAGAGTTTACAAGGGACCTTTGGGCAAAGAAAGTTGCTGACAGACATGGGAAATGCATTATTTAATTAAAAACCAGATTTTACTAGTTGGTAGTTGTGCTTATCACCTTAATTAATGAATAAATTCATCTAAATTTCCATTACTTACTCATTTCCAAAGTTATTGTGGTGGAACTAAAACTTTTGAAACCTTAATGCCCATTTAACATTATTGCACTGCACAGTCTACCTTTTTTCCAAAATAAAAAGTAATTTCATTAATCAAGTTAACCATCCTTCCACTCTTCTGACCTCTTCCACCCACCCTATCGCTGTACTTTTTATTCATAATAGAACTAAGTAATATCCCCCTTTGCTTAGTTCTAAAAGAATGTAGAAGACTGAAAAGTGGGTAAAATATTGCAACTGGATTAATCTTATTTTGTACTGTTTCTCACATTTAAAACTGTTTATGTGCAGTTACATGTAACTTAAATCTAGTCTTAGCTATTTTAAATTAAAAATTCAGGTATGCAACCAAGCAGTAAGAGACATCCTTTTCAAACTATTAGAAAACATCTTAAAGTCTTGATTTTTGAAAGCTTTTTTTGCATTAGTCTGTGTTTCACAAAAATTAAAATAGACGATATTCATGCCATGTTTATTATAATTTAAATTAAATAATAGCAATATGTTTTTATTTGCTTAATTTATAACATTTTAACCAAGGCTTCAAACATGCCTGAATGTAGAAATATCTTTGGTAACACATTTATTGGAAGTCAATATACTTTATTGATTACAATGACAATTAAATCATCAAGCATTTTAAGCATATCCTTCTAATTTGTCATTCATAATTGTAAGATATTTAAATAGAGCCACAAACATTTCTGCTAACGACATTATCAGTCTTTTAATATGTAACTGTTTACCAGATTTGTAGTCATCAGTATATAAAGATTTCTGTAAAATTAATGTCAATATCAATTAAAAAAGATATTTAGAAATCACCTCAGTTGTAAGTTAAGGCACATAATTTCTGATAACCAAGTCACCATTGCTGGCCAGAAATTTGAAACTGGTGATTAGTGGGCAGAGTACATGAAAAGAATATTATTATTTTCACATCTCAGCGTAGAAATTCTTCTCCAAAAACAGATGAATCGCCACTGTCCACTTTTGCCCTCCATTTCCCAGTGTTAGAGTTTTTACAGCTATGGGGGGGAGGGGGGATAATGTAGAATTATAGCTGGGGAAAGAGTTTGTCTTCCCTGGGCCACCCCTCAATTCATAACTACTTGAGCCGAATCTGAAAATTCCATTTGAAGTCAAACTGCAACCGACCTGAATCCAGCAAAAAAAAAAAAAAAAAAAAAAAAAAAAAACATCAGCCTACAACCTGATCCAAATCCGACAAAAAATATTCATCAATCCCCAATCTGAACCTGATAAAATAATTTTTGTTCACCCACGACTCAAATACTTCAACTCAAATTCGAAATCAAAAGAAAGGAATTCATGTTTTAATGTAGGGATGCACATCCTGTGGCCCGCGATGGGTTAACTTGTGGCCCGCGAATTCGAAAATTTATAACTGGAAAAAATCGCAATTTTTGTCCATATGTTGCTGGAAAATATTGCAAATTCCGTTCGGATCCGGAAAAATCACGAGTTTCGTCAGCTTATCGCAAATTTTGTCAAATTGCCGCGGGAAAAATTACAAATTTCGTCAGAGTCAGATAAGAATTGTGAATTTTATTGATCGGGTGAAGAAAAATCGCGAATTTCGTTGATAGAGTGCGGAAAAATTGCGAATTTTGATGAGGTGCTCAAAAATTCCAAATTTCGTTGATCGGATTCGGAAAAACAGTAAGTTTCGTCATTTTATCACGAGAAAAAATCGCGAATTTCGTCAATTTTCCGCGGGGAAAAAATTACAAATTTCGTCAGTCAGTTAAGAAACACGAATTTCGTTGATCAGGTTCGGAAAAATAGCGAATTTTCTCAATCGTGTGAAAAAAATCTTAAATTTCGTTGATTGGCTGTGGAAAAATCGCAAGTTTCGTCAGTTTATCGCGAGAAAAATTACAAATTTTGTCATAGTCAGTTAAGAATCGCGAATTTTGTTGATCGGGCGCGCAAAAATCTCGAATTTTGTTGATCGAGTGCAGGAAAATCCCGAATTTTGCCGATTTGGTGCGGAAAAGTCTCAAATTTCGCTAATCGGATGCAGAAAAATTTTGGAATCGCGAATTTTGTCGATGAGGCGCGGAAAATTACAAATTTCGTTGATCGGCCACAGAAAAATTCGCGAGTTTCGTCAGTTTATCGCAAGAAATAAATCATTGATCACGTCAATTTTCAGCGGGAAAAAATTACAAATTTCGTCAGTCAGTTAAGAATCACGAATTTCGTTGATCGAGGTGAAAAAATCGCTAAATTTGCCAATCAGGTGTGGAAGAATCTCAAATTTCGGTGATTGGCTGCGGAAAAATCGTGAGTTTCATCAATTTATTGCGAGAAAAAAAATCGCGAATTTGTCACTCTGTCGCGGTAAAAAAAATCACGAATTTCGGCAACTGATGGAAACTTTTGTCAATTGATCACAAAAATATCACGAAATTCTTCAATCGTTCGTGGAAAAATAATTTTGAATTTTGTTAAAATTTTCCATTTATCAAGAAAGAACAGTTAGTCTTCATAAAGTGTTGTATGGTTACAGATAGAAATGAATACAGATTTGAAGAGCCCTGCATACAATTACTTATTTCTATTTGTTTATTTTTTACATACAAAAATTTATTATTCTTCAAGAATAAAGAGTTATTACTCCCCCCCCCCCCCCCCCAACATCCCGCTATAGAATCCTGTCTATATTACTGATATGGGCCTCGACAACCCAAACATTTTTGTAAGTGGCCCTTCTCTCAAAAAGGTTGTGCACCCCTATTTTAATGCAATTATGAAAAGTAACCTACAATTATATCTTTAATATCAGTTTTATCTTTTATATAGAAAATTGTGTTTATCTTTAATATTAAGATATAGTAAAATCTCTGTGAACATCTCGGCATTGTTGTGTACAAGCCTTGCATTAGGTCAGATTGTCCCTAATTTTCTTTTTTCATTTCAAGTTACTCTAATTTTCTGTATTTTTCTATCTGCGGGTTGGGTGCACTCTAGAATGTTTCATGCAGGTCAGTTTTAAATTTTTGCAAATCAGGTTGTTGACATTTTCACAAAAAGTTTGTGCACAACTATGTTTCAGATGAAAATAATCAATATTTGAATATGACTGAGTATATGTATATATAAAAGCATTATGTATATATATTCAATTTATTGCATAAGAAATGTGTATAAGAAATATCATAATAAATTATTCTGTCTTATAGTGGTTAAGAACCCTTTTTTTCTTCTCTTGGAATGGGAAAAAGAATACCAACATTTCGTTTTTGATACACACACTAAAAAAACATGTATCATATTTGGGGTAGTTTATGTAATACACACACACATTTTACCTGTGTGTAGATTCAGGGGTTCTTCTATTCAGAGGCAAAATTGTACAGATACTTGCCTTAAGAATTGAAAAAGTGTTCACTAAAGAGAGGTGTCTGCTATTCAGCAGTGTCCATTTTAGTGGTTTTATAGTGTATAGATTTTTTTTATAATATTTTGAAAAATTGGGTCAAACCGAACTCGACCTGCAAGAGTCAAAACACAATTGGAAACAATGAAAGCCAATTTGACCTGCAGCAAAAAAGTAGTAATCAACCCAAACTACAACAAAAAGAAATAGCGCGCTGCAAACACAACCTGTACTGCATGTCGGTAAACGTCTAATGCAGGACTCTAGCTGCAATCGACCTATGATTAACTAAGCATGTTAGATTCTAAATTATATTAGAAAAAAATGTTTTTTATTTTAGAATAAAATACTATATTCCATTGACTTTCCATAATAGGGTTTCCTTATACATTTGATAATTTTAATTTTTTTCAATATAATGTTGTATGCCAGCATGTTAGTCATGGTTGTTTAATCATGGCTACAACTTCAATATAATTTTAATTAAGAAACATTTTTTTATATATTTTATAGGAATCTATTAAATATTACTGACAAGTAAACTGCAATAAATACATAACAAATAAAAAGAAGTAGTTTCACATTATATCTTTAAACATAAAGGATTTCAGTTACTGTAAAATTTTGGT
This sequence comes from Maratus speciosus, assembly GCA_963932465.1. Lineage (NCBI taxonomy): Eukaryota > Metazoa > Arthropoda > Arachnida > Araneae > Salticidae > Maratus > Maratus speciosus. Next base: position 296,904,817 of record OZ010797.1, read on the forward strand.
GATCAGTTGTTTTAATCTAACAACTTCTTTTACACTTTTTGTGCCTTAGTATAAGAGTATAAATAAAACTGAAGTGGTTTTCTATATAAATTTTCTTATTTTGAAAAATTATGCTTTGTAAATTAGCTCTGAATTTTTATTACAGAAGAAAACTTCTTTTTAAAAACATGCCTTTCTTTATTCAGGAACTAAATTTTATTTTTATTTTTTTCATAGGCCTTGTCACAGCAGTTCTATTGTTACCAACTTATACCAGTTTCTTTTAACAAAATTCCAAATGATATCCACGGAGAAAAATTTCCACTCTATGCTGATTATGATGTCCAGCCCATTTCTTTTCTTCAAAAGGTAAAATCTTTCTTATAATCTTAATATTGTTTTGTGGTTTTAGTCAAAAATTTTAAATATTTTTTATATTGATCAAAATTTTAATATGCTTGTTACTTTAAATACTTCTTAAATTAAATTAAATTTTTCATACTTATTATTATTTTTATTAATTACAAATTTAATTTATAAAAACTAAAAATATACAAAAAGCATTTTAACCATGAGAACATTATTTCATGTAAGAGTGTTGTAACTCACATCTAAATTATAAAGCACAAACCTGTCCATGAGCAATGTCATGTTAATGTTGGCAACACTTGACTAATAAATTTCGCTTTTTAACTGCAATTTTTTTAATTTCCAAGCATCACACAATGTCAATTTTTGCATCATCAAATACGGAAAAAAAAGGAAAAGGTTTTTCAAATGCTACTTGTTTGAAAATTATATCTCAATTTACTGATTTTTTATAGGTTTTTAAATAATTTTCCAGCACGAATTTTTTAAAAATCTATCTCTATTGCGTGCTCTATTACGAAAGATTAGACCATTTGCACTTAAAACAATATTAATAGTTCATCATATGTTTCTGGCTAATATTCCATAATTAATCAATGAATAATTAAAGTAATATAATTAAAACAAAATTTAACAGACATGTAATCGAACTAACTACCCACTTAAGCCACTGGAATTATCAGAATGAAAAAGCTGCTGTAAGTAGTGAAATGTTTGCTGATTTTTTTTTGCTCTGCCATGTGTTTAATACGAAAATACAGTAAACTCCCTCAAATCCGCACAGCTTGGGACCAGAGGTTGTGCGGATTTTAGAATTTTACGGATTTCTGGTCATATATTTGTTTACATTTTTGAAACATTAATTTGATTGGTAGTTAAGCAAGGGAAATTATAATGAATGCTTACAATAAAGTGAAATATTAAAATAATTTATAAGTTTAAACGTAGGTAATTATTAAAATAATTATGTAAAATAAAAATTTAGAAAAATATTAAATTATTACCGACGACATCGATTCAATTCGATTCCAAAAGTCCTATGCTGCCATCTAGAGGTAAACCGATCGTAAGATTGATAGGTCATTATGCTATTATCAGTATATATAGTTTATTGCGCTCTCTGTAACTTTTTTCATTGTTATTTAGAGTCTTGAATGCTTTTCTTATACTGCTTTGTATGTTTAGAAATAAATTTGTCTATAATTTAAAAAAAATTCCGCGAACAATAATTTTAAAATAGCATTCCGGTTCGTGGATTTTTCCATTTCGAATCCTGGAATTTTTGATATAGATATGCTAATTTATATCAAAATCAAAAGTAATGTAAATTTATTTAATAATAAATCAGCTGTAATAACCAAAAGAGAATGATTAACAAAAAATTTAGTAAAAAAAACATTGTGGTAGTCGCTGATTCGGCGCCATCTTGAATTTTCTTCCTGCAACTTAACTGTAAATTTCATTGTTTACATCTGAAAAAAAATACACGGATTTTAGACGTTCGCAGATTTTAGGGTCGCGGATTTAAGGGAGTCTACTGTATTGTTTTTAATAAATTAAAAACTTTATTTCAATTATATTGCTATTTTTCATATAAAAACACTTTTTGGTATTGTTAGTAGTCAGTTAATGTAAAAGAGTTTTCAAAAAAAAAAAAAAAAAGTTTTCGCTTATGTTCTGTAACTTAGGGAGCCCAGGTTGGACCCCTTTGTTTTCTGAAATGCAAAAAAACAAGAATTTAATGGATGCACTACAATGAATTCCTATGGAATATCTTTGGTATAGGTGAAAATTGGCGGTCGCCACTCGCCAAGTGGCGATAAAAATCTGTTATCGATCGCCAAGTGAAATATAGCTTTTTTCATAGAAACATGCGTCTCTACTTTAATTACATCTAATTAGCAAACTGGTTAATTCTTTTTTCTACCGGATGCAAGCAGATTGCAGTGATTTAGCTGTATTTTCAATATTTCGGCTTTTTGCCATTGTCCTTCAGTTGGATTATTTTTTCAAGAAGTACAGTTTTATTCTGCAAAATATGTTCATCAGCTTTGATTCCACATGCATTTCAAATAATTTCTTTTCTTTTTTTTTTTCACCAGATGCAAGCATGTTTTAAGAACATTGCAGTATTTTCAATATTTTGACTCCTGCCACATGCTCACCAGTTAGATTATTTTTCTTGAAGAGATATTGTTTAATCCTGCGAAATACACTCACCAGCTTAGATTTCAGCTGTATGTAATTAATGTGTGTAGTATGTTAATAACACATTTACTTATTAAATAAAATACAAATAACATTTTATTGTGTTTTATTTGATTATTTTTTTATTGTATACACCTAACTGTTGGAATTTTGATTTAGTTATTTTTTATATAAAGAAAGTAATTGTAATTTGATTGATAATAGTGGTTATGAACATATACAAATAATCTAAAAATATTTTCTAAAATAAATCAATATGATAATAGATTTTGTGGTTTTAAAGTGTAATTTTCTTGAATTTCGACTGCTTCCCTATTCTTATCATGAATAGTTGGCTGGTATAAAACTCTGATTTATAGAAAAATGCGTATATATACAACGATTATAGTTTATCTAGATGTCAAGAAAGTTTGAAACATTATAGTGGCCACTAATGAAACTGAGTCTACCGGCCACTGGCTACTAACTCAATTTCCCAGTTTTCACCTATAATCTTTGGTGTTATTTACAGGAAAAATTCATAAAACCGTTACCCATATATTCATATATGCATGCATAGATTGATATGCCTCCATGCACTTAAATCAAATCTAAACTGCCTTCTTTCTGACACATTTTTTTGATTAATTTTTGTTTGAGAACTCATGAAATTGGCAGGTGTTCTTATTCAGAAACTATGTAATCAAATAGCATTTGCCATTTCTTGGTAAAGGCAAAAGATCTTTCAGAAAATACTGTCAAATAACTCGTTTTAAACTGAATTTCCTGATGTGAGTGTGTGGGAAAACAGAAAAAACCTGTTGTCATGTGGCACAAATCATTTATAACTTGTTAAGTAATTAAAAAAAAAAGGAAAACACCATTCGATTCCAAATTGCTTCAATAGTCAGCCATGCTAATTTTATGCCTTTATGTTTAAAAATGAGTCAGAAAATGTGTCAGAAAGTTTTGAGGAGGGATGCACCAAATATTCGGTATCTATTCGGTATTCGGCCATACTACTGAATATTTGGTTAGGCCAAATATCAAACTATTCAGTATGCCGAATATTAATATCAAACTATTTGGTATGCTGAATATCCGGTTTGGCTGAATATTGAAATATTTAGCCATACCTTTTAACATTTAAAAGACCTTTTAAAAAAATATTTTTTAAAACCTTAAAATAACTACTATTTTTAACTGTCAATTAATAAAGGTATTTAATAATTAGAAATAGAATTATATTTAAATAAAAGAGAAGGCTTTTACATTTTTTATTTGCTATTTAAAAAGTATCAGGTTAGAAAATTAACCAATAATGACGATTTCAGTCCCTTCCAGACAAGCAGTATATGACTGTACAATTATTCATCCAATTCCTCCAAATTTTCCCTTTGATTTTAAAATATTTGTTTTAGAATATAAGAAAATTTTATTCATTTGTTTTAATTCGGAAAAGAATCCATGAAATTTAAAATTTTATCAATTAAAGAAGCTTTAAAACTATCCTCTTCTTAAATAACAAATCAAAGGAAATTTTTTTGTGTGTAGAATTTACTTATAAAATGATTTTGTTTATCAATATGGAAGTATGTGTGTTAAATATTATGTAAAATTGTTTCAAAATTTAACTTTTTAATACTTTCAAATTCTGAAATTTAAAAGTAATCGTCATGCCGAATATTCGGTATTTGGCCAAATAGTTACTATTCGGCAGGCTGAATGTTCGGTATTCGGCTAGCCAAATATTCGGTATTCGGTTTACCTGTTGGCTGAATATTCAGCATTCGGTATTCGGCTAAAATCACTATTTGGTGCATCCCTAGTTTTGAGTTTGTTGAGCAGGGAATTTGTGAACTGCCTTAACTCTTTTTTTTTAAATTAGTCACTTCAGTGTTCTTGCTGCTGCTCACCATTGCGCCAAATCGCGACGAAATGCTCCATTTGGTGAGTAAAAGCGCAATCAGACTCTCCAAATTGCGAGTGCTCAATTTCTGCTGCGAATGATCAATTTTTGCTCTTTTTGTGTGTGTAATGTGCCAATACAGTCGAGATTCTTATCCTCATTACTGAACGATTGATGTCGCTTTACATGTTCAATCGCACCGTGTCATTTACATTCCTATATTTATAGAGATACTGACTCCACACCAATTCAGTTTAGCAACAGCCAAAGACACAGAAAGGATTATGCGATTAGTATTTCTCTATTGTCAGTTAATCACTATCTATGTGTCGGAGTCGCACCTGTAAAAACACAAACAAAATTACTCGCATCAAGTGCCAAATAGAGAAAATTTTTGCTATAATGCGATGTTGAAATTAGCGATTTACCAATTTATCAGTTGTTTGCAATGTATCTCTGGCTGGTCAAATTTTTTCTATCAGTTAAGAGTCGAAATCACATAGCAATTTTTAGTGTATATTTTCCAACGGTAAATCAAATATAGCTGTTTTTAATTTTTATTTAGATTGCTAAAAGAATATCAGAAACATTTACATATTCTGGAGACATTTAGAATGTACTTATTTTTTTTTTTTATAGTTTCTGTAGTGGATAGTAAAATTTCTATTTTATAAGCAATTACAAAAAATTAGGTTTTTTTAGAACATTTTGAAAAAAAGGTATATAATAAGGGGTTAAAGATAAAGATAGATTTTTCAGTGTTTCACGCAGAATCTATTTTGCTAGCATTTCTTTTCATTTGGCTACTGTTTTTTATTTCTTATTCGCCAAATCACTAGTGTTGGTCAAAAGCTAGCGAGAACACTGAGTCACTTACATCACTCTTGTATGAAATGATTAAATTACTATGCTATTTTGAAAATAATATCTCTTAAAAAAAATAAATCATCACCTTTACATCAGAAAATGACATCTTGACAGAAAAGTAATTTATGAGTCATGATTTATAATCGGGTTACTACACTTGTTTATGAGACATAAACAATTTACCAGATTTGGTGCCTTGAAGTGAAACTTTGACCAGGAAAAACCTAACGAAAAAGTACCAAAGTTTCTTCTGTTATAATAATAATAATAAAAAAAAAAAAAAAAAAAAAAAAAAAAATCCACTTTTTTATTCTTGAGTGTGAAGCAATTCAGTCTAAACTCTTTCAAAAAAAAAAAAAAAAAAAAAAAAAAATGGTTGAATGATAAATGGTTGATTCATAAAATATCATTATGTAAACAGATTTCATTAATTGAAAAATGCATGGCAACATTGTATAATGTTGTATTGAAAAACAATTCTCAAAGAACTTTTACTCCTTTATTATACATATAAGTTCAATAATGCTTGGAGAAAATACAGCAATAGATGGCAAAAAGACTTTCTTTTTGAATTTTTATTCAAAACTTCACCTTTGATAAATTTGTTTCTGTGCTGCACGAGAATATATTCTCACAGAATTTCTGCTCATGAATCTCAAACAAGAACATCACCAAAAATGCTCTTTTTTCAACTTTTAACTTTTTGTTAATCTATTCAAAGTTTAAAATATTGCCAAAACAGTATTTAATAACTATAAATAATAGTTTTTTGTGCTTGAAAACCTGATATGATGTACATTTTGTAATTTTATAATAAATGTGAGATAAAAAAAAATGACATTATTTGTTTTCAGTTATTCATTTTAAATCTATTTTGTCTAAAAGTATAATTCTCATTCATTTAAAAATAATTCATACATCATTGATACATATTCATACATACATATTAAGAGGTATTTGTTTGAATGTTCTAAATATAATTTTTTATGTTATTCAATACATTGAATCAGTTTGTTTCCTTTTAAATATATAGAATAACCTAAGAGACATCCGTTTTAGTTGTATTGGAAAGATTATTTTCCAAGATAAAAAAGACTTTTACATCACTGATGAATCTTTGCTGTGCTCTAAAGGGAAAAAATATTATTTGTTAAAATTTGAAAATATCCTTAGAAGCGTACTGGAAGAGTCTCTTGTTGGATCTACTGTTTTAATTAAAGAAGCTATAAGTTACAAAGGTAAGTATTTTATTTATTTATTTTTATATATACTTTTTACAATACTGAGTTAAAGTATGTTATACAGTCGAACCTCTATTTAACGAACCTCTATTTTGCAAACTTTTCCTTGGAACCAAGAACATTTTGCGAATTTCTTCGTAAAATAACCTCCAAATAGCAAAGTGCATCCTCTATTTAACGAACTTTTTCTTGTGATCTAAATTTTTTTTCTCCCCATTTCTCAAAATAGTTTTGGACATTTCAAACTTATTCTTTCTTTAAACACATTTTATGATGTTCAGTGGCCTTGAACTGGTTTTACAAGGGGCCTTCTTTGTCAGCAGTGAGAATTCGGTAAGTACGGAGGACGAAGACGATAATCCTTTAGAGTAACTTAAAAAAATGTGGATACAGCTGAGAAAAAAAGAAGAAATTAACCATGATGTGCTGATTGATGATTGTATTTCACTTAATTCTGAAATTGAGACCTCGGAAACACTATCCGAATTGGATATTTTCGACAGTGTGAAAAATAAAAACAATACAGCAATGAATTGTGATAAAGACGAATATGATGATGATGGAAATGATTATGATGCAGGAATTAACAAAATTTCATATGATGAAATGCTAAAATCATTTGAAACAATCCGACGCGGATTATACTTAGAAGAAAATACGCATGAAGGGGTTTTTGGTAGATTGCAAAGATACGAGACGTATTATGAGAGGAAGCACTTTTTAAATGAAAAAACTCAGACAGAATTAACAGAGTTTTTCAGAAATTAAATTTAAGGACACATATGTTAATGTATGGTTAAAATTATTTGTTATAATAATGATAAATACGGTAATGTCATTAAAATTTGTTAATTTTAATGTAAAACTATTTACTTTAAACAGAAAGTACAGTGTATTCCCAGACAATGTTTTGTTTTCCTTGCAGATTTCAAAGATTTAAACACATAGAAAAAAATAAATTGATGATGGATATTGGTGGGTAAAATAAATAAAACAAATCGATATAATTTATTAAAAAAAAAATGTGAATTACTTTTAGTAAAAATATTTAGTGTTTATAAATTTAAAATCTGTTTTATGTAGTTTAAAGTATTTTAAAAGGTGAATCTCTATTTAACGAATTTTCCATACAACGAACTTTTTCCGGGATTTAGCGACTTTGTTATATAGAGGTTTGACTGTATTATTATCTTATCCAAACTTATAGCAAGAATTAAAGTTACTTTCAGTAGCATTGAAAAACTTTGCAATGGGTATTTACTGAAATTAGTTAAATGAATATTTCCTCGATGTTTTTGAGACTTAGACAATTTTTGTTGCTATGTTTCAGATGACTAGCATGCGAGAGAATTCACTACTGCACTTGACTATATTAAAGAACTGTAAAATATGAATGAAACAGCTATATGTATTCTATAATTATTTTTCAGTCTTAATTATTAATAGAACATTTTTTCAGTATTTATCTGTATTATTAAAAAATGTAAATACAGCAAAACTTCACATTACAGACACCCCTCTTCTAAGGAAGACACTAATTTTACAAACAGTTTGCCGATTTTCCTGTCACTCAAACAAACCATTATACAGATGCCTCATTAAAAAAATCAGTCAATCTTTGCAGTCCCCATCCTATTCCTTTTTATCTTTGTTTCATTGTAATTAAAGATAAATGCTCATAATCATCTGAATAATAATAAAATCAAGTTGGAATTTTCTCGTCAAATGTGGCAAATGAGGTGCGTTCGTACTATAACTAGTTTTATAAATATTTTTTGCACCACATATTGTTCTGAATGTATATTTTAGTTCACTTCATAAGTGCATATCAATTTCATTCTGTTCGAAAGGCTGTAACATCATTAAAATGCACTTGCAATAATTTATTCCCATTGGCCGTAATGTAATGGAAAACTTTTGACTGTCCCTATATTTAAACTATACATCCGATTTTCCTAAAACTTGAAATGACTTGACAAAATTTTGCAACAATTATATATTTAAAATTTCAGACCATTCGGAATTCTGTAACATCATTAAAATGCACTTACAATAATTTATTCCCATTGGCCGTAATGTAATGGAAAACTTTTGACTGTCCCTGTAATTAAACTATACATCCGATTGTCATAAAATTTGCAATGACTCGACAAAATTTTGCAGCAATTATATATTTAAAATTTCAGACCATTCGGTTAAGTAGTTTTTTCTCTGTTATGTGCGGACGGACAGACAGACAGAATGACGACTATAGGTGCTACGTATTTATATAATTACGAACGCACCTAAAAAATGATGCAGATTTTAATCTTCTTTTATTGATTAAGCTTTTTATTTTTCTCTAATTTCATTGCATGATAAAAAGTACTTAATGTCATATAGATATCAATGCATTTTGCAAATTTTATATGAAGCAAATACTATAACATATATTATTAATATCTGGTAAACTTATTTTAGAATTTCCTCAATGAATTAGTCATTATTTTGTTTCTGTGTATAACTTTTTATATCCCTTTTGTTAATTTGTTTTTAAAATATTTTATTATTTTTAATAGAATGAAATAATATATGTTATTTAAATTTTGTGATTTCAATATTTTCTTCTTCTAGATTATCTGTTTGTTGATAAATTTAGTAGTTGTGAAAATCTTTCAAACTCTCAAACTAAAAGATTAAGACTTGGTTATGAATCAAGAATGAAGAAAATTGGTCTAATTACATATGAACACATTTTATCTCCATTAAGTTTATTGTCAAAAGTTAAAGATCTTGTCCTAGTCAAAGGTAATGTTTTTACTGTTTTTTGCATATTTTATATTATATTTATTTGTGTACCTTTTGCATCCTTTTCCGTACTTTTTTGGCATACATAAACATATTTGTTCCAAGAATGTTTTTTCCCTTTCTTTTTTTATAACTGAATATCACACGCATCTAGCATTTACTGCTGTTAAGACAGAAATACAGTAAATTCTGTCTAAGGCAGACTCTGTGCAAGCCGGAAATCTGTCTACCGTGGAAAAATTTTCAAGTCCCGGCGAACCCATAGAAAATAACATTAATTCTTGCTGCATAAGGCAGAATCTGTCTAACGCGGAAACGGAAAGGATTTTAAGGTCCCACCGAAACCAAAATTTTGCATAAGGCGGAAAAAAGGATAATTTAAAAATGAGAGGCATTTTATTTATTAAACTTTAAAACGGATAAGTCAAATACCCAATGTCGAGCATGTTAGTTAAATTTCCTAACACTTTGAAAAAGTTAATTCAAAAGGACGGGAACTGTTTAAATTTTAAGAAATTTATGCTTGTGCCATTTTTTTTATATGCAAAATTATATTTAAAACTTAATATTTCTAGTAGAATGAGCATTTATCAAAATATATATTTTCGAAAGTGCAATATATTATACTTTAAGGATGTACTCAAATTTAAAGTTATAGCGCTCTGTCTTATTCTCGAAGTTTTTTTTTTTTTTTTTGGGGGGGGGGGGGGGGGGTTAGTTTTTTTGTGTGTGTGTGTAAACTTCCAATTCGCATGTATTACATCAGTACTAGGAAATTGAATAGCATTTCTCATTTATCTATAAAGACAAAAGATCTTTCCGAATTTCAGTTTTCAACTGATTTTTGAGTCAGGAAAATCAATAAAAAATCATCAAATTCGAAGATTTTTTTTTTTTGGGGGGGGGGGGGGAGGGGGGGGGGGGCTTTTTTGCATAAGCCGGAATATTGTCTACCACGGAAATTTTTCTGAGTCCCGATCGATTCCGCCTTAGACAGAGTTTACTGTACTTTTAATAGTTAATTTTATCTTTACATAATTCTTCCCATCTATAGTTCAAAAATTTAAGAGGAAGCGCAAAAACCATTCAGTATAATGCAGTTAAAATGTTTTTTTTATTATTAACTTCATTCTATTGCCAATATAATTAACAAGATATCATCAACATAAATTTATGTCACTATCAAAAATCATTACTTAGATAAATTATTGGCTATTGGCCTAAAAGTTTCCTATATTCTCTAATTTTCACATATTCAATTTTTTTTTTGCCTACGTTCAAGAGAAAACTTTTGGGTGAGATCTCAAACAATTTTTTTGTTAATTTCACATTGATCAAAAACTTTGTGTATGTAAAGGAGGGACTGCAATTAAGTCAACAAGTAATTTTAATTTTTTTTTTAACAGTTACATTATTTGGAAAGATTATTTCAGAGTGATATTCAACACATGCAAATTACTTACAAAATATGTTTCAAGTACAGTGGTTGGTGGAAAAAATGAAAATCTACATCTAACCAAAAGTGTTTGGTAGAAGAGGAACATTCACAAATTTTTTAATTGAATCATGGCCATATTTCAGAGGAGGATATATTGAATATTTATGAACATTTTACACAGAATATGATTTAATTACAATTATTTTACATTCTGTATAAAAATTGTATTGTTTACTTTAAAGTCAATACTGTGTTTTGAAATCAGATAAGACTTAAGAGATATGCAGTATTTTTTAGTAGTAAAACATACACAACTTTACACTAGACTTCTTTCCTGTCTTTAATATCTTATCCTAAATTTAGCCTTTGATAAAAGGCTAAAATTTCTGCAAATAATTTATAAAAGCCTTTTTTATAGGTTGCAGAGCCTTTGATAAATTTTGATGGCCTTTGATAAAGAGCTAACATTTCTGCATATAATTTATCAAAGCATTTTTACTTCTATTTTTACCAGAAGAAATTATTGGATTTGGAAAAAATTTAGACTTCTGGTTTTCGACAGATTTATACCTTTTAGAAGGTCCTGAACAGGATTCCACTGCTTTTAGAAAATGTCTGTATGTGTCTGTAACAATAATTTTGTGGGCGCTCTATCTCAAGAACTAATGCATGGAATTTAATAAAACTTAGATTTAGTTAGAACTTGATATAAATTGGTGCTGATTAGTTTTTGGTGTAAATCGCCCAACATGTGGCACAGCTATGCTGCATTTTTCACGATATCCATAATAGATCTATCTCAAGAACTATTGCATGTATTTTCATCAAACTTCAAATTCTGTTAGACATCAACATAAGTTGTTGCTGATTAGGTTTTGGTGTAAATCGCCTAACAGGTGGCTCTGCTATGGTGCATTTTTCAGGATTTACCAATTTTAGTGTTTTAATTTGTGTATTCATTGCTTAGTTTTTCTTTAAATTTTAGGGTTTATATCTCAAGTTGATGAGAATACTGCAATCTCATGGTTAGAATGCTCTCTTTGTTCTGGAGAAAACTTACTTGAAGATTCAAAGTATGTTTTTTTTTTTTTTTTTTTTTTTTTTTTTTTTTTTTCCCAGTATATATTTTTAGTTAAAGTTTATTTTTACTTTTTTTAATATTTTTGTATTTAGAAAAAGTTGATGTTGATTGTACAAACCCTGTTTTCTTTACTGGTTCAGCTTTGGGAACAGTATTCTAATTGTGGGAAAAAATAATTTAGCTTAAAACTGGTTGTAAAAACTTTTTGTGTGTGTGTGTGTGTGCATATATGTGTAATTCGTTTTTTTTTTTTTTTTTTTAAACTTTAAGAAGAACTATATAATGATGCCATAATAATCAAACTAACTAGTTTATTAAATTAGGTTAATGACATAGTCTTTGAATAAAATTCTTTCATAAACTATTTAAAGGCCCTTTTCAATAATAATTTGCTCACTAATTTATCATTTGGCTTATAGAACTATACTAACATATGTACTATATGAAATTTTTTAATTAAAAATTTCTTTTATATTTTCCCATCTATTGTATATTTTTATAATGTAGCCACTTTCTGCAACATTATAGAAATTGTTAGTACCTTATTTTATGGAAGAATAGCCGCACCCATCGTAAACGCTGCACTCTTCAAAATTGGTCTGAATAAGCTTTAAAATATCATAATCGTTGCACCCGTCGTAAACACCACACCTGTGTCTTTACTCCTACTTTTTTTGACAGTGTCTGATTGATATAACTTTAATCAATGTGTTCTGAACAGTGTAGGGCGCCTTATTTTTAATAACTTAAGATTCTAAAAATTTATTTAAAAATATTTAAATCAGGTTTTATATATTTGTATGTAATTTTTAAATTAAGGAGATGTCAATTGGTATTAAAACCATCCAGAGTACGGGACATGGACCCCTCACCTTAGGCGCTCCACATTTTTTAAAAAGTGATCGGCGCAACTTAGCATGTTTTTTACGTCACATCCACTTTAGTCCTTTTTTAGTTTCTATTCGAAGTCCCCAAAAATCTGAGTCGTCAGTGTCTGAGTGGAAGAGTTGTAAATTTTCTTTGGTCCACCGGTATGGTTTGGTATTGGTATCATCATTGGAAATGTCACAGTTTTCACTATCGGCAAAGTCAGAAAGTTCCGCGTTGTTGAGCAGGGGACTTGAGAACAGTCTTAAGGAATTTTTACTTTATCCCAATTTTACGCTCATGGAAGAAAAAAAAAACATATATGCCACACTTGACAAAACATTAACTTTCAAACTCGTAAACGCCGCGGCGTTTCTTCCATAAAATATGGTAAAAACTTTTTTTTTTGTTGTTGTTTTGATGCATTTAAAGTTTGTGGTTAAATTTCTTTGCAGTTCAAGTTTAGATAAAAAAATAAAATATAATGGTTAAACAATAAGTTTTAAACTTGCTTAATATAAATGTTTAAAAAATTCGTAACTCAATTTCCATTTCTTAGTATGCTATAAGATCAGTCTTCATTTCCTAGATATGTATTTTACTTGTTTAAATTTTAGAATTATTTTCCCCATTTAGAAAATGTCAAGGAGTAAAATTATTCATGAATATTTTTGGAAAATTTCAAAGAACTTTGCCATGCTAAAACCAGAACTAAAACATTCCATATGATACTTTCATGAATGAAAAATTAAATAATTGCTTATTAAGCTTAAATATTTGTCAGCCTTTTGAAAATTTACATATTAAAGTAAATACGTAGAGAATAGTGCATCATTTTCTAGAATATAAGACTTATTATCATGGCTGTGCTATCAGGCTGACATATCCACTTTCTGCTATGTCATGCGACAGAGGCATTTTAACTCAAAATGGAATGAAAATAAATAAATCAATAAGAAGAAGAAGAATATTCTGACATACTTCTAAATCTTTTTTGTAGAGGACTTTCTTTAAATATTCTTAATGATAATGTAAATTGTGATATGGATTTTAGAATCTAAAAATATGAAAAACGAAAGAATAATAATTTTTTACTATCATTTTTATGTCAATTTAACTATTTTTTTCTAGTATTATAGGTAAATATTAAAAAAAAAAAAGAAAGAAAAACTAAAAAAAAAAAATTACTCTTAAAATTGTAACCAACTCTGAAAATTTTGAAAGGGACTGAAATTAATCCCTGAAATATTTTTTTTAGTTGATGCTGCATAAGACGTGTTACACAATATTTGATGCTCTTTTGCATATGATATGGGAAATTATTAACTGTTAAGAACATGTATTTATGCTTTGTAAATATTTGAATTTCTGTTAGATAGCTCCAATAATTTTTTTCCCCATAAATATCTGTATTTTACATAGTTTATGTAATAATTCTTATTAAGACATTGAAAGATTTAAATAGTTACATTGATATGTTTATAATACATGTGCATAAGAATATCCATCTGAAATATTTTTATTTTGATAACTCCAACTCTCCTCACCCCACTTCTTTATCATATTATGTAAATATCATATTCATCATGTGTGAATTGACGCAAAATCATTTAATTGTACTCATTTAATTAAGCAAATTGAGCTTTTCTGTATTTTTAAAATTAATTTAGTCTTTATTTTATTTTATTTTATTTTTTGCAGTTACCCAGCTTTTTGTATTTTTATATATTTATTAAAAATAGAAGTATTTATTTCTTCCTTTTGTGCATTTATTTCAATGTTTCATCCATTTACTGCTTTTTGGTTTCTTTTAATTACATTTGTAAAGGTAGTACAAAATCTTGCTTTTTTTTTTAGTGTTTCTAAGGTAACATGAATTTGTGCTTACTAGCTATGCTGTTATTGTATGATAATTCAAAACTTAAAGACTAATTAAACCACAGTACACAAGGGGGGACCCAAAAATAACCAGAATGATAGTACTTTGTGTATGCTTTTGTGTAGCATGCATTCCTCCTACTAGGTGCACATCACACAACTTGTTCTGAACTCAGTGTTGTCACCTGGATAGGTTGTGTCTGGTCACAGTGCCTTTTTTTGTAAAAATATTTTTGCTTGCTTCTTGTTTTTTGTAATGTCGGACTTAAGTGAACAGCATGTGGCTGTGAAATTTTGCTGCCTGCCTTGGAAAAATGTAGCAGAAACAGTTTTGATGTTGCAAACTGCTTACAAAGATGATGCTATAGACAAAACTCAAGTGTACAAGTGGTTTCTTGTTTAAAACAAGAAAGAAAAAATCATGCGTCAAGCATAGATTATAAAACACTTTCCAACAGGATCAGAATAATGTAACAAAACTGCACCATTTAAAAAATTTAAATATTACGTCTAATTCAACCATATGGAAGCGCATAACAGATTTCAAAACCCAATGTAAGCTGTTCCCATCCACAATCGGAAAATTATCCGAATTTTTTCAGCAGCCCTGTATTTAATATACCGATTAACTACATGCATGCCAAAAATTAGTTCACTTAAGAAATACATGTACTTTAGTTGAAAATTTCCCTTCAGCAATTTCCTTTAATAAGGACATCCTGGTACGTGAATACTTTTATGCAGCCCTGTATATATGATATAGAATTTATATATAACGAGTAACATGCAAAAAAAAATTTTTATTTAAAAGCACATACCGAATTTTAAACCGTACACTCCAGCAATTATTACTCAAAGGCAATACTGTAACCAATTTCTTTTGTGTGTCCCTGTAAATGAATAAAAAATGCTATGAATGCCCTGTTCTAACGTAATTGTAATTGTACTGAAATTCAGTGATTTATATCAGTTCCAATACATTTGAAATAGCGTAATGTCATTAAAATACTCTGCAAACGATTTTTCCCTATATACAGTAATGTAATGGAATACTTTTGAGTGCCCCTGTAAATGAACTGTTAATCCTACATACCTAATATACAATACCAAACATTCTTTGGTGACCCTAAATAACCTGTATCAATTGTATGAAAATTCGAGTATATTTACGTGAGTTAGAGCGTGAACAGACGGCCAGACAAACCAAATGCATTAACACTTTTCAACTTTGTTGGAAAGTGCTAAAAAGGTGAAATATCAATCGTTGACAAACCTCATTCTAGACGTCTTTCAAGTTCCAGAGCAGAAAAAAATGTCAAGAAAGTTCATGCAAATGTGTTTAAAGATCAGTGACGAACTGTTGAAGTAATTGCAGAGTTATCTGGCCTGATTTGTGGCTGACAGGGTATTGGTTTTTCTGCCGTAACAATTTACCTGCTCATGCGCCTTTATCAGTTCACTAGTTCTTGTCTAAACACAGCATGACTCCTTTATCCCATGTCCCCTACTCATCTGACTTTGGTCAGGACAACTTCTTTTGTTCCCACAAATGAAGAGGGACATAAAAGGACATCGTTTTAATGACATGGAAGAGGTGAAGAAAAAAGAGGCAGAAGACGGTAGCCATACAAACACATTAGTTTGGACAGTGTTTCCAAAAATTGAATCTTTGGTTAGACAAGTGTGTAAAGTTAAATGGAGACTATAAGTATATACATAAATTTATATTTCTTATATATAAATATATATAAATGGAGATTGTAAATTCCAGTTATATTCCAGTCTATAACAGCGATGATTCCTGAATCATAATGGTCATAGAACTTTTATTTAATAAATAATTTGACATAGAATTTTAACTAACTTCAAGTATATATATCCTATGCCTATAAAAAAAAAAAAAAAAAAAATAATAATAAATCTTATTTCAATGTTTGAAATTATAATTATGTTGAACTGAAGCTTTAGTTTTACTAATGATTATTCTGCTGAATAAGCTTATGAATATAAATTGAATTTTAGCTGTTTTGAACACTGTTATTTTTTAATTATTTGATTGCTATATAATTCATTATTATTTCATTTTATAGTTCTGTTATATACTGTGAAGATTGTGCATGTATTGTTCCTAAACCTGTTTTGAAAGTCAAAATGGAAGTGGTGGTACAGGATACTTGTTTATCTCCTGCAAAAGTGAAGATTCAGGTAAATTCATTCAGCTATCTTGAGATCAAATTTTTTTTTTTTTCATTCATTAAATCATAGGATTTAAAACTGCATATTTGAGAGATAAAACAATTTGTTCTTTATAAATAAGTATAATAAAAACTCTGATTTGCTCAGATGTTTTACTTTTCAGAAAAGCAAATTGCATTACTGAGTGTTTATTAATTCTATTAATTTTTAGAATGTAATTTCTGGGGCTTTTGATCACTTAGTGTAAATTTCTAAATCTTATGTTAGTCTTAAGTCTTAGTCTCCTTTGCTTGATTTTGCAGTCCAATGTTTAATTTGTGATAATTAATCTTTCTGATCATTGAGTAGAGCTATGGATTATTGTTAATCATTGAGTAGATTATGGCAAACCTATGACATATGTACCCAAGGTAGCCCATATTAAAGTTTCTCTTGCATTAATAACTTTTAAAGTAAAAATCAATTGATGGAACAAATTGAATTTTATATTTATTACAAGAACTAAAATGGTTTTAACTAATTCACAGAATTCTTTTGCATGAATTATTGCATTTTAAATTTTAGTATAGACACTTAGTGGCATCATTCTCTGAGTAAGTCATTTCATATGTATATATTCACCTAATCATTTTGTTTTTCCATAGAATTTAAAAAGACTTTAATTTTTTTCAGTTGAACTTTAAAAAATAGATCAAATAAATTTCTAGTCATATATAAAAATGACAAATTTTGAACTAGTTTTGGCATTAAATGCATAAAAATTTTTAGCTGTTAGGAGCTGAAAATTTAGGAGCTGTAACAGCTATTTTCGTGCGATTTTGAATATTGTACCACCCAAAAGTGTATGAAGTTATGCATAGAATTGAACGAAATTTTTATTTTAAGTTTATGGCTATGAAAAGCAGGTCCTCCCTGAATTTGGAAAAAATTTGCCGCTAGGGAGCGCTGTAATAGCGATTTTGCGTATTGTACCATCGAAAAGTGTATGAAGTTATGCATAGAATTAAACCGAATTTTTATTTTAAGTTCTTGGCTATGGCAAGCAGGTCCTTCCTTAATTTGGAAAAAATTCGCCACTAGGGGATGCTTTAATAGCGATTTTTGTGCCATTTTGAATATTGTACCATCGAAAAGTGTATGAAGTTATGCATAGAATTGAGCCAAATTTTTTGTATTTCTTTTTGGTCATGGCATGAAGGTCCTCCCTGAATTTGGAAAAATTCTGTTGGAAGGGGGCGCTATAATTACGATGTCTGTACCATTTTCTTTATTGTACAATCGAAAAGTGTATAAAATTATGCATACAATTGAACCAAATTTTTTGTGCATGTTTTTGGCTTTGGCCAACAGGTCCTCCTTGAATTTGGAAATATCGCGGTAAAGGGGCTCTGTGATAGCGATTTTTGTATACTTTTCTTGATTTTTCGTAGTTCTATTGTCCATCGGCGGCTCGTGCAAAGGCGGGAACTCGCTTTCTGCTGAGCCGGTTATTCACAAACATCTGATAACAACAGAATAAGGAAAAACTATTAATTTTAACAAATATCATGATATAGATTAACTCGTTTTTAGTTCATTTAATTGACTGAAGCAGGAATTTAAGATGAAAATCAAAGTTGGTGTAGTAATGAACTAATAATATTGAAGTATTAACATGTGTAACTAGTTTTTGAAATATTAAGATGTATAAGATAGAAGAAAGTTTTGGGATTAGCACATCCAACTAGTTTCCATAAGTATTTTTAGAGTTTCTTTCTTCTTAAATTATTGGAAAAGTATTTTATTTTTCAATTTGTATTTTTTTTTTTTTTAATTTCTATATCTTGCATTCATAAAATTTGTTTCAGAGGCGTCATTTGGGGAGGGCAGATTGTCCTCCATGTCTCAGTTTGTTTTATCATTATTATTATGATTACCTTTTTATTTTCTTATTACAGTAAATCACCAATTATACGTCTTTCAGAGGACTGATCTAAAATGACGTATAACTAAGAAAGACATATAATTGAATTGTAGTCACCTAAGGTGTAAAATCTTTGACTGTAGAAATATAACGCTGCAGTCATACACATTTAATTTTGCTAGCATTGGTTGTTTAAGATGCTCTATTTATTAAAAAAAAGTTAAAGCATTGAAAACAAATATTAAATGATTTTTTCTAAAGCTGAAAAATAAAAGTGAGAATTAACCTCAAATTACACTTTATTTCATTGTCAAACGTACAAACATATTTTAATTAAAATATTCTTTAATCGTTGTCTGACATGCCAATTTATGTTAAGATTTAAACAAAGCATTATGTGTGGAGTTTAAGTTCCTGGAAAGTTTTCTCAGTATTGTAAGAAACAAAGTTTCTAAGTGTATCAGTGCAGTTCAATGCATCTTTAAAAGAAGGTTGGATAACTTCTTCAGTTTCTTCTTCTTTGTTGCTTAAGGCTGTTCTTAACTGCTCTGCGCAACAAGCGCAAAACATTTTGACATATTTATAAATTCATTTTTTAACGGAATGGTATAAAATTGGAAAGCGATGGGAGCGATTTGGAACGGAATTTTTTTTTCCATTTTTTGATCAATCAATTACCTATTGAGTTATAAGTGATTTTGATCACGTGACAAACACGTTTTTTGCCGGCTCTTGAGTGCTCTTTCTTCCTTCGCATGGAAATTTGGTTCAAAACGCCCACTTTGACAATAATTTCTGAAAGATCTATTGTGTTTGCAAAAAAATGGAAAAAACAGCTCAATTAAATAGTTTCTGAACAACAACACCATTTAGTTTCATGCATTTTTGAACAAAAATAAATTAAAACTTATGTCAGAAAGTTGCCCTTTTGGATTTGAGAACACCCCTAAATGAACTTCTGGCAATCAGTTTTGTATCAGCTTATCAATTGTGCATAATTTCGATATTACATTGGCATTGCAGTTCACATACTCTTTGAAAGTAATGTCTGATTTCAGATTATTCCAATCGTTTTCAACCATTATCACAATTTCATCATCACTTTCGTTTGTTTCGCTTTCATTGGATTTTGGATACAAAACTCTTCCTCTGATGAAACAGATTTTTATTATTCCAGATTTTACTGGAGTCCATGCTAGATAGATCATGTTCATCGTCTGAAGTACGTTTACTTTTCCACGAGTATTTCCTATAATGTTTTTGTAGAGCAAGTTGAATTAATTTCTGTCTGTAGTGCACCTTTAAACTCTTGTTTATGCTGAGGTCTAAGGGTTGTAGTTAATTGGTGCAGTTAGGTGGAAAGAAAACAACCTTCAAATTTTCCAAAAAGTCAGTCTGTTGAAGATGGGCTATGCATTGATCCATAAAGTAAAACTTTATA
The DNA here is from genome assembly GCA_963932465.1 of Maratus speciosus. Lineage (NCBI taxonomy): Eukaryota > Metazoa > Arthropoda > Arachnida > Araneae > Salticidae > Maratus > Maratus speciosus. Next base: position 296,924,960 of record OZ010797.1, read on the forward strand.
ATTTTGCCGTTTCGTATTTTTATCCATCTTCTTCAGTCATTCAGTAAAAATATCAGTGGTCCTCCATACATTTGCAGAATATCTTAATGGAAGAGATTTCGTGTGTTTGAAACATCTTGGTTTCTGAGATTTCCTTATCACTAAAGCAGTCACCTTTTTTGATGCATCAGCATTTACACAAAGTATAATACTAAGGTGATCTTTACTTTTCTTGCCACCATGACAATGATCAACTTTAAAGTATAGAGTTCTTGAATGCACGAGGTGAAAGAAGAGACCAGTTTCATCAATGTTATAAGTGTCCTTCAGCTGATATCCTTTAATTTTGCTGGGTAAATTTTGTAGCTGTTCTTCAACAGAATCAACTGGAACATCTTTCGATTCTCCACTCATGAACTGACATGAAATTCCATGTCACACATTAAATTTATGCAGACATCCCTTGAAAATCAAGCGTCTCTGACATTCAATTTTGATGAAATTTCTTTTGCTTTCTCCATCAGCATAGGTCCATTCACTGGGATATTTGTTGCACGGCATTGAGATAGAAACTTTTAGTAAAATTCTTCAACATTGGGAAATTTGCCATCTTAAACTTTCGATTTCTTCAAAGTGGAGTTTCCATAAGCTGTTTCTCTGTTCTCGATTTCTTTTCTATTGTAGATAATGGTTTTCAAAGTTGAAACATGAATATCTGTTTTCTTCGCCCTTCTACTTTCTTTAAAACCTGAACTTTTATCAAATTCTTTTAAAATTTCAATTTTCTCTTTTAATGAAAATGCCTTTCGTTTTCAGCACATTTTAGGAGCACTTTAAGGTTTCAAAAGACACACACACACACACATACAAGATACAAATTGTGCTCAAACTTGTTCCAAATTGCAGTGGAATCGGGAAATGAACCGATGTTTACTAATCTCAAACTTGTGTTGTGAGCAGACTTACCCATTGTCTATTCTTTTAGTCCCACCCCCTCCACAGGTTCTACGAACTTGAAATAACCAATAGTCACACATATTCTTTGTCCATCATCTTTCCCAAATATTACTAGCACATGGTTCATACTCATCAGAGGATTGTGGGATTCAGGGGATAAATTTTGGTTTTAAAAATCAGGGGATAATGAAAAAAATTTTCTCAAACATGGGAAAACTTGCTGAACACTTGGTTACTCTGAAAAATTGAAGGTAATTGCTGCTATTTGCATGCTTTGTGATGTCATAAGGAAATCAAACTGAGACGCGTCTTCTAATAATGTGAGATATTGTAGAATTGGAAACTATTCATTCCTTCTTACAGATTAAATATATCATATGTTACATTTAATCTGTTCTCCTTCTAACATCTAGCTACATCCTCTGCCATTTAATCACTATTCACTTCTAACATCGTGAGGTTTGAAAACTGTTAAGAGGAACTTCAGAAAAATAAGGGAAAGTTTTAAATTGATATTGGCACTTGTAGCCTTCATATTATTCATAATGCTGTTTAAAGAGATAATAAAATCACAAAATGGAAATTAAATTAAATTCTTGCAACAATCTACCGAGTTTTTAAGGACAGCCTCACAAGACATGCAAACTTCATCTCTGTTGTACACAAACTAATGTTTTTCCTTTAAAATTCTGTTCATATTGTTTAAATAGGTGATGTATAGAGTTTATTTTTGCGATTACCTTTTTTTTTTTTTACTTTTGTTTTGAGGAGGGGCTCATGATACTGGTTTTAAAAATGTAATTAATTGTTGACATGGAAAAATTACGCACCCCGGAAAATACATCAGGGGATTCTCAGTGCATTTTTCCTTGGAAAATGAGCATGGGCCATATAGCAGAAAAGAAAAAAAAAAGATGCTGGGAGAATAAAATCTGAGAAAATTGGTTATGGCATAAACGATGTGTAACTGAATTTATACATTCATGTAAATGAAACACTACGACATTAAAATACATAGGGATGAATCGCGACCAAACTGAATTGATATATATGGTTCTTTACTGCATTAGTTGAATGTTTTCATTTATTTTTACCAGTATATTAATAATTCTATGTAATAAATTATAATAGTAAAAATAGTCCTTTCATAATAGCCATCAAAATTGGATGCAAGAAAAAAAAGCTTATTTCATCTAGGCAGAAAATCTGACTATTAAAGAATTTCGCCTCCGCAAGCAAAATCTGAAATGATGCTGCCGATTTGTTTATAGTTATTTAAGTTATTGGACTATCTGGAAGTTTGATTATAGACTATTTTTAATACTATTAAATTTACCTTTTGTATTACCTCCAGTTACATTCTTATTGTTCAAAGTTATGTTATTATATTACTCAAAGTTATCTTCGCATAAGGTGTTAAGTCCCAAATTTCTGTATTTAACAATTTTTATTACTTTATCACTGCTTGTGTGAGTTAGTTTGTTTAGATTTAATTTTCTAGTGTAAAATTAATACTAAATAAGAGGAAATTAGATTCTAGATAAAATTATCCATTAATTACATCATGCAAATTTCGTTTTAGGTTTTCCTTCCTCCCTTTATATCACAGGTTGTCATGCTTGAGTGACACCTCCTCTCCTCTTGTGGCATCATACTTTTGCAATCGTTAATTTAGAATTAACTTTGATTTAAACAACATTGTGATAATATAACTAACCCCCCCCCCCCCCCCCCCCCCCAGCATAATTGCTTTGCAATTCCATTCGGTGTCTTGATGCAATCCCTATTTTCTAGCAACTCCAGGCATAATTGTTTCACGTTTCCATTCTGGATCATGTTGCGATTCCTTATTTTCTATGCATTCAATTTTTAGATTCCACTTGATAAAAATGTGCTCCTCCCCAACTCCTGACAATTTTATTTCCTTACCTCCAAGCACATAATCATTAAGAGTTCACAGAGTTTCATAATTATAAGAATCGTTTAATATAAAATCATTATAAAAAGGTAAAATTTATAATTTATTTTAATAATTACAAATTAAATAAATTTATAATTAAATAAAATTATAAATTAGTAGAAAATTAAAAATTAAAAATATTGTAAATTTAAAAATATGTTAAATTTAAAAAGTAACAAATTTATTAAAGTTATTTGGAATTTTTTTCCCTTATCTTTGTAATGAAGTCGCTAATTTGTAGTTACAGTAAATAATCTTATCATATAAATCTCCTCTCCTCTGAAATTTTCACTTCGCCGCCTTCTCTCCATATATATAGTGTTACGAATATTGTAAATATTTAGTGTGTGTGCTTAAAAATAATGTAAATGGTTCAATTAAGCTCTATTCATAAGCTAATATTAGTTTTTGTTGCATTGAAATATCTCAATTTGTTGATCTTCTACAAGCAAGTAAATTTGTGAGAGTCTATGGAAATTTGGCGAGATACTGGAAATAGCGCCAAGTTGGCATCACTTTTGGTGACTGATTTTGGCCGCCAAATTTGGCGATAAACTTGGCGACAGAACTAATCCCCCCCCCCCCCCCCCCTGGTAACCCCTCTTATAGAGTCAGAAAGCTCTGACCAATAAGATGCGTTTCGCGGTTTCTACAAATATATAGAAGGATTACTTCAACAATTAAAAAATCTTTTAAGATTATGTAAGAAAATAAAATTAACCTTAAAAAATTGACATTTTCATTAGCTAGCTGTAATACTGAATCCATGAACTTTCATATTAGTCTTTGATATTATTTACTATAGCCATGCCTCATACTCCTTTTGGGCATTATTAAGAAAATGGCTACCTAATTATTTTCATAGGTTAGATATAACGTCACAATATATTACTCCTTCTCTCACTCTGTAACACTTTCTGAGTCCTCCTTTACTTCTCTTGAAGTGTGACTTGTTAATTATACATGATCTCTTATTAGAATATAGGAAACTAAAATAGTTTCTTTTTTTATCCAGCTGTTATCATCTACTATAAAGAAAATCCTTAAAATAAGTGAAGACAATTATCAGGTAAGTTATCATTCTAGTGTTACTGCATGGCAAGATTATAACATTACTTCATTCTTTAAATTTTCCCCATTTATTCACATGTTTACTGCACCTAATTTTTATTTATTATTTATTGCTTTTTGTTTATCAGATTTTTTTATATAAAGAATTGGGATGTACCGAATAAGTCTTTGTAGAATATTCAGATAGCCAAATAGCAGCTATTTGACCAAATATAAAACGTTTGATTGACTGAATACTCTTATATTTTAGAAATACAGAATTTAAAGGAATTAAAATTTGTTTTTAATTTCTTTCAGCCTGTAATAAAAAAAAAAATTAAAATTAATATTTAACAAATTTAGGGGTAATCGGCATCTAGAGGCATGAATTAATGAAAGCTGTTCTTTAACAAGACATATTTATTTGTAGACAGAACACAAAAACAGGTATCATATTTATACTTGAATTCTGGCTTACAACTGAAGCTGCATTACCACAAGCTTCTTATATCTATTTATATAAAATCCAAGTCTCTGTGTGTCCCTCACAATTCTGGTTGGACCACCTCTTTAATTGTGGCCATGTTACGCTTCCTATGGAGAAATTGATATCAGCTTCAACAATGAGTAATTGTTGAAAAGTACTAATACAGGGTTTTTTAAAGTAGAAAGCAATCAAATAATTTAAAAACTATTTATTAGTTTAGATTTTTTTTTTTTTTTTTTTTTTTTTTTTTTTTTTTTTTTTAGTTGAAGCAAAATGTTTACTTGCAAATAAACAGTCTTTTGAAACTTGATGAATCATTTAGGCTAACCCTGTATTCTAAGTAGGTTACAATATGGAGTATAAGAAATTAGTGATCAAGAAATTGAATTTTAAAGTAGAAAGCAATCAAATAATTTAAAAACTATTTATTAGTTTAGATTTATTTTATTTTATTTATTTTATTTTTTTTTTTTTTAGTTGAAGCAAAATGTTTACTTGCAAATAAACAGTCTTTTGAAACTTGAAGAATCATTTAGGCTAACCCTGTATTCTAAATAGGTTACAATATGGAGTATAAGAAATTAGTGATCAAGAAATTGAATTTTAAAGTAGAAAGCAATCAAATAATTTAAAAACTATTCATTAGTTTATATATATATATATTTCTTTTTTGAAGCAAAATGTTTACTTGCAAATAAACAGTCTTTTGAAACTTGATGAATCATTTAGGCTAACCCTGTATTTTAAGTAGGTTACAATATGGAGTATAAGAAATTAGAGATAAAGAAATTGAATTTTAAAGTAGAAAGCAATCAAATAATTTAAAATCTATTCATTAGTTTATAATTTTTTTTTTTTTAAGCAAAATGTTTACTTGCAAATAAACAGTCTTTTGAAACTTGATGAATCATTTAGGCTAACCCTGTATTCTAAGTAGGTTACAATATGGAGTATAAGAAATTAGTGATCAAGAAATTGAATTTTAAAGTAGAAAGCAATCAAATAATTTAAAAACTATTCATTAGTTTATATATATTTTTTTTTCAAGCAAAATGTTTACTTGCAAATAAACAGTCTTTTGAAACTTGATGAATCATTTAGGCTAACCCTGTATTTTAAGTAGGTTACACTATGGAGTATAAGAAATTAGAGATAAAGAAATTGAATTTTAAAGTAGAAAGCAATCAAATAATTTAAAATCTATTCATTAGTTTATATATATATTTTTTTTAAGCAAAATGTTTACTTGCAAATAAACAGTCTTTTGAAACTTGATGAATCATTTAGGCTAACCCTGTATTCTAAGTAGGTTACAATATGGAGTATAAGAAATTAGTGATCAAGAAATTGAATTTTAAAGTAGAAAGCAATCAAATACTTTAAAAACTATTCATTAGTTTATAATTTTTTTTTTAATTGGGGCAAAATATGTTATGTTGAAAATATTTTTAAAATGGTGTAAAATACAGTACAGTTGAAAGAAACATAAATGTATCATAACATCTAATGAAAATGCAATGTATTTTTAAAGAATTCATCTTTCTTCTCCAAACACAAAAAGATATATTACCACTATAAGAAAAGCAGAAGGGTTTGTGACTTTCTCTGTAGACTTTCATGTCTGGAAGCTACTGGTAGAGCAATGGCATTTCCTGGAGACCTTGAATCAAGGTTAAGGGCCTACGTCCTTGTGGGCTTCCACTACACTGAAAGTTTATGGCCGACCCAGAAGTGTGATCCCCAAACTGTGTGATTTAATCCTTGAGTATATGGATTATTATCATGATGACCATGTCATCCAATGGTGCATTGGAGCTCAGGCCGAGTGACGTGCGCTGGGCAGTGCTCGGCAATAGACGATTGCAGGGTCATGGCAGCATTACGTGGTTAACCCGGGAGAACTCGCTGCATGAGATTTTCTCTCACAGTCGTACTTTTTTAAGACTCCTATTTAAATCATTTTTCATTTTAATCAAAATTTCAAAATGTTTTTCAATTATTTTACTTATTTTGTGAATAAAAGTACTAAGCCAACCAAAAAAAGTTGATATTATATGAATGTAAAGTAAACGAAAAGCAATTGGGCATTCTCACTAGCGAGTTCTCCCGGGTTAAAAGCCCTGTCCGCTCCATAGGGAGGTCCGCCCAGTCTGACTTGTGCATTTCTGGGGTCCTCGGATCTTATACCGTCGGACGAAGGCTTGTTGCTTTGTGGCGAGAGCTAGTTTTTTTTTACCACTATAAGAACAAAAGTAAGATTGCTAGCCTTGCTTCTGCTCTCATAGTACTAATCAGGATTTGAGCTGAGGTTAAAAATTTTTCAGCAAAAAAAGAAAAAAAAAAGTTAAAAATCAGATTTTATTTATTTTTAAGCACATTGCTAAAAGGCCAATATACTCATGTATATGCATTCCCCCATTCTTTTCAACATTTTTATAAGTTTTATTTTCATTTGCAAAATTAGTCATGACATCTTTAAACAATCACTTATAACTTATTTAGAAAGAAAATCTTGAATTATAAGCTGAAAAAGATAATTTTAATCGTCAGAGACAAATTTAATTCTAATACTTTATATAAAATATAATATAATAACTATTAATAAATAAGGAGGAACCACATGTTAAAAACATTATTATTTTTTAAAACCTTTTGGTTTACATTTTATATTTTTTCTTTTGTTTATGTTAGCCCATTTTATAAGTGTATCCTGAAAAATGAACTGAAGGTTCTTTTCCCAGTTTCTTCATCATCTGTAAACTGCTCACATTAGTATTGGATTGCCTGTTTCTAATATTTTGATTAGGTCTAAACAGCTAAAGCCTCTTTCAAAGTCAATAGTATGCATTGGATGCATAAAATTCTGTTTAAGATTACATTAATGGATATTGCTCAAACTCATTTGCATACAAAAATTCAAGCAATTTCTTAGTCATGTTTTAGTAAAATTCTTTAATGGTAATGTAAAAACCTCTTGTTTTATTTTCGCATTCTGAACAGTGTTTTCACTAAAAAAGATGCAAATGTAGCAAAAACACTAGTGCTAAAACTTCTTTTTGCGCTTGAAGAAGAAAAATGATTTCTTTAGGAATGAAGTTTTAAGAGGTTTCTTTCAGTAATACTTTATTTTGTACCTATAATCTTATTTCTTAATTATAAATTTGTTTATCATTTTTTATAGCCCGAGTGCAATATATCTGACGTTTTGAAGAAGAACACTGGTTTACTTTGTTGTTATCTTAAAGCTGCTGAGATGACAGAAAAGCAGAAAGTTTTTCATCTGAGAGAAATCAATAGCTGTTAGCTATTCTTTGATTTTAGCTAATTACATTATTTTATAATTACAGGTTAATTTAGTTACTACATATTTAATGAATGTAAATATTAAGTGTGCTCAGTAAAAACGACACTTCCTAAACATTTACATGTCTTTTGAAAAGTGAGTAGTTTAAAAAAAAACAGAACTTTCTGTATCAGTTTGCAGCAGATCAAAAAGGATCTGCGACCCAACAATACTGAACCAAAAAGAATTAATATTAACCCTTAAAATAAGCAAAGTTTGTGTTTGCTAAGAAAATATAATAAGCTGCAATAAATGAAGAGACTTTAAGTAAATGTTAAAAAATGTTTTAAGCCTATCATTTCTTTTTAAGCAGTTAGATTAATCTGAAAGGACTAAAATAATTTGCAGAGACTGCTGCACTGCATCTGCTATGAGGTCAAGAACAAAAATTTAATAGGTTCATTCATTGGGCAGAAGATTCTTGTAATTTCCAAAGTATAGAAAACAGTCTTGCAGACCTGTATTCTACATCTTGAAATTCACATACATGTTTCACCTGTTTAAGGAAATTATTATTATTATTATAAAACTATTGCTTTAAAAACTAGTTGCTTTTTCTAAACATACTTGATTGTTAAAGCTATTTTGTATTTATTGCCATTTATGTCATCCAATGTTTCAGTGCTGTGTTGTGCTTTTTTATTTGAAACAGGAAGTTTTAGTTTGTTTGTTCATTTAAGTGATACTATTATTTGTTTCTATCTTGTTAAATATGTATTCTGTGATAATATTTAGTATGTTTCAGAGATATTTTCTTTGAAACTTTCTTGAAAAGTTCTTGTTCTTTGTAATTATTACATTTTCATTGTACATTGATCATCTTCATTTCATATTTCAATGTTTCCCAACCTTCAAGACAAATATATTTTGAATCAGAAAATCTATTTAATGAAATGTATCTTGTTTTTATGTAGTATTTATTTGGTTTCATATATTAAATAAAATTTCTGGTTAAAAATGTGTTTATTTAACTTATTAAAAAAATAAAAATCCCAGAAGATTTGGCAATGACATTTCATGTTTTTCCTTTTTTCAGTAGCACAAATATTTTTTTTTTCTTTAATTATGAAATATGCTTACTAACTTTTTGTGTGTTTTCCCAGTAAAGATGAAGTTTTAAAAATGTATTTATAAATTATTTTCACAGAAAGATTTTTTTCATTTAAGTTTTCGAGATATTTGACTGTCATTTTAAATATATAAAATGCTACTTGCTTTTTAACGTGTAAGAAATAAAAGCAATTTCTAACTAGATTGAGTTATAATTAAGACAACATTAGTAGGTTTTGTTTTGTACAATTTTGTGTTTCATTGGTCAGTTACTGGTGCAGCCATTCTATTCAAAAATTTCTGTATTATAAATAAAATAAAGAAGATTCTCCTTATTTTGAACAAGAAAACACACACACACACACACAAAAAAAAATCCAAAACTCAAATTAATGAAAGCACACAATTTTAAAAGACACTGTCAAGTGTCGAATGGTGTGAGTAGCGAAATACCCATAGTCGCTGGTTCATGAACTACACTTATTGATTTAATTTACTTTATATACAAAGAATATTATTTACAGTTTATACATTATTCAAAGAATTATATACATTATTTGAAGAATATTGGATCCAACGAATGCACCATAGGTCCACAGAGATTGTCGAAAACCAAACAACTGAACTATTATTAAAGGTTGCCAAACGGGCAAACCTAAATTACAGAAGAATGCACCATAGAGGCATGCGCGACAGTCAAGGTTAAGAGAAGCCGTAACATACTGGCCCCCGTTGACAGGTGTCAACATTCAACATAATAACACTAAATATAACAATAAACAATTGCGAACAATAGGAATTAAATTTCTAAAAACAATTTACACTATATTTTCCAAAAAAAATTACAAATATACTTTTTCCAAATAATATGCACTTAAGTTTTTCAAAAATGAGAATTAGATAAATTATAATGCAAACAGTGGTTACACCTGCATATCATAAAAGACTATTATCAAAATTAGCACTCAATACACATAGTAAACTAATAAAATTAACAAAGTTTATAATATTTAATTAAAGAAAATATATAGATATGGTAACAGTTAGATTTAGATTCTATGTGAAAACTGGAGCAAAGAATTGCGTTCTGTTATCCCAATTTTAACTTGATATACATAATAAACTGTTCAAAATAAAAATATACAATAATGATGATAATAATGCAATGAATTAAATGTTTTAAGATAATAGAAATCAGCAATCATCTAATGGAAGAGGACACACTTTTGAGACGGACCTCGTAACTATACCTGTTGCTGTTTTGATGTGTAAAACTCTTTTTTATCAGAGCCATGTATTACTTTAAGGACACGACCTAATGCCCATTTACCAGGAAGTAAATTATCCTCCTTTAGGATGACCATACATCCTTCTTTTAGATTTTCTTTTTCAATGTACCATTTTGTGCATTGCTGTAAATTAGCCAAATATTCCGTGTTCCATTTTTTCCATAAAAGTTGGGTCATTTGGGTTAATTTTTGCCAGTTAGACAACCTATTATCATTAATTTTGGTCATATCCGGTTCAGGAATTGAAGTAATTGGTCAGCCTATTAAAAAATGGGCAGGGGTCAAGACTTCAATTTCATTTGGATCTGACGACAAGGGAACTAAAGGTCGAGAATTTAAAATTGCTTCAATTTCAGTGGTTAATGTCCAAAATTCTTCGAGTGTGACTCGAGAATTGCCTAAGACTCTTTTGAGATGACATTTAAAGGATTTCACCACAGCCTCCCATAATCCACCAAAATTGGGTGAACGAAGAGGAATGAATTTCCAGTTAACAGCCTCAGAGGTCAAATAATTAGACAAAGCATCATCGGGTTTACATACCAGGGCATGTAATTTCTTCAACTCTTTATTTGCACCTACAAATGTAGTTCCATTATCTGACATTATAGTTGTGCTTTTACCTCTTCTAGCGAAAAATTGTTTCAGGGTGGCAATAAAGGATTCAGATTTTAAATCTGTTACTATATCCAAATGAATTGCCTTTGTGGCGAGACAAACAAAAATTGCAACATAAATTTTATTATAATTGCCCTTTCTCTGATTTTTATACTAAATCATAAAGGGTCCACAGAAATCAATCGCACATTTTTGAAATGGTGGGCTAGGGTTTACTCGTTCTGAAGGCAAATTTCCCATTATTTGGTTTGCACTTATTGGTTTGTTTCTGAAACAGGTTATGCATTTATGAACTATTTTACGCACTAAAGATCGCCCATTTATTACCCAATATTTTTGCCTGACATGATGTAATAAGGATTGTGGCCCTAGATGGAAAAACTTGTTATGAAAATATTCAAAAATAATTTCACTTAATTTATTATTGTGGGGTAAAACAATAGGATGTTTGTTTTCATAGGTCAGACTGGAGTTGTCTAGGCGACCTCCAACTCTGATAATTCCTGCAGAATCTAAATATGCATTCAAAAATTTTAATTTACTTTTACCTGACAGGCTCTTCTTGTTCTTCAGTTGTTTATCTCTTCAGAAAATGTAGAATACTGTACCTGTTTAATCAGGACAACTTCTGCTTTTTTCAACTCATCAATTGTTAAAGGACCACTTTTTTTTTCTTTAACATTTTTACAATTTTCTATAAATCTAAAAATATAACTAATAATACGAATCAATTTTAAAAAATCATTAGTCAAAGTAAACAAACAATTATACAGTAAATTTTCAGTCTTAACTGTGAGGTTAATGTCCTGAACTGATTTGAATACTAACACATAGTCATTATTTGTTTCTAGATCTACTGGATTATTTTCTGCATGCTGAATTTTGTCACGAAGAAAGTTCGGACCACAAAACCAAAGGTTGCAATTCAAAAGTTCCTTAGCGTCCAGTCCTCTAGATATTACATCAGCTGGATTATTATCCGATGTCACATACTGCCATTGGTAAGAGTCTGTAAGTTCTTGTATAGTGGCAACTCGGTTACTCACAAATGTTTTTAACAAATGGGGTGGTTTCCTAATCCAAGCAAGTGAGATCGTGGGGTCATATATAACAACAGTCCTTTACGGGTTCAGATTCCTCCACTAACTCCATATGATTTAAATTTTTATACTCGTCCATAAATTCCGAATACAGAGGTTGCAAGTTTGAATCCCTATCTAATCGGTGCCAAACTTGATCGAGTCTTTTTTCAGCTAATTTTTTTGATTCTCCTAAAAATGTAGCATCCTCTATAGGCATGCTCACAACGTACTGACCAGTGGCAGTTCGATAATGCGTAGTTTTAAAATGATTTTCGCAAAATTTCTCTTCTTCACTAAGCAGCAAACTGGAATCATTAATATTTTCGATTTCCCAAAATTGTCGCAAGGATTGTTCTATTTTTTCATTTTGAGTGAGTAGACCACAATATTGAGAATCGTTTGGGGAATTACTCACAACACCGTTAGCTACATATCCAAACACGGTGTCTTGAAATAACAAGTTTTGTCATGAGCAGCGAATTTGACCGGATTTCAATAAATCAAAAAAGCATTGAGCACCCAATAATAAATCTATTTTTCCTGGTATATTAAATTTAGCATCTGCTAACGAGATATTAGTGGGTATATCAGCAATGTCTACTCGAATGGGTGTAAGTGGGGTTATTTCTGTAATTTTTGGCACTAAAAGAAATTCCAGTTCCCTTGTGAAATCTCTATTTTTATTTGAAATCAGTTTCAATTTTATAATTTAGTGTCGTAGCTGTGCCATTCAGCCCAGATATAGGAGCAAAAACCTTTGTTTTCTTTAAACCCAATTTTTTTTTTTTTTTATTCGAAGAAGGAAAACAATTAGAAAGACTTTGCAATACTGCTACATGAGGCGCCACATTTCTTTCCCCCCGGTCAACTGTCTGCTCCTTTTCTGCCTTTTGATTTCGAGATTCATTATTAGAAACAATTGATTTATCTCTATGTAATAGAGTGTTATGAGATAGTGATTTACAATGTTTACATATGTGTTTTGACACACAATTAGAAACTAAATGAGATTCCGAAAAACATTTCAGGCAAAGCTTATGCTTTTTAACGATAGCATATCGTTTACCAAACTGCATATTAAGAAATTTCTTACATTTATATAGAGGATGAAATTGATCACAAATAACACACTGCCTCTCTGAACTCGAATTTACTAACAAAGATTTCGATTTTATTTCACTAGGGATTTTTGATCTAGTTACGTTTCTATTTATACTTTCGAGCGATTGGCTCCTTTTTTCTAGAAACTGCATTAAACTGTCAAAGCTCGGGACTTCAGATGTGTTTATTGACAATTCGTACGGCTTCCTCGACTCCTTATCCAATTTTGCTAAAATTATGGTTGTAAACAAAATGTCCGAGAGTTTATTTCTTTCAAATTCCAAGTTGTTTATAGCTCTAATATTTTTTGTTTATAACATCTACTAATCGCCTTAGCTCTTTAGATGACTTGTGTGCAATTCTTTCGAAATCTAATATAGCCTTTAAGTGTATATTCACAATAATTCGTTTATTCTCAAATCTATTTTCTAATGCTTTAAACAATGAATCGAAAAAAAAGGGAAAAAACAGCTCAATTACATAATTTCTGAACAACAACACCAGCTAGTTTCATGCATTTTCGAACAAAAATAAATTAAAAGTTATGTCAGAAAGTTGCAATTTTGGATTTGAGAACACCCTTAAAGTATGTTCAAATGTGTTAAAATTTTCAGCTGTAAAATTTTAATAATACTTATTTTACTTTTAGTGTATTAACTAGATGCAAAACTTTAGAAACTGACAAAAATTGCACTTACTCAGTAATTTTTTTTTTTTTTACTTTCAAATGGAATGAACTTTTAAGGATTCTTTATTTTAAGTATCCAAGTTCAAATTAAACTGAGTCAACTGTAATGCAAAAGAAAATTCAACAGGATAAGATAACAATTAAAGGAAAAAAAAAAAAAAAGGAAAATTAAAATTAAAATTGATTTGAATAGTTTTTAAATACTATATATATATTTATAACGTAAATGTACTATATATATTCTGTTAAAATTCTTCAAGAGTATTTTTAATAAGATGATTTTAATTAGATGTATTTTTAATAAGTTCCATATAACCTATGTTTTTTATGTACAGTATGTTAAAAAAATAAAATAAAAAAAAACAATCTGAGTCATGACTATTTCGAAAGAAAAATGATGCACAATTCATCAAAATTGTGATATTTGTCAAACAACCGGGGGAAAAAAAAAAAAAAAAATCTGAGGAATTCGAACAGCACACAAAAATAAGAAAAATTTGAAGACTGATAGCAGAAAAAAGTAATTTTATCAAAGGATTGCAGAAATAAATAGCGACTTTCGTTCTGTGCCCATTTGTTCATTCTAAGATTTGGTCTGGGAAAGTCATGGAAATTGCCAGATATGTTTTGCTGGGTAGATTGTAATGTGTAATGTGTAGCGTGTAGATTGGGAAAAAAAAGATGAATTCAAATTCTATTTTTTTAATTTTTGTTAATTAAAATTGTAATTACAACTATCATTCAGATTTTTTTTTTTTTTTTTTTTTTTTTTAAATACTGATCATTTGTGCTTTTAAATACTGTTGTTAGTGACAACTGGTCATTTGTCTGAATTAATTGAAAAGAAAAAAAAAGAGGCATTCATAACATTTAAAACTCTTTTCAAAATATTTTTAATACAGAAAAAGGTGCATATTTATAATTTTCTCTTTGATTATTTGGTTATCTGTTATTATTATTGTTGGTGTTTGTTAATGTACAAGATTTCGACACTTTGAAAAACAGGCAAAAAACTAGAATTGTCAGGGAAAATTAATCCTCGAAATAAGAGCACCCCCACTACTGAAAAAATTCAACTTTTTCCAAACTCAGAATTGTCAGAAAAATTTTCATCATTATTGTGCAACCTGTCGCAAGAATCTGCATTTTAACAAGAGCAAATATTTGCTGTAATTCATAATGAAGTTTTTCATATGTGATAAACTAAAAGGTATCATATCTGAAAGTATCCCAGTCATAGTAAAATAACGCTGAAAATCAGACTAATGTGCTTTGGATGCAATCTGGATATGCAGAAATCCATATAATCGGCCAAATCATAAAAATAAAAGTTATGTTGGGAAAATAAAAGTATCTCAAAAATTGCTTTTCTTTAATAAAAAGGTAAGTATAATTTACCTATTACTTTAAAATATGGTTTTAGAATTTTATCTAAAATTACCTTAAAATAAGGATATATATATATTTTTCTTGCTAGTAGTATTTGAATCCTGAATTTAGTGTTAAAAGTTAATTACCTATTTTTAATGCAATAAACTTAAAAAAATAAATACATAATTTTGGTGTATGTGCTTGTAATTTATGTCCTGGAAATGGCAAAAAAAAAAAAAAAAAAAATAATAATAATAATAAAAAAATAATAATAATAATAATAATTTTGCAGTTTATTTGTTATTTTCGAATATTTCAAACTGTTATATTATTTGTGTTCATTAAACTGATTTGTTAAAAACTTATTTTTATTTATTTGTTATAGTGTTTTTAAAAACAAACATAAGAACTTTATTTCTTGAATAAAATGTACCTGATGTCTAGTAAAGTGTTAAATTATTTTGTAAACAGTGATGTCATTTGTTTAATGAGAAATAAATATTTTGTATTTAATGTTGTACTTGTAAATCATTTATAATAACAAATATTTAATGTAGAAAAAAATAATAAAATAGTAGTAATTCATCTACAATAAACTCTCTGTAAGACTGAAATCTGTCTAATTCGAAAAGATTTTCAAGTCCCTGCAAATCCATAGACATAGAGTAAAATTTGTCTAAGGCAGAATATTGTCTACTACAGAAAATTTTCTCTGTCCCGATCGATTCTGCCTTAGAGTTTATTGTACTATATATGTAAAATACAAATAGCAATTTCATTCCGGCTGCTTATATCTTGAGTTCTGCAGAATGGATTTTGATGGGACTGACAATCACTGTTAGTTTAGATACTTTTTCAGGGAAGGTTTCTGTATATTGTGCTGCTTAGTTATAGAATTATGGAGGAAATTTCTACAATAAAGTGAACCTGATTATGAAAGATTAGCCTTTTTAAAAAGTTTCGCTGAATGGATTTTGATAGGACTTGCACTGTAAGTTAGATAATTTTTCAGGAATGGTTTTAGCATACTTCATATCGTTCAACGTTGTTTAATTATCGAATTATGGGAAAGCTCTACATTCAGGTGAATCCTATTATTAAAGATTAGCCTTTTTTAAATAATTCTACTGAGAGGATTTTGATGAGACTTGAGTTGTTAATTAAATAATGTTTCATGAATGTTTTCATTATATTGCATATCGTTTTAAGATGCTTGATTGTAGAATTATAGGAGAAAGCTTTACAATCAGGTGAATCCAATTATAAAAGTTCTACCTAACAGACTTTGATGAGGCTTTTTTTTAGTTAGATAATTGTTTTAGTGTATTGCTGTTGTTTTTTACCAAATGCTACAACTAAAAGCTTTTCCGTATTGCTTTAAAACACAAGGTCAAATTCACCAATATATTTTTTTGGAGAAACCGACCAGCATAGCAGTCAAAGTCTGCTAGTAAATAATATGATGTCCAAGAAAAGAAAACCATAGCAACTATTCAGTTCTTTGTCATTAATGATATGCCACTTGGGGAATAAATCTTTTTCCTTTTTATTTGCATGAATTCGTGGGAAGAGACCATATATATATATATATATATTTTTGAAAAATAATGTTAGTAGGAGGAAAATTCAGCTTACCTCCAAATATCGTTATTTCGAATTTCTTCGTGATGACAGGAGATCACATGTGTGAATGCTGAAATAATATTTATTTTGGGTTTTATGTGTCTTGATTTGTAGAAGTGAGCAGCAGAAGCTTGACTTTGCTTTCTATTCTTTAATATAAATACAAACAGATTATTATTATTACACAAATTCCAGGTTAAATGAGATTAAGCGATAAATGAAATTTGGTATAATGTTATATTTTACATGGGCGTACATTCATAGGAGCGAATTTTTCGCTTTCAAATAAATTAAAAGGACCATGTCAAAATACGTCCTTATGTTACTAAGACCAACGCCCCATCTGCTGGGGCTTAAAAAGTTAACTACAGGGTTAAGTTCAGAGTCATACACACAATGTAAAGTTGATGAATCAGCAATTTTATCTTTGTCTCACAGATCAGTCCATAAGGAAAACCAGTCTATAATAGTTATGATGCTGCCATCTCTTGGATTTAAAACAAGATGATATTAAATGTTGGTCTTTTGAAGTCTGATGGGAATAATGAGCCGACAAGTAGCAACATCTATGAGCATCTATGAACATACCTCTCAAGCGAAGTCGTAGATGAAACACTATGTTTTAAAACTATTTCCTACACTTTTCAACAAGATAAAATTTTTGAATAAGTCTTCATTCAAATGTAATTGGTCTTAGTCAGCAGTTTTCAAACTATAAGCCATGACACTAGTGAGTTGTAAAATAAGCAACTAATTCTACAAAAATATATTATTAATTCTATCTACTATTAAAACAAAATAATAATAACAAATACAATATGTTAGATCTTTATAGAAAAAAAATCTTGAAGGTATTTAAGTAAGCAACTTTGTGAAATGAGTACTTTATCACAGTTTTTGTTGGGAGGGACTTGAGGTTAAAATTAACAAGTTTCATCTCTGATATAGATTGTCTCATATCGACTTGATTTTTTTTTTTTTTTTTTTTTTTTTGTATGATGCAATTATTAATAAACATATTTTTCATGCTTAGTAAAATATTATCATGTTTTATTATTATTGAAATTATTGCCATCAGGTTATTTGGTAAATTGATAAAATTTTACTTATCCAAGGTTCTCATAGGCACATGCTGCGCCAAACAAAATGTATTCACACTAAGAACATCTATAACTGTTTTTTTATATATATGT
This sequence comes from Maratus speciosus, assembly GCA_963932465.1. Lineage (NCBI taxonomy): Eukaryota > Metazoa > Arthropoda > Arachnida > Araneae > Salticidae > Maratus > Maratus speciosus. The sequence goes on from OZ010797.1 coordinate 296,942,751, forward strand.
TTTATCCGAAAGCTCTTTTTTTATAACATAGACTATACAAAAGAATCTATGTACTTATATTTGGTGGCTCACATAATAATGAAATTTGAGAATGGCTGGTCTAAATTATAATAAGCTGAACTGAATTCTGCCAATAAAAGGACAGATTTTCATTTGTGTTAAACGTAACATTAAAATCAAGTTAAATTGGTTAAAAGGTATGTTGCATCAGAATATTCTCAGCATATTTTTTTCATTTTTTTTTTTCCACTTTAACTACAAATGACTTAAACTAGTTGAGGGTGCTAAAGATCATCTTAATAAATAAAAATTACATATTGAATGACTTTCATATAAATCTCAATGCAATGAAATAAAATTGATTAATTTGTTTTATTTTATTTTACTTTATTGATTTATGTATATTTTTAAGGAAAAAAACACATTTGAAACTTTATCTTTCAACTAGTGCTTAATTAAGGGCTACTTCAGCCACACAAAGACATTCAAAAGTAAATGTTAAACCTACGGGAGGTATCTTTTAAAATACCTCATTTGCATTCTGATATTTTTAAATTTTATTTGGATTGGATATCTTAGGCCAATATCTACAAAGGCCTTTTTAAAAATTTTGGTTGCCTTTTTTTTTTGTGAAAATATTTTAGTTTATGGAAGTGAAAGTAAACTCGTAAAAAAACAACAATCAAAATTGAAAAAAGTGACAAACTTGGCCTCAGCTATCCACTGCAAATAAAAAAAAAATAATTAAATATCAAAATGCAAATGAGATATTTTAAAAGAACTTTCCCATTAGGTTTAACATTAGCCTTGGGAGTGTCTATGCTTTACTAAAGTGTAGTCCCTTAAAGCAGGGGCCAATTGGGCTCTGACATTGGGCCTTCCAAATTTAATATACAATTTTTAGAAAGCTGACATTTTGAGTCTTATTTGACATTATACTGATTATAATCAATATTTTGTGCTTTTAGAATAGGATAAGATTAAAAATAAAAATTATGTTTGTTTAAATATGTGTTTATACACACTCATATGCAGTGACCCGGAGCCGAACAATTTTTGATGCTCCAGCTCGCTCCTAGATAAAATACTGTGGCTCCGGCTCCGACTTTGCACTTTTGAGTTGCAGATTTTAATTTATACATTTAATTTTTTGCTCACAAATTCTTTCTTACTTTATCTTCATTAAAGATCTGACAAAATGCATTTTTCTTCTCATCAAACTTGAAATGCTTGTTCAGAAAGTATGACATCTTTTAGCTTTTGCTTTTAAAATCGAAAGTTTGGAATTTTAAACACAAAAATCTTAAATTTCTTCTACACTTTTTAAACAATCAAAATTGTACAACTACACATGTAAACAACAGGCGGCCATATTTTTCAAATAGTGTTGTCACTTAGCACAAGTAGAAAGAAGAAGTAAAGTAGTGGTACCATGTTTTGAGAAGTTTTGCATCTCTAATTAAAAAAAAAAAAAAAAAAAAAAAAAAAAAAAACAGAAAAATGATATAATTAAAATACTGAATAATGATGTAATTAAAATATTTTAAGCCTGGAAATTTAAAAGACTGAAAAAAAATATTAAAAACTAAAGGAGCCCTGGAGCAGGGGAAAATTAAAAGCTCCAGCTCAGGGAAAATTCAGCTCCGGGCTCCAGCTCTTTGGTCACCGTGTAGGAAAGGTGCTCCTGGATGAATACTAGGCCATGGATCTCTATTTGGCTTGTTCTCTGTTCACAGTGCATTTTAACGGTACTTTTTCTATGCAGAATTTAAACATCTTAATTCAGAGAAAAGTGGTATAAGTAAAAACCATACTTTCTTATATACTCAAAAACTTTATATTCAAATTAAATACAACTTACTAAATGGTACACATAATATACAAGTGATATTACAAACACATTAAAATAAGTTACAAATCTACATTTCGAATCACTTCCACGATCATCATTACGATAAAATGATATTATACAAGACTAAAAGTTCAAAACGGATATTACAACATTGTAATATCAGTTATATGCTATGCGTACCATTTAGCATTGTAATATCACTTATATGTATATGTTATGTGTACATTTAGCGGATGTCAGTTTTGAACTTTTAGGCTTGTGTAACATTATTTTATCCTGATGACGATCACAGAAGTGATTCAAAACGTAGATTTGTAACTCATTTTAATGTATTTGTAATATCACTTATATGTTACCATTTAGCAAGTTGTATTTAATTTGAATAGAAGGTTTTTAAGTATATTTTATGGTGCAATTGTCCAATACATGTTTATTTTTTTATATATTTCGTACTTTTTTCCATGACAAAGTAGCTATCCTATTTATTTCTTGAAAAATCCCAGTTGCCAAAAATTATGAAACACTCTGACTATGGAAAAATCCTCAATTTAAATGTATATTTATTTTTAGTTGAATCATGTTTTTATCCGACTGCCAAGAAGTGTTATGTGTTTCACGCATATGTGGATTTCTTTATGCCCTCGAAACATCACAACGGCTGGGTGGATTTTAATGAATGAGGTCTCTATCGATTTGTCTTAGCCGTCCGATGGTTATAGGGTAGGTTTTGTTTTTATAAATTCAAAATGGCGGCCGTAAAATACAAAATAGCGGTAGAGACGAATTTTTTATTTTTTTTATTTACGCATCATATTGAGTGGCATATCATTAGATAGGTCTTTCAAAATGAAGACTATGTTTCATTGACTATTTTACAGTATGAAGATCCATTTAAATATTACACAACCTGGGAATTGTTTAGGTAGGATCTCTAGCTTTACTACAACTCTAACCTTCATAGGCATCTATAGGCCTAATCAAAACAGTGTTTATAGATAGGAACTAACAATTAAACACAACTTAAAAGTCATCAATACAAGTAAATAAAAAAAAAAATAGGTAAGTAATATAAAAAATAGTTTCACATTGATGAGAAATAATTAATTAGTTTTTATGCAGTCGGTTTTTTTATTTTTAAAATTAAATTTTTACTTGTTAAAAAGTGTTTTTCATTTAAGATTATTATATAATTTTTGTAATTATGCCATAATAATTACTTTCCTTTTTATTTTACAAGGTATCGATATATTTTGCATACAACTTAAGATAATCCCGTTCATGGAAAAGGGATTAAAAAGGTCGAAGTAAAATGTCACAAAAAATACATTATTGCATCGGCAGGGGAGTGAAGAAAAATGTAATAAATAATATTAGCCATTTTGAGTACATATATAATATCTTCCAATAATACTGTTTTCTTACTCAATACTTATGAACATTTCTACGCTGTTTCTATCACTGAAAACATATCTATCACCGACCCTTATATGTCATAATGATTTTAGCAATGACTCGCACCATCTCTTTCATCATTATTCATTTGCTTCTCAATATTGCATAATTTCAATTTTTACACCACCACAAAAAGCAATATACAATAAAAAAAAAAAAAAAAAAAAAAATTTTTTTCAAATATATATATACAGTCGACGCTCGTTTTTACGAACTCGTAGGGAACACCCAAATAGTTCGTAAAATAGAAAGTTCGTAAAATAGAAAAACACCAAAAATGATATGAATACGTATATTATTTATGTCTATTTTTATCAAACTACCCCCTCTTCATGGATGAAGGAGTATTTCAAGATTATTTATTATTTAATAAAGTTATACATGTATTTTTAAATATACAAGAAATAAAAGAAAATGCACAAAAAATATTTTTAGTACACAGAAACATGCGTTACCATGCTTTGAAAATATTACACATGAAAACGCAGACTGTATTAGTACTGAGTAGATGAAAATACATAGATGAAAACATAGATAAAAAATTAGGAATGGAAATAATCATTTTTTAAAAAAAAATCACTTTTCGAAAAATATGTGTTTCTATTTTATCTATGGAAATCTTTACTACCTTTACCTTTCACAGTTATTGTTCCCTTCAAAAAAGTGCCTTAGTCCTGACAACCACTACTTGAAATTGTTGCTATGCCCCCTCCCTACGAACGAGATTGGGGAAAATCAACACATTCTTGGACTGTACCTAATGTCTTATTGTACCTGTATAGAGTTTAACTGACGTTGGCACTTCATTCTGTTACTTAAAAAAAAAAAAAAATAAAATAAAAATAAAAATAATTCAGAAGTACGAAAACTGAGTTCGCAAAAAAGAGATTTTCATAATCTGTAGTTCGTAAATGGGAGCGAAAAATTACATTGATTCTATGGGAGCGTATTCGGGACCACTCTATAGTTCGTAAAATCGCAAGTGTTCGTGAAAAAGAGGTTCGTAAAAACGAGAGTCTACTGTATATATATATATATATATATATATTTTGTAAGTTAACTCAATTTATTGATTTTTTTTAACAATTTTTTTTCTAATTTTCAAGCATGATTAAAAAAATATATATATATCAATCTCAAGAATAAATGTTCGTTTGCTACAATAATGTAAAGTAGCATTTAAAGTAATATAAATAAATATGCAAAACTAAGAAGAAAGTGGTACTCAGTTTCCAAACTTCATTATATTCCTAACTTCAATACATAATTTATATCTTTCATATAAAATACGTTAAAACTTTTGGTATAGTTAGTAGGTAATTAAAAATAAAATATAATTAGCATATATTGCATAAAAAAACTATTAAAATTTTCAATTAAAAATTATTTTCGCTTATGTTCTGTGATCCGGGTGAAGTGTTTTTCAGAATGGGGTCTTCTTAAAGTACATACTCGAAATCTTTTGAGAAAAAACGGTTAATGACATTGCTTATGTACATAATAAAGGATCAGTCAAATTTAGAGGCGGAATTCCAGTAGAAAATCTGTGAAAAAATAAAATATTTTCGATTATTTGGCGCAAAAAGATGAATTTACTACCCTATTTGGCAAATAGCAAGTTTTATCCCCAAATGCAAGTGATTTTAACGTATTTGGAAATTCCTTGTTAAATGAGTGTTTAAATGCGCATTACTTAATGAATTTAAACCTAATTGAAGAAATAGTTTATTTAAATTTTCAAATTTTCTCTGGTTGGATAAGATTTAAGTGTATTTTAAAAATAAATGCTCGATTAAAAACGCTGTCGCTGTGCATTTATCTATATCAAAGAAGTTGTTTTCACGGCAACAAGATCGTGTTGTCTCCGACACTAAAAAAAAACTGAAGTGGAATTACAGTGCTCAGAATTGGATCTTAATTTTGAGTTGTAAACAATTTTAATCAATTTAAATTTTATTCTAAACCATGTAATACGGCCATCAAATTTCATTAAATATACATATAAATGTATATGACACATCTGTATTTATTTGAAGTGAACTTATTTAAACTAGTTTAGTACAATGAATAGAAAAAGTTTTAAGTAAAAATATTTAGCATAAAGGTGTATATTTTGAAATTTCGGTGTGTCGCCAAAAAACCCGAAATTTTCATTCTTTTTTTTTAAGATAATATATAGAGATTCCGCTGGATTTTTTTTTTTTTTTATATATATATAAACGTATATGGGCAACGTATAAACGTATCACAATCTTTTAACTTTCATGTCCCTGAATAATAATTTTTTATTTAATACACTTTTTTTATTATTATTATTTAATATACTTGGGAACATCCCATTGCATGATTGCACAACAATATTAACGAGATAAATATGTTTTGGACGATGTTGGGGGTCCAAACACATGGAAAACTCATCTACCGCCCCGTGTCCCTGATGCTGATTTTGAAGTTTGGAGCTGTCTAGATAAAATTGTTTCAATAAAAATAATTCAATTTAATTTTTTTCTGAAACTGGAACTATTGTTTGATATAAATATGTAGCTAAAAGTTAACCTGCACACGTTTTTAGGGTTGATATTATTTTTTGAACTCTGTCCCTAGGTTTTAGATTTTTTACCATCCCTCTTCTAAAATTATACAGAAAATCACTTCAGATGCAGCGACAGATTTTTTTTCAAGTTTTTGCTCATGCAGAAGTATGCTAGAGAAAGAATATCTGAAATTCTTTGACAGGAAATTTACTGCAGAATATAAATCAGCATTTAAATATCAATTTCAAGCACCGTGGCTTTATTGGTAATCTTACCGTCCTCAAGGTTTATTCCTGCACTTTTCGAGGTAAATTAAAAAAAAAAAAAATAATTTGATCCAATGTTAACAACTGTTTCGAAAAATCAATGAACATTGTGGCTATCACTTAGTCTTAACATGATTTTCCTAAAAATAGGTGATAATTTTCCTTACCGTTCCATCTTTACCGTCTCTTTTTTTACCATTTCGTCCCTTTTTTAGGTGCGTTCGTAGTTATATAAATACGTAACACCTATAGTCGCCGTTCAGTCCGTCCGTCCGTCTGTCTGTCTGTCCGCATATAGCAGAGCAAAAACTACCCAACCGAATGGTCTGAAATTTTAAATATATGATTGTTGCAAAATTTTGTCGAGCCATTTCAAATTTTATGAAAATCGGATGTATAGTTTAATTACAGAGACAGTCAAAAGTTTTTCTTTACGTTATGGCCAATGGGAAAAATTATTGCAAGTGCATTTTAATGATGTTACAGCCTTCCGAATAATCTGAAATTTTAAATATATAATTGTTGCAAAATTTTGTCGAGCCATTTCCAATTTTAAGAAAATCGGATGTATAGTTTAATGACAGGGACAGTCAAAAGTTTTTCTTTACATTACGGCCAATGGGAAAAAGTTATTGCAAGTGCATTTTAATGATGTGACAGCCTTCCGAATGGTCTGAAATTTTAAATATATAATTATTGCAAAATTTTGTCGAGCCATTTCCAATTTTAGGAAAATCGGATGTATAGTTTAATTACTGGGACAGTCAAAAGTTTTCCGTTACATTACGGGGAATGGGAAAAAAGTTATTGCAAGTGCATTTTAATGATGCTACAGACTATGCACTTTATGAAGTGCAAAAAATTATACATTCAGTACAATATGGGGTGTAAAAAATAGTTATAAAACTAGTTATAGTACGAATGCACCTCATTTGACACGTTTGACGAGCAATTTCCAACTTGTTTACCTTACCGTCCCTTCTTTAACACCTCTTTAAGACAATGTTATACAAAAATTCTGTATTAAAAGTACTACATTTGTATTATTTCTTATTTGAATGTCCTGTGGGTACTATGCAAATTCATTATAAGTAAAAATTTAGAAGAAAATAAAAAGTTATAGAGGTAAAATGGTAAGGAAAATTAAACTCGTAAGTTTAACCTAAACCTCAGTTAAATAAAAAAATTTTCGCTGTTGACCATTTTTTCTTTATTTTGAATCATTAAGGCATTCGTCTATCAGATTAAAATGTTATTTTAGCAAGTTTAATTTCGCCAGATTTTTCCCCCCAAAAGTCAAAAGATTGTCAGAATGCCCCATATATCCTTGTGAGAAGAATATGCCGTAACTTTTTCAAATTTTTCTGAGTATGTGCTTCTGTAGACTTTTTTTTTAGAAACCACAGAGCTGCCTTAAATTTTGTTGACATTAACCCTTTATAGCCCAAATTATGAATTCATGAAAATTTCATTTTCTTAAGCACTTTTCGTGAAATTTTGAAACTACATTAGAAGATTTACACAACCATTTATTAAATTTTAAAAGGATTTTGCTAATTAAAATTAATTTAATTTGAATTTATAGGGATTTTGTGCAATATTTAAAACTCAATTCAACTCAACTCAAATTTAAAATATTTTTTCAGTATTTTATAGAATTAGGAAATGTACAAATATTGCAAAGCTATTACAATAGAAATATTTCCTAACTGAAACTTTTCCACAATCTTTCAACGGTAAGAAAGCTGATAGATGCAAATGAAAAAGAAATCTTCCTTTTAAAAATAATTTTGTTTTGTGCGACCAATAATGCTTTTGGAACAAAATAAAGTATCGATAACTCATTCTAAACCGTAGAACTACTAATCGATGTATTAAATTAATTTTATAACAAGTTATTGTACTTCAAAGTACCGTCGGGGCATAAAGGGTTAAATAGGAAATGTAGAGCGTCAATGGAACTTGTGGCGGTTCTGCAGTTTTCAAGTCCCAGTCTAAATGAGCCCCTTACTCCGGTTAAATCCCCTTATTTCCCCTCCCCCCCAAAAAAGCTTAAATGTTCAAAATTTAATCGTCCTGTTTATTTGGTAAATTTCGTAGAAAGGAGTTGTATCTTCTTTAATTTAGAATTTATTCGTATTCTCAAAATTGCTTTTCCTAAACTAATATTAATTTTTTATTAGTTTTTTAAAAAATCTACAAGTTATAATTATTTTAAATTCATCTGTAAATTATTCTACACAGTTAGTGCACTAAAAAATCTGAAACTTTTGATACGGCTGAAGTTTTCTGGTACGATACATGGGTATTCGAAAAAAAAAAAAAAAAAATCAGTTTTTGTAACAGTATTTGCATTATTTCAGCCACAAAAATACCTCTGTAGAAAATGTTTAATTTTTCTTTTCTATCTATCTATCTATATTATAAAGGACAAACGTGTTCGTGAGTAACGCCGATGTCACTTTGGCGGTGGCAACGCCAAACGATTAAATTTAACTTTTACTGCAATTTTTTTAGCATGGCATATTTTAAGTTTTTGCACCGTCGAATGGGAAAAAATGTACTTATTTTCAAATGTAATTTGTTATAAAACTGTATTGCAATTTGTTAGAAAAATGTATCGCTATTTACTCAATTTTTATTGTTTTAAAAATAATTTTCAGGCATGATTTTTTAAAAATCTATGTCTATTGCGCGCAGACGATTACATAAGATAAATCTGTTTGTACTTAAATTAATGTAAATAACTCGGCATTTTTTTTTCCAGCTTATATGACATAATAAAATTAAAACATTAACCCATCACTAAATAAAACAATAAAATATAAATAAAATATAAATTTAAGGTATGTGATCAAACTATGCACTTAAACCGCTAAAATGATCAGAATAAAAAAAATCCCTGCCAAATCGGCCTACAGGTGCCGGTAGATTTCGAAGTTAAGTACTACTAATTTTTACCAACAAAAACAAATTCATGATTAGAGATAAACCCAGTTTAAAATTTTATCTGGCCGCTTTTGACGGGTTTTTAATTTCATTTTTATATAAGCCCTGCCTGGTTTTATCAGAATCATTTTAAGGCGGTATTAAAAAAAAATATTTTTCCACGCTCAACAACTCGAAATTTTCTGACATATTTTCAGATTCATTTTTAAAAGAAAAAACATGAAACTTGCTAACGAGATTTTTGGAAGAGATTTAAATGAGACTTGCGTTTTTATTTTTCGTTCAATTAATAAGAACTTGATTTATAAACAATTATTTTCTCAGTACAACCATATTTTTCGTTTCCAACACTATCGCTTCAGGAAATTTGGTTCAAAATGCCCACTTTGACATAATTTTTTGAAATATATTCTTATTGAAATATTTTCTATCTTTTTATTGAAATATATTCTATCAAAAAATCGACCAATACGGCACATTATATAGTTTCTGAATAAGAGAACCTGCCAATTGGACGAGTTTGAGAGCAAAAATGAATTTAAAAATGAGTTAGAAAAAATGCATTTTGGATTGGACACCCTTAATACGATATTTTTTTCTTCAACCGCTATGTATTTTTAATTTGTTTTTCCTGTAAGAATTGGTCCTATCAAAAACTTATCAATATAAAAGTTGTAGATAATATTAAGAAGATTTATAATAAATTCATGCGGATTTGATATCTTGTGAATTGACGAAGTTATGGATTTTTTTCTTCTTCAACCTCCCTCCCTTTTTGTTTCCGTTTTTAATTTTTTTTTTTCTTTTGCGGTAAAAGTTGGGCCTATCAAAAACTTGTCAATATAAAAGTTGTAGATAATAGTAAGAAGATTTATAATAAATTCATGCGGATTTGATATCTTTAGAATTTACGATGTTTTTTTTTTTTTTTTGCCCCATGAGCTTATTTTTAATTCAATCAAAATTTTGTCATACATAAATTTTTGGCCCTTTTCCTAGAAGTAATAATAACTTTGAACTGATAAGATATGTATTATAATTAAGTAGTTATGGAGTCAAATTCAAAAGGGTAACTTCCTGACATAAGTTTCAATTTATTTTTGTTCGAAAATGCATGAAACAGCTGGTGTTGTTGTTCAGAAACTATGTCATCGAGCTGTGTTTTCCATTTTTTGCAAACGCAATACATCCTTCAGAAAATACTGTCAAAGTGGACGTTTTGAACCGAATTTCTGTGCGAAAGTAGAAAAATCACTCAAGAGCGGACGAAAAACTGGTTTGTCACGTGATCGATATCGCTTATAACTCAATGGGTAATTGATTGATCAAAAAATGGAAAAACAGTTTAATTTCAAATCGCTTCCATGGCCAGTCTTTCCAATTTTATATCTTTCCGTTAAAAATGAATTTGTAAATGTGTTAGAGCGTTTTGCGCTTGTTCAGTGGAGCAGTTAAGAACAGCCTTAACGAACTTGACCGAGATTTTATGCCCCTTGATTTTACGTATCAGTTTGAAAGAGGCATGTGCACTGTGTACAATTACGGAAGTTAATGTGTCCATAAAAAAAGTAACATAGATAGATAGATAAAGTTTTTAACTGAGGGTGGTTTTGGGTTCTAGGGGTCATGATCGGTGTAGATCTGCAAATTTTTTTCAGAAATTCCAACCTAGGGGAGAATGTAATAGATTAGTATTTCTTACGAAATCTAACTAAAAGGCTGGTTTTAAATAGTGACCTTTGGCGATTTCTGCTGCTGTTCGAGGCCAATACAAAACTATCACTTTTAGTACATTTCAAAACTTTATTTAAGGCTGTTCTCAAATCCAAAGGGTCAACTTTCTAACATAAGTTTTAATTCATTTTTGTTCGGAAACGCATGAAATTAGAAGAATTAGAAGGTGTTATTATTCAGAAACTATGTCATCGAACTGTTTTTTCCGTTTCTTGTAAACGCAATAGTTCTTTCAGAAAATATTGTCAAAGTGGGCATTTTGAACTGAACGAAAGAAGAAAATCCAGTCAGCAAAAGGAGAAAAATGCCTTGCCACGTGATCAAAATCGCTTATAACTCAATAGGTAATTGGTGGATCAAAAAATGGAAAAAACAGTTCGGTTCCAAATCGCTTCCATGGTCAGGCTTTCCAATTTTATATCTTTCCGTTAAAAAATGAATTTGCAAGTGTGTCAAAACGTTTTGCGCTTGTTGAGCAGAGCAGTTGAGAACAGCCTTAAACGAATTACTATTTTTCATATAAATATGTTTTTTGGTGGTGTTAGTGCGTATTCTAAGAAAACATTAATGCAGAAAATCTAAAATAGTTATCAAATAAATGGTTTTGATCTATATTTTGTAACCCAGGAAGCCCAGGCATAATAATATCTCCTTTTGATAATATAAGAGATAAAACTAAAAGGATTTTTTTTTTTCCTTTATCGGGTAAAGTTGTTGAATACAAATGTACTTAAGCAGGGAATTTGAGAACCACTTTAAGTTATATTTAAAAAATGCATGTTCATGCTTTAACAAGTAAAACAAACAAACTACTTTTATATATCCAAATCTTAGTTTTCCAGTGCCAAGAATCCGTCAAAATAAATAAAATAAAATAAAATTCAAAGTATTATAAATTTGTAAATTTTAGGCATTCAAAAATGAATTATCATTTTTTTGTTTAACTTATTTGTATTTGAGTACGGAAAAAGTTTTTCTAAATATAATTAAAGGACCCAGGAACTGTATAAAAAATTTAATTTCGTAGGTTAAAAAATAACAATTTTGGCGTAAATTGTTTTTGATAGTAGCTTTAGGGAATTAGCTATTGCTTTTAAATTTATGCGTCTTCTATAGTTTATTAAAAAATGAGAATAAAAGAATAACATAATCATGAGAGCCGACTACGGGGGAGGGGAGGTTGGATTGTTCAATCCCTATATTTTGAAGCTTAACTACTAAATTTTTTTTTCTTAAATCATTTTGAAAAATAAGTATAATTTATTCTTTCCAAGTGGCTTAAAATGATTGAATTGTACGATGAAAAGAAAAAGAAGTAATAGTCAGCAAAATAAATCAGCTGATTTCTTTTTGTATATTCTGTCAACAGATGGCGCAGTATGACCGTGAAGTAAATAATAGATTCTCTTCTCAACAAGTGGGCGAAACCGTTCCCTTCGCCTTTGATGACCTAAATTTAAAAAGCTGTAAAGAAGCTTGGTAGAGCGGGTTTCTTTGGCCGTGGGTTAGAAAGGGAACCCCAAATCTGCCCCTGGCCCAAATGCCTCTTTCGGACAAACTTTCCCGGTAGGGTCGACACCTGTGGGTCATATTCAGGTAATTGGTAACCCTAGATAGAAAGTCGTAACGATAACATAATAAGCGAAAGAGTTCTGAGGAAAAAATACATTTAAAATCTCCAAATTGGCATATGTCGAATAATCAAACATAATGAGCCCGCCACGTGCTTGTGTCACGTTGAATGTTAAACATGTTTAGATGTTCTCGTGCTGTTCTATTTTTTATTCCTTTTTTACTTGTAGCATTGAGGATGCTGCAGATTCATTTAAAGAAATAGTTGCAAAGAGAGTCTTTATTAAAAATATTGTTCTTTCTCGTTGAAAGGTTTCATTAGGTGATATATATTAACCCTTTGTAACTAAAAAACTCCGATTGGAAAAATATTTACTCAGATGTTAGAAAACATCATTTAAGCATCTAAAAAACGATTTAAAAATTTTTAAATATTAAAAAAATATATATTAACTAAAAGGTGCTTTTTTACATACCTGCAACAAACAGAAAATTACATATTTCTTATAAATATTGTAAATTTTCCAATACGAAAATTTAAAGTATACAAGCTTATCTTTGTAAAAAAAAAAAAAAAAAAATAATAATAATAAAAACTATTTTTGGACATTTCCAGCCTTTTTATTTCACATAATTTCTGAAGTTATCAATAACGACCTGAAACTGCTCAAATGATAAATAAAACTTTGGTATGAAATATTAACTCTCTATCGTTTTCCTTTCAGGGGCGTAGCTACCATGGAGCAGTTGGAGCAAACTGCTCCAGGCGCACGAATCCTAAGGGCGCAAAATTAGAAAAAAGCGAAATAAAGATTTCTTATAATATTTGCATATTTTTTTCATTATTAATCAGACATTATAGATGAATCTTGTTACAATCAGCGCATTTCTGTGATATTTTACCTTGTGTTTAACCTCAACTATTTCGATTTAAAACATGTTTTCATACACAGTTGAAAGAAATGATTTCTATTCAGGAAGTTAATAATTTTAATTCATACCATATTGCAGTCTCAAGTAACTTCGTCAACACCGTTTCAGCATGCCTGATTTTTTTCTGTAACTTTTCCGTAGACAACTGTTGAAGATTTTCAGGTCTTAAACATGGGCGCCATTGGAGGGGGGCTGGGGGAGGCTATACCCCCCCCCCCTCAACGAATTTGATATTTCAGAAAATTTATCAACCATCAAATGTCAGACTGAAATAAAAATTTAAAAAATACTCAAACGATAAAATAACTTATCAAATTTGTTTGCAATAAAAACATATGCATTAATTAAATGCTTGATGCATAGAATAGAAATTAAGAATTATAAAAAAAAAAAATTCCGAAACTTTCTCAAGGTGAGACATATATCGTTTTTGAGTACTTTGGCTAAATACATGTGAGAAATTCTTTTGTATCAATTGCTTCACAGCTGTGTACATTGTACAACTTGATCATAAGAAATCTCGTCCCACCAGGGCTAGAAATTCAGGGGTGAATTTTCCCCTTTAGTTCAAAATTTAAGAGTTTTTTCATAGTTAGTGTTTTTTTTTTTGGTAGGGGTGAGGGATGCAGGTGCAATTCAAGTTTTTAATTATACGACTTTTTTTATTTTTTTTTTTACTTTTTTGGATTATTAGTGTCACATTATATTTACTTCAATCATTGCAATGTTATCAGATTATTTAATTATTTGCTTTATTAAATCCTATTATATACGGTATACTCTCAAAATTCTTCAACGGCTAGGACAGGAGTCAAAAAACAATCTCTTCAATCCAATCTAAAAACCGACAGACTTGCACAAAAACCCGCAGTATAAAAAAAATTACTCCATATTTGAACTCATTTATAACTGTGCAGCCTATAATTTTATTTCTTATGTACAAAAATGAACACATGTACATCCATTAATAGTCAATTATGTAGTTTTTTCATTTGAAAAATATTCAGGGCTTCCTTTTAAAAAAACAGGACATATCCTTTCCGACCGAAAAAAATAATGCACAATCCGAACGAAGAAAATGCGTCAACCTGTCCTGATGCAGGACTATAATTCCATGTATATACGAAAACCGCTGAAAAGATTTCCATTGAAAGGCAACCCGACCCTAAATAAAAGAAAATTACTTCATATTTTAATACAATTTATTGTAAAAGAAATTTACAATTATATCTTTAATATAAATTTTACCTTTAATGTAGAAAAATGAAGATATATATAGTATTCATTAATGTTCAAAAATATTAGCAATTCAAGCGCTCGAATACGCTATCTGGTGGAGAAAAGGTGTAACTTCTGGCAGAATAGTACCGTACAAGCGCATTGCATTACATGTATTTTAAATTTTTTCAGAATTGTTTGAGTCCACACATCACCAGAATGACCAACATTAAAAGATAACTTTATTGAAAAAGATGAAAACATGAGTGATGTCCAGATGCAGCTAGTCATGTCTTGTGATAGTGTGGTGTAGTTGTGGCATGTTTTTAAATAAAGTTATCTTTTAATGTTGGTCATTCTGGTGATGTGTGGACTCAAACATGGTGTCAGAGATGGGATAAAGGATTTATTTTTGCTGAATAAATTATATTTTGGACTTAGTTGAACTTTGAAGAATTGCTAGGCCTAACCTCTCTTGAAATTAAGCCTAACATGTCTGAATCTGATTTGAAGATGGCTAATCTAATTCCACCACCACAGCCTGTTGATATGAGTGGAAATGTGTTAGAAAATTGGAATTTCTTTAAAGCAAGTTGGACAAATTATTCTATCGCTACTGGATTAAATGAAAAAGATGAAGCAATAAAAGTTGCTACTTTGCTTTCTGTTATTGGGAAAAAAGTATTTCTTATATATCAGCATTTAGCTATACCTGAGGAAAATAGAAAAAAGTCAGATTCAATTATTAAAGCATTATCAGAACATTTTCAGCCATATATAAATGAAATTTATGAAAGATCTGTATTTAATGAAGCAGTTCAGGAGCAACATGAATCAATTGAACAATATGTGTGTAGATTGAGAAAATTAGCATCGACATGTAATTTTCAAAATATGTTGGAAGAATTGATTAGAGATAGACTTGTTTTGGGTATTCGTGATAGAAATACAAAAAAACAACTCATAAGTGACCATAAATTAACTTTACAAAATGCAATAGATATTTGTAAAAGTAATGAAAATGCAAACAGACATGTGGATAGTTTGACTAATAAAACTGAGGATTTTGAAGATGTTAATAGAGTTAAAAATAAATTAAAAAATGATAGAACGGGATATTATAGGAATGACAGTTATTTTAGATATGAGGCTAGGTGTAAATATTGTGCAGAAAAGCATGAATTTGGAAAGAATAAATGCCCAGCATTTAATAAAACTTGTAAAAACATGCCACAACTACACCACACTATCACAAGACATGACTAGCTGCATCTGGACATCACTCATGTTTACATCTCATCATCCACTGTTGCCACTCACAGTATAACTAAAATATACAGTTAAACACACAGTTACTTAACAAGAATGATTATTCTTTTGCACAATTTCAGATTTCCTGTGACATTTGTGTTCTGTCTTATATGACTAAGTAAAAATTATCCGAGTTTGAATACCTAAAACTGTCAAATGCATTTACAATGAAGAATTATTTCAATGGCACTTTAGCATTAGTTGAAGGGAAATTAAAGGGACAATCCTTAAAGGGGCTTCCTGTAGCGAAGGCTGCGGGCAGCGCCTCTATAGGCCGTTTTAATTCCCAATAGTTTTTTCATTGGAAAAATATTCAGGATTCCTTTGAAAAATCGGAATAACACGAACCCACCTCAAAATAGATAAAATACAATCCGAAACAATTAATGCTTTACCTTACCTTTACTTGTAGAAGATCGATAATGAAAATTTTATTATCGCAGTAGATCACAAAATTTGCAAATTACGTGACCTATTCATGACGTTCGTGGGCTGATTATCTCATGACTGATTGAATTTCATGATTTTTTATCGCGATCATCTGACGAAATTTGCGATTTTTTCCGCGATCGTTTCAGTGCTATTGAAATCGCGTGATCGTTCACTGCATTCACGATTTTTTTCTGTAACCATTATGCGAAATTGATTTTTTTTTCTCCCGACCATTTGTCAAAAAATTCACAATATTTTTCCTCGACCAACTGACGAAACTCCATTTTTTCCGCGATCTTTTGACAAAATTCGCTATTCATTTTCACGATCATTTGTTGAAATTCGTGATTTTTTTTATACCACCTTCTAATAATATTTGTGATTTTTTTCGCAATAGTTCGATGAATTTTTGAATCTTATTTCATTTGACGAAATTCTCCTCGATTTTATTGCGCGATTGTTTGACTAAATTTTAATGGGTTTTTCGTGCAATCATTTGACGAAATCTGCATTTCTTATCGCGATCTCTGATGAAATTAGCCATATTTTCCGCTGTCGTTTGAGTAAATTAGCGATTTTTTCCGCGACCGTTTGAGGGCTTTTTTTTTTCACAATTTGCAAAATTTTTCTGCGACCCATTGACGAATTGATTTTGCAGAATTTGAAAGAAAACAAAATTGCGGACTTTCACGAAAATTTAAAGATTTCGCGGAATAATCACATGCCTGTGACAGAAGTTAAGGAGGCAAAATCACGCAGAGCATTTTTTATTGCACAGGATTTTTCCATTTTCTGTGAGATTTGTGCAGTTCTGCACGTTGTGTAATTCCGCACGTTCCCTGTTCCTCAAAGAAAATTTTTCCTTGTTCTGCGCCAGGAAACTCTTGAAATGGCGCCCCTGTAAGTAAAATCTGAAAAGGAGTCGAAAGGGACTAGGAAAAAGTTCCATTTCAGACAGGTCACCCGTCTTAGCAAATATAATTATATGATGTTTTTTCATCGAAATTTGATTTTTTTTTAAGCTTTGAGAAAGAATTCTGTTATAGACAGGTTTCGTTTTCACAAGTTTTACTGTAATACGTCTTTTTTCAGAGCTATACTATAGAGTGGATGATTAAGATTTAACTATCTTTGACGATACCTGTAAAAACGGAACCTGTCCATAATAGAATCCTGTCTAAAAAGAAAAAATTCATATTTAATATCTTGAAATTTTACTGCTAAGACGGAAACCTGTTTAAAATGAAATATTTCATTCGTTCTTGAGTTTCTGTATTCTAAGATTTTACTGTTTTTATAAGCATAATTCAGTAAACGTTTCTCGTTCGGGATGTGAGGGGGGGGGGGCGGAGATCCCGGATCCTACCCTTAGATGTAACTTCCCTCAAAAGATCTTTGCCCCCCCCCCCCCAAGAAAATTCTGAAATGGCGCTCCTAATCTTAAAGTAATCAAAACTTATTTAACAGGGCTCTCATCGGTCACCTTACTGGCTACCACTATTTCCAAACTTTCTGGTACATTTCTATTAAAAATGTTTTAGAAATTTATCATGATGATTACTGTACAAAAATAATAGTAGCCAAAGATTTACCGCTGAGAAAATTATGTGTACGATGTAACAGTAGTAATTTAAGATAATTATTTTACGATTTGGAAAAAAATAGCCTGACAAGTTGAAGAAAATTATTGACTACTTTACAAACGAAAACCAAGAAAACGAAAATTGTAAAGTTTTTTTTTACTTGTTTGTTTTGTGGAAACTAAGCATGCATCAATACAGATTACAAAACAATAATAAAAACCAGATTTAAACATATTCCACGTCAGCCCACGGCGACAAAATTTAGACGGGGGGGGGGGGGAGGTGAGGGGGAAGCAGCAACTTAAATTTTGTGCGTGTTGTTTTTGAGATTTTGAAAATGTTGCAAATGTAAAATGCAGAATCGATAAGCTTCAAAAAGAGAGAAAAGCTAGTACCAAATTCAGTGTTCCTTAGGGCCTGATTATAGCCTATGCAAAATTACACCAGTATTTTTCCGCATTAAACCTTATTTAATCACAGAATTTTAGGATTAAATAAGGCAAAACATATTTTTCGAACACTGTAATGTGAGTTTGCTTAGACCGTAATCAGGCTGTGCCTCTCCCCCCCCCCCCCCACACACACACACGCACACTCCATCACCATCTGATAGCACATATTAGTAGTCAATCAATTTTCGATTGAAAAAAAGGAAAAAAACAAGTTTGGAGTTACTCCATTCAACTTTCTGAACAGTTTACAGAAATACTGTTTGTTCAAAACAGTATAACAATGAATAAAAACTTAGTTCCTAATTTTATACAGAGGCGAAATATTTCCACTGGTGATAAAGACCTCGTGTTTTAAAGAAAACGTGCACTTTCATTCATAAAACTTAAACCTTTTTCTAATGACATAATTTTCATTCCGCCAATGCCGAAACAAGGCCTATAAATTAAAAAAAAGAAAAAAAAATAGAATTTTACTAAATTAAATCACATTCTGGCAGGCTCAGACTGGCCCACCGGGCAACCGACCTACGGGTCATTGCGCCCTAAACCAGGTAAAGCTGTTCCCTCCCTCAGGTGAAGCTAATAGTTTTAAAATTTACTATAAGCATTAGATATGAAAAGTCTTAAATCATTTAATAATTTAAAAAAAAAAAAAAAAAAAAAAAAAAACACTTTTTTGGAGCATTTTTTATTAATGATTTTTATTTCTTTTTGCAAGGCAGAAGAACTCTTTTTTTTTTTTTTTTTTCTTGAAAGTTTCTTTGCTTCAGAGGACCATTTAAATCTTTTAAAACCTAACGCTTATAATCTATAATTTTGTCTGTGACCAATAGCGACATGGTCTGCCCCAAGAATTTTCAGCCTGTCTTGTACCACAGAGCGTGGCCTCTCTTTAAATATATATATATTTTATTTAGTTTTTTGTAAAATCATTTATTAAGTATTTTTTTTTTTTAATGTGTAGGCTTCATGTATTCGTACAATGCTGTGATTGTAATTTCCTCTATAAATTTTTTTATTATATTGATTTTGCGCTTGATGGAAAAAAATATTTATGAAGAATATTTTCGGCAAAGAAAATGTAAGTCAAGCATTCTTTTTTGTTAAAAGTTACATTTTAATATGAAAACGGGCCTTTTTCAATATTGTCTATAAATGTGACAATCAGAACGGCGGTCAGCAATTTTGTATATACGTTGGAACAGGACTAACTTTTTTAAAAACCGATTTTTCACACAGTCATCGAGCACATATTTCAGACAAAATCGTGTTAAAGATATATGACAAGACGTTTTTCTCCTTTCGTTGACTGTTTTTCCTGCTTTCGTCGGGAAATTCCGTTGAAAGCGCCAACTTTGTCAGTGTTTTCTGTAAGATCTATTGTGTTTACAAAATACGGAAAACGTCTTTCGATTACAAAGTTTCTGAATAACAACATTTGCCAGTTTCATGCATTCTCAAGCAAAAATTAATTAAAACGTATATCATAAAGTTTGCTCCTTTGGATTTAAGAACAGCCGTAAGAAATAGAATCCTACAAATTTCAGGTTCATTTAAGAATATTACCACAGGCCTGGGCAACACCGGGGGGTTCAGCTAGTTTATACTAATAAAAGAAAGTTTCGCTCTGTGTGTAGTGGCTAGCGAAATCTATTGCACGTAGAAGTCTGAAAATTTGGGTGAGGATAAGACAAGACAGGTCCTGATGCGCCTGGAGCTCATATTTTTAATTGTTTATGACCTGGCCCCCAGAGCACCTTTCAGTTTTTATACCCTGAATTTCTCATAACGTGCCCCTTTTTTATACGATCTTCTTCGTTTTTGGGGCCTTTTTCCAATTTAGTTATTCTCCGTTTCTGCATTCCAGTTAAGACCCTCGGCTCCTTGAAATTTTTGTGCGCCATGCATTTTTCACCCCCTAATATTGTTAACTTCTCAATGCATGACTTTAAAATTGAGATTTGGACTCTTCTCCCCGGGCCAGCACCCTCATATTTTTATCGGGCACCTAGTGCTCTTTTTAAAGAATTTTCCCCACTTTTTTTCGCGCTTCTTTAAAATTGTATTCAAATGATTAATACATACCCTATGCTTAATTTCGACTTATTGATATCTAAAGCGCTAAGTACTAAAACCTTTTAACATGTCTTCATCTTGAGCCCTGCTCTCAACTATCAGTTGGCCCCTTTTGGACCTCCAAATTATATCTCCCTTAAAAATAGCCTGATTCACTAACCTTTTTTTGTAACAACATCTTAGGAAACCCAGCTACTACAAGAACGACTAAAATTTTTTTTAGACTTCAGCTACCACAAAAGTTGAATATTAATCGCCTTCTTGGAGCCCTTGGTGCAGCTTCCTTAAAAATGATCCGATTCTCTTGCAATTTTCTTTAACGTAGTTCTAGCGACCTATGTAAAATACTAAAAATTGCTTATATATTATATAGCGTAGCTATATAAAATACTAAAAAATTTCCTTATGCCCAGCTATATTCCAGTTGAAACCCCGGACCCCTGGGGCTTGGTTCAGGGCCACTTGAAGTTTTTGTGCCCTAAATTGTTAATAAATTGCCCCCTTTTAATCCGATCTTCGTTTTGGGGGCTCTTTTTTTCATTTAGTTTTTCTTCCGCTTCTACATTTCAGTTAAGAAACTGGCCCCCTAAGGTAACTTTTTGTGCGTCATGCATTTTTCACCCCCCCCCCCCCCCCTTGTGTCACACTCTCATTGCATAATTTCAAAATTGAGTTTTGGACTTCTCTCCCCGAGACAACACCTTCATAATTTTATTGGGACCCTAGGACTCCTTTTTAAGCATTTCTTTGAAAAAAATTTCTAATGATTAATATTTATACCCTATGCTTAATTTCGACTAACTGAAAATCTAAAGCGCCAAGTACTAGGACTTTTTAACGTGTTTCCATCTTAGGCCTTGCTCTCAATTATAAGTTGGCTCCTTTTGGACCCCCTATTATAGCTCCCTTAAAAATAGTCCGATTCTTTAGGATTTTTTCCCTAACAACTTCTTACGTCCTCCAGCTACTACATGAATAACAAAAAATTACTCGCACTTCAGCTGCCACCAATTTTGAACATTAATCGCCTCCTTAGGGTCCTTGGTGCAGTTTATTTAAAAATTATCCGATTGCCTTGCAATTTTCTTTAGCATAGTTCGAGGGTCCTCCGACTACTTTATAAACCACTAAAACATTTCCTTATACTCCAGCTACCAGCTTTTTCAAATATTAATCTTCTTTTTCAGCATTAACTTACGTTTACTCACTGATGCCGTGAATTAAAATTCGCGTTTCTGTTAAAGGTAAGTGGTTAACTTTAGAAGGGTGGGATTTCTACCGTAAATTAAATATCGCGTTAATGTTAAAGGTAATTCGTTAAATTTACAGGGGGTGGGGGCCACAAGCACCTTCCACTGCTTGGGGGCGCGTTCTTTTCACGGGTTCTAGGAGCCCTTCAACGGGAATTGGTTCATTCAACCTAGATTACGTTTCAGCTACTTTCTGTATTATAAAGTTTGTCTTAGACTTCAGTTACCAACATTTTCGAACATTAATGGGGCATTCTATTCTCGGGTTCAATTTCAATGTGCCCGATTTCAACGGTAATTGGATAATAAAAACTTAGATTACTATTCAGCTACTTTCTGTATTATGAAATTTATCTTAGACTTCTGTTATCACCATTTTCGAACGTTAACGGCACATTCTTTTCTCGGTTGTTATGAGCTCTATTTCAACGGAAATTGGTAACCATTCAACTTAGCTTAAGATTGTTTTAAATATTATAATTCCACCGCCAGGATTCGCATTCTTATCTCGAGTTCTATGGACTCGATTACTACGAGGTTTGATTGATTCAACTTGGTTTTCGATTGTCTTCGGCGTGTACGGAACACTACTGGCATACTATGATGATGCAATCACCATATATTGTCCTTTTATTCTTTTTAAATTAATCTTACTTTTTTCTTTCCATGTATTCAGTCAGTAATAACTGGATTTGTTAAAAAGTAATTTCAGGCTTATTTCTCCTCTTTCATGCGGAAGTAAAACATTAAATAATAAACATGTCTTTTTAATGAAATGATTCATTACCATTTTGATTTCGCTATTTGATATCTGCAAGTCAACAAACTATATGGGAGATTTACGATAATTGCACTCTTGACAGTTCGATATTAATTTAATACTAATCTATTTTTGTTACGATATTTATGTGGGTAATTTTCCGTTGCTTTGTTTATAAAAGAAAGCGATCATTTTTATTGATAGGGTGTTTTTATCCATTTCTTGCATTTTAACTCAGGCAATAAATTTAATCATAAAATTATATTTGACATCTATAATATAAATAAATTTTAATGTTTTGGTAGGGTTGCTTGAAGTTATTTTCACAATTTTGTCTTTATCAGTTTATTCGCCAATAATTTAAATTCTCTTCCAGTATTTTTATATGCAACGGATAATTTGGCGTTTGCGTAACTCTCATATTCGCTTGGTATTTCAGTGAATGTGGCATGCATTCGATATGTAAATGTATTTCTTTCGGCCTGATACTTGGTCTGTGGGAAGACCGGCTTTTTCTAAGCAGGTCACCCCATCAGTATATTATGTCAACATTTCTTCAATAAAAATTTTTCATCTTTACTTTGCTGAATCTGTTTGCAGTCATGGGGATTAGAGCTCACAAATATGGGTTTTTGTGAGAATCCCAATGTACTCCACTTGTACATCTGGCCATATCTCTAATTTAAAGTGTGGGGGATTTCTGCCTTCACACAAGTTGGTGCCGAATATTTTTTGACTGCGAACGTTTTGTTTAAAAACTTTTAATACGATGGGGTGGTGCCAAAGTTTCGAGGCTTCTAGCGTCCTCTTCTCCAGTTTTTGGGATGGTCCCGATGCTGTTGTCCTGCGATCCGGATTGTCCCGAAACTTTCATGATAATATACGGAGGCTTCCCGTACCGGATACTCATGGTGTTCCTGGTCCCGAATCTTTTCTGCTGTACTGATGGATTTGCATTTCGTCGGCTGCTCACAGGTTGCGCATCACTGCTGCTGCTGCTCTGGTCCCGGATCTCAGTCCGGCTTTCCTGATGCTCTCGGAGGTGTGAAGTTCGTCATGATTTGCCTGTTTTATCGGCTCCCGTTTTCTTGAATGATTTTAATGTGCTGGATTTAATCTTCTAGTAGAGTATGCGGTGATCCTAATGTCAGTAAGCGGCAAGGGGTATATTTCCCCCGTGTGAGTGGTGAAATTTGAGAATACCTGTGCATAAGCTTCATGGTGTCCGATGATCATGTGTTCTTTAGTACTCAAGTGCCTCTTAAATTATCTGCAATTATTTTGGGCAAATTTTTACTAAGCGGTGTGCTTTTTTTTTTTTTTAAATGGATGTTGGTGAGTGATTTTTTTATTGTCACCAACACGTACGTCAAATTTACATAATTATTATTTTTTTGTCTTCTTTTTCTCGAAACTTTTTATAGTTTCTGACGAGTGATTTTTTTTATTGTCGTCAGTGTCATCGTGGTTGATTTTTTTAAATGGTGAAAACTAATAGAAATGTTACAAAAAAAAAAAAAAAAAAAAAAAAAAAAGAAAGAAAGAAAAGAAATTTTTTTAAAGTATGGTAATACAAAAATTTGAGATTATTCAGGGATATCGTAAGTAACAGATAAAATTTCTTTAATACTAATTTTGATTTTGCATATTTTGGATCGTAAATAATTATGCTAGTATTATTTTGGCATTTTTGTGTGCATATAGGTTTGATTGTATACCTGTTAATCACTGAATAATCTCTACAATTTTTATTTAGAGTGTGTATTTATTATGTGTTTATTGAAAAGATAACTGAATTTTTAAGTGTGCATTTTTTTCCTATTGAGTACTTTTTAAGTAAATGAATGAATATATAATTTCACTAGATAATAGTTAATTAAAAAAAAAAAGGACTCGTAAATATATTGATGTTTTTCTTGTGCCTACATTGATATGGAGCTGTTTTGTTCTTCCAAAGTAAGTGAAAATGTTTATTTTGATCATGCACACATATTCATTAAATTCATTTCATGCTTTGAAATTTAAATATGACAATTTTGTTGCTTATATTTATATTATTTTGGTAAGATAAAGTGTAGTATTTTTTTTTAAGTTCTAGTTGGTATATAGTATAGTGTTCATATTTAAAATGGCAGAGTCTCGTAATTTTAATTTTTCTGTGGATGATTTTGAGGGTGATCCTACCCTCATTAATTTTTTCTTTGATCAGGTATCAGCGTATGGCAAAATCAAAAAGTTAGATGAAGAGGAACTGGTTATCTTTTTAAAGTCTAAATTTAAAGGTCCAGCGAAAAAATACTTAATTGAAAATTATATCCTTTCTAAGGCAACTAATTTCGACTTCATTGAGAAGGCATTTAAGAAATTCTTTGCTGTGAGCTCTACCGCCTCATCTCTAAATGATCTTAATCATTTAACCCTCTTGCCCCATGAAAATATTCGGAATTTTGCGCACCGTTTAAATGTGTTAGTAACAAAAGTATATCCGGATATTTCTGAGAAAACTACTTTGGTTAATATTAAATTTGTCAAATTATTATCATGTTTGCCCTCTGCAATCAAAATTAAAATTCAGGAAGAAAATATTAAGGATTACGAAAAAGAGATTGAGAGAGCCCAAACTTTACAAGATATTTTTAGTCAGGATCACATGTATTCTATTAATATGTTAATGCAAGAAGGTCATACATTTGAAAATTCTATTGCTATTCACAAAAATTTATACAACGGATCAAAACATTCTTCACTGCCTTTTCGCCAAATTTGTTACACTTTGGACGTGAACTGTCCTTAATTTTTGACACTTATGATTTATATGCTAATCAACCATTTTTAAATCAATGTTTTGAAATTCATAAACTTTTGGATGATTTAAAGGGTATTTACATAAAAGCATATGAAAACATTACATCTTCACAAGTTAAAAGAAATCAATATCATCAACGAACAGCAAAGTTAAGCCCTATAAGCGAAAAAGACATTGCATATTTGAAATCGGTGGATAAATTTAAGCCAAAGTACACAGGGCCATACATTATTGTAAAGAAACATTCACCTGTTTCATTTTCCATCAAACAGGTAAACTCACATCACAACAATTCCATAATCAGAGTTCATATTGACAGGTTACTGCTTGCCCCACCTCGCAATGGTCACTTATTTGATTTAAGCTATGGTAATAATAATAACAGTCCTTCTAATAACAACAATTACATCCTTAATCAACCCCATCCCTATAATTTGCGTCCTAGGAAATAAATATGTCACTATCTCTGCTCATCCATGTTTCTTTTGTATGTAGTATCTTTGCATTATTTTACCTATATGTTTTTGCCGGCATTTTTTTTTCTTTTTGTTGTCATGTGGCTGGTTCCATATGTCATGTGTTTTTTTTTATATGCACAGATGCTCCATGCAGAAGGTTTGACATTTTTTAAAGTTCAGTCATAAAAAAAAAAAAAAAATAAGATTTTGCAGCTTAAATTTTATTTTAATTAGTATTTTAAATGTTACTTTGATACTTTTTCATTTAAGTTTCATTATGACCAGCAGTGGTTTACAATTTGAAAACATAAAGGATAATTAACAGATAAAATAGTTTACATCTTATGGAATTGATTGTTTTTAGACAAGTATGGATTAAGTAAAAAAATACAAGAATATACACTGTTAAAAATTTTGTGGTATGTTGAACCAATTTTTGGTGCTCCAGTAGCTGCCACCATAAGATGGTGAAATCTTGAACCAACATTTTGAGCTAAGGTTCAATCGGAGCTCCAAATCTTGGAGTGAGATTTCACCATCTTATGGTAGCAGCTACTGGAGCACCAAAAATTGGTTCAACCTACTACAAAATCTTTAACAGTGTAGCTATTCTCGACTATGACACTTTTCGCTCTCAATACTCTATATTTATGTCTTTTACACATAATTACAGTTTTAGAAAAACTTTGATTTATTTTATATTTTGTTTTACTTTTTCATTCGCCCTTGTTGAAATGTGACCTGTTCAAAATTAAATGCCCACACTATTGAAGTGATTTCGAATGGAGCTGACACTACTATTTTGGATAAAAAACTTTCTGTTTAATATTTCAAACGCAGAATTCGCAATCACTTCGTTTAATCGTTGAACTTGTCACATTTCTATGCGATAAAATAAGACGATAAATTCTGTTAAAAAATTGCGACAAAACTGTACGCCCGCTGGAATAGTATTTTTCATTTACCGATAAGTACTGGCTGTCCTAAAATGGACTAACTGATTTTAAAATTCAATAATTTGCAAATGGGGACAGCTATTAAAAAAAATTCTTGCAGGAAGGTTATGTAAGATCTCAAGAAATTTTTTTGCTGCAATTCTCGATTTTAGTTTAAAATAGCGCTGATAGATGGCACTGCAAGCAATAGGCGCTCAATCGGGGCCAATTTTTGGCCTCTCTCTTCTCTTAGTATTGATGCGAAAGAAAGGAGTTAAATACATTATATGGAGTGGTTCTCAGTCACCAAAGCAATTTTGTTCTTAGGGGGCCCACTTCATATATTTAATCTCCTTCTTTCACATCAATACTTAGAGAAGAGAGAGGCCAAAAATCGTGCCCTGATTTAGGGCCTATTGATTGCAGCGAGGTCTATCGCTGCTATTTGAAACTAAAATCAAGAATCGCAGGGAAAAAAAAAAAACAAAAAAAAAACAACTTTTGACATTTTACATAATTCTACTGCAAGAATCTTTTTAAAAGCTGTTACCATTTGCAAGTTATTAATTTTAAAATCAGTCAGTGTATTTTACGAAACCCGGTATATAACATGTTAAGTTATAATATTGCTTTCTTATGACCAGGGTTCGGTGATGTATATCATTGAATATATATCTTGATATATATCCGATATTTATTTTGAAAACGTCCCCCACGATGTATGATAATTTCGATATTTTCATATATTTGATTTTCAGTCAAAACAAGTGTAAATTAATTTTTTAACTGTTATTGATAGTGTCGCTGAAGATAAAGAATTTTTACTCCGGTAGTGACTTTTTAGCAAAAAAGAAAAAAAAAATCGAAGTTTTACGTTTGAAGGTGAGTTTTTAAATGTAGAAACAATAATTATGTGGGACAATATTTATTTAGAATAGCCCTTGAAAGGTAAACTGGCAAATTTATATAACAAGTTATTTACAGTTTCATTAGAAACTTTTCTGGGTTTGGTTTAGTTCGGTTTAAGCTGCACAACAGGTTAGGGAATAAAAAAGCAGACACGCTTACATTTATGCTCAAAAATTTCAATAAAAACAAATTATTTTGTATTAAAAATTTTGTTGTATAAAACAAAAATTATTTATGCTTGATATTACATATTATAGGAGTTTTGAAATTCATAAAATGCGATACTTTCGCATTATCCGCATTTCAGGAATTAATAGCTGAAGAAATCGTCAAAAATTTCGCTGTTTATAGCAGCCCTTTTGTTTCCAATAATTTCAGCGGTTTAAGCGCCTTGTTACTTTACATGTATGTTAAATTTGTGTTTTATTTACATTATTTTATTTATTTATTGATGAAGTTTAAATGTTCTTGTGAAATATTAGCAGGAAACAAATGCTGAATTATTTATATTGTTATTTAAGTGCAAGCGGATTAATCTTCCGTAATCGTAAATTGGACTGCACGCAATAAAGATAGATTTAAAAAAAATAAAATCATACTTGTAAATTATTTTTAAACCATTAAAAAAAATAAATAAATATAAAAAAAAAAAATCCGTAAATGTATTTCAAGCAAAAAGCACTTGACAGAACTTATTTTTAAAAAAATTGAAATTGTACAATGTTTACCAGTTAAAAAAAGTCCCAGTAAAAGCGAAATTTGTCGGTCAGGTGTTACTACCGTCGTCGACATGACTTCAGCGTTACTCGGGGGCATGTCTTTGCTTTATAATATAAATTATAGGGCACATCGATTATGGAAGATTCCTCAATTTAAATGTGGATTTAGAAAATTTTAGTTGAATCGTGTTTTACTAAAATACAAATTAATCCACGGCCATAAAGTTAAAATTTTGAATAAAGTATATTTTAAACTAGCAGAACTACCCGGCTTCGCCCGTGTCAATTATAAGGAGCCTTCCAGGTAAAATAAATTAAAACGAAATAATACGGCAATCACAATAACTGAAATTTGTGCATTCCCATCCACAAATCGTTATAAAGACAATAAAAAAACATGGCGTTATTGCCTTGCAACCATAGTAAAATCCCTGAGCTTTAATAACAGAATGCACGTTTCCTTTGGCGGGTGTAAGAGAAAAATATGTGATTTTCCTGACACTACGAAAAAAAAAATCCTCCAAATCGCGCAGCACTTAACGAAATTCTCGTTTGTATGGTATATCTACATTATAAAGTAAAATCACTATGTTAGTGCCCACAAATTGTGCCCCATAAATTGTAACCCATAAAATGTGCCTTTACTGCAATTTTTCTAACTTTTAAACATCACACAATTTCATTTTTTACAATGTCGAATAGAAAAAAAAGTTCTTTCAAATGAAATTTGTTTGAAAATTGTACCCCAGTTTTCTGATTTTAATGGATTTTAAAGTAATTTTTAAGCATGGATATTTTTAAAGTTGAGTGCAACCCGATTACGAAAGATGAACCTGTTTACACTTAATGCAATAGTATAAAGAAAAGACATACCTATGAGTAACGCTGGTATCATATTTTCGGTGGCAACAACCTAACACAACAGTAAATTTCCCTTTTACTGCAGTTTAACGTCTAAACATTGTACATTCGATTGTTCCAACGTATTATAGAAAACAAAAGTACTTTCAGTAATATTTGTTTGTAATATTTATCTCAATTTACAAATTTTTTATGGTTTTTAAAATAATTTTTAAGTAAGCATATTTTTTAAATATGCTTGCAACCCAAATACAAAAGATTAACTCAATTGTTCAAAAACATTGTAAATAATTCAGAATTTGTTTGCTTTCACGTAATATTCAATAACTAAATTGACAAACGAAATGAAAACGCCAAAAATAAAATAAAATAAAACACAAATTTAACAGATATCAAATCAAACTACTCAAAATAACCTGATAAGTATATAAAATTCAAATGGGAATTTCGTTCCGGGTGCATATAACCTGAATTCTTCTGAACGGATTTCCATGCGACTTGCACTATTAGTTTTTTAGGGAAGATTTTAGTGCGTAACATATTGTTTTCCGTTGCTTAGTCATAGAATTATAGGGGAAAGTTATATAATCATGTGAACCCAATTATGAAGGAATAGTCTTATTAGCTGAATGAAAAATGCAGAACTATTTTTATCTCTAAGTATATTGACGGGTTTATCTTCAGTAATGGGGCTGTGCACTAGGGTATTTTTATTTAAATGAGTGTGCCTGACACCTATTATGGCATGCACCTTTGTTTAAAACAATATAGAATGACTTATGTTTTAAGCGACTCTCTGGCATGCAACTTGATTACAAAATACTAACCTGCAATAATGCTTAAGGTGCTTCTTCAGTTCCCTGCTCAACAACGCGAAACTTTCTGACATATTTTCTGACTCATTAAACGTAAAAGCTTAAAATTTGTAGGCCTGACTATTAAAGCGATTTGGAATTGAAATGAGTTTTTTCATTTTTCATAAATAAATTACTTATCGAGTTATGAGCAATTGTGGTTGCGTGACGGCCGGTTTTTATCCTTTATTGCACTGTTGCGTCCGAAATTCAGTTCAAAACACCAACTGAAAGATCTTATACCTTTACCAACAAATGGAAACTATCTTTCGATTACATAGTTTCGAAATAAGAACTCCTGTCAATTTCATGCGTTTCCGAACAAAAATTAATTAAAAAATATGTCAGAAAATAGCTCCTTTGGATTTGAGAACAGCCTTAACTTGAAGTTTATGAAAAAACTCACATTTTTAGTTTTAATTTTGGAACTCGCGAAATTTAAATTCAGAAAAAGGATGTTCTTTTGACACATTGTGGTAATTTTTTTAACTTTTAAAATTAAAATACATGTTTTCTTTGGCGCGCGTAACAGAAGTATACAATATCTTCACAATACGGGGGAAAATGAAAAAAAAACAAAAAAACAAACAAACAAAAACATCCAAATGAGGTAGTACTTACTAAAATTTTATTTGGAAAATTTGAAATTTTATTGAAATTAAATCTACAATGATTAGATGAAATGATGTCATTTTCCGTAAATTTTAAATCGTGACATCTGTCAAGATTTTTTTTGAAAATGTAAATAACCGCTCTCTTTTTGCTATAAATCACAGAAAATGTTAGCACTGAATCTAAACCAATACAACACTTAGCGATAACGTATAGCTATAAGATATGGCTGTAGTATACAATCGAAGTAGTAAGCAAAATATAGGAGCCATATGTCTACAATGAGTTTGATTACGCGTTGAAAAGATTTGATAGAATGTGACGTCATATCTAGCCTTTTTTTTCTTTTTGTTAAATTGTTTTCATGAAATTTGACTGTTTGTATTAAAATAGATGGTTTAATTAAAAAAAAAAAAAACATTCAAATTGAGGTGCTACGTTATTGTCCCGCTCTTATAGTTAAAGTTCTTATTTTATACACAAAAAAATGTAAATTTTTTTGTTTAGAATGACGTCAATATCAAACGCGCAAAAATATAGCAAGAAAATTTGAATTTTTATTGGCAAATAGAAACAAAATACACGCGTTATCCTTATTTTTTTCAGATTATTGTGTCATTTTTTAGGGTTTGGCAACAGGAAAGAAACGTTTGAATTAAAAAAGATTTAAAAAGATATATTTCTATAATGTTATATTATGGAAGTGGTAGAAAAAAGGGATAAATAGTGGTCTGATAATTTTTTTAAGTAGACAGTGATCTTTCCCACGTTCTAAAACGTATGTACATCGAGTTTCGTGCAAATCGGTCAAAAATTAAAGATTTGTATAAAGGACTACAGAGAACGGCTTTTATATATATAGATTTAAGATACATAATACATTTCTTTTAATTACGTCATAATGATTTTTACAAATTTTAGTTTAATATCTATATTTTGCCCTCTTATTCTAAGATATGAAAATGTATCCCGATTATGTATAGAAAACGAAGAAAGATGCTTGAAAATTTCAAAGAGATTGGTCAAATGAAAACATTAAAAATTAGGGATGCATCGAATATTCGGTACCTATTCGGTATTCGGCCATGTAACCGAATATTCGGTTAAGCCAAGTATTCGGCTTGGCCGAATATCAAACTATTCGGCCAGCCGAATATTAGGTTTGGCCGAATATCAAAGTATTCGGCCTAACCGAATACTTAAAAAACCCTTTTAAAATACATTTTAAAAACTTTTCACAATTTCTACTTTTAACTGTCGACCTATAAATATATTTAAAATAATTAGAAACAAAATCATATTTTAAAAAAAAACAGAATGTTTTTAGATCAAAGGGTGTAGAAAGGTTATTCTTCCTGAGCTGCCATTATTTGTGTAGATTGTATAATTTATTCATTTTTACTTTAGTCTCTTCCTGACAAATAAACAGTGTATGAGCTTGTAAAGTTTTTCTTTTAATTGTTTCACTATTTCTCTTTGATTTCAAAATGTCTGTTTTAATTCGTAGAAAAAACCATGAAATTAAAAAAATTATTAATTAAAAAAGTGTTTTAAATATCCTTCTTAAATAACTCGAAGCAGATTTTTTTCAATATAAAGTTTACTTATAAAAATCTTTTGTTTATCAAAATCTAACTTTCTTTTATTAAATATTATGTAAAATTGGGTACTTTTCGGTTAGCCGGGCGCCAGTGTTATATATATATATATATATATATATATATATACACACACACACACACATATATATATATATATATATATATATATATATTATATATATAAAATCCAAACGGAAATTTCGTTCCGAACGCCTAGATTTCGAGTTCTACTGCATGGATTTTTACGGAACTTATACTGTTAGATAGGTATCATTTCAGGGAAGGTTTTAAGCTATAACACATCATTCTACCTAGATTAGTTATAGAATTATGACGGAAAGTTCTGTTATTTTGGACGATAAGGTTTACCATTTTATTTCTTGGCGAAATTTATCGTTGATAAAAAAAAAATTGAAACAGCTATTACACCTCGAAACATAAAAGAAAAAACTATTACTAATTTTAATTAAAGAAAAAAGAAGGAAGAAAAAAATAAAGAAAAAAATCCGTTTTAATGAGTGATAATATTAAAAAACGAAAATATTTAATTTAAACATGAAAAGGAATGTTCGTAATGCTTAAAAAATTACTCAGTTAAAATATTGCAATTGAAATAAGATTTGGCTCTTTATCTTTTGCGTCAGGTTAAGAAAAACGCATCTGAAAAATTGATAGGATGATATCAAGGAAGTTTCGATAAGTGCATGCTCAGAAATATTTGAAAAAATATCTTCTCATGAGGAATATATAGAAGATTCTTCTCGTGACATATAATATGTTTATAAAAAAATCCGCAGAACCTCGATTTAGCGTTTGTAAAAAAATAATGAAAATTTAATTTCTTTGGCGATTTAATGCTGGTTGGCGGCACAATAAAATTTTGAATGATACTTTTCTTTATCATAAATAATTTTTAAGTAAAACCTTTTAGTACTCTTCATACGAAGATAGTTAGATTAAGTTTAACTTAAATAAATACAGTTTTGTCATATACCGTTATATGTATATATATTAAAAATTTATTATCGTAATTATACGGTTTAAAACAAAATTTCAGTTTATTAAATTTTTTCCAAATTCAAAATTAATGTCCGATTCGGAACATTGGCAATTTGACTTCGATATTGTTAGTATCAGAAACAAGAAATGAAGGTTATTGTTGCCATGGAAACAAGTATTTAATATAAAATGTTTAATGGTAGCATTTTCAATTAGCCAGCTACTTTTAAAACAAACTTAAAACGGTACAACTAGATTATCACGTCGACAAAATAACTATCGCCAAACTATAAGACTAAATGCCAATAATAGCTGATCGTAAATTTTACATTCACTTGACATTAAACACGGTACACATGTTTGTTGCGTCATCAAGTGATTTTTAATTTCACTTCTATTTGTAATTTGATTAATGTTTAAAAATTTATTTATTCTTTCCTTGGTTAAAATAAAGATTTTGTCAATTTGTATAATTTGGCGAGTAATTTGGCAATTTATATAATTTGGCGAATACGTTGGCAATTTATATAATTTGGCGAAATTAGTTGAATGAATAATCAAATAGTACCCTTAAAACATTTCCAGCCGGTGAAGCCATGTAAAATTAAATAACTACTGCAACACGCTATTTTTAATATTATATACGCTTAAAGATAAAAAATAATACGCTAATCCTTCGTTTTCGTTTAAATTCATTGAGTTTTAGGCATTTAAACACTTATTTAACAAGCAATTTTCAAATGCATTTAAATATCTTGCATTTGGGATGGAAATGTGTTGGCTAGCCTAATAGCGTGGAACGTTCGTCTTTTTTGCAAATACTCAAATATATATAGATTTTTTTCCAGATTTTTACTGAGATTCCGCCGCCAAATTTGACTGATGTTTTACTACATACATGAGTAGTTTTAAAAGCATTTTTCTTTTCAAAATAATTTGAGTATGCTCTCAAAATAATATGAGGAGACATTCCTTGTGGTAACAATTTTGTTTCTGATTTGTTCTTTTTAATTTCTAACTCTTCCATCATGTGACTCACAGACGAAACTAGCAGATGTAATTGTAAAAATGATGGTAATTATGATTTACATGTTATATGTTTATTTGTGATTTTTGAATTCACTTTTGTCGCCAAACAATTTAATTTTAAGCCAAAATGACGTAAGCTTGAATTGGGTTCAAGCGGTGTTTACAATAAAGATGATTTTACAAGTGTACGAAAGCATTTTTTGAGTATTTTTTGAAATTCAAATGTGCAATACATAAATAGCAATTAATATTTTAAAAATGGAGTCAAATATTTTAATTTTAGTATAGTTTTTTCCCACACACGCATATACATATTGTAAAATAATTTAATTTTAGACATTTAAAAAATTTCTCATCATACTTTACTGCGAAAGCATGTCGGTTTGTTTTCCCCAAATTTGTGACTTTTATAACCTCGAAGCCAGATTAGCCAATATTGTCCATTCTTTTTTTAATAAAAAAACATATCGCCAGTTTCCCTTATACAAACGTTGAATGTTTGCAATATTAGGTAGTAAATATTATTCTTAAGAAAATGTAAGCAATTATGCGTTATTTCTATCACGAAAAAAGACATTTTGCAATAAAAATTGCTTTCTGAAATCACTTTTCGATGTTCCATTCCATTCGTCATTTCTTTTTTCTTTCTTTTTTCTTTTTTTTTTCACATCTTCCCTTCTTTTAGAAATGTTATAAAAAGATATTGAATGAATCTTCCATAATCAGCTACCTTACAATTGGCGAATTTACTCTATATTGTTGGAGATTCGTTTATATTTGAAAGGAACCGTGGACGGTAAATCCGATTTCAGAAGATTACGCGAAATTTGTACTTTTAGTAATTAGCGATTAGTAAATTTATGTTTTTTTATTATGGAGCAAACGGACAAAAGAAGATTTACTAATAGATATTTTTCATGTGCAGTTATTTTACTATCACTAAAAAAGCATTAATTTGAATGTACAAAAAAATTTTTCAAATGCCAAAGGTAGCCAGTGGAACAATATTTGTTCATTTACCCTAGGTTTTTTAAAAAATGTACCTCAAATTCAATTAAAATTTCAATCATTATAAAATTTTGGCTGATGCACAGCCCGAGCAGCTGATCGTAGTGACAAATTTCAGGTTTATTTTACTATCACTAAAAAAGCATTACTTTGAATGTATAAAAAAGAAAAAAAAACTTTTGTTCATTTACCCTAGGTTTTTAAAAAAAGTACCTCAGATTCAAATAAAATTTCAATCATTATAAAGAAATTTTGGCTGATGCACAGCCCGAGCAACTGATCATAGTCACAAATTAACGCTTTTAGTTCTATTTAGGCAACAAACTGATGAATAATGACGTCTTGAAAATAAAAGCATGTTTATTTCTCCGTCTTATTACGCTCATTAGAGAAATACGAAAAAAATCTTCGATTTGCCAAAAAAGATCACAACTAAAAATTTTGCATAACTAACTTTATGTATCATTTGCAAAGAATTTTGATAGTGAAAGATCTAAAATTCAATCAACAGCAATTTGACATTATTTAATGGAATGTAGTTTGGCGCTTAATTAACTCTGTTTCGTAGCTAACTCTGGTACATTTTTAGCCATACCGTTACGAACATTTCTAACGTTGCACATCAAACTTGGTTGTGGATCCGATTACGGATGATTGGGAAGATATTATTGAATGAAAACTAGAGGTTTAGTTTTCTATTTGAATTAGTTATCGAGGTTATTTTCCTAGGTTAATAGTTGCATGATTAAAACTGGTATGTAAAAAGAAACGGCAGTTAAAATGACATTATTTTAATTTTATTCACATAATTCCGCTTTAAATATCCACTTTTACATGATTCACATATTTTAAAATATAAATTTTAAATACCGTTTTGATTGTAATTACTCTACTGGAAATCGAAATAAGAAACTGTAGAGAAAACCTGGCAAACGAAGACGTATATTACCAAATATAATGTAACGTAGAGAGAGATTGTATTTATGTTATCAGATCCGCACAAAGTACCAAGCTGAGAAGCCCGGAGTAAAAGAAAAAACAAACGAAAGTGAATTACCCGAACATTCTTTAACTTAAATGGTCAATCTCTGCAGTCATTGTAATACTCTCTTTTTACTTTCTTCTATCTTTACAAGAAGAAAGTATTGGATTCGTGAAAAATTTCGACTTCCGGTTTTCAACGGATTTATACGTTTTAGAATGCCCAGAACACGATTTGATGGTTTTTAGAAAATGTCTGTCTGTGAGTCTGTCTGTCACTCTGTCACTCTGTCTGTGAGTCTGTATGTGACAAAAATTTTGTGGGCGCTCTATCTCAAGAAATAATGCACGGAATTTCACAAAACTTCATATTTAGTTAGACCTTGATATAAACTGGACCTGATTAGTTTTTGGTGAAAATCGATCAACAGGTGGCGCTGCTATGCGGCATTTTTTACGATTTCTGCAATAGCTATATCTCAAGAACTACTGCACGGATTTTGATAAAACTTCAGATTCAGTTAGTCCAAGATATAGTTTGGTGCTGATTACTTTTTTGTGAAAATCGCCCAACAGGTGGCGCTGGTATGCTGCATTGTTCATGATTATCGCAATAGCTCTAACTCAAGAAAAAATGCACGAATTTTCCTCAAATTTCAGATTCAGTTAGTCCCTGATATAAATTAGTGCTGTTTAATTTTTAGTGTAAATCGCCCAATAGGTGGCGCTGCTGTGTTGCATTTTTCACGATTTCCACAAGAGCTGTATCTCAAGAACTATTGCACGGATTTTCATCAAACTTCAGATTTAGTTAGTCCTTGACATGAATTGACGTATAAATTAGTGCTGTTTAGTTTTTGGTGTAAATCGCTCCACAGGTGGCGCTTCTATGCTGTATTTTTTGCGATTTCCGCAATAGCTTTTTCTCAAGAACTAATGCTTGGATTTTCAACAAACTTCAGATTCAGGTATACCTTAGTATAGTTTAGTGCTGTTTACTTTTAGTGTAAATCGCTCAACAGGTGGCGCTGCTATGCTACATTTTTTTCAGAATTTCCGCTATAGCTCTATCTCAAGAACTAATGCACGAATTTTCATCCAACTTCAAATTCAGATATACTTTGATATGAATTGGTGCTAAATCGTTGTTATTTCTTGTACTATTTAAAGGATTTAATTGACGTGATTTATATAGAAGAAAGTTTTGTGATGACCACAACATACTAGTTTAGTAGTGTGCTGATATGATCGTAATGGCCGCATTTCCCTCCCAAACTCTACATGTGTACTAAAGAGTTGCTTCTGAATTGTCAGTATTTCGTCTAATGCACCAGATAATATAATAGCGCAATTGCGTCCGATGCGTATTCAGAAAAGGCGGAAGGATCTCCCAGGTGAAGGTCCATATTAATTTAAAATACAGGGTCGGATTTTCCATTTCGTTTGACTGAAGGTTTATTTGAAAAATGGTCCAGCACAGCGGGCTCAGCCTGCTAGTATATATATATAACCATTAAATAAACTTGTATTACTTGTATAGGGTTCCATCTGTATTTTGTATAATGTTATAGTTATAATTATATGCTAAATTTATTAATTTATTGAATTAATTATAGTAATTGGAAATAGATGATGATTTGTAATTATATTATGGTTATATATATATATATACACATATATTTGCATATATATGCATTTAAATGTATATATATGCATGTATATATACAATATATCTACGCATATATAACACTG
Source organism: Maratus speciosus (assembly GCA_963932465.1). Classification (NCBI taxonomy): domain Eukaryota; kingdom Metazoa; phylum Arthropoda; class Arachnida; order Araneae; family Salticidae; genus Maratus; species Maratus speciosus. The sequence continues at coordinate 296,980,649 of OZ010797.1, forward strand.
GCACCCGACTAACCGAAAAGTACCTAAAATTGTTTTTAAAAGTAACATTTTAATGCCTTTAAACTTTGAAATATAAAAAGTATTCAGCCAGCCGAATATTCGGTATTCGGCCGAATAGCTACTATTTGGTTGACCAAATATTCGGTATTCGGCCTAACAGTTACTATTCGGCTAGCCGAATATTCGGTATTCGGCCAAAATCACTATTCCGTGCATCCCTATTAAAAATATCGACTTACCAGCAAAATCAAATCTTTTAAAATAAAATTTAAACAAATAGTTATGAAATACTCTTTTTTAAAAAATCGTTCTCCATTTTGATATGACAGATTCGAATGAAAACTTCACTTTATTAAAAGAAAAAGAAAAAAGCAGAACAGTTCTTTCAAATACTTTATTTCTTTGACCATACAATTTTGTTGAAACGTCTTTTCAAATGATTGAAAATATTTATTTTCTCTAAAAGCTGGATTTGAAAAATATGTTGCTACAAGAGACGAGATTAGGAGTTAAAGTGTTTTGGATGATTGTTAGATATGTGTTTTCTATCATGTCTTTTTCTTTTCTCTTCTCTTTGAAACGTGATTTTATTTTATTTTTAACGTGTTCATATAAAAAAAAGTGTTTCTGAAATAATCGTTTAGTTCTCGAGTGATTGAATTCTTTACACTAAAAATTGTCATTTTTTTTTTATTTTTAATATTTTTCATGAGATCGGGAGGGGGAATTTGGATTATATTTTCATCTGAGTAAAAGGGAAAAAAATGGATTTTCTTGAGTATGGTACACTATAAAAAAAATTTGTTTTAAATAATTATATTAATTATTATTATTATACTGACACATTATACTATGCCATATTTTCAGACATTATTAATATAGCAGAAAGCTGTCACAGTATAGACATTTTTTTTTCATTATATGTTATTCAAGTTATTAAAAACATGGCACATTATTTTTTCATTCAAAAAATTCCTTATATTGTTTGCATACATTACTTATATTGTTTATTATTCCTTATATTGTGTATACCATATATTGTTTGTATACATTTACATTAAAAATAATTTTTATAAAACGTATTTCGTAAAATATTGTATAGTATGATCGAAATATGTTTTATAAAAATTGTTTTTAATGTAAATGTATACAAACAATATAAGGAATTTTTTGAATGAAAAAATAATGTGTCATGTTTTTAATAACTTGAATAACACATGTAATGAAAAAGAAAATGTCTATACTGTGATAGCTCTCTACTATAGTAATAATGCTTGAAAATATGGTATAGTATAATATATAAGTATAATACGGGAATTACAAAAGACAGTTATTTGTGCCGATAAATATTATCTAAATATTATTATTATATATTAATTATTATATGTTTATATAATTTTATACAAAATTTCATCTTTTAAGGGTTTACATGGGTTTCAGAGGTTAAAAAAAAAGCATACATTCTCTATTTTTTTTAAAAATATAATAAATAACTTTATTCAAAAATTTAAGCTTATATAAAAGTACAACATTTAAACAATATTTTATAATATTTTCATTCAAAAATTTTGAAAATTCAGCCGGTAGAACCTAGTTTCCGAGACCCCTAAAAAATAGTGTCCTCGTGGTGGCCAGGATGACTCGTAATAACCTTATCTGAAAAAAAAAAAAAAATAAATAAATAAAAAAGCAAAACAGTTCCTTCAAATACTTTATTTCTTCGACCATACAATTTTGTTGAAAGGTCTTTTCAAATGATTGAAATTATTTATTTTCTCTAAAAGCTGGATTTGAAAAATATGTTCCTACAATAGACGAGATTAGGAGTTAAAGTGTTTTGGATGATTGTTAGATATGTGTTTTCTATCATGTATTTTTCTTTTCTCTTCTCTTTGAAACGTGATTTTATTTTATTTTCAACGTGTTCATATAAAAAAAAAACAGTGTTTTTGAAATAATCATTTAGTTCTCGAGGGATTGAATTCTTTACACTAAAAATTGTCATTTTTTTTAATTTTTAATATTTTTCATGAGATCGGGAGGGGGAATTTGGATTATATTTTCATCGGAGTCAAAGGGGGAAAAAATTGGATTTTCTTGAGTATGGAACATTATAAAAAATAATAATCTTGTTTATATAATTATATTAATTATTGCATTAATTATTATTATTATATATTAATTATGATATGTTTACATAATTTTATACAAAATTATCTTTTTAAGGGACGTTGACGGTTAAAAAAAAGGATTTTTCACAAATTTCAGAATGGATACCTTTAAAAGTTACAAATCCACTGCAATTTTTTTTTTTTTTTTTTTTTTTTTTTACAAAAATACCAATTAGAACAGAAGTTATGACTAAAAATATCTTGCATAAAAGCATTTATTGTAATGTTATAAGCCAACTTTGAAGTCATTTTTCTAAAAATTGATTTTTTAGTATTGCGCTCACTCTCATTTCAAAACTAATTATCATAGAACCTTGAAATTAGGTATATTCTTAGTTTACATGTGTTAGTCTCTTCTGAACCTCAAAATTTAGTCTGATTTTGACACAAAAAATTGTGGATTGAAAATAAGTACACATTTTTTGGTGAAATTTAGTGAATATGATTAGAAAAGCCATTAATTATGCTAAAGAATTTGAATATACTTTCAAATTTAGGTTCAGTGTAAAATATAGTATTATAAGTAACAAAATATGAAACATTAAACATATAAGTGCAGTAGAATTTTTAAAATCGTGCGCGCAAAATGCATATTTAATATTCATAGTTTTCAAAAGCCACTTTTGTCGTTATGATTTAATTAATTAATATTACTAAATACATGTGTATTTGATTATTTTATCAAACCGTAAGAATGTGTGAAAGTAAAGTAAAAAATTGTTGCGTTTCATTGATTGGTTAAGAAACTACAGAGTTTTTCGTACTGCTTTAAATACGGTCATTTTCTGACTCCTGAACGTGATCTGCCTCCTTAAGGGGTTACATGGGTTTCGAAGGTTTAAAAAAAAAACATATATTCTCTATTTTTTTTAGTATAATAAATAAATTACTTTATTCAAACTTTTAGGCATATATAAAAGAGAAATATTTAAACAATATTTTATAAAATTTTCATTCAAAAATTTTCAAAATTCAGTCGGTAGGACCTGGTTTCCGGAGACCCCAAAAAAAAGTGCTCTCATGGTGGTCAGGATAACTCATGATAACTTGATCTGAAATTAAATATATATATATACATATATATATAATCAATTACTGTGATTTCTTAACTGTTTTATTCACCTTAATCTTTATGATATTCTGGTAGCCATGTGCGCGTGGATATTTGTAAAATACTGAAATATTAATCGGTATGGTGCTTATTATTTCTATTTTATATCCTATAAATAATTAAATAGGTTTTATTGATTCTTCCATTTCATATTATTTGTTTCTATTCTGTTTTCATTTTTAATCAATTCACTTGATTTTAATGGTTGTTTGGGCACAGGGGAAAATAATTTTTAGCTTTAGCTTATTTTTCTCACAGAAAACAACCATTTTGCTTATATCATTGAATTCTGTGCACTTGACAACGTAATTCAATATATAAGCTTTTCCATTATTTGTCGGTGTCCACTTTTTTCTTTTTCTTCCATAATAATTCTTATAATAAATTAATTGAATTTTTTTTTTTTTTTTTTTTTTTTTTTTTTTTACTTACAGCTTTAATTCATAATATTACGGTTTTTGATGGTGGTAGGTTATGTTTAATTAATGGTTATATATATATTCTTTTAGTAGATAAGTATAGTTCGTGACTGAACGAAGGATTTAAATAAAAATTGAAATTTGAATTTTTGGCAGCGTTTTATCCAAAACAGTACAATTTTTGGTACAATTTTCACTACGTATAGCCTTGTAAAATTAGTTGTAATCGAAAAAACAAAAAATACTTCGTTCAATCACTAGGCAATCCTATTTTGAAGAAGTGCGCAAAATTTTAACAAGATCAGTTTATTAGTTTTTCCGAAATCGTGTCCACCGACTTCAAAAATACTGTTTTTAGAAAAAAGCGGTTAAAGTTTTAAGTAAGCATTGTGGAGATCTGTGGTTATCTCCATAGAATAAAGGTTTCGCATCAGCAAATTAAATCTGTTCCATACACAAGATTTTTTTCGAATAAATCTGTACCTAAGGGGTTAAACTAAAATATTTAAAATAGGTGACCCTTAGAAAGTGAGATAAGCGAGCGAGAGAGACAGACAAACAATAGCTAAGTAGCTGCCTCAATATACTACTTGTGTCGCTCCCGGCCAGTCTAGCGTAATGAGGGGAATTTCCAAAGACTCTCTTTCACAGACTTTCTGATTGACTTGAAACTTTGGGAAAATATTCTAGACATATTGTACTGTTAGATTAAATAAATAATAATTAAAAAAAAATTGAACATTTTAAACCCATGTAATCTCTTAAATATTACAGGCAAAACAGACCAAAAATTGGACAATATATGACAACTGGCTACCATTTAGGGAAGAACTTCGTTTTGGCAGTAGAAATGAAGATTCGACGACTCTCCCTCAAAATAAAGTTGTTTTATAATGTTTTTTGGGGACAAAAAGGGATTCATTCTAAATCAGAGAGAGGGGAGACGGGGGGGGGGGGTCAAAAATTTTTAAGTAGTTTAAGTCTAATATCATTTATTATGTATTTTTAAATTCTAAATCGAATGACACCATCCGCAAGTCGATACGATTATTTGTTACAAAGTCGAAAATTATACTTTAGTAAAGGTAAATTGGTTTTTACAATAACGTCTGATGGTCGCTCACGAAAATTTGGGAAGCACTTTGTTTTGGAACTAGAAATGAAGTTCCGACGAGTCCTCCCAAAATAAAGTTCTTTTAATATGTTTAAGTGTAATAAAATTGTGCTCTCTCTTAAAGTGTCATTTTCGATTTTGTATTCATACTACCTGCCGTAACTTTGTCAAAAATGATCGTATCGACTTGCGGATGGTGTCATTCGATTAAGAATTAAAAAGTACATAATCAACGATACCTTACTTGAACCACTTAAAATTTTTTGAGTTCCCCCCCCCCTTCCTGAGTTAGAATGTCCCCCCCCCCAAAAAAAATGGTAAAACAACTTTATTTTGGGTGACTCATCGGATCTTCATTTTTAGTTCCAAAATGAAGTTCTTCCCAAATTTTGGTGAATGCCCATCAGCTGTCTCTGAAAAATCCCTGTTTTACCTGTACTAAAAGGAAGCTTTCATTTTTGACTGGAAATCGTAATTTTTCCGGGAATAAACGGAAAAATTCCTTTTATTCTTACTCGTTGAATAATAAAAACGGAGATGTTCTTTCCAAGACAGACAAACGGAAATGTTTCTTTTCCATTGGGAGAAAATGGAAAATTTCCAGTTAAATTTTCGTAATGCATGGTTTGGCCTATAGACAATTTCTTGAATGTAGTTAATTGGTGCAAGGCAGTCGTCGACAACTACTAATGTAAATTCTTTAATAATATGAACCTTTTAACAACAACAAAAAGAAAAGTTTAATGAAATTATTTTTTTTAATTTATTTATTTGGTTTTTGTTGAATTTCTACAAAAGTACTGAATCAATTTTGATGAAACTTAAATGGGACCAATTCTAGAGTCCTCTTTCAATAAAAAAGAACAAGAAATATAAAATTTTTGTTTTTAAAGTCAATTCCTACTTAGGTCATCAAAGAAAAATTTAATATAATCCCTTAAGCTAATATTAGTTTTTGTTGCATTAAAATATCTCAATTTGCTGATTTTCTATAAGCAAGTAGGTTTTCAATGGAAGTCTATGGGAATTTGGCGAAATATTAGAGATATCGCCAAGTTGGCGTCACTTTTGGAGACTCATTTTGGTCGCCAAATTTGGCGACAAACTTGGCGGTATTTGGCGACAGAACAGGTTCCCTCCTATGGTAACCCCCCTTATAGATATGAAGATGCATTAAATGCTGTTCAATAACCAATGGCCGCCATTTTGTCTCCCATATAAAACAAAAATTAATTAATTAAAATTTAATTAATGAATTAATATTTGAAAAATCTGCATTAACATCAATTGTCATCCAGTACAAGTTTTAAAAAATTTATTTCAACTTGATAGGATGAATAATAAGTATTTTATTAACGATTGAAAATTTGAACAAGATATATAAATAAATAAATATAGGGAGAGTGTGACTAATAGTAGGAATTGAAAAAAGGGTCACATGAATCTGTCGCGTAGTTTCGGAGTAATCGTTGAACATGCATAAAAAAGATATGTACAGAGTGTTCCAAAATTCGACGACGAATTAAGAGGAGTGATAGGGAGAATGAAAGAGGATGAAAAATTATCATAGAAAGGGGGTCGCAAACCACGTATTTAATCAAAAATACAGGGTGTTCTACCGTAACTCAATTTGCGTTGACGGTCATAACTTTCAGAAAACTGAAGTATATTATAATGAAACTTTTAATAGACATGCTCACTTTTGTTATAAATAAAAGAACATAAAAAAAAAGTGGTAAAAGTCTCTACTATACGCGCGAGCAGTATGCACTTGACGATCCACATTTTGGACTGTGATTATCAGTTCATACGGTATCATCGATTGCGTCAGAACCCTGTTCTCCCGGAATTTTTCGTGGTGTTATTTATATTTCACACAAAACAAGGTACATATCTTTGGATTTTCATTGCAATGTTTTTATTTATTCTTTCAAAATTATTGCCGTCAACCCAAGTTCAGTCAGGATGAAACACCCTGTATTTGTGACTAAATACGTGGTTTGAGATCCCATTTTCTATGGCAATTCTTCATCGATGCCTTCTATCACCCCTCTTAATTTGTCGGTGAAATTTTTGAACACCCTGTATATATACGTACGCGTCGAACTGAGAACCTCGTCATTTTTTTTAAGTCTCTTAATAATAGAAATTAAGAATGACTAAATCCGTAAGGGGCTACACTTATGTAACGTTATCAACATTTTGCTAATTTTGGATTCCCCCCTTACGATATCATACGTTATCATTCATCGACCTCCCCCCCCCCCCCCTTCCATGATATCGTTATCAATGTCTAAAAATTCTTTTATTAACCATTTGGAAAAATGGTTATTGTCCTCGTCAGGGTAGGAAATCAAAAGCATATCTGAAGATTTTTATTGGTTTAATCATCAGTTTATTCGTTTTCTGATTGGTCTATACAGTAATCTGTATCTCCCTTTACTTTCAACAGAGATGGACAACAGAGTGTTACCACTATGACAAAAAAGTAATAAAAACTACAAAAAAAAATAATAACTCAGAAACAAATTGAGATACAGCTTTTAAACAAATGGCATTTAAAAGTACATTTTTTTCTCTATACGACGATATAAAAAGTAATATTGTGGGATGTTTAGAAGTTTAAGAAATAAATTTCATTTAAAATTGGCCGTCAGATTTCTTGGAAATCTGACGATGGAAAAGCCTTTTCCCGAACAGCCAATGAAATGCTTGGATAATACGTAAGTTTCAGGTGGATAATACGTACGAGTCGCAGGCGATTTCTGTCGCGTGCAATTTTTACGTGTAATAACACTATTAGTGTTTAATTCATAGCGTACGTAATGTAGGATCAACTCCGTGCTATTTTTTGTCTTAAATTTTAGTCTTTGAAAAAATCATTTTCGAAATGGTCGTTGTAATTTGTTAAATTGCATTTTTTTTTTTTTTTTTTAGATTCTTCTTTCTTTTTATACGCTTGCAGTGACATATAATTATACACTTATTAGTCGCATACTTTACGGATTCAAGAAGCCAATAAAATGCCAATACTCGAAATAAATTTATATCAAATAACATTTAAAAGAGATAGTTACTATTTAAAAGTGTTTAATAATAGCTTATTGTTACATAATGCGTTCAAAAGTAATATTGTCTTCTTGCACTTTCCCTCCGCCCGGGAAGGTTAAAAGCAAAATTTATCAACACAATTACATAACGAAACAGTGGACAATATTCTTTGTCTTTCTGTACTAGTAAACGCAAGCATCATTTCTTACATATTAGGCATATTGCACACTGAACAAACAAGCAACAAAACATTGTAAGTCAAGAGACATTTCACCCTGATAACAAAGAAGAAACCGGTTTGAACGCGACAATTTGTCTCCTGCCGCACACTTTTGTCTGCTTGTCTGTTGAGTGTGTGATCTGCCTTATGCTCCTGATTTCTCTAACAATGAATTATATGCGCATATGGCAGAAGAATAGGAATGCCAAATTTAAGGGTATTCCAAATTTTGAAATGAAATGGATTTATAAACATTTAATTATCTATATTATAAAGGACAAACATATCTGTGCGTAACGCATACGTCATTTTGCGAATGGCAACACTTTGAAATTTGAAATAAATTTTGGTTTTGCAATTTTATCTACTGCAAAATTTTAAACTTTTAAACATCGCACATTTTAAATTTTTATACTGCCGTATAAGGAAAAAAAAGGCTCTTTTAAAAACAATTTGTTTAAAAGCTGTATCTCAATTTAATTTTAAGATATTAATTTTTTTGTAGTTTTTAATTACTTTTTTTGTAATCGTGGCAATTGAAGTAATCCATTTCTATTGAAAGTAAAGGGAAAAAAAAGGGAAAATATCGTTTTGTTGTCATTTTCTTATAAAAACTGAAATTATTTTTTTAATTAAAATACGTGCTATGTGAAGAATATCATCTGTTATAAAACCCGGTGAGTTTTGGCTTTATTTTCTTTTTATTTATCAATTGAAAGATTTTCAGTTTATTGCAATACAAACGATACAGCACTTTCTCTTTACAAAAATGTATTTTAAAGAATATTTGTGTGTCTTATTTTCTCCGCATTTACTTAATTCATATCAAAAATCTGAAAGAATGCAATTTTATTAATCCGTGTGTAATTACATTTTCCAAATTTTGAAAAAATATAAATGAATGACTTCTGATAAAACATGGAACTACCGGGTGTCCTAAAAAGGACAGACTGATTTTAAACTTGCAAACGGTGACAGATATTTAAAAAATTCTTGCAGATGGGTTATGCATGAGGTCAAAAGTTTTTATACAGTGATTTTCGATTTTAGTTTGAATTACAAACAATAGATGGCGCTGTAAGCAATAGGCGCTAAATACAGGCCCGATTTTTTAGCCTTTCTCTTCTTCCACGCTGAGAAAAGGAGATTAAAATATATTGAGTGGGTCCCAAAGTGCCAAAAATCGAACCTGAATTTAGCGTCTACTGATCGCAGCGCCATCTATTGTTTGTAATTCGAATTAAAATCGAAAATCCTTGTAAAAAAACTTTTGAGCTCATGCATAGCCGTCCTGCAAGACTTTTCTTAAATATCTGTCACCGTTTGCAAGTTATTGAATTTTTAAATCGTCAGTCCTTTTTAGGACACGCGGTATTATAAACAAAATAAACGGTCAAGTGCGAGCATTACTCGCGCACAGACAGGGGCACCATTTCAGATTTTTCTTGGGGGGGGGCAAAGATTTTTTGAGGGAAGTCGTATAGCAAAAGGTAGAATCCAGGCGTCTCCCCTCCCCCCCCCCCCCCCCCGAACGAGAAACATAAACTGAATCATGCTTACAAAAACGGTAAAAACTTTGAATACGCAAAATCAAGAACCAATGAATATTTCGTTTTAAACAGGCTTCCGTCTTAGTAGGTAAAATTTCAATATATTGAATATGAAAATTTTTCTGTTTAGACAGGATTCTATTATAGGTCCATTTTTACAGGTATCCTCAAAGACTGTTGAACCATAAATTCTATATTATAGCTCTGAAAAGAGATGTATTACAGTAAAACTTGTGAAAACGAAGCCTGTTTATAACAGAATTCTTTCTCAAAGGGGGGAAAATAAAATTTCGATGAAAAGACATCATACAATTATATTTGCTAAGACAGAGACCTATCTAAAATGGAACTTTTTTCTAGTCCCTTTCGACTTCTTTTTTTCAGGTTTTACTACAGGGGCGCCATTTCGAGAGTTTCCTGGCGAAGGACAAGGAAAATTTTTCTTTGAGGAACAGGGAATGTGCAGAATTGCACAACGTGCAGAACTGCACAAATCTCACAGAAAATGGGAAAATCCCGCACAATAAAAAAACCTATGCATGATTTTGTCTCCTTAACTTCTTTCGCGGACATGTGATTATTCTGCAATTTTTTTAATTTTCGTGAAAGTCCGCATTTTTTTTTCTTTCGAATTCCGCAAAATCAATTCGTCAATGGGTCATTGAAAAAAATCTCGAATTTTGAAAAAAAAAAAAATCGCCAAATTGTCGCGGAAAAAGTCGCTCATTTCTCCAGCCGACAGTGGAAAATATTGCTAATTTCAACAGAGATCACGAAAAAAATGTAGATTTCATCAAATGATTGTACAAACTAAAATCTCGAATTTTCTAAAAGGATTTAAAAAAAATCGCGAATTTTGTCAAAAGATTACACAAAAAATCACGAAAATTTAGTCAAACAATCGAGGACAATTCGTCAAATGATCGTAAAATAAGATACAAAATTTCGTGTAACTATCGCGCAAAAATTTACAAATATTATTTGTTCGTGGCAGAAAAAAAAAAAAAAAAATCACGAATTTCAACAAATGATCGTGAAAAAGAATTTCGAATTTTTTCAAAAGGTCGCAGAAATATGGAATTTCGTCAGTTGATCGCGAAAAAATATTAAGAATTTTGACAAATGGTTGCTTGAAAAAAACCAATTTCGATTACGGTTGCAGAAAAAAAAATCGTGAATTCCGTTAAACGGTCGCAGAAAAAATCGCAAATTTCGTCAGATGATCGCGAAAAAAGAATCATGAAATGCAATCAGTCATGAGATAATCAGCCTACGAACGTCATGAATAGGTCACGAAATTTGCAACTTTTGTGATCTATAGCGATAAGAAAATTTTCATTAGTGATTTTCTGTAAGTAAAGGTTAAAAGCGTTAATTGATTCGGATTGCATTTTCACTATTTTGAGGTGGTTTTGTGTTAATATTATTTTTCAAAGAAATCCTGAATATTTTTCAGATGAAAAACTTCATATTTGAACAACATTAATGAATACTATATATATATCTTCATTTTTCTGCATAAAAGGTAAAGTTTATATTAAAGATATAATTGTAGACTTCTTTTACAATAATTGTATTAAAATATGGATTAATTTTCATTCATTTCGGGTCGGGTTGCCATTCAATGGAAATGTTTTTAGCGGTTTTCGTATTTACATGAAATTACAGTCCTGCGTCAGGATATGTTGACGTATTTTCTTCGTTGCCAGCGAGGTATACTTAGGATTGTCGTTTTTCGGATTGTGCTTTATCTCTTTCGGTCGTACTCATGATGACCTGGTTTTTAACAAGGAAGTCCTGAATATTTTTCAAATGAAAAACTATAGTATTAGATGTAAATTTCCAACTGGGCGAAAAATGTCCGGACCAGGATTCGAACCCGGGATCTCCTGGCTGAAGCCGCCAGTGCTCTGCCATCTGAGCTATCCCGGACGATTCTGGTCGAACTTTTTCACCCAGCTAACTTTGAAGATTACAGCATCTAGTCTGAAACCTGGTTCAGCTCAACAGAATAAATCTCAGGTAATGGAACTCCAGAAATCGCTGGCCAGAAATCCAGCGATTTCTGGAGTTCCATTACCTGAGATTTATTCTGTTGAGCTGAACCAGGTTTCAGACTAGATGCTGTAATCTTCAAAGTTAGCTGGGTGAAAAAGTTCGACCAGAATCGTCCGGGATAGCTCAGACAGCGATTTCTGGAGTTCCATTACCTGAGATTTATTCTGTTGAGCTGAACCAGGTTTCAGACCAGATGCTGTAATCTTCAAGGTTAGCTGGGTGAAAAAGTTCGACCAGAATCGTCCGGGATAGCTCAGATGGCAGAGCACTGGCGGCTTCAGCCAGGAGATCCCGGGTTCGAATCCTGGTCCGGACATTTTTCGCCCAGTTGGAAATTTACATCTAATATGATTTGTTTACCAATTACAATAATTGTGTTAAAATAATCTAGTGAAAAACTATAGATTTGACTATTAATGGTGGCCCATAGTAATAACCCATGTGTTCCTTTCTGTACACAAGGGATAAAACTATACACTACTTTATTATAAACGTGTTAAAATATGGAGTAATTTGCTTTTACTTTGGGATTTCGTGGAAGTCTGTCGGTTTTTGGGTTGAAGAAATTGTTTTGTCGAGTGCGCGCAGACTCCATTCCTAAGCGTTGAAGAATTTTGAGAGTGTACCATATATAATATGATTTAACAAAGCAAATAATTAAATAATTTGATAACATTGTAATGATTGCACTAAATGTAATGTGACACTAATAATCCAAAAAAGTAAAAAAGTCGAATAATTAAGAACTTTAATTATACTCGCCCCTTCATTCCCCCCCCCCCCCCCAAAAAAAAGTAACTATCTGAAAAAACTCTACCCCTGAATTTCTAGCCATGAGGGGGCTAGTTTTCCTATGCTATGATCAAGTTGTACATTGCTGAGAAGCAATTGATAAAAGAAATTGTCTCGCATGTATTTTTAAAAATAGCCACAGTACGATATATGTCTCGTCTTCAGAAAGTTCGAATAAGAAATTTTTTTGATAATTATTAATTTCTATGCATAGAGCATTTATTTAATGCATATATATTTATTGCAATCAAATCAGATAAATTACTTTAGCGTTTGAGCAATTTTTTAATTTTTGTTTGAGTCTGACAATTGATGGTTGATAAATTTTCTGAAAAATCAAATTCCTTGGGGGGGGGGGGGGTGGAGGGTATAACCCCCCAGCGCCCCTCAAATGGCGCTCCTGCGCACAGAGGGTTCCGTAGAATAAATATATAAATTTGTAATTGTATTATTAAAAAAAAAAAAAAAAAAAAAAAAAAAAAGTTGCTAAAAGAATACTAAGACTTTGTAAAAAAACTATACAACGTAGGGTTTGGTATAACTGTATATATTAGAAAAGTGTAATCGGGTATACTATGTAAGTTCAAAGAGATATTGAACCTAAATAATATCAAATATAGCTATTCGTATAACTCTTTTTTTAATATTATCCTAATCTGTTTAGGATGAACTTAATTCGGCACTGACAATAAAAGCAGTGCATAGTTAAACTTCATTTGGCATTTCATGAAACTAAATTCAGCGTAGTAATAACCTTTATTTCTACAGTGTAGCTAAAACGAAACCTTTGTTCAAAGTTTAAATTTGGCATTGTGCTAAGCGCGCTTCGAATTGAGGTCTCAAAATTGCAACGCCGCCTTGGTCAGTGCCCTGTTTTTCCAGATAGGTGTTTAATTAACTTTTAAAGTCACTCGAGGAGTATTGAGAGATACAATTAACGGCCTACTTCAGTCACGCGAAAAGACCCGTTCGCTAATGCTATTCCTATGGAAGAAATTTATAAAGATATCTCGGTCGCATTTCAATATTTTTAGATGATTTTTTTTGTAGTCGCTAGCTGAGGTCGATCTGTATGCAGGCCGTTTTTTATTTTTTCGATTTTCATCGGGGATTTTTTTCAAGAAGATGCTTTCATTTTAGGAAACGGTTCTGAAAATGAAAGTGTCCTGATTAAAAATACCTGTAAACGAAATTGAAAATGTAGAAAATGTTCTGCATACAGATCGACCTCAGCTAGCCACTGCAAAAAAAAAAAAATCATCTAAAAATAGTGAAATGCGACCGAGATATCTTTATAAATTTCTTTCATAGGAATAGCATTAGCGAACGGGTCTTTTCGTGTGACTGAAGTAGGGCCTTAATGCAAACTATCGGGAATCCCACAGTGTTTATGCGATTCATTCTAATTAAATCTTTCGAGGGCGATGCCCTTAAAAAACGGACACCTAATTTTAATTCCAAAACAGACAAACGGCACCAAGAATATTTAATAAAATTTTCCTTTTATCATGTACGTGAAAATAAGCAAGTTTGCATTTTCTAATAAATTCGTTTATAAATTCTGTTGTCAGTTCATTATTTCATAAGTTTATAAATAGAATTACTCCGTGCCGGAAAGGATTAAATGGTCGCAGGACTCTTAAAGCTTCAAAATTTAAGAAATTTTATTTTTTTTAGATGTTAAACTCTTATCTTTTCTGAATATTTTGATATAATTGTTTCCTTGAAATTCTCATTAGAACAGAAGTTTTGGCTTTTAGAATTATACCCGCTCAATAGCTGAAGCGGCGTTTCCGAAACTTTAAAGTCATTATTTTCCAAATGGCGTTTTTTTGGGCATAACGCGCAGGATACCTCAAAAACTTCTGCATATTTTTTCATGAAATTTTCAAAACATATATTTCGTGTTAGTCTGTATAAACTGAACCTAAAATTTCCTTTTTATTGTTCAAAAAAATATTTTTTTAGGTGATTTTACTGTTGAAATTTTCAAAATTTTGTATTAGCTAAATGCAACATTGCATTAAAAATATAAAAATGCTTTAAATACAAATTTATTTAAGTTCAGGGAAATTATTACAATCTGAAGTATAAGTAAGCACCAAAATTTTTATTCTAGTTACAATATTTATTTTGTAATCCTGCGCGTAAACTGTTATGCCAATTTTTTGTTCGACAAATGCCTAACAGTTTCGAACCCCCTATAAATACTAATTCTGTATCTTGCAATTTTTTAAATACATGAAACGAAAGAACATACTTATATCTTTCATCCCAATTAAAATTGTGTTTTAAAATCATATACATTTTAAGACATTAAATGTTGAAAATGGTCTTTTATTTATTTTTTCCACTTTTTAGAGTCTCGAGACCCCTTAAATTAGTATGTGTTTAACAATTTAATGTTTATTGCTTTTATACTGTTACTGGACATTACATTACACATATATATCATTAAAAGTTGTTAACTAGGCATAGAGTACGCCGCCCCTGTCCTTGTGTATGTCCAAACTGACCGTACCTTTAAGGGTTAATATCTCGGCTAATTACCGATGATTTTATTCGAAAATCATTATCAATCAAGCTTTTATTCTTCTGCAATGATAGGTATATTCAGCGATGGTCAACAATTTTTTTGAATGCTTGTAAATCGAAATTTGTGTATAACAGAAAAATGCTAATTACTCAAAAACTATGTTACCTAGGGTAATCGCTATAATTTTCCGGCAAGGTTTATATTAACGCCTACTACCTTTAATTTTTTCATAATTTTAGTTTCAGTAGATTTGGAATTAGATGGGGTGGAACACATTTTTGCGCTACATTTTCAACAATATCTTTGAAAATATAATACCTAAAATTAAAAGGAATGTATTTTTGAGTTCAGCGTTACAAAAGCTTTCACAGGATAACCAACGTGATATACAAAGAAAAGATTTTTTGTCAAGTAGCATAATTAGCCCCTCTACTTTTTTACTAAATATATTTATGAATGTTTATTAATCTGAAAATATGTGGGTCAATGGTCTTTATTACTTCCCCGAATTTGAACTTTCCACGTTCCATAGTTTACGAGTAAAATGGCTGTGACAGACAGACAGACGGACGGACAGACACAGGAGTGATCTTATAATGGTTCCGTTTTTACTTTTTAAGTACGGAACCCTAAAAATGAAGTCATATAAATCATTAGATACCCGAGATTGTTTTGCGGAGCTTCTTAAATGACGTCATTGCGTTCAGCTGGGTTTGTGTATTATTCAGCGATAATGATGTCATTTGCGTACCGTTTTATAGATGTTGAGACGGGATCGTAAAAGTGGTATATTTTAGCGGATGCAATTAACATCATTTTATAAAAAAAATCAACGTTATTTTTTGGAGACGACACATTAATAGGTGGGAGAAAGAAATAGCATACTGGGGGCTAATAAATAAAGCACAGATTTAGCAGACATGTAATTGAACTACGCGCTTAAAGCTCTGAAATTATTAAAAAATAAAAAGATGCCGTAAGCAGCAAAATCTTGGTCTAAATAACTCTTAACATGCGGCTAATACGAAAATATCGCTTTTGATAAATTTCAAAAGTTTATTTCATTGTATAATTCATATTTTTCATATGAAAAATGTTCTTTTTTTTATTTTTAGTGGGCAATCTAAAAATATATAGCATGTAAAAAAATATTACTTTTCAATTAAAAAATTGGTTTTCACCTATATTCTGTAACTCGGGAAGCCCGGGTACGATCCCCTAGTTTTAGTAATAGCTTTCTATTTTCATAAAATATATATAAAAATAATAATAATAATAATAAAGGTTATAGACTATTTGAATGTAAAAAAAAGTTACTGTAAAAAGAACAGTTTGGTTGGATAAAAATGTTAACGATATCAAAAAGCAAACCCACCTCCCCCGAGATATCTTACGATATCAAGTGCCAGACCCCACCTCCCCCCTAAAGTGATAACGTTATATATGCATAGCTCCTAATCCCAATAAGAAAAATTGAAGTGTATATGTACTGAATTAAAAATCTGGAGCAGGATTACTTACTGATTGCTTGTTCGAATCTCTTATCTTAATATTTTTATGACATTTATGTTGAAACAATAATTTTTGTCTTTTTTTCATTCTCCATCATAAAATCACAGGCTTGAATGAAAATTTCAGTTTATTAAAAAACAAACCTTTTAAATACTTTTTTTTTTCGACCGTACGATTTTGTTGGAACGTCTTTAAATGATTGAAGATATTTATTTTCTCTAAAAGCTGGATTTCAAAAATCTCTACCTTCAATAGACGAGATTAAGATTTAAGTGTTTCAGATGATTGTTCTATATGTATTTCTACCCCCCCCCCCCTTTTTTTTCTTTCTTTCTTTTTTTAATGTTTTTATTTGTGCACGGTTTTCAAATAAAAAGAGGCGTTTTTGAAGAACTTGTTATTTGCGGAGCGATTAAATTCTTTACACAAAAATTTGTCATTTTTATCTATAATGTTTTATAAAATGAAAAGGTTTAGAGTATTGTTTTGTCGAGATAAAAGTGAAAGATTCGAGACTTTGGTTCTACTTGATGAAGATGAAAATTAAACTGATTTACAATACAGATTCCAAGTTTTTTGACATAGATTTGTCTTGTGTCGGCATATTCAAGAATATTCTCTTTTAAGGTTTCGTTCATCTCAGAAAACCCTTATAGTCTCGCTTCTCTGTCTGTCCGTCACTGTGCTCGTACTCGGAAACTATTTAAAGTACAGACTTGATTTTTTTTTTTTTTTTTTTTTTTTTTTTTTTACATAGAGCTGAATCTCCCCCCCCCCCCCCATTCATACCCAAAATCACAAAATTTTGAAAAAGTTGTGTTATTTCAATTAAATAAATTAATGTAATGCATCCCACCATTTTTGCGCTTCCAAAACACAATCTTGATTTCAACCATCTTTTTGTGAACTCGGTAGTCCTGTGGTTAGTGTGTTATTTCTAACCGGAAGTTCCCGGGTTCGAAGAATGTCGGCGGAAGTTGAAATTTTCAGTTTTTTACATTTAATTGTTCGATGGATTTAGTTTAAAAAAATTTCGTATTTTTTACGTGTTTTTTGCTATTTTAGTAAATGCTAACATCCTTTTTTGGCGTCATCTGGTGAGTGTTTGGAAAGTGAAAGAATTAATATGGATTTTTTCGGAATTGTTTCAGCATTTTAAATATGTTTTAAACAGTTTTTTCTTTAAAAAAAATTATTTTGTTTATACCTTCGCTAAATTTTTGAAATTTCTGAATTTAAAAATATTCGGATTTTTTAATTTTATTTAAATAATTTTACTTGAATATTTTTAATTTGGTCTAAAAAAATATATTTTTTATTATTTTAAAATCAAATATAATGGCGCTGCCATTTATGTAACGTTTTAATAATTATAAATTAACAATTATGATTTATTTATTAAAGATAAAGTATTTTAAAAGAGATATTAAACGAAACCCTCGGTGCGATCTGCGATGACATTTACTCACTTGTTTTAATTGGCTAATTATTGGTATTATTAGTATCATTCTTCAAACTTGAAGTTCAAAAGAATTTCAAACTGTAAGCAGGCTTTACAATTAGAGAAAAACAGATATAATTTTTTTTTGTTTTTTTGGCAGGTGAATTATTACGAGTAAAGTAATTTGCATGTTGAAAAAAATGTAAATTAATAGGTATTTTACAACCTACGCAGTCTTTATGGATCTCGCGTACCACACAAGCTGTTGAAGGCTCCTACCCTCAAATCGATGTTTTTGCGAAATTTTTCGATTTCCTTTTTCATTATTTTAAATTAAAGTTGAAACATTTAGGATTCCAAAAATGCTTTACTTTTGGTTCAGCGATTATAAGAAGCAAAGTTATAGCCCAAAATATAAACCGGAAATGAACTTTCTGAAACCGGAAGTGGCCGTTTAAAGAGCCACAGAAAGGTAAAGAATACATTTTAATACACAAATATATAACATATACATAAATATATAACATATACACAAATATGCAACATATATACAAATATATAAACCCCTACAAATAGGGTGGGTTTCAAAATTGTAAACTTTATACCTAATTTTTTGTGCTCTATCAAAATCTTAATTTGCGTTGTCTGGAAAACTGCGTTGTTCATTGTGTACGTTAACAGGAAACATAATTTCTTAAAGCGTTTTTAAGACATTGAAATAAAATTTTGTGACAAGGTTATGCTCATCTATAAGTATATTATGAAGCAAAACATAGCTTGTAAGTTTGTATATATTAATTTAAGAGCCATTTTTATAGTGTTAATAAAAAAGTGAAATATATTGAATAGATTTCGATATAGAAGGTTTGGCATAAACGTATTTTTTTTACTAAAATTTGACTAAATACTGCCTAAAATTGAAAAGTTAATTAAAATTCCACTAAAAGATTTACATGAATTCATAGTTTTATTCCCTGTTTTAAATAAAAACAAATGTGTTTGATAAAAATTTCATATTTTTGAAAGAAAAGTTCCCCGAAGGTAGGCACATACTTTAAGTGATATTCCTTAGATCAAATTAGTTAAAGACATATTTAAGAGCCCACGTTTAAGACGAGTATGCTCTCAAACTAACGTTAAACCATTAACAGTGTTCTTTTCAATTTTATAATTTTCTCGTTTGAATTTCAATGCTTTTAAATGGATATTCTTATTTTTTTTTTTTTTTTGTGCTTAGGATATCTGAGGTTGATATCTAACTTGATACTTGCGTATTTTTCAGATGTTGGTTACAGTTACTTATTTATTTTTCCACTGAGGGCACTGCCAGTTTCGGAACCGGTTTTATCAAAAATGAAAGCAAAGAACTTGTTCGTAGTTTTTTGAATTCCAAATTTATTACACACAGACATATATACAGTGGCGGTCAAAACTTTCCGCCCAGCATAAAATTTTTGGTTAATTTGTAAGTATACCCATATGAAGAGGAATCTTAAAGTCATACTTATACACTTTATTGACATAACAGTTAAGAACTTATTTATGGAATAAAAAATAAATATTAATAAATTTAATTGACAAAATTAATTGCAAAAGAAGACGCATGCTCTCAAAAGTTTCCGGCCACCTTGGCAAGTTTGGAAAAAAATGGTGTTATAACAGAAAATAACAGTGATCAACAACATTTACAATTAGTATTTTGTATTCATACATTTAGCAATAAGTACTGCGGCGCAGATACTTGGCATCGATTCAGTGAACGGTTGTAGATCGTCAATGTTAAGTTTTTTCCACGGTGCTGAATTGGAATATTTATAATTCCACACACGTTTTCAAGTTAGTTTCAAAGATTTTCTATTGGATTCAGATCAGGTGATTGGGCTGTCCATTTCAAACGCGGAATTTTTTGTGTGCGAAAACCACTGCTTGACGAACTTGCATGTATACTTTTGGTAGTTGTCATGATGAAACAAATAGTTGCGACTACAATTTTCCCTCCAATAAGTTAGCAAATGATCTTGCAAGATATCCTTATGCATTGCACTATTCATCTTGCCGCGGATTTCAAATAACGGACAGGCACATTTTCCAGAAAATGCTCCCCACAGCATAACGTGTCCTCCACCTCCGCCATGCTTCATTGTAGGAATAACATATTTTGAATCTTATCTTTTGTTTTTTGGTCGTCGGTCGTAGTATCTGTTATCAATCCGAAAAAGGCTGAACGTCGATTCATTAGAAAATAGTACTTTTTTCCAGTTTTCACTTGACCAGTCTTTGTATTCCTTGGCAAACGCCAGTTGGGCCCTCTGATTTTGTTTTACTTATCAGAGGTTTTTTAACACCGACTGTTCCATAAAGTCCTACGTCACGTAAACGTCTTGACACAGACTTATTTCAGCAACAGACTTGTTTCAGTAACTTTTTAACACCGTAAGCCTCGGAGAATTGCAGCGGCATTTTCATGCAGGTCATCAACTGCTTTTCTCCTGATAATTCTGTCTACAAGAATAGTCGTTTTTCGGGGTTCTCCGGACCGTGGCAAGTTCCAAAGTCATGACCATCTTTATATTTTTTTAAATATCGTTCACAGCAAATTTTCCGATCCACAACTTTGCCAGAATCTCACGAGAGGATTGTCCCTTTAGCGACAAACAAATCACTCGTTTAGGAACAATAAATTCTTCAACTTTTGATTTTTGAATTTCAAATACGTTATTCACGGTGATTAATTAACAAACAAGGTAAAAAAAAAAAAAAAAAAACACTTTACTGATAGCAAAATCTAACGGATGACGAATGGCCGGATACTTTTGCACACACGAATTTCGAATTTCTTCCCCTTTGCATCAAGTATCTTCAGTATCCAATCAAACTGATCACGTGATCAGAGGTAATTTGCTTATTCCTAACTTTTGGACCAATTGTGCTTCATCTTCGATGAAACTTTCTGTCAAACAAATCAAAGAAACTAACTGGCCGGAAACTTTTGACCGCCACTGTATATATATATATATATAGTATATATATATATAAGATTTCATATGTTTAATTTATATATACGAGCAGAATACCTAACTTGAAATGAAGAAAGCTAACAAAATCGAACAATAAAGAAACTGAAAGTGCGAATATACCTGTATATACACTATATGGCCAAAGGTGACCGGTCACTTGCGATTTTAGACGTTTTGTTAAATATCTAGAAAAATACATGAGGAATTAACCTGAAACTGCAGGTGTGTAAACAATATAGTATAGGTCATATATTTCTACGAAGATTTTTTCCAAAACCCCATAGGGGACCGTCAACAAATTGAAAAAGAACGAATATCTTTTGGATAACCCTGTAAAAACTAATGTAGCAAAAGCGTTCAAACTCGAGATTATTTATAAGTGGTTTATTGTAATATACTGTGTTCATTTTTATGAGGATAGCATGTATACTCGTAGAGAAATTAAGGTTTTTATAAAAACAGCCTCAAATTTCGCCAAGTTTTTTGCTTATAATTTGATTTTGCAGAGTTCTTAATATAAAAAAAAGTTCATTTCAGAAAATTTGACGAACAACATTGTACACAATATTCAGTAATCAGACTGTAATAAAAATTGGATTAAAAATGAGCAGGTTTACTAAAAAATGTTTCAGCGCGAATGCAATCAAAATATTGTTGACAGACATTACGAAATGTAATCTTCAAATGAAGGCTATGAAATAAATCAAACTCAGTAAATTGCTTTTCATCTGTCAACATGATTCATAAAATCAATTATGAAAAGAAGTTGTTGTTCGAAACAAGGAAGTTTACGATTCTAAATAAATACTTTGTATAAACATTTCGTCACATATCCAAGAAAATAAGACATTTGAACAATCAATAAACTATTTTAAAGAGACTATAAATGAAAATAATGTAATATTAAGATTAATGATACTAATTTCCTGTTTTTTATCTTCAATATTGTATAATATATGTTTTTTAGACTTACTTGTATTCCAGACTCTCAAAAGGAGAGATGCGGCGATTTTTATGCTGCAAGTGTAACTAATTAAATTTTTTTTCTTTCTTTAAAAGTTCAATCTACATATTTTTTACAAGTCACAAAATAATCACGTGTGCTTTAAAATAACACGGAATTATACCGTTAGCAATGGATTAGAATGGGAAACGACCAGAATTTATAGATGATATTACCCTGATGATGATGGATACCAGATAGACCACAGATACAAAAACATAAATACAAGGTAAGCCAATTTTCTCTTACCTATGCTTTGCTTTTATAATTGAGATATAAATAAACAATAAACTATGAGGAACAACGAATTTCGCGCAAACATATTGTTGGATAAGTTAAAATACGTTTAATACATTTAACGTGCATAATGTATTAGCTAAGTATATAGAGCAACTTTTGTGAAATTCTCAAAATCATAGCTTGAAAATTCTGAAAATTATCGTCGGTAGAATAAGCTCGAAATCCATTGTTCTCAAAAGGAAGAAAAAAGATGAGGGGTTGTATCTAAATACAGTAGTAAGTGCAATATTGTGTACGCTATTTTGGCACTAATCAACAGATATTTGATACAACCCCTCATATTTTCCCTTCCTTTTGGGAATAACATATTTCGAGCTTATTCTATCGACGATAATTTGCAGAATTTTCAAGCTATGATTTTGAGACTTTCACAAAAGTTGCTCTACTTAGCTAATACATTATGCACATTATATTTTGATTGCATTCGCGCATGCGCAGTGAAACATTTTTTGGTAAACCTGCTCATTTTTCATCCAATTTTTTATATTTTTTAATTCTGATTGCAGAGTATTGTGTACAATGTTATTTGTTATATTTTCTGGAAATAACTTTTTTTATAGTAAGAACTCTGCAAATTATAAGCAAAAAACTTGGCGAAATTTGGGACTGTTTTTATAAAAACTTTAATTTCTCTACGAGTATACATGCTACCTCATGAAAATGAACACAGTATATTACAATAAGTCACTTATTAATAATCTCGAGTTTGAACGGTTTTGCTACATTAGTTTTTACAGGGTTATCCAAAAGATATTCGTTCTTTTTCAATTTGTTGACGGTCCCCTATGGGGTTTCGGGAAAAAATCTTCCGGAAATATATGACCTATCTATACTATACTGTTTACACCCCTGCAGTTTCAGGTTAACTCCTCATGTATTTTTCTAGATATTTAACAAAGCGTCTAAAATCGTAAGTGACCGGTCACATTTTGGCCATATAGTGTATATATATATATATATATATATATTATCAAAAACTGCAGCCTAAATAAAAAACAGGTAATATAAAAATTTTGTTTTTAAAGTCAATTCCTACTTAGGTCATCAAAGAAAAATTTAATATAATCCCTTAAGCTAATATTTGTGTTTGTTGCATTAAAATATCTCAATTTGTTGATTTTCTATAAGCAAGTAGGTTCACAATGGAAGTCTATGGGAATTTGGCGAAATATTAGAGATATCGTCAAGTTAGCGTCACTTTTGGCGACTCATTTTGGTCGCCAAATTAGGCGATATAGCGCCAAGTTGGCGACAAACTTGGCGGTATTTGGCGGCAGAACAGGGTCCCCCCTATGGTAACCACCCTTATAGATATAAAGATGCATTAAATACTTCAATAACCAATGGCCGCCATTTTGTCTCCCATGTAAAACTAAAATTAATTAATTAAAATTTAATTAATGAATTAATATTTGAAAAAACTGTATTAACATCAACTGTCATGCAGTACAAGTTTAAAAAAATTTATTTCAACTTGATAGGATGGATAATAAGTATTTTATTAACGATTGAAAATTTGAACAAGATATATAAATAAATAAATAAATAAATATAGGGAGAGTGTGAACTAATAGTAGGAATTGAAAAAGTACGAACGTGCATCGTTAGACATCAAATTCAGAGAGTCTATAAAATAAATAAAAATAAAATGCAAACGAGAAATTTTAAAAGAATGCTGCCATTCGTTTAGCATTAGCTTGCAAGTGTCTTCGCGTTACTGGCGTAGGCTTTTACTGTTGTTACATAATTTTGTAGCTTTAATTTAATCCTTATTTATAGCTTATTGCTTGAAGAAAATTCTCAATTAAGAAAGAACGTCATGAATATATAGCGGAGAAGTTTTATTTACCAAAAGCCAGAGTCAACTGAAAAATTTCGTTATGACACTCAAAAATATTCATAATATATTTAATTTTTCTCGCTCTATTGTTTAAGAACATTTGAATAGAAAATAATCGGTCAAGTGCAATTCTTACTCCCGCACAGAGGGTTCCGTATAATAAATATATGAATTATGAATTAGTAACTGGGTATTGCATTATATCAAATATATCATTAAAAGTTCTTATCTAGACTTTAACAGCCGATGGCGCACATAGTACGATGTCCGTGTCTTTATATGTATATCCAAACAGTTCATGTCTTTAAGGGTTAATATCGCGGCTAATTACCGACGATTTCTTTTCGAAAATCTTTATCAACAATCCTTTTATACTTCTGCGACGATAGGTACAGTCGTGGGAAAAAAAAAAAGTAAACACCCCCTACTAGCTCCTCAACAAATTATCGTAGACGAAAGTTACTGGTACCGAACGAATGGAAATAAATTCTACTTATAAATGACGTATATAAAATTTGCTTAGGGAGCCATCTACATATTAAAACGAATCCAAACTTCATTTTTTTCAATAGCAATACCCAGTTTTAATGAGATATTTCAAATCTGTGGTTCAAACTATGCCCAGACACCAAATTTCAAGTTATTTGAATGATAAGTTTTTGAATTGTAAAATTCAAAATTTAGTGCTTCTAATGTTAAATTACATTTTCATATTTTTATTTATAACTTCTGAAATTATGATCCTAATGTTCTAATTTTTTGTGTAGCAATAATATTAATATACCCAAACATAAATACGTTGAATTTGCAATTTTTATAATTTTCTGATATGAATTATGAATTATGAAATTAATATTAAAAAAATTATGAACTGCAACTTACAATTTTTTTGATCGATTCAGATTTATTAAGTCCTGCTTTATGGGAATCCAAAATTTCACATATTTCTACCGAGCAGTTTTCAAATTATGCCTAAAAACGGCAAAAATGAGGTTTTAAGGGGCCGTCTATGATAGAAGTGACTAAATATTTTGAACTTTCTTATGCTATCCTGTAATCTAACAGGCTTAATTGACTGCTTAAGGTGCCTTGATCAAGAAGGGAGCTCTCTCGATCAACAATCGAATACCGAACTTCAATTTGGATACAGCCCTTAAAATATGCTCGTTTTAAAATAATTAATTTCTCGGAAACTTATGGTACGAATTGCGCAAAAATTTGTTTTTAGACTAATTGAAGGGTGTAGCGTTCATTTATGCTGTCAGAATTGTGTACTGCTATTGAAAAAAATAAAGTTATGGTTCGTTTTAATATGTAGATGGCCTCCTAAGCAAATTTTATATTCATCATTTGAAAGTAGACTTTATTTCCAATCGTTCGGTACCAGTAGCTTTCTTCTACGATAATTTGTTGAGGAGTTAGTAGGTGGTGTTTACTTTTTTTTTTCCACGACTGTACCTCCAGCTCTTATCAAATCATTTGCTCAACGCCCGTAAATCGAAATTTGTGTGTAACAGTAAAATGCGATTTCCTCAAAAACTATCTGACCTAGGGTAATCGCTATAATTTTCCTGCAAGGTTTAAACAACGTCTACTGCCTCTAATCTTTTCATAATTTTAGTTTCAGTAGATTCCAAAATAGAGTGGGGAGAAAATATATTTTTGGGTTACATTTTCGACGATATCTCTGAAAATGTAATAATACCTAAAATTAAAAGAAATGTATTTTTGAGTTCAGCGTTACGAAAGCTTTCACACGATACCCACGCAATATACAAAGAAAATATTTTTTTTTTCAAGTAACATAATTATCCCCTCTAGATTTTTCCTAAATATATTTGTGAATGTTTAATAATCTATAAATATGTGGGTCAATAGCCTTTATTACTTAGGCCAATTTGAACTTTCCACGTTCCATAATTTACGAGTAAAATGTCTGTGACAGACAGACACTGGAGTGATCTTATAGTGGTTCCGTTTTTACTTTCTAAGTACGGAACCCTAAAAATGATGTAACATTACATCATTATATGGACATTGCCTTACTGTTTTTTAATCTTTTAATACCGATAGTTTCCTGTTAAACTTTCAACCCATTTAATTACGTAATCAGATTTATTTTAAATACACAT
The DNA here is from genome assembly GCA_963932465.1 of Maratus speciosus. Classification (NCBI taxonomy): domain Eukaryota; kingdom Metazoa; phylum Arthropoda; class Arachnida; order Araneae; family Salticidae; genus Maratus; species Maratus speciosus. The sequence continues at coordinate 297,006,916 of OZ010797.1, forward strand.
CTCATGACAAAGTACAAGTGATAAACTTTCGATTCCTTTTATCAATAAATGGTAAAAATAGAGCAAATATTTATGAATATCGTATCTAAAAACTATATTTAGAATAACACCGACAGTTATTCAGCATATTTCATAAAGGTGGCACTCTGAAAACTCGACATTGGACTTGTATCTCAATCAAGGGGGGGAACGCATTAAAAAAGAGACGCATCTTTTTTTTTTTCCTTCTGTAAACATTCGACTGGGAAAATATGAATAACACTACGAGATGTTTTGTGTTTTTAAGAGATTAGAGCTTATGTTACGTCTTTATTATAGATAAATCACACGAAAACATGTCGTAGTTGATTAAAAGAATGAAAATAAGAAACAAAGAAGTTGGTGAAATAATAAACGCAAAAGTCGATATTTTGTATCAGTTGTTTTTGAAATAAAATCAATGATGTAATCTTTAAAAAAAATAATAATTTTGTAAATATTTTCTTGTTCTTTATAAATGAGTTAAGATATTTGAACTTCTGGTATGTTGTTTTTGATAATATTCTAAGAAATGTTTGTCGCGTTAAATGTTAAGGGTTTTATTAATTAACAAAGCTCACTATATCGGCAGAGTCGACAGTTTGTATCAGTTGTTTTTGATAATGCAATAACGTAACCCTTTTTTCTAAATACACTTTTGTAAATATTTTTTAGTTTTCATATTATTTGAACTTCAAAATATGATTATTTGATATTGTTCCAAGAACTGTTTGTCGCGTTAAGATTTAAGGCAAAGTTTAATTAATTTACGTAGTAAGGTAAATTCTACATTACTAATATTGTCAAAAGGTAATAGTAGTTAATTTGGTATATTTTGGTAGTTTGATTTTTTTTTTTAAATGTGAGACGGCCCGGCCCGCTAAGCAAAATTTAAATATAGCATTAATTAGTAGACGTTGTTACGAATCGATAAGTACCAGTCTCATTTCTACGATGACCATAACTCGCGGCAAATTAGTAGGGCAAGATCACTTAATATTTTTTTTTTTTCTCTCCAGGACTATACCGTGTTTACTCGCGTAATAGTCGCACAGTTTTTGCAAATTCTTCGTCGTGAAAGTCTTATGTGCGACTATTATGCGAGGAAATCTACTACACAATATTGAACACTCTAATCCTAAAACATTACTGGTGTAAAGAAACACGTTATAATAAAATTTGTAACACAGTAAATGTTTCCAGATTATGTGCTAATTATTAATTTCCTTTTTATCATAATATTTTTATAGACATAAAATTTACAAATAATCTTCGTGAAAATTTTGAGAGAAAACTCTCATAATAAATCACTTTCATTGACGGTATCAGTATCGCTATTATTATAGTGTGAATGGGTATCTGAAGAATGGAGTGACCATCAGGTATGTCAATGGGAATGACAGAACAGATGAATCCATTATGAGTACTCTAGTTTTGGGAAGAGTACAGCTGATAATTTTCTATTTTCTAGATGAAAGTCAAATACGCGACTGCGACTTTTATGTAACGAAAATATTTTGATGATTTTTCTGCTTCAAAAGGGGGGGTGCGACTATTATGCGAGGGCGACTATTACGCGAGTAAACTACGGTACTATTGTTGCATTGTGGAGAAGAATCTATTATTCATTTATTTCTGTAGTTGTGTTATTATATTTCAAATAAAATATTAACGCAAACAACTTTTGTATCAATTTAAGGGGGTCCGGGACACAAATATCTTCACATTTTCTTGAAAACTTTTATTGCATTAAACATTTTTTTTCCCTTGCTTGAAATGACTTTGAAATCAAGTTTCTATCTTTGTTAGAACAGGAAATATTAAATTTTTCGTTTTGGTTTGTTTTCGAAATCTAGCTTTAAAGCAATGGTTGTCATGGAAACGACTTCTTGTGAAAATGCGTTTTTCTTCATGATGGGTTTTTTCATCATTTCTCGTATTTAAATTGTTATAAGTTAAGAACCGTTAAAGATAAATGGTTCAAACTTGGAGCATGTCTTTTTCAATTGTTTTACTTTAATTTTGATTGAGAAAATTTGAAAAAAAAAAATTACTTTTGAAAGTGTGATTTTTTTAAAAAAAGTTACTTTTTTTTTTCAAATTTTTCTTTTAAATATTTTTATCTTTTTTAAATTAATATTTTTAAAATGCTGAATCGAAAGTAGATTTCTGTCTATTTAAATGAAAAAAATTGAAATTCTACAAATAATATTTCGAGTTATAAAGGCTTTAAATTGCCCCACTTTTTTAATATATCTTAAATGTTAAAGTTTTTAAAAACAAATTATGAGAAGTTTTGTTATGTGATTTTGTTTACAAATGATATAGTTAACTATCACAAAAAATTCAAAATTTTAACTCAATAAATAAAAATTATTTTAAAATGTGTCCCGAACCCCCTTAAGAAATATATAAAGTTTTAGTTAAGGGGCTGTTGACTCAGCTTCCGATTTCCCCTCACTAATGTAAAGTCTATGGCCATTTGATACATTCGTCTGTTTAAAATATCTCCCCGGGAAATTAATATTTTTAACTTCTATTTTTCGTGTACACTTCCTAAAAGATGTCTCTTTTTTTCTTAGTTCTCAAAATATTTCTAAAGTATAGACTTAATTTTATATAAAGTTACTCACAGTTCACCCGCTTTTAACACATAAAATATTAAATTCAGCATAGATTTTAGAAATATTTTGAAAACTAAGAAAAAAAAGAGACATCTTTTAAGAAGAGTATACAAAAAAAGATGTTAAAAATCTGAATTTCCCGAGAAGATATTTTAAACATAAAAATGCATCAAAAGTCCATAGACTTAAAATTAAGAAGGAGAATTCCGAAGCTGAGTGACCAGACCCCTTAAGGCGGTTCTCAAGTGCACTGCTGAACAAGCGCAAAACTGTCTGACATATTTACTAACTCATATTTAAACGTAAAGACACATAAACAATTAAATTTAAAAAATCAAAAAACCCGACTGCGTAAAAAGCGAACTAATTAATTATTTTTCATCAATTTTAAACTAATTTTTTCAATTCCTACTATTAGTAAACACTCCCACTATATATGTCTTGTTCAAATTTTCAATCGTTAATAAAATACTTATTATTCATTCAATCAAGCTCAAATAAATTTTTTTAAACTTGTAGCGGATGACACTTGATGTTAATCCAGTTTTTTTTCGAATATTAATTCATTAATTTAATTTAATTAATTAATTTTCAATAATCGAGAGAGCCCTCTTCTTGATCAAGGTATTTTAAGACCGAGAGAGCCCTCTTCTTGATCAAGGCATTTTAAGCGCCACTCAAGAGGAAAGAAGAATGGGAGAAAAAAAAATTCTCTTATTGCCCTAAGTACGAATGGACTTTTTTTTTTTTTATTGGTTATATTACTTACCTATTTTTTTTTATTTACTTGTATTGAAGACTTTTGAGTTGTGTTTAATTGTTAGTTTCCATCTATAAACACTGTTTTGATGAGGTCTATAAATATCTATGATGGTTAGAGTTGCAGTAAAGCTAGAGATCCTACCTACACAACTTCCAGGTTGTATAATATTTTAACGGAGCTTCTGACTGTAAAGTAGTCAATGAAACATCGTCTTCATTTTGAAAGACCTATCCAATGATATGCCACTCAATAGGGTGCGTAAATTTTTTTTTCGTCTCTACTGCCATTTTGAATTTATCAAACAAAATCTAGCCTATAACCATCGGGCAGTAAAGATGAATTGGTAGAGACCTCATTCCTTAAAATCTATCCAGCTGTTGGGATGTTTCAAGGGTATAAAGAAATCCACATACACAGATACGCGTGAAACACATAACCCTTCTTTTCAGTCGGGTAAAAATTGGCAGAGCTGACTATGAAAGCGATTTCGAATCGAAAGACGTTTTCCCTTTTCGATACATAAATTATTTATCGAGTTATAAGCGATTTTGGGTCACGTAACGACCGGTTTTTCTTTTCTCTGTAGCGGCTTTGCTCCTTTCGGCCGGGAATTCGGTTCAAAAAGCCAACTTTGGGGGTATTTTCTGAACGATCTTTTACGTTTACCAAAAAATAAAAAATAAAATCTTTCGATTATAAAGTTTCTGAATAACAACACCTGCCAATTTCTTGCGTTTCCGAACAAAAATGCATTAAAACTTGTGTTTTAAAGTTGCCTCTTTGGATTTAGGAACATCCTTAAATCAGAATTATGAAAGGTTCCTCACTATAGTCATTGTATTTTCATTTGTTGGAAAAAAAGAAAGAAAATCATGCGTCAAACACAGATTATGAAACAATTTCCAACACTTCTAGTAGGCTATAACGGAAATTTGTCTTTTAAAAAGGGTGAAAGAAGACATTTAAAAGTAAAATACTTGAAAATGCGTAACACATTTGAAAATCAAATTTCAGCAATTATTGTTCATAACCGGAAAGGTAATCGAATTTTTTTCTACATCACTGTATATGATCTATACATTGTATATACATTACATGTATATACATTACATAGTGTACTAAAATTTAGCTTAGTTATAAAACGAACAGCGCAGTCTAAAATTCAGGACTAAGAATGAAAAACGCTAAAAGTACCAAAAAATCAAAAATCTTTTTTTTTTTTACGAAAAAATGTTTTTAGTGCCAAGCTTAACAAACAAAAGAACGCTTCAAGTGCTTGCCTTAGTAGTAATAGTTCAAACAAGTCTAAAATTTTACATCAATCGTGGCAAATGTGGTGCTTTTGTCTTCTTTCTTTCGCTCACTTAAAAAATATCCTCTTTTGGACTTTCAGCGTTTTCCATTCTTAATCCTCAATTCACCTTCGGCAATTTTCGCCAATAGACGAAAAAGTACTAGGGTAACTTTGTACAGCCCTGTATATAGTTTACAGATTTTAAAACACGCCTCATATTAAACTAATGGTTAATTCTGAAATAAAAGTAGAAGAAAAAATAATAACACTGCTAAAAAGGTACTTTTAGCCATTATCGTCCATAGACAGCAATGTATACAATTCTTTGTACAGTGCGGTATATAAATTTATTTATATTTTACAACCGTCTCTTAGTATACTAAATGAATACAGGGTGTATCTGAAAAATGACAAAACTTTACGGGGTGATAGAACGCATATACGAATAAATATCATCATAGAATGTATGGTTGGGAGGCAAGCGGTGAGAAGTTAAAAGGTCTGTCTTCCACTGTCGCAGTTAAAGAGTTTACATAATAATGAGAGGAGATACTTCAGAAAACATTTTATTAACCGGAATGTAATTAATGTACATGCTCAAAGAAATTGCTAAAAAGATCTTCAGCTAGCTGTAATGCACACTTCACACCTGCGGGATAGGGACTGACGCACATTTGTGAATACACCCTGCTTTTCCTGAATATCGCCGACAACAACGGCAATCCTGACGACTAGAGTCATACCAATTTCAATGGGGCACTCGTATATTAGGCTTTTCATATGGCCTCACATGAAAAAATCCAAATACGACAGATCCGGAGATCTTGGTGGCCAAGCTATGGGACCACATCGACCCATCCATCGCCCCGGGACAGTGGGAAACTGCCTTTTAACTTCTCACCGCTTGCGTTCCCACCATGCATTCTACGACGAAATTTACTCGTATAGCTGCGTTCTGTCACCCCGTAAAGTTTTGAACACTTTTACAGATACACCCTGTACAGTTAAGCTGGAAAATGCAAGACTCAATTACAAAACAACCTTACGCAATTTGCGCACATATGCACTAATCCTAACGAATTAGATATATATACACCACACAGTATGGAAAAATTTTGCTAAACTTTAAAATGCATGCCACAAACGAAAAAACTCTTCCAGCATTTATCGCTCATACGCAGTACTGTCACCAAAATCTTTTGTACGTCATTGTAAATGAACAAAACCTGTAATGCATTTCATATTCTACAGTAAGTATGTTGTAGTGCATCAATAATGTATATGAATTTCATTACGTTTGAAATATTGTAATATTAAGATGATACTGTAATATAAATATGCTCCAAACAAATTTTCCACGTAGACTATTATGTAATCGCAATCTTATGATAAATGTGCATTCCATATTCAATAAGCAGCATGGTTTAGTGCACCTAATAAATGCATATCAATTTCATTATGTTTGAAAAAATATAACAGAGTTAAAATGCACCACAAACGATTTTCGCCGCATAGATTTTAATGTAACGGGATTCTTTTGAGTGTCCTGTAAACGAACTATAAGCGCTACACATTTCATTTTCAACAGAGAATATGCCATAGTAGATCTCAATGTCATATTTCAATTACACGGCAGTCCGAGTATATTTACGAAAGTAAGAGCTAGACAGACGGCATACGGCAGATAGACAAACCGAAGTCATAAACAATTTTCAACTGTGTTGGAAAGAGTTAAAAAGAGGTTGTTATATACAGTCGAACCCGGTTAAGACGCTCACGGTTAATACGCGATCCCGTTTAATACGCGGATTTTTCCCAGTCCCTTGAACATCGCCCATAAGACTAATGCTAAAATATCACGTTTAATACGCGAACGGTTATTACGCGATCCCGCTTAATACGCGATAGATTTTGGGTCATTTGAGGTAAAAAATCCCGCTTAAGACGCGAACTCATAGATCAAGATGAGAATTCTTCTCTCTTCTGCAGTGTTGCCAGTTTAGCAGATTTTTTTTTATTCAGATAAAAACCACTGTTTCCGAATAGCAATGTTTGCTACATTTAATAACAAATTAATTAAGGCAAAAATTACTAATCGGTAATAGTGGTAGATATTTGAATAATAAAAAGAAACTGTTAAATTAATAACACTGCAATTCTTTGATCCCGCATCCTAACATTATTTGTCTCTCGCTTCGTGTATGGTTTGACTGTAGTAGAGAGAGATAGACGAATTCAGGATGCTCAGATACGTCATAAAAATTATTATGATTAAAGATTATTATACCTGTTGTATTAGTAAGGTTTTAAATGTACGTTTTATCACTACTGTGCTTTACAATGCATGTTATAGATAATATAACGAAACCCATGAAGATTAACAAATACGACTATGGTTGCATAATTATTTTGTATTTTCTATGTTTTGTTTAATTTTTGGTATTCGAGCAATATTTTAGCACAAAGATTAGTAAGGGTAGCTTTTTCTTATTATATTAAAAATGAAGGTCAGATTACAATGGTCATCACAAGTACTAAATATAAGTTTAAAAACTGGGTTGTGCTTCAAAGATTTAATAATTTTCTCTGTGTTAAAAAAAAATAGTCTAGCCTTAAAATAAGTTTGCTGTTTTATTTTTGGTTGTAACGTATTAATAGACTAGAATCCATGTTTGAATCCATATGTATTTTCCGTTATTATTCCAGGCGGTCCTATAAAAGAATCAATGAATAAAAGTTGAATACAGTTAATATTTAATCTAAATATATGTAGACACAATTTTCGATTCTAAACATACAAATGAAAGATCTAAAGTTCCGTTAGACAATTAGATGTGTAAATAAGCCCAGTTCCTGTGCAATATTATATAAATCACGTTTAATACGCGATCCCGCTTAATACGCGACTTTTGCCCACTCCCTTGAAACGCGTCTTAACCGGGTTCGACTGTACATATACTGTATGCATTGCAAGTTGTTGCATGAAAATATATATATGTGAGATATGTGTAAGCATGTAAGACGAATGCTAGTATGTAAGATGTATATGTATAGCCCGACCCGATAGAGAACACTAAAACGATATAAAAAAAAACTTCAGTTAAAAGACCACACTAATAGTCAAGCGAAAAAACTCGGAACGCTATTGCTAAGTCTATGGGAGCGTTATTTCCAAATTTCTCACTCAAATTTTAAAATTTTTGAATGATTTTTTGTTGCATAGGATAACTGAGGACGATGTACAACCGGACTAGTTTTTATCTTTTTAGATTTTGGTTATAGTTTTTTTTCCCCCTTATAATAGGGTAGTTTCAATTTCGGAACCGTTTCCAACCGGTTCCAAAAGTAAAAGTAATTTTTTAAAAATAATCTGAATACGAAATCGAAAAAGTAAAAACTAGCCCCATTGTAAATCGTCTTCAGCTATCCTATGCAAAAAAAAATCATTAAAAAATGTTTAAATTTGAGCGAGATATTTGAAAATAACACTCCCATTTTCCTTCCTTTCCACGGCTCAAATTTTAATATTTTTAAATGATTTTTTTTTTTTTTTTGCATAGGATAACTGAGGACGATCTGCAACCGGGCTAGTTTTTACTTTTTTGATTTCTCTTTCAGTTTCTTTTTAAAAAATTACTATTACTTTCGGAACCGATTGGAACCGGTTCCGAAATTAAAACTATTGTATTATAAAAAAAAAAAAAAAAACTATAACCAAAATCGAAAAAGTAAAAACTAGCCCGGTTGTAGATCATCCTCAGCTATCCTATGCAAAAAAAAAATCATTCAAGAAATATTAAAATTTGAGCGAAATTTGAAAATAACGCTCCCATAGACTTACCATTAGCGTTCGACTTTTTCCGAGTGAGTAGTGTGGGCTCTTCCTAGCTGCTTTCATACACGCAGTTCTGAATTTATTTTTGTTCACAAACACTTGGAATTTTCAGATGATTTTATTAAAGAACTATTTAATTGAACAGCTTTTTCCATTTTTCGGTAAAGGTAGAAGACCTTTGAGAAATAACTGTCAAAGTTGACGTATTGAACCGAATTCCGGATGCAGCACCTCAGAAAATATTAAAAAAAAAAAAAAAAAAAAAAACTGCCATTTTATAAGTTAATAATCTCTTAAGATGCGTAATTCAATTCATTTATTGAAAAATGAAAAAAAAAAATAAATAAAAGTTCGCTTACAAATTACTCTCATGTTCATTGCTGCAAGTATCACGCTTTTACGTTTAAAATTGTGTACGTAAATGTGTCACAAAGTTTGGATTTGTTGAGCGGAGATAGAAACCGAACTTAAGCTGTTAGTTTCTAACTTAGAACCCTTCACTGCACTACGTGCCATATCTGACACATACCTAAAAACATTATAACTTTCATTATGTGCCATCAATTTCGATAATATGAACATTATAACTGATCAAGAATAAACCAAAGAATGAAATAACACTTATTTTGCCCATGTCAGAGAGCTGGATTAGACAAAAAAATATAATTTTTTCTTCGGAGACAAACAAAAAAAAAAGTTCAATCAAGGTATTAAGATAAGATTTAATTTCATTATTTTTTTTTTGAGTACTTAAAAATGTTAATATAAAGAAAGTTGCACCGTGTTAAGCAGATAAAATTAATTAATTTAAGCTCATTTAGTCGCAGAATATATATATATATATATATATATAGCAATACAATATTTTAAAACCCTAATTGTGTACATAAAATATAAAATTTTAGCTGAAAATTTGAAATTTATTTATTTTTTACTATTTTTCCCTTTATTAAACCGATATATAGATTTCAAATAATTGTTTTCATAAAAATAGTTTAAATAAAAAAAAATGTTTATAAGCTTTTTAGCATAGGAGTAACAAGTAACCGGTAAATTTAATTTCCGAATTGAAAAAAATATACACATGAATCAATATATACAGAGTGATTATAAATTCATTGTATAAACTTTAAGGGTTGGTACAGGCCACTATAACAATCATTTATTGTATAGGAATGTATGTGCGCAAGTGACGCGTTGAGTTACAAACAGCAGGGGGTCAATTTGGCCCCCTTTTTTATACTTCAAAACTTCTCATTGATATCAGAAAATTCCTATACTATTCTTTTATTTATTTAAGACAGACATTTCATGATTACATAAAGAAAAAATTCTTCTTTGAAAATCCAGTATGAAATTCAAATTTTTGAATTAAATTCCCCCCCCCCCCCCCGTAAAACTGGCAAATCTGTCAAACACAGGAAATACATGAAAAGAAATAGAAAAGTGTAACGCTCGAACAACACTCACTCCATCATATTTTCTCTCCTTTACTTTTTTTCCCCTTTTCTTTCAAAAGAGCTGACAAACTGAGAAAATTAGACTTGACGAGAGAGAAGAATGTTTACAAAGTGGTTGCCGACAAGGCATTTGTGCTATGCCTATGCCGTATTTTAAATTAACTGAGTTATTTTGTAAATAGTAACATGTAAATATGTTGTAATTATTAAACTTATTAATCGATGATAAGTTATCCAGTTTTATTTCGTAACATAAGATAGTTTCCACCCCGGATTCTGAGTAATATGTTACAGAAGGAGTTTTTTTAATTCAAAAATTTCGATTTTATGCCGGAAATTTTCAAAGAAGAATTTTTTCTTTATGTAATTATGAAATAGCTGTCTTAAATAAAGAAAAGAGTAGTATAGGAATTTTCTGATATGAATGAGAAATTTTGAAACAAAAAAAGGGCCAAATTGCCCCCCTGCTGTTTGTAACTCAACGTGTCACTTGCGCCCATACATTCCTGTACAGTAACTGATTGTTACAGTGTCCTGTACCAACCCTTAAAGTTTGTACCATGAATTTAGAATCACCCTGTATATTTACAAGTTAATAGTGATTGTGGATTCCTCTATCATAAGCTCTTTAAGTGATATTCCTTTGATCAAATGGGGAACAGTCTCATTTAATGTTATTAGATGATTTTGTAGCACTGATTTAATCCCCTTCATTTATAGCTTATTGTTTAAATATTATATACCGTAAGAGGTTTTAGCCTTTGAAGTCTTAATTTTAATTAGATGGATTATTTTTCACTGTCTATATGATTTCTGTCTGCTGAATTTTAAATGCAGATTGTTTATATAGAATAACAAATTTAAAAATATAATTTTTCTGCGACCTTTGATAAGATGGAGTGGGATAAGTGTAATCGCAGAGCTAGTGTAATCTTTGGCTCATTAGCAAATGATAAAATGTTATTTCAATCAACCAGCATGTCTTTCAGTCTCTTTTTCATAGCATTTAAGAGGCTACTTCAGTCAGGCGAAAACTCCCGTTCACTAATGCTAATCCAATGGGAGAAATTTTTAAAGTATCTCGTTTGCATTTTAATATTTTTAAATGATTTTTTTTTTTTTTTTTTTTTTGCATTGGATAGCTGAGATAGATTTGTACGAAGACCGTTTTGCCCTTTTTTGATTTTGTTTACGGGTATTTTTAATGAGGACGCTTTCACTTTCGGAACCGGTTTCGAAACTGAAAGCATCCTCATAAAAAAATAAAAAAACCTGCAAACAAAATCGAAAAAATAAAAAACGGCCTTTGCACAGATATATCTCATCCATCCAAAGCAGAAAAAAAAAATTAAAAATATAAAAATGCAAACGAGATATTTTAAATAATTTCTCCCATTGGATTAGCATTAGCGAACGGGTGTTTTCGCCTGACTGAAGCAGCCTCTTAAATACTATGAAAAAGAGACTGAAAGACATGCTGGTTGGTTGAAATAACATTTTATCATTTGCTAATGAGCCAAAGATTACACTAGCTCTGCGATTACACTTATCCCACTCCATCTTATCAAAGTTGGGAACAGTCAAATAACGTTCCAGTGAATTCTTTTGAAAACCACGCCTAATTCCAGGACTGCAATTAATTTTTTTTTTAAATTCCTTTCCAATTTATTAATTTGGTGTAGGTATCGAAGTCAAGTATGGAAAATTCACCGCTTTTTTTACGTTGGTAGAAAGCGTCAGCTAGTGAATTTATAAATATATATATATAATTTTTGCTCTGTTTCTATTTTAACCCTTTGTATCACCGTGTTGCAGATCTGCAACATACCCAAAACGTCATTGTTATTTCAACGGTAAATTTCAAAAGACAATTTTGTTGATTGTTCTTATTTTATTACACTACTATTAACATAATTATTTCATTAAATTCGCTACAGATGATGATACTGATTTTTTTTTTTCGCGCCAAAGTTTGATTTATTGCTTGATCGTGAGTTACACGTGATTTTTGCTGAATTAAGCTTTGAAATACAGGAATTAAAAAAGTCTGCAGACGTCTAGTCGTCTACCAGTATATTGTTTTCAAAGGTGAGTTTAAATCCTTTATTTAAAGACCATTTTTGAGCTATGAAATTTATAATATGTATAAGATAAACGTAAACTTTTGTTTGTTGGAGACCTGCAACAACGCGCCATATCTTCCCTTATAATGGATTTTTTAAAATATCGAAAGAACATCAAAAATATCTTCTAATGGTTATTTAAGTTGCATTTCTTTCAGAAGAGCAAAATTATTGAAAAGGGGAAACAATAGTCTGTTTTTATATTATTTAATTGCTATAGGATGAGTTAGGGACCTCCCCCCTCTCTGTAAAATTAACACCAAGTCCAAAGCTAGCGAAAAAGGGAAAGGTTTCGTAGAAAAAAGAGTTTAGCAGAAAAAACATAGAGCGCCTACTCAACATATTCCACCGAAACAAGTGCGCCTAGACGAAATTGGGCACTGGCCATATTGGGCAGAAAAAAGAATACGTTGTAAATACCCCGATTGTAAAAACTTTAATCAAACTGTTTGTGAGAAATGTGGTGTGGGAATTTGCTACAACAAAACTAACAATTGTTTCAAAAATTTTCGTGCAAATTAAAATTTTAAATATTTTCAGTTTTTGTGCCCTTTGGCAAGATATTGCAGATATGCAACAAAACAATTTTTCCAAATAACATTTTATCTTTCTGTTCTGAATGTTTTTTATTATTTTTTCTATGCTTAAAATGATGCATTTTAATATCTGTGTAAGAATTTTTCAAATCGTGGTTACTGAGTTACACAGGTTGGCAACTGGAAATAAAAAAAATATTTAAACTATATTTTTAGGACTTCTAGACTGACTTCTTAACTCGTAGTCATAATTCATAATTAATATTAAACTATAAATTGAATAAAGCATATACAGGGTGAAAAAGCATTTACAAAATGACATGGTAAATCAGGCATACAGCAAGGATAAAAAATTACATAGGACCATAGAGTCGCAAACCACTTAAGTTGGTCGCAAATACAGGGTGTTTCATCGCAACTGAACCCGGGTTGACGGTAATAATTTTGAGAAAAACAAAAACATTGTAATGAAAATGCAACGATATGTACCTTGATTTGTGTGAAATGTGATAACATCACTAAAACATCTGAAAAAAAAAAACATGTTGCTCAAGCAATCGATGATACCGTATGAACTGATAATCACAATCCAAAATGTGGGACGTCCAGTGCATACTGCTGGCGCGTATAATGCAAACTTCTACCACTTTTGTTTGGTGTTATCACATTTACAACAAAGGTGAGAATGTCTGTTAAATGCTTTATTATAATATACTTCAGTTTTCTGAAAGTTATTACCGTAAACCCAAATTGAGTTAAGATGAAACACCCTGTATGTTTCTATGTGATTTTTCATCCTTGTTGGATGCTTGAATTGCCATGAGATTCTGTAAACTTTTTTTTAATCACCCTGTATAAAAAAATATACAATCTTTATTTTTTATTAATATTTTCAACTTTAAAATATTTCGTTGTTGTAGTTTCACAGCTAGTTGGCCTTTTTTGGCGAGCGTGTTTTGACGCATTGTTAAACACATTGTTGTTGTAGCTCGTATATAATTGTAAACGCAAAAGAAAATTGAGCGATTGATTACATGTGGCCATCTAGCGGAAAAATGCTTTTAAATCAAGTTCTAAAAATATTAAAATGTTGTATTGTCATTCGAAATACACCTGTGCAGGGCCCGACTTTAGCAGGGGCATGCGGGGCAGCTGCCCTGGCCTTCCTTTTTAGGGCTCCACCATGAGAGTAGTCAGGATTTTTATTAAAATGTGCCAAATGATTAAAATTAGCCAAAATTGACCAAAATTCATATATTTTCAAATATTTAGGAAGAGAGTGCGGTCTCCCTTCCCCTCTCTGCTTCCAGTACCATCTCCACCCATACAAAAAACAAACTATATCACCAGAAAACTAATTATTAATATTTTATTATGACAACTTAATATTCTATTGTTTTCAAAAGAAATTCTTTATTAACGTTTTTCTCGAACGTGGCAAGTTAAAACCATTAATTATGACCAATTTGGTGCATTTTCTTTTAGACATCTTATAACTTACGTAGATAAGCAATGCAAAAGTTAGCAAAGAAATATTCGTATCAACCAATCTATCATTTTTTTCCCTACTATTATTTTTTCTTAAAGTTGTGACCATCTTTTTGTGGCACTCTGTATACAGATGTGAGCAGTACCGCAAAATTTATGCATATAATACAATATGTATGAAGTTTGGTTAGTACTAGCTACTTCCGCATTATTCATAAAAATGTATAGATAGATAGAAGAGGTCCCTCAGAATGATTCTTCATGGTTCGTACGGATACCGTTATTTCTCCAGGAGAACTACCAGTATCATTTTATAGAAAAAGAAATCTAGGTTAAACACGCAAAATTTTGCCTTCTTTTAAGAAGAGATTTTCTATAAGAAAAAACTTGTCCGAAAAATTTTCTGGTCTGCAAAATTCAAGGAGGCGTGTGAACTATGTTCTTGCCCCGAAGCCCCCCATAGCCTAAGTCGGACCCTGCACCTGTGTACACCTGCTTTTAGGATTTTTGCCCATCAGGAAGTGAGTTAAAATCAATTACAAAATTCGATCTTTACATATAAAAACAAAGCTAAGTTAAATTAAAGAGCATAAAAATAGACTGCATTTTGACGCTCAGTGGTAGGTTTCTCTAGCTTTATGTTGCTCTCTAGAACATTGCTTGTCTCACTATGGATTTTTATATTCTTAGCTAACATGTTTCCTGTAGCTTTCTAATTTTTTCCCCCTTACAGATATGGCTCCATTTACCGCTTAATATTACATGTGATGCAAGTGTAACCACGTGAACTGGAGGGGAGAGGATGATAACCACGCTAACTACACTTTCCTAAACACTTTTAATTGCACTTTGTATTTACATCAATTAAAGGTCCATGTTACAAAAAATAACAATTCAAAAGGATCAATATATTTTAAAGGCAAAATATAGGTCTTAATTTCATTTGCTCCGAACGTCGAAGAAAGTGTAACCACTTGACTTCAGGTGGAAAAAAAAATCATAGCTCGTCAGAAATATTTTTTTTATTCAGATCTAAAATAGATTTCCAAACAGGTAATTAAACAAGGATGTTAAAAAACAAACAAACAAACGAAGAATAAAAAAACCCTCATTTGATACTGTCTGATAATAAAGGTGTGAGAAATGTTTACAGTCGAGCTGTGCCAAAACGTGTTTAGACTTGCCCTTCTTCACCTTACATAATTAGAAATATCAGTCAAGGGGTGATTTAATCAATTTTCTGAAAACGACGATTTTGATCACAGCGCGCACGATTTCTGAAAAATGAGTGCCTATAATTTCACGAAATTTTTACCGAATGTGTTAATCGTACAGAGCCACAAAATGACTTATTATTATGTTTCTCAAGTAAGAAATTAAAAATTCACGACTCTTTTTGTATAAAAAAAAAATCCTACCGACATATTGAGTAAAAATTCTTTTTATCGGGATCTACGTGCTTTACTTTTTCATTGTAGGTCATTTTGAAAACATATTATATCTATCCTCATTAAAAAAAAAAAAAAAAAAAATCTTGGTTTGTTTTAGTCATTCAAATGTGGAAAAATCATGCGCGCAATGCATGAAAGAATAATTCTATCGTAAAAATTGTATTATCTATAAAAATAAATTAAAAAACTTTATATATATAATATGCGTATACTTTTCTGAGAACTTTAATTGATAAAACAAATCTTCCTTATATAGTTTAAATTTTATAACTAAAAGTTAATTAATTATAGGGTTACTACAATTCTTATAGAAAGTCACTTTTTCACGTATTTTGTTAGCTTTACCTGACCCCTTAAAGTTGTTTTCCTCGAAACCCTGTTTTTCAAACTCGATGAACATTTTTCTCGATAAGTATTTGACCAATTTCCTGTATTTTTTTATCTTTTTAAAAGAAAAGGTAATCATTTTTGTTAGAACTTATACCACAGAAAAGTGTAAGTAATTTTCATTGATTAATTTTTGTTTCAAACTCGCAAAATATAGAAAAAAAAAAGCTATAAAATGATCTTTTTTGTTCAAATGACGACCATTTTGTCAAAAATTAACATTTCAAATTAAATGTTGGCAATAGTTTCAGAGAATTGAATTTGATGCCCTTTCATCATGGAGGAAAGAGATAGATGGAGATGCAGTAAAGTGGCTGGTGGTGACGCCAAAATAGTAACTCTAAAATCCGCTACAGTAGGCCCAAACACAAGCACGTTCTTTCACGAAAAAAAGAAGAAAACTTTTAATAATACAGTTTTTAATTCATAATACAATGGAATGCTGCTTTAGAATGCTTAAAAATAAGCAGATCACTTTCATTTACAGAAAAAAATGCACAGGTGATGTCAAGGAATTCGGTCCCTGTTCCAGGTGCTTGTTTTGTTTGGGCCTACCGTGGACGTTTAAATTAGAGCAATAAATGGTTTCATATTTCAAACCTTTTTTACGGCATACTGCATCTCCATCTACCTCTTTCCTCCACGCCTTTTCATAATTTAGCAACTGAATTTGTGTTTCAGATACTTGTGACCGGGGAAAACGGTCGCTCGATTAAAAGTTCCCGGCGTACATCTTCTGAAAATTGTACGTTAAACGTGGCAAATAAGGTACGTTTGTAACATAACTAATTTTATAAATGTTCATATCTTGGTGCAATAGCTGCTTTTATTCAAAAATGCATGAATGTAAAATTTATTAAGATTATACAGGGTCATCGAAAAATAATGCCTAGATTTAAAAAAATCATAACATCGAAACCTTTTATGTTAAATGAGTAATTCTTTCACTACACGATAACTGGTGAACGCAAGTTTGGTTTTAGTTCACCAGAATTTGTTTGCGTGTCTGTATTATGCGCGGATTAGTTGCGCAGCCTTCCAGGTCAGCCGACGCGCCCGACTGCAGCTGCTCAGTACATGGTTTTTTCTTCGAAAAAGAAAGGTTCAATAACTTTGTCATGAAATAACCCGCATACCAAATCACTCACTGTGCTTTTGTTGCACAGTCAACATCGTATTGAGCAGCTGCAGTCTGGCACGTCGGCTGACCTTGACGACTGCGCAACTAATCCGCGCATAACACAGACACGCAAACGAATTCTGGTGAACTAAAACCAAACTTGCGTTCACCAGTTATCGTGTAGTCAAAGAATTACTCATTTAACATAAAAGGTTTCGATGTTATGATTTTTCAAAATCTAGGCATTATTTTTCGATGACCCTGTATATATTAAATTCAGTAGGACTTCATTTTAAATAAGATGTAATCACCATGGCAACCTAGAATCATTACCTATCATGAGATATCACTGAATTAATTACGTATGGTAGAATTTAATAGAATAAAAAAAACTTTCATTAATATCTTTTTAAGTTTTGATTCGATTTTCATAAAATTTGAAATGACTCGACAAAATTCTGCGTAAAATTCTATTATATTCGTCTCCTCAAAGAAACAGTAGGACATCTAGTAATAATCGAAAATGAGATAGATGTCTGACTTACTGCTATGAAAAACTGTGTCTGCATCCAGTGGAACAGTAGGGAATTTTTATAAACACGTCTGAGATATAGTGTTAAACATAACTTTGTGTTTCAGAAGTTGTTCCACAGATCACGCTCGGTGAACCTTTTCACGTGCGTGTGCCGCAAATTGACAAACAATACAGCAGGGCTTAATTTGCGCCGGAGCCCACCGGAGATCAGCTCCGGTACTTCTCTGTTTTTAGTAAATATTTAAACATTGGACGGAATTCACCGGAGCTCATAAATACAGGGCTCCGGAGCCCAGTGTAATAGTGATTCCGAAAAACCGATGCCTAAATTACCCTTTTCTTTCCCTCCCATCTCCAAGTTTCTACATTATTTTCTATCAAAACACTTATATGTAAAGTAGAATGCCGCACACGTAGCAGATGGACATGAAACGGCGCGTATGATTTTCTGAAATTTTTTCTCGTAAATGTTTTTGCTAGTTATTCATTCATTATATATTATATATATGCATGCTGCGAGCAATTCCTGCTTGGTATTAACCCTGTTTCCCAATCATAATCCTTACCTTTTTTTAATTGCAGAATTCTGCAACTAATTAACATTAAAATTAGGTAAATATTTCTATTCGGAAGGAGTGATAAACTAAAAAGTGGAATAGTTGACAGTTAAGCACATATGCAGCTAGATATATTTAAAACTTTAATTTTAATAAAGAAAAAAAAGTCGCTACAAATTTTGCAAACAATGTATGAAATATAAATATATGTATTGAAGTGACGTCGGTGGAAGGTGGGGGGAAGCTACGGTTTTATAATTGCAGAATATTAGGGCTCCGGTACTTTTTTCGTTAGAAATTAAGCCCTGGCAATACATATCAACAATGTAACGTGCCAAACTTATACAAAAATAATTTTCAAGAGTACGATGTTTATACGAAACACTGGTTATAAAATCAGTTACTATCATGCATTAATAATTACAAAATATTAAAAAAGCAAAATGCGATTTTTCTGTATATTGGAATCAGCCATTAAATGAATGAATTTTTAACTTGTAAATGGAATTCATTTATGCGGTATGTATTGTAATAAGGGAGAAAATACCAGTTTTTATTTCACTAATTTTTATCTTATTATTAACGCAAAATCCCGGATATAATTTTCCAAGTTGCATTAACACGTTCACGCCGGCGCGGTGGGTCACACTCGACTGTCTCAGAGTTGTCAAGTCTCCGGCTTTTTGCACACCACTGTTATTTTAGAGAAAATGTTGTTCCTTTAAATCGCCCAATTGCTCTAATTAAATAAAACAACCTTTTCTGCATCAAAATACTGGTGTCCAAAAGGCCGGAGACTTGCCAGCTCTGAGACAGTCGAGTGTGACCCACCGCGCCGGCGTGAACGTGTTAAACAATGTACTAATAGCGTATTGATGAGATTTTTGCAGTCATACGTTCGAGGAAAAATGCTTAATATCTGGTTTCTATTTTGTTATTTTCACAAATATACATAGCTAAATTTGATCCATTTGCCATTTTATTGCAGTGACTGTCGAACGAAGTTCAATTGAAAATTACAGCTTTTTAAAGTCATATAGAAAGGAAAAATACATGTCGAAAACGCTGCATAGCATGACAGGGGGAAAAAAAATATGATGTGTTGATTGATGCAAAAAATAATTGCATTATTTGTGATCTGCCCGTATGGAATAAAATTTTATTTGTTATAACAGAAATAAATAATGGATTTTATCCGTATAACGAATACCAATTTAAATTGCTTCGTGTGCTTTAAACATTAACTTACGTGCCAACTCTGGCACGCAAGCCATAGGTTCGCCAACCCTGCACTAGATGCAAATGCAGTTTCTTATAGCAGTAAGTTGGACATCTCATTAGGTGCGCTCGTAATTACATAAATACGTAGCACCTATAGTCGTCGTTCAGTCCGTCTGTCCGTCCGTCCGCATATAACAGAACAAAAATTACCCAACCGAATGGTCTGAAATTTTAAATATATGATTGTTGCAAAATTTTGTCGAGCCGTTTCAAATTTTATGAAAATCGGATGTATAGTTTAATTACAGGGACAATCAAAAGTTTTTCTTTACATTACGGCCAATGGAAAAAAATTATTGCAAGTGCATTTTAATGATGTTACAGCCTTCCGAATGGTCTGAAATTTTAAATGTATAATTGTAGCAAAATTTTGTCGAGCCATTTCAAATATTATGAAAATCGGATATATAGTTTAATTACAGGGACAGTCAAAAGTTTTCCGTTACATTACGGGGAATGGGAAAAAAATTATTGCAAGTGCATTTAAATGATGTTACAGACTATGCACATATGAAGTGCAAAAAAATATACATTCAGTACAATATGGGGTGCAAAAAATAATTATAAAAATAGTTATAGTATACGAACGCACATCATTTGCCACGTTTGAGGAGCAATTTCCAACTTGTTACTTTCTTCTATCTTTACAAGAAGAAAGTATTGGATTCGTGAAAATTTTCGACTTCCGGTTTTCGACGGATTTACACGTTTTAGAATGCCCAGAACACGATTTGATGGTTTTTAGAAAATGTCTGTCTGTGAGTCTGTCTGTCACTCTGTCACTCTGTCACTCTGTCTGTGAGTCTGTATGTGACAAAAATTTTGTGGGCGCTCTATCTCAAGAACTAATGCACAGAATTTCACAAAAGTTATTATTTAGTTATACCTTGATATAAACTAGACCTGATTAGTTTTTGGTGAAAATCGCCCAACAGGTGGCGCTGCTATGCGGCATTTTTCACGATTTCTGCAATAGCTATATCTCAAGAACTACTGCACAGATTTTCATAAAACTTCAGATTCAGTTAGTCCAGGATATAGTTTGGTGCTGATTACTTTTTTGTGAAAATCGCCCAACAGGTGGCACTGCTATGCTGCATTATTCATGATTATCGCAATAGCTCTAACTCAAGAAAAAATGCGCGAATTTTCATCAAACTTCAGATTTCGTTAGTCCTTGATATAAATTAGTGCTGTTTAATTTTTGGTGTAAATCGCCCAACAGGTGGCGCTGCTGTGCTGCATTTTCACGATTTTCGCAAGAGCTGTATCTCAAGAACTATTGCACGGATTTTCATCAAACTTCAGATTTAGTTAGTCCTTGACATGAATTGACGTGTAAATTAGTGCTGTTTAATTTTTGGTGTAAATCGCTCAACAGGTGGCGCTGCTATGCTGTATTTTTTGCGATTTCCGCAATAGCTTTATCTCAAGAACTAACGCTTAGATTTTCAACAAACTTCAGATTCAGGTATACCTTGATATCATTTAGTGCTGTTTATTTTTAGTGTAAATCGCTCAACAGGTGGCGCTGCTATGCTACATTTTTCAGAATTCCCGCTGTAGCTCTATCTCAAGAACTAATGCACGAATTTTCATCAAACTTCAAATTCAGATATACTTTGATATGAATTGGTGCTAAATTCATGTAATTTCTTGTACTATTTAAATGATTTAATTGACGTGATTTATATAGAAGAAATTTTTGTGATGGCCACAACATACTAGTTTTTTATTGTTATTAGATGTCCTACTGTTGCTCTCAGGCGACGATTACATTAAATTTCAAACCATTCAGCTGGGTACTTTTTGCGCTGTTATATGCGGACAGACGGGCAGACAGACAAGCAGACGGACCAGACGACGATTATAGGTGCTACGTATTTATATAATTACGAACACACCTAACAAGGAATTTTAGGTCCATCTTTATAAGACTATTAAGGGGTCTCAGGACTCTTAAAGCTTTAAATTTTTCGAAATTTTAATTTTTTTAGATATTAAACTACTATCGTTTCGGAACATTTTGGTAAAAATGTTTCCTTGAAATTCCTATTAGAACAGAAGTTATGGCTTTTAGAATTATACACGCTCAATAGCTGAAGCGGCGTTTCAGAAACTTTGAAGTCAATTTTCTCCAAATGATGTTTTTGGGCATAACGCGCACGATATCTCAAAAACTTCTGAATTTTTTTTCATGGAATTTTCAAAACATATGTTTCATGTTAGTCTATATAAACTGAACCTAAAATTTCCTTCTTATTGTTCAGAAATATATTCTTTATAGGTGATTATACTGTTGAAAATTTCTAAATTTTGCATTAACTCAATACAACTTTGTATTAAAAACAGAAAAATGCTTTAAATACAAATTTATTTAGGTTCAGAGTAATTATTATAATGTGAAGCATAAGTAGGACCCAAAATTTTCCTTCTACTTGCAAAATTTATTTTGTAATCGTGCGCATAATCTGTTACGCCGATTTTCCGCTCGTCAGATGTCTGACATTTTGGAGCCCCCTAATTCTGCATCTTGTAATTTTTCAAATACATGAAATGAAAAAACATACTTACATCTTTCATCCCAATATAAAATTTTGTCGTAAAATCAATTACATTTTAAGATATTATATGTTGAAAATGGTCTTTTTTTTTTCGATTTTTCCAATTTTAAGAGTCTTGAGACCCCTTAACCCATTTATGCCTGAATTTTTGTTTTCTCAAATTTGTTAGTAAAATCACTTTAAAATGTTGCGAAATTAATTGGAAAAATACTAAAAGAAATTACGCTAATTTATTTTTTGTATTTATTTGATAAAATGCAAACGTAATAAATATGTGAATATGCATAATATTTATAATAGTATAATATTCATAATTATATGTTTTGTCTAAATTTATATAAAATAAGCTTTTAAATTGTATATTATATTCTACAATTAGTATTTTTGTGAACTACTAAAAAAATATATTTATTTATTTACAGAGACTAATAACATTATAAGTATTAGTAATAATAAATTGAGAATAATAGTATTTGAGGCTTAAAACAATTTATTTGATAATCATCCCGAAAAAGACTTTACTTAAATAACTGTCCCTTAAATGGCTAATGAAAATATGCACCCATTCGTGCCAAGCGTCCTATATTTTGTACATTACAAAAATGCATAAAAAATAGGCTTGAACATATAATTTTACAATTAAAAAAATATGTATTTAAAAGAAGTCTATAAGCTAAGATTATGACTTTTTTTTTTGGTTCTTTGATAGAAAAAACACAAATACACTTACTTTTTACATTTTGCCATCTTGAAAAATGAAAAATCTATAAACATCGAAAAAACCCTTCATTTGTAAGCAAATAAATATCCATCTTATGCTGTCAACTCTCGGTAACAGATAAAGACGCGCATTTATAGATAATTATTTCATACAATTTTCATGTTCTAAAGAAAAAATAAAATTATAAAAATATATTAAAATTCGAAGCGTCCCAAAAATGGGACGCTAGGCATAAATGGCTTAAAGTCTTAACACACGGCTTTATCCCAATACTAAAAAACAAATCTAAAGCAAGACAAGAATAAAATTCATGGCTCAATATTCTTCTCGGAAATATTTGTTTAGCTACAGCCTTGAATCTACTATTTAAAGATCTTTAGGTATTATTCCCCAGACTGAAACTTATAGTTAGTTCTTAAGAATTTCTAAATTTAACTAGTTTTTTTTTTTTTTTTTTTTTTTTTTTTTTTTTTTTTTTTTTAACGAATGAATATTTTTAAGCTCCTGAGCTATTTTGAGTAATTAGCAAATTCAGTTTGTATAATTAAAAAATATGCACTTGGATCAATAGACATATTTACAAGCTAAATTACTCATTACGAGTTTCATCGTCGTAAGCTGATTAAATGATATTCCTTTGATCAAGTTCGGCGAAGTCTAATTTAATGCTGTTATGTAACTTATGGCATTAATATAATCTCCTGCACTTACAACTTGTTGCATGAATAGTCCGTAAGAGGTTCCAATCTTTGAAGTCAGAATTTTAGTTTTGCGGTTTATTTTTCGTTGTCTATATAAGTTCTGTCTGGTAAATTTTATAAGTGGATTGTTGATAAAAAAAAACAAATTAAACAAGTCGGAAATTGTACATCAAACGTGGCAAATGAGGTGCGTTCGCACTATAATTAGTTTTATAAACATTCAGATCTTTGTTCAATAGTTGTTGCCCTCTTATGCAAAAATGCATGAGTAAAAAATTATTACGATTACCGTCAACCGGGGCTGCTTTGGTCCTTGCGAGGTTACTTTGGTCCATCCCATAAAAAAAGTTTTTATTCTTTGTATCTCTCTCTTCTAAAAACAGTAACTACCGCCGCCGCCGCCGGTTTTGAATTTTTTGTGACCGGAGGTCTTTCTTCGTTAATATTAAGAAAAATATTGCATACAAAAATATGAAAATCGGTGGTATTATACAGAAATGTTTGATAAACACGGTGATGTAGACAGTTTTCAAATCGAAGAATTATTTTAAGAGATATTGAATGCTAAAGTTGGACAAAATCCTTCCACTAAAAAAATTTTACAGGAGCAATCGGAATTTAATAATTTTTAGATCATTTTACACGTTATAATTTTCCGGTGTGCAGAATTCATTTATTTTTCTAATTTGACTCATTTTTCGAGGTTTCATTTTTATTTTAAATTCATATTTTCAGCATTTCGAGAGATATTTTTTACTTATTTTAGAAAATTGTACTAATTTAACCTGTTGCCAACTGCATAAACAACGGAAACAATAATGTTTGCTTCAAATTAAAAATTTATTTACACGTGACTATTATAAACAGAAAAAAAAGTTTCAAATTAAAATTAAATAATTATGTACAAAAAGCAGGAACTTATTAAAAATTACTTCATAAAAAGTATACACGTGAATTTTAAAAGAGAAAGGATATTGTAAAATAATAAATTCATTAACATGCGTCTTAAATAGGAGAAATTACGTCATATTTACGCAAATTACAGTTATTACATAAAATGAACGCAAAATATTGCAAAACAGTTTAAATTTAGAAATTGCACTAGACATGTATTTGATATTTTGAGAGGATCTTTTCAACTATTTTTGTTAGGAAAGCGCAAATATTATTTTATTTGTAACAAAAGTATTTTCACGTGCATATTTAAAAGAGAAAGAATAGCTTTGTCAAAATTACGTCAGATTAAAAACGATTAATTTAAAATGTCTCATTTAAAAGAACTTTCTTTTCACTTTGTTAAAAAATACCAGGAGACAAAGACTGGTTACTTAATTCCTTTTATGTTAGCTTATTTTGAAATGTTGTTACACGTGTCTACGTCATCAAATTATTTTTATTTCAACGTTTTATTTGTATTTTTATTAATGTTGTACTAATTTATTTGTTCTTTCGTTATTTAAAATAAAAATTATGTCAATTTGTATAATTTGGCGAGTGGTTTGGCGATTTATACAATTTGGCGAAATTGGTCGACGGGATAATCAAGTAGTACCGCAGCGGATTTGGCGTTAAAATTCCCCAATCAAAGAGAAATGAATAAAAATCCGTTTATAGGGAGATCGCCACTGTTTTTTAAAATATAATTCAATCTTTCGAAATCTTTTTAAGCCGATCAAATTAGCGTGCATTTAGAGTCTGCGGTGTCTGGACGGGGGTTGGCGAGCGTAGCTCGTAGGGGGCCGAGCCCCCTAGTTGAACAAACAATTCAAGATAATTTGGAGTTTTTGCCCTTGAAAGATATTTTATACCCTACTATAGGGTATTTGAATAGTTTGGGGGCAATTTAAATTTTTTTAGTGGCAACACTGGATGTGTTTGTAGACAACTGTTTTCGTGTATAAATTTTAACTCTCCAAACTTTCTGTACTGAAACAATCTGGATAAGAGCTACAAATCAGACAAGTGTCAAAATATTACCTTTAGTAGCCTGTAACCCATGTGCGATCATAATTTTTCCTTTAACTTTTTATTTTGACAGGAAATTGTAACTTTTCATAAAGCTAACATGAAAACTAGTACTTTGGGGCTACTTTGTGCCAGGGATTTTTTAGTCCGAAAATAGCCCCAATTACTTAGAAATGCCTTTTATACAACCAAATCTCTTAAAACATGTTTTAAGTAACATTTTTTTTTAAATGTTAATGTAGCAAAATGTTATATTAATTGTTTTTGTTCCAGTTGCTGAGGATAACATTACGAAAACTGTTTCTCGTTTCTTTAATATTAACAATTGGTTTATTGTGTTTAAATGTTAAGAAAAAAACATTTGTTTATCAAGTTTGCAGTTTTAATTTATTAGCAAATGCTATTGAAAGGTGTTTTCAATAAAAATGACATATACATATGAAATGTGTTCATTTCATACGAAACTAAGTGCATGGACCAAAGAAGCAACCAGCAGGGGCTACTTTGTTCTAAAACTTTAAAAATAGTTAAAAAATAAAAATAAATAAAAAATTTCTACTTTAAAACCATACAGTTTGCTTCATTGCTGCATGTTAATTGTTTACAACTCCACTTCGACGTTGAAAAATCATTTATAATATTTTTTAATAATGGAAATGTGAGTGGAACCAGGAAAAAGTGGCCCAAAGTTTGACGGTATATAAGGTATTAAATTCAGTAATACGGAAATAGGACTGCATCTTAACCCTTAAATGCCTGGTGTTGCTTTTCGGCAACATACCCAATTTAGGCTCTAAAGTACTATTAGAATAATATTGAAGCTATAATGCCTAATGCTGCCAATAAAATACATTCTGAAAATATTATTAAATCGATTTTTAACATGTAGATGGCAACACTTGTGCTATTTAAGAATAAAGAGAGATTTATTTTTTCAAATGTTGCTACTTGTTCTTTTTGTTTTGCTTGGAAGCTTGCGAAATACCCTATTTTGATCTGCAGTGAGCAAGTAAAATTTATTTCTGATTATAGTTCCTAAAATTCTTGTGTGTTTAATGTTATAGAATTTTATCAAGGAAAATTATTTTTTTCAATTAGAGACCAGTATTGCCGATTAGTAACAAACTGTTTTTTAGCCGTAAACCATACTTAAAACAAAATATGATTTTTTAAAGTATTTTTCCCATGATTTATATAAAAAATGAAAGTTGAAAAACATTATTACAATGATATTTGAAAAATCAGGCATTTAAGGGTTAATGGGACTCCATCATAAATAGGACGTAATCACCATGGCAATCTAGAATCGTGACCTATCAGGGGATACTATTGAATTAATTACGTATGAAAGGATTTCATAGAATTAAGAAAACTTTCATTAATATCTTTTTAAGTTTTAATTCAATTTTCATAAAATTTTAAATGACGACACAATTCTGCAACCATTATATATATTAAATTTCATATCATTCGTTTGGGTAGTTTTTGCGGTGTTATATGCGGACAGGCGGACAAACGGACCAGACGACGTCCAATAGGTGCTACGTATGTATATAATTACACAGTTAAAAAAAGAAAAGAAAAAAAAAAGATGTAGATCTACAAAACTAGTTCTTGTAAAGCTACAGAAATATGTATGCTTACTAAAATTTTATCTGTAAAATATCTTTGCATAGTTGCTAACGTCTAGGATTTTTTAAATTGCATGAACATATTTTGAATCAAAAACATTATTTAATAAAATGATATTTTTTTAATGAAATGCAGTGCATATTTATTTTATTTATTAAGTAAAATTTCTGGTTCAAATATGTCTATTTGTCTTTTCAAAAGCGTAGAAATTGGCATTCATTCTTTGTAGAGTACTATCTTATGAACCATCTTGTACTCTTTCACCAACTTTCCCATTTGTAAAATCAATAATTTTACAACTTACAAGGAAGGTCTCCATACTGGCCATACTCAGAATATGTTGAAAAAATGCTAGTGAAAGTACTCATGTATGTAATAAAGGATCAGTTAAAATTAGCGGCGGAATTACAGTAGGGAATCTGTAAAAAAAAATAAAATACTTTCGAATAATTGACGTGAAAAGACGAAAGCGGCACGCAATTTGGCGAGCAGCACTTTTCCTCGCCAAAAGCAAACGATTTTAATGAATCTGAAAGTTGTTTGTTAATTGATTTTGAGAATATCCGGTATTTAAGGAATTTAAACGTAAACCATGAAAGAATTTATTATTGTTATTATTATTACATTTTGTATTATACTTGTTGCTTGTTGCCGATTTGAACGAAATTTTGCCATTGTTTTATTCTCCAATCCACAATTTTTTTAATTTAAACGGCTTTATTGGTTATAAAAATAACTTTTGAATAATAAATAATGCTACTGTAATACATTTCCATACCGAAGTCGTTGTTTCCATAGCAACAAAGTTGAATCGACAGTGCTCAATGGGGCATATTTTTGAGTTTGGAACAATTTTAATCAATTTAAATTTTGTTTTAAATAGTAAAATATGATAGTTAAAATTCATTATAAGTACATATAAATATATATGACAAAACTATAGTTAAAACAAACTAAAAATGGCAAAGATAAAGTTATTTAAATTAAACTTATTTAAATAAATTCAACATAAAAAGTTTTTTCCTTAAAGAGTATTCGACAAGCGTATTTTTTTTTAAATTTAATTTCTTCGCCAAATAAGCGAAATTTTCATTATTTTTTTACGGACGTTCTACCGAGGTTCCGCCAAAATTTTTTTATAAGCATACCCATGGAAGAAGAACATTCTGTATTTTTACAGATTTTTCTGAGTATGCCCGTATGGAGACCTTCCTTGTTAGTAATAATGAAACGCATTATTGATTACATTTAAATATTCTTGTCAAAACATATTTATTTTCTCTTTTTTAACACTTTCGAACAAAGTTGAAAAGTGTTTATGCATTCGGTTTGTCTGTCCGTCTGTCCACGCTCTAACTCCCGTAAATATACTCGGATTTTCATGCAATTGATAAAGGTTATTTAGGGTCACCATAGCGTGTTTGGTATTGTATATGAAGTATGTATTAGGATTAATAGTTCATTTACAGGGGTATTCAAAAGTATTCCATTACATTATGGTATATGAAGAAAAATCGTTTGCAGAGTATTTGAATGACATTACGCTATTTCAAATGTATTGAAACTGGTATAAATCATTGAATTTCACTACGATCACGTTAGAACAGGGCACTCATAGCATTTTTTATTCATATACAAGGTCACACAAAAGAAATCGGTTACAGCACTGTCTTTGAGTAATAATTGCTGGAGTGTACGGTTTAAAATTCGGTATGCGCTTTTAAATTTAATTAATTTTTTGCATGTTACTCGTTATATATAAATTATATACCTCATATACAGGGCTGCACAAAAGTATTCACGTACCATTCTCCTTATTAGAAGAAATTGCTGAAGGGGAATTTTCAAATTTTGGCATGCATGTAGTTAATAGATACAAAACTATATATCATATGCAGAGCTGCTGAAATTGGGTTTTGAAATGTGTTATGCGTTTCCACATGGTTGAATTAGACGTAATATTTTAATTTTTTAAACGGTGCAGTTTTGTTACATTATTCTGAATGTCTTGGAAAGTGTTTCATAATCTATGCTTGACGCATGATTTTTTCTTTCTTGTTTTTAAAATATAATTTCTTCTTTCTAAAGAAATTCATTGTATCTTATGATGAATTAATTGATTTTAGTCTAAAGTCAATATCAAATTAATATATTTATAAAAAATATCTTTTCAAAATACTTTCAAAAATATAATTCCCCATGTCTACCTTTTAAGAACTTTTAATTTACCTATTTAAACTTATTTATTTTACCTTTACTTTCTTTTTTCTTTTACCCCTGCTGCCTCATCGCCGTCAGAACTGGTTCTCCTCAACTCAGTAGGTCAAAAGGATGAATTCCTGTGCGTCAATTTGAATATCTCCTTTACTTCCTTCACCTCGAATGACAGAAAGTGAAAGGAATAAGAGCTTTTTGCAGACGATAAATTTAAAAAAGAAGGTTAATTCAATAAAAAAACAAACAAACTAATAAAACCTTGGTATTCAGTGGTTTCTTTTTTCAGAGTTGTTATGTTATTTTTTAAAGTTTTCATTGAAACTGAATTAATTTTACTGATTTTATAAAGAATGAAATAATCGCCATATTTTCCATTCCCTAGCCTATTTTGCATGTTATTTTTAAAAGATAATTACAATTTTCTTTTCCTTTTTAGACAGTTTTACGTTATAGGCAGTTTTCATTTTCACAGATTTCTGCACAACCACACATGAGAATACATACCACGAGAGGAATGCATTTAGCTGAGATATCTTAAGTGGTGTACCTTTATACTCTAATCTGTCCAAGCGCCTTGAGGTACACGAAGTTTCATCTAGTCCCAATTTATTCAGGTTTCAAGCGAACAAATTGTGTTGTTTTTTATATTAAATGAAATCGTATGTATCGCAAGACACTTAGTTAGACACATTAAACCAAAGTGTAGACGCACTTGCAAGTACATTTTTATGGACAAACGAACATCAATTTTAGCAAGACGGTGTGACGTCGCTATGATACAAACATGATATAACATAAATGATAACAAGTATTACAATCACAATGGTGACCAAAATGTGCGACTTTTTTAATTCGTTACATTATGATTGTCAGGACACATCATCTCAATGTTCCACTATAAAGAAATCGTGATATTGTGTAGTGATTTTCAACTTATCACCACAGTGACTTGGATCACAGCCCCCTGAATAGTATTCAGATACGACTATTCTTCCAGGTAACGTGACGGCAATAACGATAATAAAAATTGTATTTTGGTCGCATTTCTATTAGAGATCTAAGTCAATAAAAATCTGAATAACCGATAGGAGTGATATTTATTAAATCGTGTAAAAGTTGCAGATGGCAATTTCTCATTTGGTCTGAAAAAGATACATCAAACAGTGGGAGGCTATGATAATTATACAAATGATGGATGTGTAGAAACTGCAAAAGAGTGCGATAAACCAAGTCATAAAATGCGCTCTTTTTGAACATGCATCTGAAATTTGCGAACAGATCGAGAAGGATTTTCAACCACCAAATACATGTGCCCCTACAGTTAATCAGTGAAATCGCAAATTTCCCTCGCTAATGCTAAACCTTTGGGCATGTAATTTAATCGTAATTTTAAGACCTGAAAAAGATGGGAATTAATATTTTTAATTTCATTTTTCTGTATACTGTTAAAGGATGTCTATTTTTTTAGTTAAATATGTTTAAAATATATATAATCTTAGTGAAACTGAGTTAGATTTTAACACTTCGCATAAAATTAAGTATACATATTGTAGAAATATTTTGACAACTAAAAAAAAAGGAAAGACATCCTATAACCCTTTAAGACCCAACCCGCACGATCGTGCGGGTTAGACATTCATTTAAATTGTTGTTTCAGAGTCGTATGTAATAAAATCTCAAATCGAACGATGATTCTGGTTTGCAGATAGAGTAAAGTATCATTTTTTATCAACAGATAGCGGTTGCAGTCCATGTTTTACTTTCTACAGGCATGACTAGCTTTGTTTACAAATACATGGGGTCTTAAGTGGTTAAGAAGAGTACACAGACAAAAGAAGTTAAAAATAACAATTTTCTGATGAGACATTTAAAAATACGAATGCATTACACGTTTATAGATTAACCATAAGCGAGGTGAGTTTTATATCTCACTGATCAACAGCCTTAAGATTTCCTCTAATGTGTTCAAGGGAATTTTCTTTACATCACTGAAATAAGAAAGGAACACTGAAAAGTAACTTGCTACATGCCCCTTCACCATGGTACATAAGGCCGTATCCAGAAAAGTATTTTGTAGGGGGACTTGGGGTCCAGAAATTTATTCTTGCCCTATTTTAGTTTTTTTTTATTAATTGAATAGAGGCGAGTGTTAATAGTTTTATTAAGCTTTATTGGGAATTCAGAGAATTCAATTTAACATACAGTGGAACTCCATTTATACCTTACCTGAAATATAAGTTTCCTTCGGTTATACGTTTTAACTAAGCAGTCCCAGTCGTTTGTCATTAAAAATTAGCTGTGTTATACGTTTTTGAGATATGCGTTTCCCTCAGTTACGTTTTGTGTTTCTGGGTGAAACTTTGTCTCACTTTTATGTTTTGCTGAAAATAATTTCAGAATTTTTGCTACGTTTTGCCTCACCTTTTTGCCGACTGACAATGTGTCTGATTATGATGATCCCACTCAGAACGATCAATCGATGCCCAAAATTCGGAGATGCTCTGGGGGCTTTTGACATAGTAAAGCGGTTTGTCAGGAGTACAAGCAATAACTATATAAAGCGGTTGCATTATTAACAGAAATGCAAAGTTTACTGTTCAGTGCCGGTTCTGGAGAAAAGAAACAATCCAAGATTAGTCGTTATTTCAATAAAATTTAGGAAACTGCTGAAATGTCTTGATAAAATAGTTACACACAGTTACACGCGATTTCAGTGATTTCTTTTGAGTACTCTATATGAGTAAAAAAGATTCTTAAAGAGCTTTTGTTATAAAATAACTTCATGTGCGTAACCTTTGTTTTTTACTCTATTACATTTCCATGAATTTATGCCATGGATGCAGTGATGCTTGCAAAACTTCAGTTTTCTATATAAAATGTTCGATTAAAAATGGTTCAGGTAGACCAGGCATGTCAAACACGTGGCCCGCGGGCCATAACTGGCCCGCCGACAACTTATCTGTGGCCCGCGAAACCTTTGGAATTTTACGTGTGTTTAATATAGTTGTCAGAGCGAATGAATTCAAAAAATGAATTAAAAAAAAAGATTTTTGAATTAAAAATCAATTTAATCTTTTAACTTCAGATCTAATGGTTGATGATGTAATTATTGTGCAGAATTTATTGCTGAAGATAATCAAAATTCATTTAGATTAGAGCGAAAATATATGAATACGGGGTTTTCAAATTTCTGTAATTGTTCATTAAACGACCAATTTTTTAAAGTATATAGTGTGCAATTTTTTGTTATTTTTCCAAGTCAAATAAACATAATATGAACGAGAAAATGTATATAATAAATGAAATCAAATAAATTGCTTATAGATACAAGACACATTTTATTAAACAAATTTTCTGATTAAAAATATATTTATTTTTATTTTTACTTGGAGAAAACACAGGAGATTGACAGCTATGCCTTTGTTAAATCAAGATTAACAGAACAGAATGTATAATCAAATTTTAAAATAAATATAATTTAGAAAACTCAATTAAATTTTATAGATTTGTTTGATGAAAAGTAATTTTGAATATTTGTTAAAAAAAAAAATAAGATAAAATAAACTGTGTGCGTAATATTATCTTTTGAACTTTGCGTGAATATTTTTTTAACATGGTTGTATTTTGTACTAACAAATTTTATTCTGTACAATGGTAATAATAATGTCTATTTTTTTATATGGCCCGCGGCTTTGTATATAATGCTTAATTTGGCCCGCGGCGGTAAACGAGTTTGACATGCCTCAGGTAGACCATTAATTGAGTTCTATGTTTTACTGAGTTCTACGTTTTCTTGTCCGGTTCCGGGCAAAACGTATAACTGGAGTTCCACTGTAATTACAAAGGAAAATTTAAGAGTTTTCCATTGCAAATAAAATTTTAATCTCATTTATATGCGTGTTCCATGATGTATTGACGATAGAGTCAACCAAATAAATCTTTAGCCATTTTAGGTAGCTTTCATTACAAAAAGCTACCTATTGCAGCCGTTCGGAGGAAAGCGATTTCAAAAAAATTTGGTATATTTTCATCGATCATGACCCCCAGACCCCGAAACCACCCTCCGTTCAAAAGTTGATATATATATATATATATATATATATATCCATATATATATATATATATATCTGATCTTTGTCATACTGTAACTCTCGTATTTATGAACCGATTTGGATGAAACTCAGTGTGTACATAGTACATACAAATGTCTCGACCGAGTTCGTTGGCCAGCTTCATCCGCCATCTTGTTTCAAAATGGCGGCCATTTAAAAAATTTTAAAAAATTTAAAATTTGAAATGTGGTACCAAAAAATTTAAAATCGAAAAATATTTTTTCCTCATGTGTTTGACCTTAATACAAAGATTCCAGAGCATTTTTTGTTTCGTCTAGATCTTAAAAAATGGTTGAGTTATAGCACTTTGAATTTCTAGCTTGGCTGACATTTTGAAACGACCTGATTTTTGTCACACGATAACAGGCGTATTTATGAATCGATTTGGATGTACCTTGGTGTATACATAATACGTACCAATATCTCGACCGAATTCGTTGGCCAGCTTCATCCGCCATCTTGTTTCAAAATGGCGGCCATTTAAATTTTTTTAAAAAAATTTAAATTTGAAATGTGGTACCAAAAAATTGAACATAGAAAAATATTTTTTTGTTATGTGTTTGACCTTGATACAAAGATTCCGGAGCAGTTTTTGTTTCGTCTCTATCTTTAAAAATGGCTGAGTTATAGCACTTTGAATTTCTAGCGGGGCTGACATTTTGAAACGACTTGATTTTTGTCACGCGATAACAGGCGTATTTATGAACCGATTTGGATGTACCTTGGTGTATACATAATACGTACCAATTTCTCGACCGAGTTCGTTCGCCAGCTTCATCTGCCATCTTGTTTCAAAATGGTGGCCATTTAAATTTTTTTTTTAAATTTAAAATTTGAAATGATAAAAATTGAAATGTGAATCATGAGGCACCAAAAAAATTGGAAAATGAAAAAGATTTTTTGTATGTGTTTGACCTTAATACAAAGATTCCGGAACAGTTTTTGTTTCTTCTATACCTAAAAAAATGGCTGAGTTATAGCATTTTGAATTTCTATTCTGGCTGACATTTTGAAACAACCTGATTTTTGTCACGCGATAACAGGCGTATTTATGAACCGATTTGGATGTAACTTGGTGTGTACATAGTACAGACCAATGTCTCGACCGAGCTCGTTGGTCAGCTTCATCCGCCATCTTGTTTCAAAAGTGCTGCCATTTTAAAAAAAAAATTAAATTTTAAATTTAAAATGAGTTATCAAAAAATTGAAAAATGAAAAAGATTTTTTTTTTATCTGTTTGACCATGATACAAAGATTGCGGAGCAGTTTTTGTTTCGTATATATCTTAAAAAATGGTTGAATTATAGCACTTTGAATTTCTAGCATGGCTGACATTTTGAAACGATCTGATATTTGTCACGTGATAACACGCGTATTTATTAACCTATTTCGATGTAAGAAGGCATGTGGATAGTATATCGTAATGTTTCGACCAAGTTCGCTGGCCAGCTTCATCAGCCATCTTGTTTCAAAATGGAGGCCATTAAATTAAATAAAAAAGTATATTTAAAGTGAGGTGCAAAAGGATTAGAAATTGGAAAAGATTTCTTTCTTAAGTATTTGACCATGATGTAAGGATTCCGGAGCATTTTTTGTTTTGTCTTTATCTTAGAAAATGGCTCAGATATAGCAGTTTGAATTTCTAATGTGGGTGACATTTTGAAAAATCTGATTTTTGCCTGCGATGGAACTTGTATATATCAACCGATTCCGATGTGAGTGAGCATGTACACAGGAATTACTAAGGTCTCGACCAAGTTCACTCGTTAGCCTCATCCACCATGTTGTCTTAAAATGGCAGGAACTTCAAGATATCGCCGAATATGGCAACCAAATATAAGTTACTTTAAATAAAAGCAGCTTGAATAAAGCTGACTAATTTCGTGAAATTCTCATTCATAATGATTTAATGTTGATAAAGATTAGGATTGAATCTCCTATAATCGGTTTCCACTAAATTGAGCTTCATGTGTTTGAATAATATAAGCTTGCTTTTAAAGAATAAGGAATATGAAAGCTACCTCTTCCTCCCGGCACTAACCGGAAGGACTTTTTGCATATGTTTTCAAATGTTTTATTGCTAAACATGTCTACCCCGTATTATAGGTTGGAACAGCTAAGATTGAGAATATTTTAAATTATTTTCATTGCACTCTTGAGGAATTTGGGCGAAGCAAATCCGACGATCTGTATCAGGCTGTTGTAGACATTTTATTTTGACAGCGTTAACATTCTGCTTTTACAGAGTCCAATCCCAGAAAATTCTAATGAACTTATTTTTTTTTTACAAAATACAATTTCTTTTTCAATATACAACTAGAATCAAACAATAAAGGTATGCTGGGCACAGAATTTTGATTTTCGAATCATGACTAGTCGATTCTTGAACGTATGCTTTGGTTCATATGGCATATTTATAGTCATCCTCGCAGAAAATTTGGAGGGAATCAAGCCTTGGTCATCTCCCATTGGCTACGGCCTTGATGGTAAATTCTTTCTTTGTCCTGTTTTTAAAGATTTTTTAATCAGTAATAGTAGAAGCCACTATGTAGTTGAAAACAATTTGAATGGGGTGGGTGCTTCTTTTTTCCTGAAGTTCTCTGTGTTTGAAAGTTCTGATAAGAACTTTATTCAGATCATACTGTTGTCAAAATAAGTCGATGCCGTATATCATCGTGTACCATTCATTGCATAAATTTGTGGCATAATAATAAGAAATTTAATAAGATTATTTTTCTGTAAAAATGCAGAATTCATAATGTAGCGTCTTTACTGCTCTTAAAACTAGTCACATCTAATCATATCCAGCTCCATTTGCGTTAGAATGCAGAGTTCACTTCTTCGAATAACCATCTTATATAAAATAACAACATAAATATAAATAATCTTAACTTAATATTAGAGTTTAAATTATTTGTTCATTTTATCGCATTTTTGTTTCATATTCTCTTGCTTTATAAGTGCAAGACAAAATTCTTAAATCTGATATGCAGAATCTAGTGTAGTAATCCTTTTTCTAACCCTTTATATACTACATGGCCAAAGGTGACCGGTCACTTGCGACTTTAGACGTTTTGTTAAATATCTAGAAAAATACACGAGGAATTAACCTGGAACTGCAGGTGTGTAAACAGTATAGTACAGGTTATATATTTCCGCGAAGATTTTCCCCCGAAAACCCATAGGGGACCGTCAACAAATTGAAAAAGAACGAATATCTTTTGGATAACCCTGTAAAAACTAATGTAACAAAAGCGTTCAAACTCGAGATTTTTAATAAGTGGCTTATTGTAATATACTATGTTCATTTTTCTGAGGATAGCATGTATACTCGTAGAGAAATTAAGGTTTTTATAAAAAACAGTCCCAAATTTCGCCAAGTTTTTCGTTTATAATTTGCAGAGTTCTTAATATAAAAAAAAGTTCTTTTCAGAAAATATGACAAACAACATTGTACAGAATACCCTGCAATCAGAATTAAAAAATAATAAAAATTGATTGAAAAATGAGCGGGTTTACTAAAAAATGTTTCACTGTGCATGCGCGAATGCAATCAAAATATAATATGCATAATGTATTAGCTATGTATATAGAGCAATTTCTGTGAAAGTCTCAAAATCATAGCTTGAAAATTCTTAAAATTATCATCGATAGAATAAGATCGAAATCCGCTGTTCCCAAAAAGAAGCAACAAGATGAGGGGTTGTATCAAATATCTGTTGATTAGTGCCAAGATAGCGTACACAATATTGCACGTACTACTATATTTGTATACAACCCCTCATCTTTTTGCTTCCTTTTGGGAACAACGGATTTCGAGCTTATTCTATTGACGATAATTTTCAGAATTTTCAAGCTATGATTTTGAGACTTTCACGAAAGTTGCTCTATATACTTAGCTAATACATTATACACATTATATTTTGAATGCATTCGCGCATGCGCAGTGAAACATTTTTTAGTAAACCTGCTCATTTTTCATCCAATTTTTATTATTTTTTAATTCTGATTACAGAGTATTGTGTACAATGTTGTTTGTCATATTTTCTGAAAAGAACTTTTTTTATATTAAGAACTCTGCAAATTACAAGCAAAAAACTTGGCGAAATTTGGGACTGTTTTTATAAAAACCTTAATTTCTCTACGAGTATACATGGTATCCTCATAAAAATGAACACAGTATATTACAATAAGCCATTTATTAATAATTTTCGAGTTTGAACGCTTTTGCTACATTAGTTTTTACAGGGTTCTCCAAAAGATAGTCGTTCTTTTTCAATTTGTTCACGGTCCCCTATGGGGTTTTGGGAAAAAATCTTCGCGGAAATATATGACCTATACTATACTGTTTACATACCTGCAGTTTCAGGTTAATCCCTCATGTGTTTTTCTAGATATTTAACAAAACGTCTAAAATCACAAGTGACCGGTCACTTTTGGCCATATAGTGTACCCTGGCGGTACTTTAAAGTATGATTAAAATAACTTGTTATAAAATTAATTTAATACATAGATTAGTAGTAGTACATTTATACCATTTAGAATGAGTTATACTTTATCCTGTACCAAAAGAATTACTGCTATAGGGCAATTCCATCGTAACTGACGTAACATTTTATCATAGAATTTTGTTTTCAAATCTATGTAGAAAATTTACTAATAAAGCTAGAACAATTTTTTACATTTTAAAATATTTCTTACTAAGGTATTAATACGGAAATACCTGCAGATTATTTCAATCTCTCTTTGAGTCCCAAAAATTGCAATTAAAAATTCTGTAACTGACGTAACATAAAATAGACAAACATTTTTTCTGCCTTCATTGAAAAGTAAAAATTATCAAAACTATCCAGTTAAAGTGATTTAATGTTCTCCACAACACTAAGTAATGCCAAATTATAACAGTAACTTGTTTAATTAATTTCTGAATAATAAAAAAGAAAAAAAGGCATTAACACGGGTATCTGACGTAACTTTTATTGTGTAACTGGCGTAACATTATGACTTTACAAAGACAATAATGGTACTTAACTTAGTTCGGAAACAGTAATTTACAATGCCTTTTTATTAGGATTTTTCTATAGAATATAAAAATAGGAAGGTTTCCAATCATACCCTTAAATTAAACATATTATAAATTTGATTCCCCCCCCCCCCCTCCCTCCAAAAAAAATGATGCTTTTCTGTGGAATTGCCCTATAACAAAAATATTTCTTTTTCATTTGCATCTTTTCTGCTTTCAGTTCGGACACATTTGTATATTTCTATTGTAAAAGCACTATATTTGTACATCTCCTAATTCTATAAAATACTGAAAAAAAAAATGATTTTAAATAAAAGATCTGAGGGTGGAGTTATAAATATTGCACAAAATCCCTATAAATTCAAACTTAATTAATTAATTTTAATTGGAAAAATCCTTCTAAAATTTATTAAATGATTGTGTAAATCTTCTAATATATAGTTTAAAAAATTCCCCAAAAATGCTTTAGAAGATGAAATTTGCATAGCTTGGAGATAAAGACATCCTCGCTCATAAAACTTTTAGAATTAGATTGAGCATGGCATCACCCCAGATAGCATTTTTAATTTGCAGAAAATTTGCAGCAGTCTTGCTTTGAAAACCTGCAAAATTGCAGCAAGCTCAGCATGACATGACTGAAAGTTCATAACAAGACTGCAGCAAGATAAAGCAAATGCCGAAGTCACCACACTTTGAACTTCCAGCTAACTTGTCGTGCAAGTTAAATTGATGCTGTATCAAATTTATTTCAAATTAACGGCAAACAAGTAATCAAAAAGTTCTTTCGGCCAGTGCCGGGAGGAAGAGGTAGCTTTCATATGCCTTATTTTTTAAAAGCCAGCTTATATTATTCAAACACACGAAGCTCAAATTAGTGGAACCCGATTATAGAAGATTAAATACTAATTTTTGTCAATATTGAATATGAATGAGAATTTCGCGAAATTAGTCAGTATTATCAAAGCTGGTTTTATTACAGTGATTTATATTTTGTCGCCAAATTCGGTGATATCCCGAATTATATTAATAATTATATTAACCCGAATTATCGGTGATAGCCCGCCATTTTAAAACAACATAATGGGTGCAACAAAGCTCACCAATGAACTTGGTCGAGACCTTAGTATTTCCGGTACACATGCTCACTCATATCTAAATCGGTTGATATATACGAGTGCTGTTGCAGGCAAAAAATCAGATTTTTCAAAATGTCACACACATTCGAAATTCAAACTGCTATATTTCGGCCTTTTTTTTAGATAAAGGCAAAACAAAAAATGATCCGGAATCTTTGTAACAAGCTGAAACGCATAAGAAAAAATCTTTTTCAATTTCTAATTTTTTTGTACCTCATTTTAAATTAATTTTTCTTTTTAATTTTTAAACGGCCGCCATTATGAAACAAGATGGCGAATGAAGTTAGCAAACGAACTCGGCCGAGAGATTGCTATATACTATGCACATGCCTTGTCATATCCTAATCGGTTCATAATACGCGTGTGATCGCGTGACAAAAATCAGATCGTTTCAAAATGTCAGCCATGCTAGAAATTCAAAGTGCTATAACTCAGCCATTTTTTAAGATATAGACAAAACGAAAAATGTTCCGAAATCTTTGTATCAAGGTCAAACACATAAGAAAAAAATCTTTTTCAATTTCTAACTTTTTTTGTACCTCATTTTAAATCAAGATGGCGGATGATGATGGCCAACGTACTCGTTCGAGACATTGGTATGTACTATGTACACACCAAGTTATATCCAAATCCGTTCATAAATACGCGTGTTATCGCGTGGCAAAAATCAGATCGTTTCAAAATGTCAGCCACTCTAGAATTTCAAAGTGCTGTAACTCAACCGTTTTTTAAGATGTAGACGAAACAAAAAATGCTCCGGAATCTTCGTATCAAGCTCAAACACATAAGAAAAAATATTTTTCAATGTCTAATTTTTTTGTACTTCATTTAAAATTTTAAATTTTTTAAAAAATTTTAAATGGCCGCCATTTTGAAACAAGATGGCGGATGAGGCTGGCCAACTAACTCGGTTGAGACATTGCTATGTACTATGCACATTCCTTGTTACATCAAAATCGGTTCACAAATACGTGTATTATCGCGTAACAAAAATCAGATCGTTTTAAAATGTCAGCCATGCTAGAAATTCAAAGTTCTATAACTCAGCCATTTTTTAAGATATAGACGAAACTAAAAATGCTCCAGAATCTTTGTATCAATCCCAAACACATAAGCAAAAAATCTTCTTCAATATCTAATTTTTTTTTTTGTGCCTCATTTTAAATTTAAAATTTTTTTAAAATTTTTAAATAGCCGCCATTTTGAAACAAGATGGCGGATGAAGCTAGCCAACGAACTCGGTCGCTACATTGGTATGTACGATGTACACACGAAATTTTATCCAAATCGGTTCATAAATACGAGTTACAGTATGACAAAGATCATATATATATATATATATATACATATATATATATATATATATATATATGGATATATATATAAATATATATATATATCAATTTTGAACGGAGGGTGGTTTCGGGGTCTAGGGGTCATGATCGGTGAAAATATACCAAAATTTTTCGGAATCGTTTTCCTTCGAACGGCTGCAATAGGTAGTTTTTTGTAATGAAAGCTACCTAAAATACTGCAAACTTACTGCAAAGTAGTAGTCTTTCCATGTCCCACTATCGGTTTACAACTGTTAGACCC
This sequence comes from Maratus speciosus, assembly GCA_963932465.1. NCBI lineage: Eukaryota > Metazoa > Arthropoda > Arachnida > Araneae > Salticidae > Maratus > Maratus speciosus. The sequence goes on from OZ010797.1 coordinate 297,048,055, forward strand.
CTGTTTGTTGAGACTGTTTGTTGAGACTGTTTTAACCCCTTCGGAGGGGTCCATAGACCTGATCAGGTCGATTGATGTTAACACACCGTCAGAAGGTGCATGCATCGTTTTCATCACCATAAACAACTTAAGGTAATATTTGTACTTTTTAATACGACCCTTTTTTGGTATTTGATAAGTATAACTTTTAGAAAAAGTGGTGCCAACCGAATAAAATTTCGGCGTATGTGCAGATTGTCTATTCTCTCAACAGAGAGATTTTTTGTTTTCGTCACCTTCGTGAATTAAAGACAGTTTTCCCATCAGTTTCACAACAAATTACTCATGCAGGTGGGGGATGGTATACCTTGCGGGAAATTTGCTGCAAATTTGTCACGGCAAGATAATGTCAGAAAAAATCAAACTTGCTGCTAATGTTCATGTTATCTGGGACTTCTGCTTATATCACTAGTAGTCAAATACCAGTGGTATTTCCCAAATACATGTGACTTTAGTAGACTGATATTATAAGCACGATAATGACGAATAACAGGCAATATTGACAAGATCCTCTCGACCAAACATCTTCAGTACACCAGCTTGATTGAGACACAACGGTAATATTTTGAACGAGAACCACTCTCACATGCACTGTCTCTCTGAATGGTTTATAAGTTTGCCAAGTTTTTCGTCCAGAATCCTCCCAATGAATGAAATTTTAATTAGTATAATCACATTACTAGATTGGATTTGTCTATATCAGCAAGAGTCCAGCTCTATATTCTATTCTATATGATTCGGGCTTGAAAATGACAACTCTTAATAAAAGTTGTTAGTTGATGATGAATCACATTTTGCTGTTGGTACTCTAATCAGTATCATTTGTTCACAAAGTTTAATGCAAAGTTTGTTCGCTGGCTAGTAAGTCATATTTTGCCATTAATGCTATTACTTGAATTATTTCTATTTTAAAATGCTTACACGCATCAAATTTGTTAATCGATTATAAACCAAATTTTTCTTATGGCATTTTTAAGTATATTAATCTTTGAAAATTCTAATTTGCTACAATGTTTTCTGACTGTTAACGAGCCATTTCTTTGCTTTTGGTATTCTTATTCTATTTATTTATTTAAAAATTGACATCTCCGAATAGAGTTTATTAGTCAATAAAAATCTCATTTTACTGGCGGTAGTTGTTTATACAATGTTTGTTCTTGGCGCAATTTTTATTAGAGAATGATCAGTATTTTTTTTTTTTTTTTTTTGGTGTATGTTCTACTTCATATCGCTCGTATTTAAAAATAAAATCTATTTCAAAGTTTGTCATTGATGAGCTACATTTCATCACTTTACAAACACCAAGAAATACTTCTTGCTATGAAATTAGTCCTTGTATACCTTTACTATCTGCCCCATTTCAACAACCCCCCTTTTTAATAGCTCTACGTGGACAAAAGTCATTCACATATATGGAAATGTGGTGGAAGGCTAAAATACACGGAACATAGTTCAATCACATGGAGTGTTTGTTTTTTCCTTGATAATCCACAGTTTCCTGACGATATTGTTATTTATAGGGTTTGTCTGAAAAATGACAATTTTTTGCAAGGCTTTTCAATGGATAATCACATACATTTTATTGAGTATATTCTCGTTTAGATCATTCACTCTGAAAAATACAACCCACAGTGCCACAGCAAAGTTTGTTTCTTTGATGAGCTGGATTTCACCAGGTTATAAGTCGTATCAAGAAATACTTCTTACCGTGAAATTAATCCTTGCGTCTCTCTTTTTTTTTTTTCTCCATCCAAACCCCCTAATACCCCTACGTGGTTGTAAATCATCATGTATGTTCATATATGGTTATGTGGTGGATGACTAAAATCCATGGTACATAGTGTTCGACCACACCGAGTGGGTGGTTTTCTTGAGAATCAGCAGATTCCTGACCTCTGCGAAGGTTGCCTGGGCGGATCTGGCAACTCGATTTTTGTTCCGGCGACCCAGATACACTGCTTATCCTTCCTATAACCTTGCCCTCTTACGTCAAGTAGTTTTCTTTTTCTAAAAGCAATTTACTTTCATTAGGATTGATTATCATTGTATTAAAATAAACTAGAAATGACTATGATTAAAACTAATGTTGTTTGTCTAAAATAGATTTGCGATAGGCTAATTGATGTCTTGAATCTGATCGACTGCGATTGAATGCATCATTTGAAAATATGAAAGGTTTGACCGTACATTTTGTTAGCAGACGATTTTAATGATCAATGGGTTTAAAATTCATTACATGACATCAGCTTCAGAATAAATTGTGATTTTTCTTTTCCAATAAGCAATGACTAATTTTGGAAATTATTTTTATTCTGAAATTTAATATTTAAAAAGAGCTTTTTCACACAAAAAAAGAAGCTATTATGTTCATTTTTAAAACTTACTTCATGAAACATTAATAGTTGACTATCAGTGTTTATTATTAGTAGTATAATAAAATCTGCTAAGATGGGATAGCAAAGGAACAAGAGAAAAAATTCATTTTTGACAGGTTTATGTCTTAACAGGTACTTATTTTCTTATAATTGTAATTTAAGGGAAATGTTCTTTGCCTCAAATAGTTCTTCTAAGAATGTATGAGTTTTAACTTACATAATATTCATCGTCCAATTAAAATAGACCAGAAATAACCATGATTAAAACTAATGTTGTTTGTATAAGCAGATTTGTGATATGCTAAATGATGTCTTGAATCTGATTGACTGGGATTGAATACATCGTTAGAAAACATGAAAGGTTTGACCGTACATTTTGTTAGCAGACGATTTTAATGACCGATGAGCTTAAAATTCATTAGATGACATCAGCTTCAGAATAAATTTTCTTTTTTTTTATCCAATATGCAATGACTAATTTTGGAAACGATTTTTATTCTGAAATTTAACATTTTAAAAGAGCTTTTTCAAACACACACAGAAAAGGCTATTATAGTCATTTTTAAAAGTTTACTTTATAAAACATTAAATGGTTTACTTTCAGTGTTTATTATTCGTATAATAAAATCTGCTAAGATGGAATAGCAAGAAAACCAGAGAAAATTTCCATTTTTGAGAGGTTTCCATCTTAGTAGGTACTTCTTTCCTTATAATTGTAATTCAAAGGAAATGTTCTTTATATTAGATTATTCTTCTAAGAATGAATTAGTTATAACTTACATAACGTTCATCTTCTAATTAAAATAGAATAGAAATAACCATGATTAAAATTGATGTTTATTTAAGCAGATTTGCTATAGGCTAATTGATGTCTTGAATTTGACTGAGGAAGAATAAGTAATTTCGAAGGTTTGACAGTAGTAGAGGATTATAATAATCAATGTGTTTAAAATTCATTAAGTATCAGTTTCAGCATGATTTATATTTTCTCTAATTCATAATATGCAAGAATCATTTTAAAAACAATTACAGTTAACATTATTGGTGGACTACTAGAGTTTATTAGCGGTATTTATTATCTGCTTTAAAACTTTAAGCATTTATGAAATATAAATCAATTTAAAAAAAAAAATTCAAAAATTCTTCATGAACGTATTTGAATACATTCAGCTTATTTGAATAAAAAATTGATTGATTATCAATGAATAAAAATGGACAAGAAATGACTGTGATTAAAATTAATGTTGTCTGCCTAAACAGGTTTGCGATTTATGTCTTGAATTGATTTATTGTCTTGAAGTGAAGTCGATGTTTCATTGACTATTTTACAATCAGAAGCACCGTTTAAAGACTACACAACCTGGAAGTTGTGTAGGTAGGATCCCTAGCTGTACTGCAACTCTAACCATCATAGACATCTATACTATAGGCCTCATCAAAACAGTGTTTATAGATAGGAACTAACAATTAAACACAACTTAAAAGTCATCAATACAAGTAAATAAAAAAATAGGTAAGTAATATAAAAAATAGTTTAACATTGATGAGAAATAATTAATTAGTTTGTACGCAGTCGGGTTTTTTGATTTTTTAAATTTAATTTTTACTTGTTATATGAGTTGCTCCATAGAGTTGACTATTAAATTATGAAAAAAAAATCTTTGTTTATCATTCGCGCAAGCGCAGATAAAAAATATTTCATACAACTGCTCCTATTTCATCAAATGTTTAATATATTTATATTCCAATTGCGGTATATTGTTTCTACTAAACTTTTCCAAATTTCCTGAAATTGGCGTTAAATTTGGTTGTAAAACCTTGCATGATATAACATAAAACATTCAAGAATTTTTTGAACTTAAAATCGCTTTATCTCCATGAATATAAGTGCTATTCTTACACAAATGCATACACATGTAGCATAGTTGCATAATATTTGTATGCTGTAGCAATAGATCATTTCGCGTGTTTTATTTTACAAGGTAATCCAAATATTATTACTTTTCTTTGATTTATTGTTGGCCCTTAATTGTCCTCCTTACCAAATCGACGTTGATAAATATGAGGCCAAACATTCTTTATAATCCTGAAGTTCCAGAAGAATGCGAGAAGTACTATATATTTTTAAATATTCAACAAAATGTATAAAATTAAGTGTCCGATGATTAATGGCTATATAGTGTACGTAATTATGAGAATGAATCTTTTATGTTTTTATTCAGCTGTTGTCACCAAAAATGAAAATGATATGCTTTTTCTTACATCTGTGATAAGAACAATGATCGGTATAATACCTTACCCGTGGCCCTAATTCTTTGCGCACCAGTCTAAAAGGAAAATTTTTCAAAGAAAGAAAACGCAAACTTAATTTTTTCTAAATAAATAATCAAATTCTTGAAATGTCAATCGTCTAAAATGAATTGCATTGAATAAAAAAATAAAAGAAGTCGCACACATAGATTTGCGTATGTAAAACCTTCACCCTCTGAAAAATGGATAGCCCTAATGTTTTGCGCATGTGCATTTAAAGGAAGTTTTTTATCATTGTGATGGGCTGGTTGTTTAAAACTATGCAAATTATCGCATCCGGGACTGATGGCATGTGCTGTTTAAAATTAAAGCGATTTCAAATCAATTAATAAGAAGAAAATGTGTGATAAAAGACTGACGGTAGAGTTGGGTAAAAAGATAATCGAAAAACGAAATAGAGGGTGTCTAATGAGGAAAATAGGCAGGGATTTGATTATTTCTGAATCAACAGTGCGTAATGTTTTGAAAACTTTCGTTGCAACCGGAGAAATACAGCCAAGAAACAGTACTAGTCGCCTACCAACAACAACGGCCCGAAAAGATCGAATGTTCTGTCGAGTGGTAATGAAGATAAGATATCAAGAACAATGGCAAAAGCCGCATCCCTATGGCAAGACAGCATAAGGCGATCAGTGACTCGTAAAAAGACTTCAAAAAGATTGCATAAAATGGGCATAAAATCTTATAAAAGCAAACGTAAGCCGATGTTAACTCCTGCTCAGAAAAGGAAGCATTTTCTGTCGGCTGTGGACCACTTAAAATAGACATATCAGCAATGGTAAAGTGTTATATGGTCGACCAAATCCTCTTTTTCAGTTTCGTAAGGAAATATCGGCTGTTTGGTCGTACGCAAGCAAATAAAGCTTCAAACCCAAACAAGAGAGCAAAAAACGTCAGACAAGAGTGCAAGTTCCCGTCATATGTTCAAATTTGGGGGTGTTTTGATTATTCTGATGTCGGCCAAATGCTGCCATATGACAGGACTATCAATGCGCAATGTTATCGGGACATTTTGCAGAATCAGTTGTCGACTCCAATTCAACAACTTGACCTTCAATCGTGTTATCTTTTTCAACAAGACATAGCCAAACCGCATACAGCTAGGACAACAAAAGCCTGTCTTCAACAAAATGGTGCCCTGTGCTAGATTGCGTTCCGAATTACCCGGACATCAATTCTATCGAAGATTTGTGGCAATAATTAAAGAAGGAAGTTCGAAAAAGGACACCACAAATCAGCTGCAGTAACAATCAGCAGTTGAAAAGAATTCTTCTTGAAAAGTGGTCAAAAAATTAAATTTCTGAGTGGCAACGTTTGTTTCAACTGTGCGGAGAAGAGTGAGAGATGTTTACGCTGCCAAAGGAGGACCAACGAAGCGGTAATACTTACTAATTTCGTCTCATTTGAACATGCGCAAAACATTAGGGACATAAAAAACTTCGGAGGAAATAGATTTCATTGGCCACAAAGTTTGTTTCATTTATTATCTTTTGTTAAATATCACTATGTAATAGTGAAATGCATCATTTTTCATAAAAAATAATTTACATAAATTATTTTGAATTATTTTTTACTTTTATTGTCAAAAAAGCATCCATAAATTAATGCGCGAAAAATTAGGGCCACGGGTAAGGTAAATTGAACAAATAAAGCTTGAATAATAATAACAGGAATAATTTAACTCTCGAAAATTACATTTATTCATGATTTTAAGTAGAAGAATTACTATTTCATTTTCATAAAATAAATCAATAAATACATGAGTAATAATAATAATAATTTTAATAATAAGTGGAAAGAGTTCTTAGTATGTATTCTACATTTTATTTTACAAACAAGAAAGCTTTATGTAGAAATATGCTAATGTTTTATTGCTATTCAACGTACGCATTTTGAGATATTTATCGTGATGCATTTATGTTTTTAAATAGATCATATTTCCATAATACACATGTTTTTTATACACTGTATTTTCCCAATGCATTTACCTTTTTCTAGACCGTAATGTAAACATATTTCAAGGAATAGAAACCTCGATAGCTTCTGTTTACTTCCTATAGAGATTTTTAAGGAAAGCCAATGCCTCTAATCTCGGCGAGAAGTACAGTATGGGAAAACAACAACAACAACAAAAAACATGTCGGAAGTTGTACGTCAAACGTGGCAAATGAGGTGCGTTCGTACTATAACTATTTTTGTGAATATTCAGATCTTGGTGCAATAGTTGTTGCACTCTTATGTAAAAATGCATGAATATAAAATTTATTACAATTATATATATATTAAATTCAGTAATACAGAAATAACAGGACTCCATCTTAAATAGGACATCATCACCATGGTAATCTAGAATCATTACCTATCAGGGGATATCATTGAATTAATGACGTATGATAGGATATGATAGAATGGTGAAAACTTTTATTAATATCTTTTTAAGTTTTGGTTCGATTTTCACAAAATTTGAAATGACTTAAAATTCTGCATATTAAATTTCAAACTATTCACTGTAAAAAAAAAAAAAAAAAAAAAAAAAAAAAGACTAAAATATGGAAATACTATTGGCAATCAAGACGCCAGTACTATTTCTGTATTTTAACGGAATTTTTTCCCAGCAAATTACAGAAAATGTTTCGTTTTTTTTGGCATTTACGGGGGAAGACTTCCGTTAAAATACGGAAATAGTATTGGCGTCTCGATTGCCAGTAGTATTTCCATATTTTATTCCTTTTTTTTACAGTGTTCGGTTGGGTAGTTTTTGCGCTGTTATATGCGGGCAGACGACGACTATAGGTGCTACGTATTTATATAATTACAAACGCACCTACAAATGAGTCAGAAAATGTATCAGAAAGTTTTGTGTTGTTGAGGGGGGGGGGGAATTCTTTGTCAACCGTCTTAAAGTATATGTACTTATGGAAATGATGGTTGGTTGTGTTTATAACGGCCAATTATCAGCACGAGGGATATAGGCCCTAAAGGGGGCGTGCCCTCCGTGGGGGGGGGGGTCTTTCTAAGGAAACCTAACCCGTATTTACCCTTGGAAAACCAAGGTTAGAAGAAAACCACGAAAACTCCGAACGATTAGGCCGACGGGCGCGATTGGAATCGAACCCAGCACCTCCTGTCTACCAGCTTCGAGAACAGAACCTTTCGGCCACTGGTGGGGCAATTATGAGAATGAATCTTTAATGTATTTATTCGGTAGTTGTCACCAAAAAATTTTAATTATATTATTTCTTTCTGACATCTGTGATAATAATATGATTTATAAGAACCATGATCTGTATAATATCTTGAGCAAATAAAGCTTGAATAACTACACAGTAATAACAGGAATAATTTAACTCTCGAAAATTACATTTATTTATGTTTTTAAGTAGAAGAGTTAATATTTCATTTTCGTCATATAAATAAATAAATACATAAGTAAAAAAAAAATAATTATCCAATTCCATAATCCATATCCAATTTAGGCTCTAAAATACTATTAGAATAATATTGAAGCTATAATGCCTAATGCTGCCAATAAAATACATTCTGAAAATATTATTAAATCGATTTTTAACATGTAGATGGCAACACTTGTGCTGTTTAAGAATAAAGATACATTTATTTTTTTTAATTGTTGCTACTCGTTCTTTTTGTTTTGTTTGGCAGCTTGTGAAATACCCTATTTTGTTCTGCAGTGAGCAAGTAAAATTTATTTCTTATTATAGTTCCTAAAATTATTGTGTGTTTAATATTATAGAATTTTATCAAGGAAAATTATTTTTCGAATTAAAGACCAGTATTGCCGATTAGTAACAAACTGTTTTTTAGCTGTAAACCATACTTAAAACAAAATATGATTTTTTAAAGTATTTTTCCCATGATTTATTTAAAAAATGAAAGCCGAAAAACATTATTACAATGATTTTTGAAAAATCAGGCATTTAAGGGTTAATAATAAATGGAAAGAGATCTTAGTATTTATTCTACGTTTTATCTTACGAAAAATAAAGCTTTATGTTGAAATATGCTAATGTTTTATTGCTATTCAACGTATGCGTTTTGAAAAATTTATTGTAATGCATTTATGTTTTTAAATAGACCATATTTCCATAATACTTTTATGCTTTTTATACACTGTATTGTCACAACGCATTTACTTTTTTTTAGGCCGTAATGTAAACATATTTCAAGGAATAGAAACGTGGATAGCCTCTACTTACTTCCTATAGAGGGTTTAAAGAAAAGCCACTGCCTTCAATCCCGGAGGGAAGTAGGAGAGGTAGGGGAGGTATAATATACTTTTTTTTTTTACTAATTTTTTACAACACTTAGAAAGCTACTTTTAAACAAATTTTACATGTTTCCTTATAAAGTGGCCTTTTATTCATTTATTAAAACTATTGTGAATTTAAAAATTAGTCATTCAAAAAATATATCCCAATTATTTTGAATGGTTACTACTGTATCAAATCTCCACATTATTGGGGAGGATTGATACACTACAAGGGAGGTTTGATACATTGTTATGTAAATTGAAAAAAAAAATGCAGACAATTCAATTTATGCGTCGTACATTTTTTTATGATAAATCTTGAAATATTTAAGTAAAATTTAAAACGAAATGACATTGACATATTTTTGTTTCAGAAATGTTTTTTACAAAGATATTTAAACTATTGCTATTATTTAAACGTTCCTATTAACACACTTTTTAGAAAATAAATAATGAAGAAAAAAAACCCCTAGAGATCTAACTGCAAGGAAAAATGAAGTGGACATTGCTAATTAATTTGCAAACACTTTAACATAAATTTACCACATTTAAGATTCCTTTAACACTTTCAGGGGCAAAGCATTTTCAAAGCTAATGTGTTGAATAAATGAATGGCACCGGAATTTACCAACAGATTTAATTAGAAATAAGAAAAGGGATATATTTCACTTTTTTAGTAAATAGAAAATATTCTACCAAAATGCTGGTGCCAATGTGGCGTTTGGTAATTAAAATTAAGTGGTTTCATAAACATACTACTACCCCTGAAATGGTTAAAAGAAAAACTAATGACTCTATCATTTTGATAAGTAAAATCGGGTAGATTTAATGTTTTTTCAATTTGCCCTTCGTCAATTATAGAAACATTAGACCATTTAAACTTTTTTCCTTCTACATGACGAGCAAAGCGAGCTAACCATCTATCATCCCACTGCTTTTCTATGTAACCTACATAATGTCTATGAATAGTCTCTTTGTTCTTCCTTACCAATTTCAGTAGCTCTTGCTGTAAAACAATAATGAATATGATAGTCCTGCATTAGTTTAAAAGTTTAAAAAACTATTAAATTTCAAATATACAAGAGTATCATTTCTCCCCAGCACTAATATATCATTTCTCCCTATCATGCTTTATTGGATTTTCTATCACTTTGTATAAATGCAGTTGCAAAACTCCAATCTGCTTTCTAGTAAAACTCACCCTAACAATGTGCTTTACAAATAAAAAATAATTACAAGATATTATCTTCACTGTAATAAGAGTTATGAAAGAAAATCAGTATTTAAGAAAATTTACATTGACATTCAAAAAAAATCTTCAAAATTAAAAGGAAAAAAAAAACATTGTCAGTTCTTCAGTGCTAAGTCCAGCTAATGATGGCCTCTGCTAATAAAAGAAGTCTTTACATCTGTTACAATGGCTGTTTCAATGTATCAAACCTCCCCTACAGTATAGAAAACAAGAACGAACTAGTTAGTTGTGGCCATAAAAAAACTTTCTTCTATATAAATCCCGTTAATTAAATCATTTAAATAGTACAAGAAATTACACCAATTTAGCACCAATCAAAGTATATCTGAATTTGAAGTTTGATGAAAATTCGTGCATTAGTTCTTGAGATAGAGCTATAGCGGAAATTCTAAAAAATGTTGCATAGCAGTGCCAACTGTTGAGCGATTTACACCGAAACATAAACAGCACTAATTGATATCAAGATATACCTGAATCTGAAGTTTGATGAAAATTCGTGCATTAGTTATTGAGATAGAGCTGAATTGGAAATTCTGAAAAATGCAGCATAGCAGCGCCACCTGTTGAGCGTTTTGCACCAAAACTTAAACACCACTAATTCATATCAAGGTATAATTGAATCTGAAGTTTGTTGAAAATCCTAGCAATAGTTCTTGAGATAGAGCTATTGCGGAAATCGCAAAAAATGCACCTGTTGAGCGATTTACACCAAAAACTAATCAGCAGCAATATATATCAGGGACTTACTGAAATTAAATTTTTATTAAATTCTGTGCATTAGTTCTTGAGATAGAGCGCCCATACAATTTGTGTCACATACGTACATACAGACAGAGTCAGAGACTCATAGACTCACAGACAGACATTATGAAAAAAAATACGTTTTTCGGAATCTCTGCCCCCTAAAACGTGTAAATCCATCGAAAACCGGAAGTCGAAAATTTTCACGAATCTAATACTTTCTTCTTGTAAAGATAGTAGAAAGTAAAAATCATGCGTCTAGCATAGATTATGAAACACGTTCCAAAAAATTCAGAATAACTGTAAAGTCGTGGGAAAAAAAAGTAAACACCCATTACTAACTTTGCAAAAAATTACGTAGAAGAAAGTTACTGGTTCCACATGATTGGTAATAAAGTCTACTTTTAAGTGATGTATATAAAATTTGCTTAGGGGGCCATCTACATATTAAAACGAACCACTACTTTGTTTTTTTCACTAGCAGTATGCAATTCTAACAGAATAAATGAACTCTACACCTTTCATTTAGCCTAAAAATAAATTTTTATGCAATTCGTACGAGAAATTATTTTAAAACGAGCGTATATTTTAGGGGCTGTATCCAAATCATTCGGTACTCTATTGTTGAATGAGAGAGCCCCCTTTTTGATCAAGGCGTCTTAAGCGCCACTCAAGCAGTCATTGGACTGCTAGATCACAGGCTAGCATAATAAATTTCAAAATATCTACTCACTTCTATCATAGATGGCTCCATTAAACCATCATTTTACCGTTTTTTAAGCATAATTTGAAAACTTCTTGGAAGAAAAATGTGAAATTTTGGATTTCCATAAAGCAGGACTTAATAAATCTAAATCCATCAAAAAAAGTGTAGTTTGCAATTCATAATTTTTTCGAATAATAATTTCATAATTCATAATTCATAGATAGAAATTCATCTATAGATTGGTATTTATACTACATAGTATGCTAACAGTTAGTTCACCTAAACGCATAGCATAGTTTAAAATTCCATCCAGCAATTTCGGTCAATAAATGAAAATGTACTCTATATCATTTGTGTATCCCTGTATATGATCTATAAAATTTATAAACACCAAGTAATACGCAAACTAGTCAGATGTGGCAATCCCAAAACTTTCTTCTATCTCATACATGTTAATACTTCCTGAAAATTGCAGCATATCAGCACTACCTGTTAGATGATTTACATCAAAATCTAATAATCAACAACTTTGACAACTTCTAACTGAATCTGAAGTTTGAAGAAAATCCGTGCATTAGTTTTTGAGATAGCGCTATTGCGGAAATTGTAAAAAATTCTGCATAGCAGCGCAACCTGTTGGACGATTTACACCAAAAACTAATTAGGACCAATTTATACCAGGAAGTAACTGAATCTGAAGCATGATGAAAATTTATGTATTAGTTCTTGAGGCACAGCTATTGCGGAAATCGTGAAAAATTCAGCACAGCAGCGCCACCTGTTGGGCGATATACACGAAAAATTAAACAACACTAATTTATATCAGGTACTAACTGAATCTGAAGTTTAATGAAAATTCGTGCATTTTTTTTCTTGAGTTAGAGCTATTGCGATAATCATGAATAATGTAGCATAGCATCGTCACCTGTTGGGCGATTTTCACCAAATTGCAATCAGCACCTAACTATATCCTGGACTAACTTAATCTGAAGTTTTATGAAAATCCGTGCAGTAGTTCCTGAGATATAGCTATTGCAGAAATCGTGAAAAATGCCGCATAGCAGCACCACCTGTTGGGCGATTTTTACCAAAAACTAATCAGGACCAGTTTAAATCAAAGTCTAACTGAATCTAAATGTTTTGTGAAATTCCGTGCATTAGTTCTTGAGATAGAGCGCCCACAAAATTTATGTCACATACAGATTCACAGAGTGGCAAAGTGACAGACAGACTCACAGACAGGCATTTTCTAAAACCATCAAATCGTGTTCAGGACATTCTAAAACGTATAAATCCGTCGAAAACCGGGAGTCGAAAATTTTCCCGAATCCAATACTTTCTTCTTGTAAAGATAGAAGAAAGTAAAAACATGTTTAATTTTAAAGCGCGTACCACAACAGAGAAGCATTGCCAGCAATTATTCTTCATAGGCAGTACTGTAGAAAAATACTTTTGTGTGTCCCTGTAAATGAACGATAAATTGTATGCACGAAAGATTCTACATTAAGCGCTTGTAGTTCACCTCCGTGATATATATATATATAATTTTAAATGCGTTTTAAATAGTGTAATATCTTTAAAATACACTGCAAACGATTTTCCCCCATAAGCCGTAATGTAATAGAATTTGTTTGCGTGACACTGTAAATAAACCGTAAGTGCTAAACACTTCATTTTCAATTCCGACAATACCATAGTAAAACCCAATTTAATATATAAAAATGAAAATTTGTCTGTCTGTAATTCTATACAAATCCACAGTTTGGAAGCCAGAATTGTGAAATGTTACGTACACGTGTATTAAAACACGGCCGAGGCAACTAAAGTCATCCGGAATCGAAATAATTTATAGTTCATTTTTAATTAATAAAAAACCAGCCATTTAACAGCAATTTCCAATCAAATTTAAACATTTTTCGTTATAGCGGTTGCCAACAATTAAAAATCTACAATAAAATTCTTACTATAACAATTTTTTTTCTATTGCAAGATTTTCACGTGAAAAATGAAAATGCAATAAATGGTTTGACGAATTTAAAAAAAGGGAATATTACATCATAACTTTTCTTCTGCAAGATTTTCACGTGAAAAATGTAAATAAAATAAATAGTTTGACGAATTAAAAACAAAAGTGAATGTTACGTCATAATTTCTGTTTTATGATTTCCATGTGAAAAATTATAATTATTTAATTAATTTGACGAAATTAAAAAAAAAAGAAATATTACGTCATATTGGAAATATAAAGGACGTGGTGAATATATAACGTCATATAAGTGTGAAAAAAAAAGTATTGAAGCATGATAAAAACCCACTTATGGAAATATTGGTGTATTTTAACATCATTGCTCCAATGATAAATTGAAATAAGCTCATTTATAGCCGTATTCTTTTGCGTCGGTTATATAAATTTATACATTTTTATATTGGGTTTTCATTTGGTTCATGTGTACAATACTTCGACTGTTTTTTTTATTGTTTGTTTTATGCTGTATGTTAAATTTTGAAATTTATTTTTCAGAACAAACATTCTTCAAATTCTGGGCAACGCCGGGTACTTTAGCTAGTGACATATATAAATTTCATGGTAATCGAACAATATTTACGCGAGTTAGAGCACGGACAGACGGAGAGATGGACAGAGAAACCTAATTCATAAAACAGTTAACTTTGTTATTTGTCGTGCCTAATTTACTATAAATGGTATTTTGGCCTGTCCCACTTTTAGTGAACTGGCAACGAGAGAAAAAATGAACGAGATGTTCCTTACATATTCCTTTTGCCACAGAGAGAGTACATACGCAGAAAAACAACATTTACAGAAATTGGAGTTTTCCAAAAAATTCTTCTTCTTTACCATTTTCGATCACCGTTACGAAGATAAAATGCTTTTATTAAAGATCTGTTTTTGTTTACATTTATAAGTGAAGATATAGCTTTCATGGCTATCATAGGTTTATGTAAAAAATACAGTGTGTTCCAAAAAGATTGAAACGCGCTTTACTTTTTTACCAGTTGATATGGGGCATTCTCACAATCTTCCGATTTTTAAGTCCCTGAAATTTTTTTTTTATTTTAGTACATGTTCTTATGTTTTTTTTTTTTTCATATACTGGGGAACATACCATTGCAAGACTGCATAACATTATTAACGAGATAAATAAGTTTTGGACGATGTTGGGGGTCCAAATATCCAGAAAACTCCTATACCGTACCGTGTCCATTATGCTGATTTTTAAGTTTGGAGGTGTCTGTATAAAATTGTTTCAATAAAAGTAATTCGATGTATTTTTTCCCCCAAAACTAGGACTATTGTTTTATGTAAATATGTAGCAAAAAATTAACCTGCACACATTGTTATGGTTGTTATTATTATTTTTAACTCTGTCCCTGGGTTTTAGATTCCTTACCGTCCCTCTTCTAAAAATTATACAGAAAATCACTTTAGATGCAGCCATAGAATCTTTTTCAAGTTTTTTCTCATACAGAAGTATACTAGAGAAAGAATGTCTAAAATTCTTTGACAGGAAATTTACTGCAGAATATAAATCAGCATTTAAAAATCAATTTCGAGCATCGTGGCTTTATTGATAGTCTTACCATCCCCAAGGTTTATTCCTGCACTTTTCGAGGTAAATAATTTTTTTTTTTAAATTTAAACCAATGTAAATAACTGTTTCTAAAAATCAATGAACATTGTGGCTATCACTTATAGTCTTAATATGATTTGCCTAAAAATAGGTGGTAATTTTTCTTAACGTCTCATCTTTACCATCCCTTTTTATTTTTCCTATATAATCCCCTTTTTTTTCTTACCGTCCCTTCTTTAACATCTCTTTAAGACAATGTTATACCAAAATTTTGCACTAAAAATACTAAATTGTTATTATTTCTTACTTGAATATCCTGTGGGTACTATGTAAATTCATTATAAGTAAAAAATTAGAAGAAAATAAAAAGTTATAGCGGTAAAATGTTAAGTAAAATTAAACTCGCAAGTTTAACTTAAACCTCAGCTAAATAAAATTTTTTTTTCTGCTGACCATTTTTTCTTTATTTTGAATCATTAAGGCATTCAAATGTTATTTTAGTAAGTTTAATTTCTTCAGATTTTTATTCCTGAAAAGTCAAAAGATTGTGAGAATGCCCCATATATGTAGGTAATATACATTCCAGAAGCCTTCAAAATAAAGAAGATTTATGCGGATCAAATAGTTCTGTAATTAAGGGGCTACTTCACTCACACGAAAACACATGCTCACTAATGTTAATCCTATGGAAGAAATTTTTTTAAATATCTCGTTTGCATTTTAATATTTTTTTAATGATTTTTTTTACTTTCTTCTATCTTTACAAGAAGAAAGTATTGGATTCATGAAAATTTTCGAATTCCGGTTTTCGACGGATTTACACGTTTTAGGGGTCAGAGATTCCAAAAAAACATGTTTTTACAAAATGTCTGTCTGTGACTCTGTGAGTCTGTCTGTCTGTCTGTCTGTGTGTATGTGACACAAATTTTGTGGCCGCTCTATCTCAAGAACTAATGCACGGAATTTAATAAAAATTTATATTCAGTGAGTCCCTAATACAAATTGATGCTGATTAGTTTTTGGTGTAAATCGCTCAACAGGTGGCGCTGCTATGCTGCATTTATCATGATTTTCGCAATAGCTCTATCTCACGAACTAATGCACGGATTTTGATCAAACTTCAGATTTTCTTAGTCCTTGATATGAATTGATGCTGGTTACGTTTTGGTGTAAATCGCCCAACAGGTGGCGCTGTTATGATGAATTTTGCAGGATTTACACGATTTCCCCAATAGCTCTATTTTAAGAACTAACGCACGGATTTTCACCAAACTTCAGATACAATTAGTCCTTGACATGTCTTGCTACTGATTATGTGTTGGTGTAAATCGCCCAACAGGTGGCGCTTCTGTGCTGACTTTTTCACGATTGCCTCAATAGCTCTATCTCAAAAACTAATGCACGAATTTTCATCTAACTTCAGATTTAGTTGTATGTTGACACAAGTTGTTGTTAATTAGGTTTTGGTGTTAATCACCCAATAGGTGGCGCTGCTATGCTGGAATTTTCACGATTTTCGCTATAGCTCTATCTCAAAAACTAATGCACGGATTTTCTCCAAACTTCAGATTCAGTCAGACGTTGACATAAATTGTTGTTGATTAGGATTTGGTATAAATCACCCAATAGGTGGCGCTGCTAGGCAGCATTTTGCTGGATTTAGACGATTTCAGTGATAGTCATATCTCAAGAACTAATGCACGGAATTTACCATTTAATTTTGGCACTATGATAGCGAATTTTGAAGTATTAACATGTATGAGATAGAAGAAAGTTTTGGGATTGGTACATCCGACTAGTTTTTCATTGAATAGATGAGGTCGATCTCTACAAAGATCGTTTTTCACTTTTTTGGTTTTCTTTGCATGTTTTTTTTTTTTTTTTTAAATAAGGATACTTTTACTTTCAAAAGCGGTTTCGAAAGTAAAAGTACCCTCATTAAAAAAAACTTCTAAGGAAAATCAAAAAAGTAAAAAACGGTCTATGAAATCGGTCTCATCTAGCCAATTAAATATATATATATATATATAAATATCGAAATGCAAACGAGATATCTTAAAAAATTTCCTGTTGAGGAGTAACATTAGCGAACGGATATTTTGTCAGTTTTTAGTGCCGGAAAACGCTGATATTTCATAAAATTCAAATTATCATAACTCGGTGAAATTTGATCGTAGACGAATAGAGTTTTTATTATTGTCAGAGTATGGATAATTTTTTTCTAAATATAACTTATAAAAACCCGGGATTTTATAAAAAAGTTTAAAAATGTTCACATTTTAAAAAACTCCGCTTTTAAAATATTTGTATGGTCCATTGGATCATCTAAGTTATATTTAGAAAAAAATTGTCCATGCTCTGACAAGAACAACGGGAAACATGCTAGCAGTTCTTCTACGATCAAAATTTACTGAGTTTTGAAACTTTGAATTTTATGAAATTTTGGAAGTTTCCTGAAGAAAATGCCATCTGTCCGTTTGAAAGTTTTGAAATTTCATGAAAATTCAAAGTATCATTACGCGTTGAGTTTTGGTCTTAGCGGAATGGAAATTTTACTGTTGCACTTGGCATGAAGAAATGTTTTCTATATATAATTTATAAAGACTACGGCCCGTATAAAAATTTAAAAGGGTAACATAAAAAAAAATAATAACATTATCTTAATTCCTACCTTATTTTGAACGCTTTTTGCGATTTGCCATGTCTACGTACCTGCAATAGGTAAAAAATTAAAGCGGGTTTTAATCTTTTTATGACACTCTGTATGCACAATTATCTCGCTTAATAGAATAATTTATCTTGTCAAAAGGAAAAGTTCAGCAAGATCTATGGTGAGGAAAATAAAGGCTTTTATCCAAGTTATTTTTAGGTGCGTTCGTAATTACATAAATAAGTAGCACTTGTCGCTTGATCCCCCGTCTGTCCGCAGATAACAGCACAAAAATTACCAACCGAATGGTTTGAAATTTAATATATAGAATCGTTGCAGACTTTTGGTGAGCCATTTCAAATTTTATGAAAATCGAATCAAAACTTTAAAAGATATTAATAAAAGTTTTCTTCATTCTATTAAATCCTATCATACGTAATCAATTCAATGATATCCCATGGTAGGCAATGATTCTAGGTTGCCATGGTAACTACGCCCTATTTAAGACTGCGTCATATTATTTCCGTGTTGCTGAATTTAATATATATATAATAGTAATAGATTTTGTATTCATGCATTTATGCATAAGAGTGCAACAACTATTGTACCAAGATCTGAATATTTATAAAAACTAGTGATAGAACGAAACCACTTCATTTGCCACGCTTGACGTACAATTTCCGACTTGTTTTCATTCTATTTATAGATGAAGATATAGCTTTCACGTACATAAAGTTTTCATAAAAACTATCCTGCTTAGTAGAATGACGCAACTAGGCAACGTGACAATTTTAACTTCAAAGATTTGCATATTCTATTAACGTTAACATTTAATAGAGTCTAGATCAGTGGTTTCCAACGTGGGGCGTACGCCCCACCTGGGGGACATTTTACCTTCTAGGGGGGGCAATTCCAAATTTCTTACTTACTCATTCACTATAAGTTTCTTTTGTCTTTTTTGTGATAAGTAGTGTTGTAGGCTAAAAATAAATGGAATACAAGGAAAATTTAATAAATCAGTTTTTTATTAAATTTTAAAATATTCTGTATCGAAATTTTAAAATAGATTTAACACCAGAATAATTATGTGAATAATTTTTTAAAATATTTTGATATCTTTTAAAGTATTAAAACTCACTATAATTTTTCTGGTGGGAAAATTTTTAAATTTTTCGTAACGTTTTCCATTATTTATTAAATGAGTTTTTTACTTCTATT
The DNA here is from genome assembly GCA_963932465.1 of Maratus speciosus. Lineage (NCBI taxonomy): Eukaryota > Metazoa > Arthropoda > Arachnida > Araneae > Salticidae > Maratus > Maratus speciosus. The sequence continues at coordinate 297,067,203 of OZ010797.1, forward strand.
CGCTAATACAATTATCGATATTGGGAAAGGGAAAACAGAAAGAATGTGGTATGCGAAATAATGGCTACTTAATTTGATAAAGATGCGAATATTAAAATACTTCTTATGTATTGTGTTATTCATATAAAGAAAAGTCAGTGTCCAAAGGTTTTCCACCAACTCTTAATAAGTTACAAGAATGCATTATAAAATGTATGAATTTATCAGTTTTAACGTTAAATGTAAGTGTTTATTTAAGTTACTTGGGAAGATAAAAATGCAGACTGTATAACACTTTTCTTTAACAGTAAGTTAAATTGGAAAAGTACAACATAACTCGTTTTGGCATGTAGGCAAAGATGTATAATCTCATTGCATTTATAAAATGATGTTAAAAACACATTTGTGGTAGAAGATTCACCTCTTTGATAAGTTAAAAATATGAAATGAATAGATTTTATTAAGGCTCTATTATACTTCCACCGTGTGAATAGAGTTCATTTTTAAAAAATGAGAGGCATAATTTACAGATTATGGGGGGGGGGGGGGGGCATAGTGACTTTACGGATGCTTTGGTGGGGCGTGGCCTATAGAAGGTTGGGAACCACTGGTCTAGATCATACAAAATACTCGTATACCAACAGAAATTTGTGTGTCCATATCGAGTAGTCCCAGTGTCCTGTATTTTTTTCATACATTTGCTATTTCCAAATAGTAAACTTCTCAGTAGATTATTTTAACATATACTATAGGAAGCTATCACGGATAATATATTTTAAAAATAGTGGTGGTGAATATTAAGAAAAATATGAGATACCGCGGTCCCTGCCACATCTGAATGTTCAGTGAGCACCAATAAAATAAATAATGGCTTGACCGCACAAGTGGAAATTTTTTAAAAATATTCAAATTCTGTTTGAAAATAACATTTGTTGCTGACAAGGAAGGTCTCCGTATGTGCATACTCTGAAAAATCTTAAAAAAAAAAAAAAAAAATACAGAATGTTCTTCTCATGTGTTTACCATTGAATTAATTACGCAGGATAGGATTTAATAGAATGAAGAAAACTTTTATTAATATATTTTTAAAGTTTTGATTCGATTTTCATAAAATTTGAAATGACTCGACAAAATTCTTCTACGATTATATATATTAAATTTCAAACTATTCGGTAAGGTAGTTTTGCGCTGTTAAATGCGGACAGACGGACGGGACCAGACGACTATATACACTGTAAAAAAAAAAAAAAAAAAAAAAAAAAAAAAAAAAAAAAAAAAAAAAACGGACTAAAATACGGAAATACTACTGGCAATCTAGACGCCAGTACTATTTCCCTATTTTGACGGACGTTTTTCCTTGTAAATTGCAGAAAATTTTCCGTTTTTTTGAAATTTAACGGAAAATTTTCTGTAATTTACCGGGAAAAAGTTCCGTTAAAATACGGAAATAGTACTGGCGTCTAGATTGCCAGTAATATTTCCGTATTTTAGTCTTTTTTTTTTACAGTGATAGGTACTTCGTATTTATATAATTACGAACGCACCTAAAAAAGACATATTGGAAATTGGTTTCGTATTTTTTAAATAATTACATCAGATGCTATTTGTTAACATAAAAGCGATATATCTTTGAGTAGTGAAACAAAATGAAATATAATTTCCAACTTAGAAATTAAACAGTGCTCCAGCAATTTGGAACAGTAAATAATTTTCAAATCCAGGTAGCATATCCTTTCACACTTATCATTTTCCACTCTGTCACCAACAGAAGGTCAGAATGAATATTTATTTATTTATTTATTTATTTATTATCACACAATTAACGTTTATTTATATGCACGTGTAAGAGAGAGAAACGTGTAATACCCAACCTTAAGATCCGATATCTAACCTTATAAAATAGGTTAAACTTCTTTTATTTTTTAGATATTTCTCCCAAAAGTCCTACAATACAAAAAAGTACTATACTTTAGCAGTTTAAGAAGTTGTTTACTTTCTAAATAAGGCTTGGATAGATTTTTCAAAGAATTTTTTCTTTTTAAAAGTATCATTAAATTGATCTGAATAGGTTTCAAAGTAGTTTTAGCTTCTTCAGTTTTACATAATTTTACAGTTTTAAAACGTTGAATGAAACAAAAAAGTCTGATTAGAAACGTAAAAAAAAAGTTTACTAATTTAATGAGAATTTATTAATTTTTTCTTTCGATTGCAAATGATTTTTCAACATGCTACCAGAAATGTGGTTCGACTTATACACGAAAATTCATTTTTTTTTTTCGAAATTTTTCGTAAGAATTGGGGGTGGGGGGTATATACGGGTATATACGGTAATTATTAACGATGTTATTTGTTAACGTATAAGAGATATAGAGATATATCTTTGCTCTGAGTAGTGAAACAAATAGAATATAATTTCCAATTTAGAAGTGAAACAGTGCTCCAGCAATTTGGAACAGTAAATAATTTTCAAATTCAGGTAGCATATCCTTTCACACTTACTTAATTATAAAATTTTCCACTCTGTCACCAACAGAAGGCCAGAATGAATATTTATTTATTTATTTATTTATTATCACACAATTAACGTTTATTTATATGCACGTGTAAGAGAGAGGAAACGTGTAAAGCCCAACCTTAAGATCCGATATCTAATAACCTTACAAAATAGGTTAAACTTCTTTTATTTTCTCGCGTAAACACCTTTGAGGTCACAGAGCTTCTCAAAGAAAAAGACACACACACACACACACAGCTGATCAGTTTTATTAAGTGGAAGTGTTTAAAAAACATCGTCATCAACAAGGTTAAAATACGCAGTGTGTCTTTTTAAGAACTTGGTAAGGGGGAAGGTGACGCAACAGTTTTTAACTTTCACCTTCTGGCGCGAAGGTTCGACTTTCCAATCCATCCTTCACTCACGTTTTTTGCTTATGTCAGATGTCGAGATTACCGCAGTCGAAGGCGAATCGAAACTGAAAGTCGAATTCCGTTGAAGATGAATAGAGAAAGGAAGAGACAGGTAGGAAATAAAGAAAGGGACCGTATAGTATGAAATTTGTGTTGTTTTTAGGTCTGATTAAAGCGAGATGTATTTAAATAGTTTTTAAAAAATTGGAATTGGTTGGTTGGTTGTATTTATGTCGGCCAATTATCAACACGAGGGATATGGGCCCTAAGGGGGGGGGGTGCCCTTCGTGGGGGGTCTTTCTAAGGGAACCTAACCAGTATTAACGTTTGGAGAACCAAGGTTCGAAGAAAACCACGAAAACTCCGAACGATTAGGCCGACGGGCGCGATTGGATCGAACCCAGCACCTCCCGTCTACCAGCTTCGAGAGCAGAACCTCTCGGCCACTGGTGGGGCAATTGGAATTGGAAAGGGGAAAAATTAGATTTCGTCCGGTTTTCGTTCCTTGAGAAATACCATATATACCAGTGTATAAGTCGAGCCCCCGCCTCCCCCCCCCCTACCCCACCCCGATTCTTAAGCAAAATTGCGGAAAAAAAATTGAATTTTCGTGCATAAGTCGAACCACATTTCTGGTAGTATGTGGAAAAATGATTTGTAATCGAAGATAAAAAAAAAAAAAAAAATTCTCATCAAATTAGTAAACTTTTTTACGTTTCTAATCAGACTTTTTAAAAATTATTATTCATCGTTTTAAAACTGTATAATTATGTAAAAGTAAAGAAGCTTAAATTATTTTGAAACCTATACACATCAATTCAAAGATATTTAAAAAGAAAAAAATCTTTCAAAAATCTATTTTAGCCTTATTTACAAGGGTAAACAGCTCCTTATGTTACTTCTTTGTATTGTAGGACTTCTAGGAGAGATATCTAGAAGCATTATCAAGTTGAACTCTTTTTAAAAAGGGGATTAAAATGCTGAAAGGAATGCCCTTGTATTGAAGGGAATTCTGTCCCAAGAGAAAATGGGTGCAGAATAATTACAGGGACATTATTGTTAAGCGTTTTTTTGTCAATCACAGGGAAATGAACAATGTTCGCTTTTATCTCTCATGTGATTATTTAAAAGACTTGTCCATTCGCCGATTACCTGCAATTTTTTTTTTTTTTTACTACCTTGTGTATAAGTTGACCCCCCCCCCCCCTTCAGATTTCCAACTCCCAAATTTTGTCTAAAATTCCTCGAATTATACACGAGTATATACGGTATGTTTCTTGCAATAGCACTTATCTCCGTAAGGATGAATATTCCCAAAATACGAAATCCAGTGAAGTTAATTTTGCTAACATAAAGTTTGGTAATGTACAGCCTTTTCTCTCCGTACTTTAACTTTGGATTAATGTGAATCGTTAAAAAAGTATTTTTAGAAGGAATTATGAAAATTTTAGAGCACTCTGGTTGATACGGAGATAAGTGCTGTTGCAAGAAACATATTTCTCAAGGAACGAAAATCGGGACGAAATCTAATTTTTACGCTTTCTAAATCCAATTTTTAAAAAACTATTTAAATAGATCTCGCTTTAATCAGAATTAAAAACAACACAAATTTTATATTATACGGTCCCCTTTTTATTTCCTACCTGTCTCTTCCTTTCTCTATTCATCTTCAATGGAATTCAACTTTCAGTTTCGATTCGCCTTCGACTGTGGTAATCTCGACATCTGGCATAAACAAATGTATCTTTTTTTTACTTACCGGCATACCGAAGTACCGAACATACCATAATAGACACCAATAACATATATCAATTTCATGGCAATCTGAGTACATTTACGCGCGTTAGAACACAGACATATGGCAGGCAGACAGAAAAATAATACATAAACACTTTTCAACTATGTGGGAAAGTGTTTAATAAACAAAAAACAAAGCCAGAAAGTTGGCAGTTATGCAAATTATTAGAACATTTGGAGAACATTCAAGAGGAGGATCATCAGGTATAATACGCAGAAAATGCCAATGATGAAATTATACGAAATTTGCCATTTTGACCATGTTACCCTACTTCCCCCCCCCCCCCCTACATGAGTCTATTTTCATAAATAAATGACATGAAAAACTCAAACAGAAACTACTTGCCAGATGATCCAACTCAGTACATTCCGTTAAAGTAGGGGTGCACAACCTTTTTAAGAGAAGGGCCACTTACAAAAATGTCTGGGTTGTCGTGGGCCACATCAGAAAGGCAAAATTCGCGATTTTTCTTGACCCCGATCGACGAAATTCGCGATTTTCCACGCCCAATCAACGAAATTTGCGATTTTTTTTCGCGCCTGATCGACAAAATTCGCAATTTTTCCGTGCCCGATCAACGAAATTTGCAATTTTTCCGCCCCTGCTCGTCAAAATTTGTTATTTTTCCGGACCCTATCGACGAAATTCGCGAGATTTTCAACGCCCGATCAACGAAATTTGCTATTTTTCCGCGCCTGATCGAAAACATTCGCGATTATTCCGTTCTCGATCAACAAAATTCGTGATTTTTCCAAGCCCGATCGACAAAACTCGCGATTTTTTCCAGCCCGAACGACGAAACTCGCTGTTTTTCCTTGCCTGATTGACAAAAATTACGAATTTTTGATGACGAAATTCGAATTTTTTTCAAATAGCGACTGACGAAATTCGGAACTTGGAAATTTCCTTTGTTAATATCTACGGTATCAGCCGGCCGATAAGCGAAATTAGCGGTTTTTAACTGACTAACGAAATTTGCAATTTTTTCACGCGAAAAATTGACGAAATTCACGATTTTTTCATGCGACCTATGGGTAAAAATTGCGATTTTTCCATTTATAAATTGACGAAATTCACGGGTCACAAGTTAATCCATCGCGGGCCACCGGTTGTGCATCTCTACGTTAAAGTAATTAAGTATGAACCCGATATTTATTATTTGGCATCCAAGATGCGATAATAGAAATTGCATTTTTTTTTATTACTTTCTAAAACACAGTTGTTACTATAATTATTCCAGTAACAATTATTTGTAACAATTAAGTGTAATTACCCACACGCACGTTACTTACATATTTTTAAATCCCAATAAACACAAAATCAAATTTTGATCCTTTTTTCTTTTTAAAACTTTCTAACATAGTTCCAACAAGTGCTTATGAATTCTGTCTGTCCGACCGTGGTCTAACTCCCGTAAATATACTCCTATTGCCATGTAATTGATATACGCTATTGAGGTTTACCATGGCCTATTCGGTATTGAAAACGAAGTTTGTAGCATTTGTAGTTCATTTGCAGAGGCACTCAAAAGTATTTCGTTGCATTATGGTCTATGGGGAAAAAATCATTTTCGATGTATTTTAATAGTGTTACACAATTTTACACATAATGAAATTTATATATACATTATCGAGGTGCGCTAGAAGATGATTACTATAGAATAGGGTGTGTATAACATTTATCGTTCGTTTACGGGTACACACAAACAAATTCGGCTATAGTACGGTCTATGAGCTAAAATTGCTGGAAGTGCGGTTTCAATTGTGCTGGTGCGTTTTTAAATTTAGCTAATTTTTAGCATATCTAAAGCAGCATATTTGTTAAGACTGGACCTTCAACTAACGTATGAAAAGTTTTCCTCTGATAGATTTTATTTTATTGGACTTATGTGCAAAAAGGTCTTCGATATAGAGATGGGAAATATAGTTACTTTTGGTTAACAGGTTGTATCGTTCCACATTTGCACAGATAACAGGTTCCAACAACCTGTTATTTTTATAACGTATAACTAGTTGCTTTCACGGATGCTTTAATTAGAGGGCCTTTAAACAAAACGTTCAAAATAATTTTGGGACATAAGTATAGACACTGTTTTTTGTTGAGAGGAATTCACACCATTCAAATCAGCCTATGGTTAAAAACTTAATTTTTACTGGACCCAAAACTTACCTAGTAATGGTACTTTGAATTTAATGCATTTTCAACCTTTCTGGCGCTAAAAACACGTTTTTTCATTTATAGCAACTAAAATGTTGAAAACTCATAAAATTCTAAGTATCATAACTCAGTAAATTTTAGCCATAGGAGATTAAATTTTCGTTGTCTTTTTTTGTTAGAAAATGTATAAACTTTTTCTAAATAAAACTTATAGGGCCGAGACAACGTAAAATAAACTTGATTTCTTAACTATTTAAAAAACAGCAATTGTAACATAAATTGATTTTTAAATGATATTACATAACAAAATTTCACCAATACCTCTAAAACTAATGGTTTAGAATTTAAATTTTGGTAAATGATAAGAAGGATCAACCTGTATAAAAATAAACATAGTTTTAACAACATGATTTGTTAAAAAGGAAATTTGGTTCCCGGCTTCATTCCGGCCATATCTATTAACGCATATCCACACCGAACCCCGCAAGAACATGAAAATAAAAAACACATTTTTTCATTTTTAGTAACTAGAACACTGAAAATTCTTTAAATTCCAAGTATCATAACTCAGTAAGTTTTCGTAATAGAAGAATAAATTTTTACTGTTTTACATGTGAGAATGTGGAGAAACTTATAAGAACAAGATATTTAAAAAAAAAAAAAATTACTTTCTTAACTATTTAAAAAGAAGCTATTTTGACAGAAATCAATTTTTATATGATGCAAAATAAAATTTGAAATTTTTTTGTAATTGGAACTGTACCTCTAAATCAAATGGTTTAGAAATTAGCTTTTGGTAAATGATAAGAAAAGATATGTTGTATAAAAATAAACACTGTTTATCATTAAAAATAAATTAACGGAATAAATTTATTGAGTCTACAGTAAACTTACTGAATAATTTTTCTGTAATTTACCAGAATCTCTGTTACTCTAATCTCTGTAATTTTCTATTTAGACTTAAGATAATGGATTACCAGTAGATTCTCTGTAATTTTACAGAAAAAATGCGTATCCCACTTTGAATATTATATCTAACTTATCTATCTTATGATCAGTTATGATTTACTTTTATTATGGTGATATCAGTGATGAGTCGCAGTATGCAGGCCTCACACTGGTCCGTTTTTTGAAACCACTAATTTTTAAGAAAAAATTTCATGGTAGATTTCTGCAATAATTGGAAGAAAAAGGCCTTTCCAGGTAAGTTTCTACGAAATATAAAAAATGTATAAACAATTAATGTTGTGAATTATGTCAGCCAGGTATCGTCCGGATAGCTTAACAGGTAAAGCATTGGCACGGCACGCCAAGTATGACCAGGTTCGATTCCTGGTCTGGACATTTTTCGCTCTGTTGGAATAAACTTCAACTGTGCTATTCCAGCCTTGAATATGATTTAATCCAGTTGGAAAAAATATTCGTTCTTTTCATTATGATATATAAAGAAGATTTTTCTATGAAAAATAGTGGTGTTCAAAAACAGACCGAGTGGGAGCCTTTCAGTATGTAATTTATGTCTTATGTCAACCATTCTTCAGTCGAGTAAATATTCAAATTTAAATCACCATTGGATAGTTCAACTTTCTAAAACAGGTTAACGATTGTCTTATCAACTTTGAAAGTTCAACAAAACAACATCAACATTTAAACTGAAAAGAAAAAAATGATTTTATAATTCAGATATATAATCATATATGGTCCGTTATTGCTTGAATAACAGACACAGAGTTAGTGAGCGTAACCTATATTGCAGCCGGAATCACATCCCTACCCGGATGCATTAATCACAACCGCAGTTGAACTTCTCAAGATGCTATTATGCTGAAATGTTGGATAAAGTAATTTTCAAATCTCGAGATCTCTTGTCTCTACTTCTATCTTTTTTATTATTCATTTGATAGAAATTATAATAGGTAATGCTGATTTGGGGCATTCTCACAATCTTTTGACTTTTATGTCCCTGAATAATAATTTTTATTTTAGTACATATTCTTGTGTTTTTTTTTATTTCATATACTGGGAAACATCCCATTGCATGACTGCATAACAATATTAACGAGATAAACAAGTTTTGGACGATGTTGAGGATCCAAATATCCGGGAAACTCGTATACCGTCCGTGTCCCTGATGCTGATTTTTAAGTTTGGAGCTGTCTGTAAAAAATTGTTTCAATAAAAGTAATTCGATGTAATTTTTTTCCGAAACTGGGACTATTGCTTTATATCACTATGTAGCAAAAAATTAATCTGCACATATTTTTACGGTTGTTATTAAATTTTTTAACTCTGTCCCTGGGTTTTAGATTCCTTTCCGTCCCAATTACAGAATAAATACAGAATAAATTATACAGAAAATCACTTCAGATGCAGTCACAGAATTTTTTAAGTTTTTTCTCATACAGAATTGCGCTAGAGAAAGAATGTCTAAAATTCTTTGACGAGAAATTTACTTCAGAATTTAAATCAGAATTTAAATATCAATTTCAAGCATCGTAGCTTTATAGGTAGTCCGTCCCCAAGGTTTATTCCTGCACTTTTCGAATTAAATTATTTTTTTTTTAATTTAATCCAATGTAAATGTCTGTTTCTAAAAATCAATGAACATTGTGGCTATCACTTAGTCTTAACATGATTTGCCTAAAAATAGGTGGTAATCTTCATTACCGTCCCATCCTTACCATCCCTTTTTTTTTCCTTACCGTCCCTTTTTTCCTATACATTCCCCCTTTTTTACCTTACCGTCCCTTCTTTAACATCCCTTTAAGACAATTTTATATAAAAATTTTGTACTAAAAATGCTAGATTGTTATTATTTCTTATTTGAATGTGCTCTGGGTTCTATGCAAATTCATTATAAGTAAAAATTTAGAAAAAAATAAAAAGTTTTAGTGGTAAAATGGTAAGGAAAATTAAACTCGCAAGTTTAACTTAAACCTCAGATAAATAAAAAAAAATTTCGCTACTGACCATTTTTTTTTTTTTTTTGAATCATTAAAGTTTTTTAGATTAAAATGTTATTTTAGAAAGTTTAATTTCACCAGATTTTTATTCCTGAAAGTCAAAAGATTTTGAGAATGCCCCGTTTCTAGATTTGTTAAACACTGAATAGATGAACAACTGTTTGACATAAAAAAAAATAAGAAGAAACTAACTTTAAATTGTTAATTGCATTGTGAAAAAGGTTATAGAATTTGAATCCGTTATCGTCTATTGCCTAGGTTTACTTATTACGTTGATAGTTCGTAAATAAAACATATTCAGAATAATTGGTCTCCTAAACATGGTTTTAAATTAATATGAAATTTGTAGGTCTAGATTTTTGGTGAAGTGTAAATTAAAAAAAAAAGGAACACTGGAAATCTTTTTTGCTTTTAATTATTAGTTAAATTTCATATGTAAGAGTCAATTCTGACCGCTGTTACAATAGGAAAATAACTATAAGGCAGGGGACCCACGAGAAGCTTTCACACTCCAACTCTTTGAGATTATTTTCTGATACGTTCGTCCATAAAAAGCTTTTTTTTAAACAATTTTTTCATGTTTTCTTATAAAGTGACCTTTTATTTGTTTATTAAAAATATAGTGACTTTAAAAAATAATCATTCAAAAAATATATCCCAATTAATTTGAATGGTTACTATTGTATCGAATCTCCCCATTACTGGGGAGGATTGATTTGCAAGGGAGATTTGATACATTGTTATGCAAATTGAAAAAAGAAATACAGACAATTCAATTTGTATCATACAATTTTTTATGATAAATGTTGAAATATTTTAGTAAAATTTAAAGAGAAATGACATTGACATATTTTTGTTTCAGTAATGTTTTTTACAAAAAAGTTTAAACAATCTTATTAATACACTTTTTAGAAAATAAATAATGAAAAAAACCATAGAGATCTTGCTGCAAAGAAAACATAAAGTGACTATTTTTGATTTGCAAATAATTTAACATAAATTTGACACATTTAGGCTTTCTTTAAAAGATAAACTAATAATTCTATCACTTTGATAAGTAAAGTCGGGTGGATTTAATGTGTTTTCAATTTACTCTTTGTCAATTATAGAAACATCTTCCATTTTAGGCCATTTAAAGCCATTTTAGGCCATGTTCCTTCAACACGTCACGCAAAGCAAACTCACCATCTATCATTGCACTGCTTTTCTAAGTAACCTCCATAATGTAGAAGGGTCTTTTTAGTAGAAAAGGCCACGATAATCCATGAATTATCCCTAATTGGATTATATAAATCAGCAGCATCATTATCAGAAATATCTGATAAAAATCCTACTCCTTCACTGCTTGTAATGTTCTTCGTATTTTATCTCTAATTTTAAATTATTCATCAAGTTTTTTTTTTTTTTTTTTTTTTTTTTTGACAGGCGTATCTATCAATATTAAAAATTTCACATTTTTCACCCTTTGTGATTGAAGCTTTTTTCTTGGGATAATGTCTAATAGCCTCGGGAGACTTGTAAACTTGGTATGACGGTCCTGTATTTTCATCGACAGATTTTTTAGGTGTCGTGTTGTCAGTAGATAACTGATACATATTTAACTCACTGTTTTCGTGCAGATAATCACAAGAAGGTGTTGAGAGTAAAAAAAAATAGGTATCGTCGAAACAATCAAGATCAACCCGTAAGGCATGGTGACGTCACGGTGACGTCGTTGTGAAGTCACACTGTGATTTTGTGACCGTCGATGTGACGTCACGTGACGTCGATGTGACGTCATAGTGACTAGAATGCGAGGTCGTTATGGCCGTTTTAGAGGTCGTTTGTGACGTCACATTGTGACCACTCTGTGAAGTCACGGTGTGACAAATTTGTGAAAAGTGTGTCATTTGTGACTATTTTGGCATTAACTTTGTGACTAACCTGTGACGACAGCGACAATGCTTTGACGTCACACTGTGACTAATTTGTGAAATATGTGTCATTTGTGACGAACTTGTCATAAACAATGTGATGATTTCAAATGAAAATCAAATTTCAAATTAATTGCTTAAAAGGGCAAAGGCCAACATAGAGAAAAAGATTCCAAGCCGGGACTCGAATCCGGGCCATCAGTGTAGCGCACTGACATTCTACCGACTAAACCACATGGAACGAGACCCAGCCTGGAAAATTTCTTACTAGTACATGTTGGCAAGGCTACAAACGCAGCACAAGATGGAATATTTATCGTGAGCCGCCAACATCGGGTAAACACGAAACTTAATTAAATCCAGCATCGATTCAAACTATATAAATACTTGGAAATTTTTCCATAGAGAACCATTCGCCTTGCATACAATATTTCAAATAAAAATCAAATTTCAAATTAATTGCTTAAAATGCAATTTTAATTTGAAATTTGATTTTCATTTGAAATATTGTATGCAAGGCGAATGTTTCTCTCTGGAAAAATTTCCAAGTATTCATATAGTTTGAATCGCTGCTGGATTTAATTAAGTTTCGTGTTTGCCCCATGTCGGTGGCTCATGATAAATATTCCATCTTGTGCTGCGTTTGTAGCCTTGCCGACATGTGTTAGTAAGAAATTTTCCAGGCTGGGTCTCGTTCCATGTGGTTTAGTCAGTAGAATGTCAGTGCGCTATACTGATGGCCCGGATTCAAGTACCGTTATGGAATTTTTTTCACTATGTTGGCTTTTGCGCCTTTTAAGCAATCAATTTGAAATTTGATTTCCATTTGAAATATTGTTTGCAAGGCGAATGTTTCTCTCTGGAAAAATTTCCAAGCATTAATACTGTGATGATTCTTGTTATAAACACTGTGATGAATTTTAAAATAAAGTTTTGTTTGAAATATACAATATTATCTTTTTACCGTACTTTTTAGCAATGTATCGCTATTTTGGAGTCCTATTCTTCTAAAATACTTTTAATTTTTACACTGAAAAAAAACAATGCTTATCAACTGGCATCCTTTTTTATTAAGTTCTAAGCTTGATCTTGAGTTCAAGCTTTATATTAAGAACGTTTTGTGTGTTGTGATTTGTTATTATTTTATTAAATACGAACATGGAGTCTAACGGATATTAATACATTTCCTATTTAAAGAAGAATAAGATAAGCCATATTTATTTAAATTTTTTATTCCCGTGTATATTGTATTTTGTTAATATGAGCTAAATAGATTTGGTATGATTTATAGGAAATGACTGATCTGGGAAATAGAAAAAACAAGTAAGAAAAATCATGCGTTAAGCATAGATTATAAAGCACTTTCCAACGCTTCCTGAATGCTTTAACTAGACATCGTAATTTAAGGAAATAACGTAAATAAGATAACTAAGCAAATATTTTAGAAAACGCATAAAACATTTGAAAAACTGATTTCAGCAGTTACCGTTCATAGCCAAATATGTTTTCCAATTCTTTTGAATAGCCCTGTATTTAATCTGTAGGTTGATATATACTAGTATATAATGTGAAAATTTAGTTTAGCAAGAAAATGCATAACAGGTTGAAATTCTCATTCAAAAATTTATACTAATATATAAAAACATACTTGAATACTTTTGTACAACCCTGTAGTTTACCTAGAATCTTTATTACACGCCACTATTTAGTTAAAATTTAATTCAAATTAAAACACTCTTAAAACTGCTGAAATCACATTTCCAGAAATTATAATTTATAGACGGCCATATATCCATTTCCTTGCGTGACCCTGCGTATCATTTTATCCATATTCTACAAACATTTCTTAGTAAATTAAATGCAGTTCAACATAAAAATCCATAACTCATCTAAAAAACACCTTTAAGCAATTTGCGCCCATACCCCTTAACTCTTACGTATACTTTTGTGTAGCCTTGTATATGAATTATAGCTTTTATATACACCATATACTATGCATAAATATAGTGGATCATAAAAGCGCATATTATAATTAAAAATGCATTTCCAGCAATTATCGCTAATGAACAGTACAATATCAACTTTTATAAATATCATAAATTATAAATAGTTTTTTATAAATATTATAAATATCAAATTTTAAAAAGTATAGTAAAGCAGTTTAATCTATAAACTTGTTATCAGGCATGAAAAACACTTTATTTCAATGCTTAATTGTCATATTTTATTTTTTAATGCGAAGTATCGAACGTGTATCGAAAACGTAGAAAATGAGTTTACAATCGAAGAAAATTTAATAACTGATTCTGAATGTCTACAATTAAATGTTTGATTAAAATCACGAACAGCAAAAACGTGCTTACATACAATTTAAAAAAATAAATATACCAATTTGAAAAACACTATATAATTAGTATTTATAATTGTACTATTAAACAACAACAAAGTACAATAGATGAATTAAATGTATTATTAGATTTAACAATTTCTCAAAAATCTCTCCATATGTTGCAAGGAATTCCTATTATTTTATAATTTTGGCAAATGTTAAATCTGAAAACATTGATATGAAGATTTAGGATTTTAAATAATAATTTAAAATATTATTAGCAATGAAAAAAAGTCTTTCAAAAGTTTCACTACTATAGTATGTAAAACGGCATTTCCCATTCAGTATAATGTTAATTTCGAATCTGAAAAACAATCCCAGAACAGTCTCTTTCTATAGGTATAATATAAAACTATTTAACTCATCTCACCAAATATACAAAACAGGAACAAACAATTTAAATTAAATAAGACTTACTTTTTGAGCTCCATAAATTAATTATTAATATCCGTGTGTATCCGAAAATGGCGACGTCTTTTTCTTCCATTAAAAAAAGCACACACAAAAGCTTACATTTTAGACTAGTAACTTACCGCATCTGTTAGAACAAAAAGTTCTCTGTTTACCCTGCGGTATCGTGGCAGACGATTTGGGGCAGGTGTGAGTTTATTTCTTTTTATATAAACAGATATGGAACTTATATGTGCAATCATTTTATGAGACTGTCTGTATTTAAATTTTTGTATTTGAAGAATTTTCAATGTATTTTACCTTTTCTTTTTATCAGTTTTAACCCCCCCCCCTCCCTTTTTCTAAGTAAAGATTGTTTCACACAAATACAAAATATCTTCCTAAAAAATAAAAAGATATAAATAAATATCGAGGATAAAAAAAATTTCTTTGTCAATCGTCATTCTTTTCATGTTAATTTCCTGTAAAATAAAACAATTCGTAAAATAACTTTTTTTAGAGTCATATCTCTAAAACACAAATTTGAAATACGAATAATAAATTATATCATGGGTTTTGCATACGTTTTGTATTATTTTTATTTATTCGGAAAATGCTAATTTTATTTTAAAAGTCTGAAAGAAGTAGAATTTTTTTTAAAAATAGTTACTTAAAATAGGTACACTAACAGGAAAAAATATGACTTGAATGCAAATTATAAAGCAAGAAATGTATGTATGACTAAACTCTGAAGACTTTTTCTACGTGCTCATTAAAAGCTGCAGACTTAACTATAATAGAAATTTTTTAGTTTGAAGCCACAAAAGTGTTTCGAATACCAGTGGTCGGTAAAATTAATTAAAAATTTTCCTTCCTGCAAACTAAATATGTAAAGTCAGGGGTCTGTCCAGACTTTTCTCACAGGGTCCTGTTTTTGTGAAATTGTGAAGTTTTTCTTATGTTTGTGAAAATTTTAGTCATAATTTTGTGAATTTTAAATTATCGATGTCTTCATGTTCTATCCTTCATATATAAAAAGCTAAGTAATATGCTCTTTTGTGAGTTCAATTGCTTACTTACAGACCAGATTTTATTTTTAAATGACTAAATTTGTGAAAAGTTCAATTTGAAGGTGAAAAAATTCTATGAAAGGTCTATTTAAGACACAAATAATTTTGTGAAGGGTCCTGTTTTGGGATAAAATATTTTGTGAAGGGTCCTGTTTTGGGATAAAATGTTTTGTGAAGGGTTCTGTTTTAAGATAAATTACTTTGTGAAAGGTCCTTTAAAGGACCTAAAATTTTCCTAAACATATCCCTGAAAGTGTATATATTTAATATTCCTAATTCTAAATATATTATCCAAATTGCTCCAGCACGTACCATTTTTCCGAGAAACACTTTTATAATAATAAGAATAAGAGAAGGATTATTATATTAAATTGCAATACTAGATAAAATTGAAATCAGGAAAAAAGTATACTTTCACACTCTTAGATATCAAATTGATAAAATATAGCATGGAAATCTAGTTTGTTGATACTTGTACCGTGCATTTTCCTTTATATGCCCCCCCCCCCCCCCCCACACCATCTTTTCGTGTCTGAATTTACTACTTGCTACCCACTAATATATTTTCATTCCTTATGCCGCTGTAACGCGGGCCTTTTTAAAACATTTCTCTTCATTTTCAAAGATTTTTGAAGTTCATATTTTTCTCACACTGTGACTTACAATATGGGTTACAATTTTTTACAATTTATTACAATTTTTTTTGTGAGTGTGTCGTGACCTACGTTACATGCAGTGACATAACAATTCTTTTTTATTGCCAGAAAAATAAAATTTTACAGTAACAACATGTTTTGAAGATTTTTTGTAATTTTTTAAAGTTTTCTAAGAAGTTCACATCTCATTCACAATGTGACATCACTGAGTGGTGGCATTTCGGTCACAGATGTGACGTGACCACAGTGACTCACAGTGACGTCACAACGACGTCACTGTGACCATGCATGCTATGAGGGAAAGGGATAAATTCCAATCTTTCTAAATCCAGATGAAATAAAATATGTGTTTGAGTAAATAATTTCAGAAAAGCTTTACCAATTAATCCTCCTTACCACTTTCAGTAGCTCTTGCTGTAAAACAATAATGAATACTGCAGTCCCATATTAGTTTGCAACTTAAAAAAAAACAATTAAATTTCAAATATACAAGTGTTTCATTTCTCCCCAGTATTAATGTATCATTTCTCCCTATCATGCCTTATTGGATTTTCAATCACTTTGTATAAATACAGTTGCAAAATGGTAATCTGCTTTATAGTAAAACTAATCCCAACAATGTGCTTTATAAAAAAAATAAATAAAAAAAAATAAATAAAAATACAAGGTATTATCTTCATAATAATGAGAGTTATGAAAGAAAATCAGTATTTGGGAAAACTTTATATTGACATTCCAAAATTCTTCAAAATTAAAAGAAAAGAAAAGTTGTCAGTTCTTCATTTTTAAGTACAGCTAATGATGACTTCTGAAAATAAAAGAAGCCTTTACATTTACATGTGTTAGAATGGCTGTTAATGTCATTGTTGAGAAAAACTGCCAATGTATTAATCCTCCTTATGTATCAAACGTCTCCTACCTCCCCTATACTATGTCAGAAGCCGGTTTTAAAACCTTTTGAATGATACCTCAATCATCATTGTGCATTTTGTATGTACATGGTGTCCACAATTAAGGGGACGGTGGAGCTTAAAATCCTTAAAAATAATTTTTTTTTATTTTTGTAAATTTCAACTTAAATATTATTCAAGGGCACATTATATACATTATGGCATGCATTTATCACAAAAAAATTAAAAAAAAAAAAATATTTTTCAGAAAAAAATGGAATTTTACGCGTCGCCTTAGAAATCTTCGAAATGCCCCATGCGTCTTCCATATCAATGAAAATCCCCAATATTTTTTATAAAAGTTTGGTTTATATATAGAAATAAAATCAAGCATCGAATTTTATATATTTGAATTTAAAGGTAAAAAAAAAAAAAAAATTCAAAATTTCAAAAATTTTTCAAAAAAAATTTTTTTTAACCTTTAAATTCAAATATATAAAATTCGATGCTCTATTTTATTTCTGTATATAAATCAAACTTTTATAAAAAATATTGGGGATTTTCATTGCTATGGAACGCGCAGGGGCACTTCGAAGATTTCTAAGACGACACGTAAAATTCCATTTTTTTCTCAAAAATAAAATTTTTTTTTAATTTTTTTGGGATAAATGCATGCTATAATGCATATAATGTACCCTTGAATAATATTTAAGATGAAATTTACAAAAAATAAAAAAAAAAAAATTGAAAAAATTTGAAATTTTGAAAATTTTTCGAAAAAATTTCAATTTTTTTCAACTTTTTTTTTTTTTAACCTTTAAATTCAAATATGTAAAATTCGATGCTCTATTTTATTTCTATATATAAACCAAACTTTTATAAAAAATATTGGGGATTTTCATTGATATGGAAGACGCATGGGGCATTTCGAAGATTTCTAACACGACGCGTAAAATTCCATTTTTTTCTCAAAAAAAAATTTTTTTTTAAATTTTTTGGGATAAATGCATGTTATAATGTATATAATGTACCCTTGAATAATATTTAAGTTGAAATTTACAAAAATAAAAAAAATTATTTTTAAGGATTTTAAACTCCACCGTTCCCTTAAACGATACTATTTTAAAGTTGTCTACAGACAAAACTATTGTTTAGAAGGTTGTGAAATTTTGGTAAAGACATAATAAAAGAATGGGAATTCGTTTAAGCTAAAAAATTGTAAATAAAAATAGTTCAATATTTCGCTACCAGAGGGCGATTTTTAATAAATTACGCATTTAGCATTACGATAGTTTAGAAATTTTATTTACAGGATGTTCATAATTAATAGACCCTATTTTAAAGTTTTCTACAGACGACACTATTGTTCAGAATGTTGTGAAATATTTTGAAGGACATAATAAAAGTATGGAAATTTGTTTGAGCGAAAAAAAAGTAGAAGCCGTTTTTTAACGAATTACACATTTAGCATAAATTTACGATAGTTTAACAAATTTTGTTATAACCAAACATGTTCTGCATGACTTTCATCATTTTCAGATACCATCTGGAATCGTAAAATAACATGTTCCACAGTTGACAGTAGTGTGTTCTGGGAAATGCTATGAACATGTCGTGAAATGTTGTCTTTAGAGTCAGGTTAAGTTAATGAATACAATTTCTAAACTATCGTAATGCTAAATGTGCAATTTATTAAAAATCCCCCTCTGGTGGCGAAATTTTGAACTATTTTTATTTATTTATTTTTTACCTTAAACAAATCCCCATTCCTTTATTATCTCTTTTACAAAATTTCACAACTTTATGAACAAAAGTTTTGTCTGTAGACAACTTTAAAGTAGGGTCGTTTAAATATAAACACCCTGTATATAGCAAAAGGGATGCTGACAATACAAATAATGCATATGATTTCTAATTGCACTGTGAAAAAGATTTTAGAATTGGAATCTGTTGTCGCCTACGGCCATTCATTACACTGATATATTCGGATATTAAATATTTTTAGCACAATGGCTCTCCTAAACATGACATTAACCCTTAACTGATGTTAGCGGTCTCAGAGACCGCTGCTTCTTTTTGATTTTCATAGTTTAACTTGTAACTTCTAGTTTAACTACAAACACTACTTAAATATTGTTTCGTTTGGAACTTCTAGTACTATCGCCAAAGACTTTTGACTAAGTGAATTTTAATTATAATAGTCCTGTACAAAAAGTTAGTACAGAAAATCCTCCTATGAATTAATCACGCCTTTTACTCATCTTTTAACCGAGCGGTCTCACAGACCGCTTCACAATAATTATGTGACAATTTCTGTCACAGCAGTAAAAGTTTAAATTAATATGAAATGTGGGGATCTAGATTTTTGGTAAAGTATAAATTAAGAAAAAAGGGACACTGGAAATCTATATATTTTTTATTATTGTTATTTGATAAACTCCTCATGTAAGAGGCAATTCTGACCACTGCTGCAATGATGAAACAGTAGGTAAAAGGAAGACTAACTAGCTAAGACAATTTAGCTAAAGAGTTTCAACGTATAAATTATAGGAAAACATTGTTTTAGAACTTGAATGTACTGTCATCTATGATCTGTTTTGATTATTATATGAGGCAGACGTAAAGGAAGAAACACTTTTAGCATTATTTAGTTCTTCCATGATGGTATAATGCTAAAACTTCAAGAGTCATATCCAGGGATTTAAAAGAGGGTATTTGAAGTCTATTTTGTTTTTAAATTATTTAATTTAATCTGTTATAAGCAGTGCCGAATTTCATGATATCGAGTTACTGAACAGGTGTTTGAATGTTAGACAATATTAGAAAATTTAGCAAAGAAACCGTAACTTACTAACTGAAGTTGGGGGATGGAAGTGTAACGTTGCGATATCATTCAGTTAGTTGAAAAAATGACTAATTATCTGTTACACACACACAGTTTTACTACCCCAAAACACGTGGGTATCAGTCTCAGCCAACTCTGTAATCATATGGTTTGTAGCTTGAATCACATCGCATGTGAGACGTACCCCACTTAGCATAACTGGTCCCCATTTCATATGCTCGCTGGGGTCACTGGTTTTATTAAATCCATGGGTAAAGTAGTGTGCATATAAGTCTATCTTGTTGTAACTTATTTGTTTAACGTAAAATATGATAAGGAATACCAACTTTTACAATTTCGAACTACTGAACAGGCATAAAAATAGCATATGTATGATGAAACAACAAGTTAACAAAAGTTAACAATAGAACACAAACTTATGAACGAAACTTGTGGAAAAGGAGATTTGGTTTTTTCCCCTAAGTTTTAACAAAGTGATGTCATTTAGTTAATTGAAAAAAGGATGAAAGATTTGTTACAGTTTGCTTACATGCAGTTTTATTAACATGCAGCAAACATGTAAGTATCGATTTCAAACAACTCTTAAATCATATCGCATGGGAGACGTAGCCTACTTAGCGTCTCTGGTCCTCATTTGATGGTATTTCGCTGGTTGAGGTTACTGCTTTTATTAAAGTCACGGGTTAAAAAGAGTAAATATAACTCTGTCGTGTTGTAACTTATTTGTTTAATACAAAATATGATAAGGAATGCCAATTTAGAACTACTAAACAGGCATATGTTTGATGAAACAAGAAAAATTAACAATGGAACCCCAACTTATGAACTAAGATTACGGGGAGGGATAGTTAGTTTTTTGCTAACCGGGGCTTAGAGGTCTGCACGGGCCGGAATTTCCGGGCCCGGGCCCGGCCCGAACGAATGCTACCTTGGCCCGGCCCGGTGTAAAAATTGAAAGTTCGGCCCGAACCCGGCCCGGCCCGTACAAAAATTAGTGAAAACAGGCCCGGCCCGGCCCGATTCAATTTCTACAAAAAAAATCCGTTTTTTCTCGACATACAATTAAGATTCTTTTAATGAATACTACGTACATATTTATGGGAAAATTTTACAGTATATTTTAGGTTACTATGTGTTCGCAAAGCAGAAAACACACAATAGTAAACATTAACGATTACACAGTGTTTTAGTCATCGTCTCTACAGACATTTCGAAATTCCAATAAGGATTCATTAAAAAGTTAATGTAGTTCAGAATAAAGGATTAAAAACATGATACCTTTTGAAGCTGTATGATAAAAAGTAGATTTGCGAAAATATTTCTCTCATTTTTAAGGCTTTTCTCAAATCGAAAGAAGTTACATTTCGACACATTTGAGAATACATTTCTTTTCGGAAACGCGTAAGATTGGCAGGTATTCTTATTCAGAAACTATGTAAATGCCGTCTTTTTCATAGATAAAAGCAATATATCTTTCTCTGAAAATACTGCCAAAGTTAACGTTATGAATCGAATTTCCGGAAGCGATAGCACAGGAAAGGAGAAAAATGTACAGTCACATGACAAGAATCTCTGTTATCTCTGTAAGTAATTTATCAAATATAGAGAAAGCTATTCGTTTCCAAATGCCTTCAATAGTCAGGCCTGTGAATTTTATGCCTTTATAGTTAAAAATAAGTCAGAAAATGTGTTTGAAAGTTTCGCATTGTTGAGCAGTGAATATGAAAACCCCTTAAGGCATATTTTCAAAGATACTGCTAACAGAAGTTCATTATCACTATTAATACTTTTACAAAACATAATGCCAGTCCTACACATCCTGAGATCGATTAAGACCAATTCCGTCCCAGCGTGAGTCTGCTGAAAAAAAATTAAACCCGTAATCAGACATCTTGTAACTGTACGATGCCGATCTCTACGATAGACATGTTACATATCTGTATTGATGTTATTAAACTCGCATCGGCTTGTGACGCACATTTATACTTCTCGAGAAAATCATATTCATTGAAAATGGCTCGTATTTTATCTGCTTCGCTTGAATTCTTATGTCGGGCCGATAGGCCCGATTAATTTTTTTATCGGCCCGAGCCGGCCCTGCAGGCCCGGCCCGGCCCGTTGAAAAAATTGTCCTAATTCTGCCGGCCCGGCTCGGCCTGCGGGCCGGGCCGGGTACGGACCTCGGGCCAAGCCCGGGCCCGTGCAGACCTCTACCGGGACTACAGTTTTCATTAAATTCATGGGTTAAGAATAGTGTATTGAAGTGTATTTTGTTGCAAATGTAAAATGTGTTAAGGAATGCCAACTTTTACAATTTAGAACTACTAAACAGGCATATGAATACTGACGGAGAATACTGGTCTTATGATGTACGATCTGTTACAGTTGCCTACACACAGTTTTACTACCAGCAAACATGTGGGTATCGATTTTAGCCAATTTTTAAATCACATGGTTGTCGCTTGAATCATATCGCATGGGAGACGTAGCCCACTTAGCACAGATGGTCCCCATTTGATGGTATTATGTTGACTGAGGTTACTGGTCTTATTATATCTTGAGTTAAGAAAAGTACATTTAAGTCATTATTTTGTAATTTATTTGTTTAATAAAAGATTTATGATAAAGAATATCGACTGTTGCAATTTTGAACTAACTGGACAGGGATATTAATGGCATATGTCTGACGACACAAGAAAAGTTAACAATGGAATCCCAACTTATGAACGAAACTTGTGGGGAAGAAGAGTTAGTTTTTCCCAAGTGTAACAAAGTGATATCATTGAGTTAATTGAAAAAAAAATGATGAAAGATCTGTTACAGTTTGCTTACACACAGTTTTACTACCCGCGAACACGTGGGTATCAGTTACAGCCAACACCTTGCTATTCATCCTGCAATACCTACACAACCCCCTCAATTATTCTCGACACGTTCGCATAATATCTCGTAGGCCAAGGTAAAGGAAAACTTCATTTGAAAAAAAATAAAAAATAAAAAACGAGTTAGAAACACTTTCTTCTTTAACGAACCTCTGCCAAAACCAGGTCAAGCGTGGCTCGGCGTGTAGAAGGTTCGAATTCTACCCCAACAGGTAGTCGGAATTTTTTTACTTTTTTACCTTAGCCAAGGGAAAGGCCCCCTGTTGTAGTTGAGGTCACGTGGTACAGAGGTTAACCCCATTTTTAAGTCCGATGTATCCCGATTCGGAAAAAAGACAGGAGGATATGTGAGGGTGGAGGTGCCTGATTGTGGGTGTATTTCAAACTGAGTGCGGTTAAACGAAAGTGAGTTTATGTGTGTCAAGCTAATAATGTGGCAACAAATTGTTTAATTTAATTTAAGTACACACTAATAGGTATCCACGAGGAATTATTACACGTGTAATAAAAGTAGTCAAAATGCGAGAAATAAAGATAATTTATTAATCATGGAATGCAATTCACAACCCAAATTTTACATACTATACATACTGCTAATCGTTTGGGTTTTTTGGAATTTTTTATTTAATGCTCAAAACTTAGTCAAATATAAGTCAGCAAAATCCTGTTCCGATTTATGAAAGCAAATGTAATTATGAAATAAATTTCCCAGGTATAGACACATTGATTTTGTTCGCTATAACGCTTTAAAGCTGTCGATGATAGAAATGCAAATACCAGTTGTTTATGTATGCCAAAGTAGTGTAGCCAGGTGTCCCGTGTAAATCAGGACTCCAAATGCTTTCGACACCACTAATTTCTAACAGTTTATTTCGCCATCTTTAATCGCAGATAATTCTGCCATTAGATAAGACGAAGCAAATTACTTTAAAATACTGGTATCTAAAACATGTAAAGCCCATATTTACACGGGACAGCTGGCAACACTAGTGCCAAGGTATTTGTATAGTAACAAACTGTGTAGTTTAATTTACAGATATTCGTAATATTCTTGCGTTATAGGTATTCGTAAGTAATTATTGACCGTATTCAAATACGATGGAAACGAAATACTATAATTAAATTTATTAATTTTCTTGACTATATTCTGGTAGAATAGACCATGGAATTCATAATTTAAATTTTATATCTTGCAAACCCTGAGACAAAAGTTTTTTGTAATTTTTACCTTAACGGCTTTGATTATTGGTTGAGACATATAAGTAGTCCCAGTTGGCTATTTTTAAATTATATTTGTACCACTTTTTGAAAAACAATCTCTGTTATATACTTATGGCCTGGGACATTTAAAGAAAAACCTACAATAAAGAATATATTTTTTTTTTTTTGTAAATTGTGATGCAAGTTGGATATAGAAATAGTCGCCAGTCCTGATCCGTAATCAAAGGTTAATAAAGAAACAGCAGTTCCATCAAATACAATCCAAAATATAATAAACAGACAATTTTCCTTTTTGTTTATTTATTTATATTAATTTGTCATTACTATTATTGTATAATGATGACAAAATTTGAAGAAGTTCAAATTAGCAGTAGATATCAAAGAACAGAGTTCACTGTTATTATATTAATTGTTTTTATTTATTGTTTATTTATTGTTTATTATTATCAATTGTTTTAACCCTTTAGAGTGCAGCTTTGCATATATGCAAACAACACTGTTTTGAATTTAATAGATTTTTTTTATTCGCATATACCTAATTCACACAAGAAAATTAAAATAGCAATATTTGCTTTAATTAAAAAATAGACATTCCGTATTTAAATAAAGCGAAATTAATCATGGAAACTTTCTGGTGTAAAGTCAGATTCTCTGAACTACGTAATTTCTAGAACGTATTCCATTATGGGAATTAAAGGGTTAAAAGTTATGTTTTAAGAAATAAATAATTATATAAAATAAATATTTGGAGACATACATATTAAAGTATTTACTAATTTGCATTATTTTAGCGCAAAACAGCCACACGGCAGTAGTTTTTACTTGTATTGCAGATATGCAACATAAGAAAAGATTGATGTATTATATGAAAAATATATCTCTGATTTTTTTCATTATTTTTCCTGTGTTATAAACCTTTCAGAGTATCATATATAATTTTTTCAAAACAAAATAAAAAATCGCGCATTTAAGGGTTAATGAAAATGTTTTTAAGATGAAAGATTGGAGCTAACTAAGGCTTTGTTTTAAGTTTCGATGCGTTACCGAACAGAAAAAAAAAGATAAATAAACGTGAGAATGGAAGTGCCTGCAAGTGGGTGTATTTCAAACTGCTCCTAAATTAAAATAATTTTTTTTTAGGTTTATGTGTGCCAAGCTAGTAATGTGGAAAAAAATTGTTTAATTCAATTTAAGTATGGATTAATAGGTATCCAGGAGTATTATACAGTTATTATACCTGTTTGAACGGACTCGAAATCGGGAATCAAAAGTAATTTATTAATCACCGTGGCTAAATTTCGGTATAATATACATAATGTGATATTTTATAATCTATTCTTTTATAATGTCATATTAATCATAATCATCATTTGTTCTACCAATTTTATTTTCAGACATTAAAAACACACTAAGATTTCATAGTTTATCATACAGCCAAAAAATAGCGTACATGTCAAAAGTTTTGACATGTACGCTATTTTTTGGCTGTATGATAAACTTTGAAATCTTAGTGTGTTTTTAATGTCTGAAAATAAAATTGGTAGAACAAATGATGATTATAATGTGATATTTTTCATAACCTAAATTTTACATCTTGCACATATTGTGGTCCTGAGTTTTCTTGTAGCCCTGATACAAATATTGTGCTTTCATTAATTAAAGATAATTTAGATAATTAAGAAATAAAGATAATTCAAAATAAAAATAGGACGACATAATAATCCATAACTTAAATTTTACATCTTACAAGTAAAATTTGACACTGGATCAGATTGATTAATTTAATTTAAGTATAGATTAATGGGTATTCAAACGTTTCGATATAATACACATCATGTGTTGTTATTCATAAGTTAAATTTTACATATTGTACATACTGTGGCACTGAATTTTATTGTATCCCTAATACAGAAATTGTGTTACTTTAAGAAAGGTATTTTAAATAAAGAAAGAAGATACTTTAAAAAGGATAGTTTAGACAGTTAAGAAATAAATATGATTTAAACATGGATATACAGGGTGTCCATAATTAAACGACCTTACTTTAAAGTTGTCTACAGACGAAACTATTGGTCAGAAAATTGTGAAGGACATAATACAGGAATGGGAATTTGTTTGAGCAAAAAAAAAAATATATTAGTTCAAAATTTCGCCACCAGGGGCTTTTTTTAGTGAATTACACATTTTTAACAGTTTTCACGCTTTATTTTTTTCAGATTAAATAATACAATTATACAGACCGCCCTTTGAAAAAAATAAAGCTTAAAATCTTTTAAAAATTATCTGTGTTTGAATTGAACGAACCGTGCGAATTCTGAAAAAAATATCCTCCTACAA
Source organism: Maratus speciosus (assembly GCA_963932465.1). Classification (NCBI taxonomy): domain Eukaryota; kingdom Metazoa; phylum Arthropoda; class Arachnida; order Araneae; family Salticidae; genus Maratus; species Maratus speciosus. The sequence continues at coordinate 297,093,600 of OZ010797.1, forward strand.
CAGTTGCTATTTTTTTTCTCAGAGCTCAGGTCTAGTATTCAGAGGGCGGTGGCTAAATGTGTAATTTATTAAAAAACGCCCTCTGATGGCGAAATTTTGAACTATTTTTTTTCTCTCAAACAAATTCCCATTCCTTTTTTATGTCCGACACAAAATTTCACAACTTTCTGACCAGTAGTTTCGTATTTAGACAATTTTAAAATAGGGTCGTTTAATTATACACCCTGTATTTTATGGGACATAATAAATCCATAACTTAAAATGTACATTTACAATTAAAGTGATTATGGATCAAATTGATTAATTTAATGTAAGTATAGACAATGGGTATCCACGCGTTTCAGTATAATATACATCATGTGATGTTATTCATAACTTAACTTTTACATCTTGTACATACTGTGGCCCTGAGTTTTATTGTAGCCCTAATACAGCAATTGTGTTTCCGTTAAAGATACTTTAAATAAAGATAATTTAGACAATTAAGAAATAAATACAACTTAAAGATAAAATAGGCTATACTTTATGGGTCATAATAATTCATAGCTTAAATTTTACAAGTACAATTAAAGTGACTCTGGAACAAATTGATTAATTTAAGCATATGCTAATAGATATCCACGATTTTTTATTACGCATGAACGCAGTTAAAACCAAGGACTTCTCTAATACGGAAATTATTGTTTTATAAAAAAAAAAAGATAATTTAAATAACATTTTGGAGAGAGTGGCGCCGATGGGATACGAACCACGAACTCATGATCAGGAGGCGATAACGTTAGCGTCGAGCAAAAGGCCAAGCCTGTTATTCTTAGTTAGTAACTCGCTTTATACTGATCATGTGAGATGAGATTGCTACACACTCCCTCCCCAGTGAGAAAGACGTATTGCTGATGTCTGACGAGCGATATGCACTCGTGAATGATTCTGTCGTACACATATGTGATGCGTGTGAGGATAGGCTTTGTGCTGTGAGCATTTCACAGGCTTAGGTTGCAGGGGATGATTTATTTAGTGCTGCCATCTGTTGGTTATGAGAGGAGATGATTGTTGCTGAAGGTTGTTGTCGTGTGTTTGTCCGGGTCACCACTTTGGAGAGAGTGGCGTCGATGGGATACGAACCACGGATCTCATGATCAGGAGTCATGAACATTAGCGTCGAGCAAAAGGCCAAGCGAGTTACTCTAAGCTAGTAACTCGCTTTATACTGATCATGTGAGATGATATCGCTACAACATAGTTAAGAAATAAAGATAATTTACAGATAAAGTAAGATAGACTTTAAGAGACATATTCCATAACTCAAATTATATATCTTAGAAGCAAAGTGAACCATGGGTTTCGTTGAAATTATAAGCGATTATTGCCTCCCGACGGCATTTTTTTCCCTTTCTCTAGCTCTCGCGTCTTGAAAATGGGTTCAAAACGTCAATTTTGACAGCATTTCAGGAAAGATTTTCAGTTTTTACTGAAAAATGGTGAAAAACTGTTCAATTACATAGTTTCCTAATAAAAGCATCTGCCAATTTCATGTGTTTGCAAATGAAATTGAGTTTAGAAATGTGTCAGAAAGTAGCTAGTTTGGATATTAGAATATCCTTAAGGAATTATGAAGAAAATTATCCTGTCTTAAAAGGCTTTGAAAGACATTTAGGTCTTCATAATGGCTGTGTTGAAATTAAACAGAACTTGCAGCTCCATCTGTTGGACAAATCCAAAATTTAATTAAATGAAAATGAAGAAAATTTAAAGGAAATTAGAGAAATATTCAGTTGATATGAAAAAAAAAAAAAAAAAAAAAAAGAAAAAAAAAAGTTTATTCCCATTAAAAATAATAATAATAAAAGGGTGCAAAATATTCTAGGAGTTATTTCAAATTATTGCTTTAGGAAAACTTTATTCCACTATGCGTACATCCCTTCTGCACTTGACCTGGGCTTCCAGGCTAAAATTCGTCTACTGGCGGCATTTAATTTTGAATATTTGCATAGCACTCTATAGAATGGACAGTATTCCTGTGACACTAGATAAGGTAAAATGGCGATTTTTATAGCCTCGAACCGAAGGAAGAATAGGTTTAATTTCTTTTTGGATTATTAGCTGGAAACAAATGCTAAACTTTTTATGTTCTTTTAAGAGCAAACGAAATTTTCTGTAATCATTTGCATGCAATAAGTACGATAAACAATATTCCTGTGACGTCACATAAGGTAAAAGAGCGATTTTTATAGCCTCGAACCGAAAGGAAGAATAAGGTCCATTTGTGTTATTGGTGTTTATTTGTTAAAAATACCGAGAAGAAATTCATTGTTGTAGCAGTATGGATACTTAATGCACAGTAATATAAATTCAAAATGTCGTTCTGTTTCCGAGAACATTCACTACATTTGCAAAATGGAGGATATTCCATCTACGTTATGATCACGTGGTCAAGGTAAAAACTTCTAGCGCAAAGAATGGAAGGCTCCGTAGAAGTAATGTAAATCCCCGCTACCCAGTGAAACAGTTCATGCGGAAAGCAGTAGTAGCACCTCTTCTTATCAGTTAGAAATTCTTTGAGTAAATTACCGGTACCACGTGACTTTATTCAGCCTCGAACCCAGATTTGGCATTTGGAATATAGTCCATTCCTATTTAATTTTATGCAATTAACCTGGGCCGAGGCTAAAATTTGGTTGCTGGCGGTATTTGCGACTGCACATATTGGCAGTCTGGCGGACCAAAATACTGCTAGCTTTGAGCTGTGACATCACGTGAATAAAGTCCGAGGCTAACAAAAAAGACAGGCTGGGGAGGTACGTTACATGTGTCTCTTTTTTCGGACCGTTTGAGTCACGTGATACTTGAATACATGTGCACGAAAAGGGCATCACATGACTCTAGCTGTCTAATGCGAAAAGTTATACGGCAGCCTGTCCTTTTCGTTAGCCTCGCGTAAAGTCCATTGCTAGGTTTGTTATACAGTAAAATCTCGTTACAACGAATTTCTGGGGAGCACTGTTTAAATTCGCTATACTGAAAAATTCGTTAAAGAGAATATTTTTGTAATAAAAATAGGATAATAGATTTTTTTAAACAATTCAACTTATATTAGTTAAATTAAAAAATTCGTTAAACTGACATTCGTTGTAACGAGATTTCACTGTATCGTCAAAAAGATACTTTAAACCACGGTATCTAGACATAAGGCTACATACCGTGCTCAACTGCTCTACTCAACAAGCGCAAAACGTTTCGACACATTTACATATTCATTTTTTAATGGAAAATTATAAAATTGGAAAGCCTGACCATGGAAGTGATTTGGAATCTAACCATGTTTTCCATTTTTTGATCAATAAATTACCTATTGAGTTATAAGCTATTTTGATCACGTGACAAACACGTTTTTCATCCTTTCTTGGGTGGTTTTTCTCCTTTTGCGCGAAAATTCGGTTCAAAACGCCCACTTTGATACTATTTTCTGAAAGATCTATTGCATTTGCAAAAAAAAAAAAAAAAAAAAAAAAAAAAAAAAAAAAAACCGGGAAAAGACAGTTCGGTTACATGGTTTCTGAACAACAACACCTGCTAATTTCATGCATTTCTGAACGAAAAGAAACGAAAACTTATGTCATAAAGTTGTCCTTTTCGGATTTGAGAACAGCCTTAAAATATAGAAAGAGTAGAAACTTGCTAAATCCCTATATTTTGGAGTATCATTGTAAGTTGTTTTACGTTAAAAGAGTAAAAATCAGTGAATGTTTTTTCGAAAATTGTCCAAATATGCGAAATTTTATTTAGAATGCATTCTGTTGCTTAAAATTCCAAGTATTATTCGAAAGTGATAAACAAAGAGGTTAAGGTCTTCGCGGATGGCCTAGTTTGGACCGTTTGTTCAAACCATTTGAAAAACGATCTTTAACTATTCATCACACGATTATGACGTGATAGACAACCGGAACTTGAGATTTCTATAATGAGGCGTAACTTATTGCAAGAATGTCTTAAGATGTTACGAAGACAATATCACGTCTTAAGAGGGTAGGATACCTTTGAACACGTCGAAACAGTAAAAAATATCACTATGTTCGTATACATATATATATATATACAGGGTGTCCAGTCTCAACGGTGTCCAATGGCTAATTCCTAAACCGTTAGTCATAGACATATAGTTCCAATTACAAAAATGTTTTAAATCAGGTAAAGAAATATTTTAAAAGCGATTTGGGCCAATAAAAACATTTCTTAAAAAATTACGAAATTTAAATTTTTATACGGTCCCCCGGTTCTATAAGTTATATTTAGTGAAATTTTCCTTTTACACTGACAAGCAATACAAAAAAAGTCCCGTTATTCTACGATTAAAATTGACCGAGTAATAGCTGTTTAAAGTTGGAGCATATTTTTTGCTGCAAATTGGGGGTCATTCACAAATTTAGTCGAAATATAATTTCGTCAGATATAAAAAATGTTTGGGAGTAAAATTAACATTGCAATATAAATTTGAAATCTTTAGTCATTCTAGCATATTAATGGAAAATATACAATTTGTAATAAACATTTAAGAAGAAAGAAAAAACAGAATTTTTGTTAAATAAAATGATTCTAAATTAACAGCCTCAATTCTTTACAAAATGATACGTATTTTAAAATATTATTGGATTGCACAAGCCTGCAAAAGTTGGGTTATGTCATGTTTTTTAGCTTTTGATAATTGATTCTTATATATTCTGTACCGCTGAATCCGAAATTGACCTTCATTTTTAACTATCATATCAGGATTTTTTGCAAATTGTAAATTTCAAAGTTAAGAAGTTCAATGTTAAAATTGAATTTCCTCCCCCATCTCATCGGACCACTCAGCTGTTTAGCTGTAAGAATCCCAGGATAAGCAAAAATATCAAATAATTTTTTTAATAAAATAAAATATAAAATGTTTTACATATGTTTTATAGTATGAGATTTTCACTATATTTTAACTTACACATTTGCGATTTGCAAAAAAATTCTAACGTGATGGTTAAAAATTAAGGTCATTTTCAGATTCAGTGCTAAAAAGTGCGTAAAAATCAATTATCAAAAGTTAAAAAACACAACCATCTCCTGTACTTTATAGTATTCGATTTTTGATATTCTTTAAATTTGAAAATTTATGATTTGCGAAATATCCTGACATGATGGTTAAAAATTAAGGTAATTTTCAGATTCAGTGCTAAAAAATACATAAAAGTTAAAAAACCCAACAATCTCAGTCTTGTATTATCTTATCTAAAACTTTTTCTTAAATTCCTTGGCAGAAATCTATCCGAAATTTTTCGTGTTATCCTGTAAAATAAGTATAAATGGCAACCACCGAAAATCTTAATAATATTAGATTGTTATCGGATTTGCGCCAGTATGTAAAATGCAACCTCGATCGGATATTTAAAAGTGGGTTAAAGTTCGAGTACAAATTTTGAACTGGAAAAACATACATACGATTGTTGAAGTAACATAAAAACTTATAAAAAAACATAATTTTTGTTAAAAGAAATCATAAGAGAAACAGTCTCAAATCCTGACAAAATAAAACATATGTTATTTTAGCCAATTTGAGACTTAATCATAATACTTGTAGGATTTTTTTTTTATCAAAGCGCAGATACACATGAAGTAAGATCTTCGAATACTTTAAACACTTGGTATATGATCCCTCAAAGCCAAGCCGAACTCATTTGTTTTCAGAGTAGAAAAGTGACGTAAGTCATGCGTTTTTGAAGTTTCATAACTCGCTCAATTTTAGAGTTATATGAATGAGACTTTTTTTGTCTTACTTGTCAGTTTAATAGGAAAAAATTACTAAATATAACTTATAGGACCGGGGGACCGTATAAAAATTTTAATTTCGTAATTTTTTAAGAAATGTTTTTATTGACCCAAATCGCTTTTAAAATGTTTCTTTACCTGATTTAAAACATTTTTCTAATTGGAACTATATGTCTATGACTAACGGTTTAGGAATTAGCCATTGGACACCGTTGAGACCGGACACCCTGTATATATACGATATGTATATATATATATATATATATTGTTGTAAATTCATAAATAAATATTGAAATGATAAGTTTAAAAATATATGATAATAAGAGAAAAAAATCTTGCGCGCATGATAAAATCTCAAAATACCCATATAAAGAGGAAATTTTGGTGAAAATAAATACATAATGGTCTTACTTTTATACTAAAACCGGAATATCTGTAAAAAATATTGACTAAATTAAAAAATTAACAAAAAATTGAAATTTTTCACTTTTTAAAAAATATTTTAAACATACAAAAACAGAAAAAAATAAAATAAAATCTTACCTTTTTCTGGTTTAAGTTGTGGATAACATAGAAATGAATATGTGGGGGAAAATTCTTTTGATTGCCATGCATGTTTTTTAGTAACACTGCGCGCAGTATCAAAATTAATCGTTTTGAATAAACGCAACGCAGAGTTTAATTATCCTATGTAGTCTTAATATGTAGTCATAATAAAACTACCATAATTAGAAAAATAATGGGAATTTTTTAATGCGGTTTTTTGTATATTGTTCAGAAATGATTACGGAATCAAAATATGTATTAAAAAATTTTTCGAAAATTTTGATGGTTTAAAGGTATTCTACATCATTAAGAGGCTACTTCAGTCAAATGAAAAGACGCGTTCGCTAATGCTAATCCTATGGAAGAAATTTATAAAGATATCTCGGTCGCATTTCAATATTTTTAAATGATTTATTTTGCATTGAATAGTTGAGATCGATCTGTATTTAGGCCGTTTTTTACTTTTTTGATTTTGTTTACAGGTATTTGTTATGAGGACACTTTCATTTTCGGAACCGGTTTCGAAAGTAAAAGCATCCTCATAAAAATATCTGCAATCAAAATCGAAAAAGTAAAAAACGGCCTGCATATAGATCGATCTCAACTATTCAATGCAAAAGAAATCATTTTAAAATATTGAAATGCGACCGAGATATCTTTATAAATTTCTTCCATAGGATTAGTATTAGCGAACGCGTCTTTTCATTTGACTTAAGTAGCCTCTTAAGAGACTTTCCCAAAGATATCCAGGTCTTTATAATGACAAGAATAATTGAATTAATAATGACTTTGTTGGAATGAAACAGAAATTGCAGCTCTTTCTAAGTACAATGTAAAAAAAGACAAACCACTCTTAGTCTATGAAAATATAAAGTAATCACGAAAGAAAATATACAATAACCTCTTCCGTGTTACCCACGATTCCTAAAAGTGTTCTTTATCTTTAAAAAACTCAGAAACCAATATATTTTTTAAAAATGCATTTATAAAAACAAGTTTCTTTTGCTGCCATTGATTTCTGGAAATATTTCAGAATAGGTAGTTTTTATACTGTATTAATCATTTTTACTTTCTTCTATCTTCAATAGAAGAAAGTATTGTAATCGAAAATTTTTTCGACCGGTTTTTGACGGATTTACACATTTTAGGGGTCAGAGATTCCAAAGAACATGTTTATAGAAAATGTCTGCCTGTCCGTGTGTCCGCCATTGTACCATCAAAAAATGTATGAAAAATGTATGCATAGAATTGAACTATTTTTTTTTAAAGTTTTTGGCTATGGCAAGCAGGTCCTTCCTTGATTTGGAAAAAATCCGCCGAAAGGGGGCTCTGTATTAGCGATTTTTGTGCGATTTTGAATATTGTACCATCGAAAAGTGTATGAAGTTGTGCATAGAATTAAACCAAAAAAAATTTTTTTAAGTTCTTGTCTATGGCAAGCAGGTCCTTCCTTCATTTGGAAAAAATCCGCCGAAAGGGGGCGCTGTAATAGCGATTTTGAATGTTGTACCACCGAAAAGTGTATAAAGGTATGCATAGACTTGAACCAAAATTTTTTTTAAGTTCTTGGCTATGGCAAGCAGGTCCTCCCTGAATTTGGAAAAATTCCCCCCGAAGAGAAATAGCGATTTTTGTGCCATTTTCAATATTGTACCTTCGAAAAGTGTGTGAAGTTATGCATAGTATTGAAACACATTTTTGTGTATGTTTTTGACCATGAAAAGAGGGTCTTCCCTGAATGTGGAAAAATTCCGCCGGAAGGGGGCGCTGTAATAGCAATTTTGCGTGTAATCTTCTTAATTTTTCGTAGTTCTATTGTACACCAGTGGCTCGTGAATTGACGGGAACCTCCCATCCTGATAAGCCTACTATTCGTGATTTTAATAAAGAGCAGGATCGAGATTAACTCGTTTTTACTCCAATTAATCGACTGAAGCAGAAACTTAAGATGAAAGTCAAAGTTGATATAGTATTGAACTAATAAAAATGAAATATTGGTTGGTTAGTTGGTTGATTTTTGACGGCCAATTATCTGCACGCCCAGGGGAGGGGGGTGCCCTTCGTGGGGGTCTTTCTAAGGGAACCTAACCCGTATTTACGCATGGAAATCCATGGATCGAAGAAACCCACGAAAACTCCGAACGATTAGGCCGACGGGCGCGATTGGGTTCGAACCCAGCACCTCCCGTCTACCAGCTTCGAGAGAAGAACCTCTCAGCCGCTGGTGGGGCAATGAAATATTGACATCTGCAACAATATTTTGAAATATTAAAATATATGAGATAGAAGAAAGTTTTGGGATTGGCACATCCAACTAGTTTTAAAACCAGAATATGAGTTTCTAGTTATGCTATCAATTCTCAATTAAACAGCACAGCTGGGTAATTGAATTTATACATGTACGAGTAACAGAATAAAATTAATGTTAATGTCAATGCTATGAACTTATCATGTTTGCCTGTAAAACATATTTGTTGAACATGAAAATGTTTACATGAGAATTGATATATCATCTGTGATATACCAGTTCTCAATTAAACGTTTTCATGTTCAACAAATATGTTACATGCAAACACGATAAGTTACTAGCATCCGAAACAGCTGTATTCCAAGTTGAGAAAACTGATTAATACACTCTAAAAATACTCGGAAACGTTTCCAAAAATCAGGAGCAGCCAAAGGAGCTTTGTTTTATAAATGCTTCTTTTAGGGTGCATTCGAAAAAATATTTTTCCACCCTCAACAGCTTGACATTTTCTGAGACATTTTCAGACTCATTTTAAACAGTAAAAACGTGAAACTTGCTGAGGTGATTTTTGAAGAGATGTAGAAGAGGCCGTGTGATTTCATTTTTCGCTCAATTATTAGAATTTAATTTTTAAACAATTATTTTCTCAGTATGACCATTTTTTTCATTCGCTGATCTCCCGCTGTAGAAAAAATTCGGTTCAAAACACAAACTTTGACAGCATTTTTCGCAATATTTTCTGCATTTATCAAAAAATCGAGAAACGCGACACATTATGTAGTTTCTAAATAAGAGAATTTCCCAGTTTGATGCGTTTGAGAGCAAAAATTAATTAAAAAATGAATTAGAAAATAAGCAGTTTGGATTGGAATACACCCTTTAAATCTCGAAAATATATTGGTTTCTGTGATTTCTAAAGGTAAAGAAAAGCTCATCGGAATCGTGGATAAATCGGAAGAGGTTATTATATATTTTCGTTATATTACATTTTCCTAGATTAAGAATGATTTTTAGGATTAATGATTCTAAAAAGTTGATGACTTCACTTTGCAGTCCAACCCCGAGTCCGTCTCGGGGTAATTTTTCTTTGCAAAATTTGCTTTTGGTACCAGCAATGAAAGAAAATCAAATTTGCCTTATTTAATTAGAGCATTTTCGAAATTGTGTAATTGAAGTTAACTTCTTTTAAAAAAGTGGTGCCGACCGAATAAAATTTGTGTAAGAATCCCCAGACCTCAAAGGGTTAACATTGGAGGTGGATAAAGTTAAAATAAAAATTAAGTGTCAGATAGATACAGCTGCAAATAGATAATGTAATGAGTTACAGTTACCTTCGTAAGTTTATGTGAGATTCGAATCTCAGAAATTGCAAAACTAAATTAAGATGTTTTAGGGGAGAATTTTAAAACCGATTGGGCAGATTACTGTTACATGTTAGGGAAATGCGAAGACGTTTCCTTTAGATTTTCAAATTGTTAAATATATGGATTAAATATGTAATTTTTTTGCAGCGAATGTATACAGTGGATACAATGCCTTAAATTTAATTAGACGAAAATACAAAAAAAAAAAAAAAACTAAGGAAAACTAAAAAGATGTTATAACGCAAAAAAAAAAAAAAAAAAAATTAAAAAAAAAAGTACATTAAGAAAATGTAAAATTTGCAGAAGTTATTTCACCTTTTTGCTGTGGGGAAATTAATGGTGAACATTCTCCACTATGTTTGCATATGTGAATTGCTAGTTTTGTTAAATTAGATACGTCGTATTATACAAAAACACCTATAAAGTCCTATATAACTTGGAATATCTTTGTACGTTTTTAACACTTTCCAACAAAGTTGAAACGTGTTTATGAATTTGGCTTGTCTGTCTGTCTCCCGATAATATAGTCCAATATCCACGGAATTCATAAATATTATTGGATATAACTACGGCACGCTCGGTATTGAAAACGAAGTGTGTAGCATTTGCGGTTCATTTATATAGAGACACTCAAAAGAATTGCGTTATGTGACGTCTATAGGGGGAAATCGTTTACGGTGTATTTTAATGATATTACTCTATTTTAAGCATATTGAAATTGATATATATCACTGAAGTGTACTACAAGGCGCTTACTGTAGAATCTGGTGTGCATGTAATTTATTGTTCATTTACAGGGGCACACAATAGTATTTGCCTTACAGTACTCCCTATGAAGAATAATTGCTGGAAGTGCGCTGTAAAAAAAAAAAAAAAAAAAAAAAAAAAAAAACCGGACTAAATTACGGAAATACTACTGGCAATCGAGACGCCAGTACTATTTCCGTATTTTAACTGAACTTTTTCCCGGTAAATTACAGAAAAGTTTTCGTTTTTTGGCATTTACGGGGGGGAAAACTTCCGTTAAAATACGGAAATAGTACTGGCGTCTCCATTGCTAGTAGTATTTCCGTATTTTAGTCCGTTTTTTTTTTTTTTTTTTTTTTTTACAGTGTGCGTTTTCAGTTGTGGTACGTGTTTTCAAATTAAACTATTTTTGTAAATGTTACTTGGTGTGTATACTTTCTATAGATTATATACAGGGCTACACAAAAGTTCTCAAGTCCATTTATTCACGGTAATTGATGAATGGAAATTTTCAACTGTGCTATTCGCTTAACTGAACTAACTTTTTGCATACTATGTAGTATACTTACAAATCTAGGGCTGCACAAAAATATAAAATTTGGATAATTTTTTGGCTATTGATGGGAATAGCAGACATTGGATCTTCAAATGCGTTTTGCGTTTTTCAAATTGCTTATTTAGGCATCATCTTTCACCTTAATAAACTGTGAGGTTTTGTTACAGTATTCTGAATGTGTTGGTAAGTGTTACATACTCTATGCTGGACGGATGATTTTTCGTTCTTGTTTTATATTAAGAAAGGTTACTAGTAAAAATCAGTGAAGGTTTTTGTCCAGAATTCTCTACATACGTGAAATTTTATTTACAATGTATCCTGCTGATCAGAATTCCCGGTATTCTCTGAAAGCGATAAACAAACAGGTTAAGGTCTTCGGGTGGCCTAGTTTGGATCGTTTGTGACCACGAATTTGAAAAACGATATTCATTCGTCATAAGATTACGAGATGATATACCGGAACTTTCGATTTCTTTGATGAGACGTAACTTATTGCATGTATGCCTTAAGACGTTACGAAGAAAACATCACGTCTTATAGTGGACTTTCCGAAAGATATTTAGGTCTTCATATTGGAAAGAACTATTCGATTTATAATGGATGGGCTGAAATGAAACGGAACTTGCAGCTCCATCTGTTGGAGAAATCTTAAATTTACGCGAATTAAAATATAGGAAATTTAAGGACATTTACAGGGATGATGGTGATATGCAAAGAAAGCAATTTACTCATTTATTCATTTTAGAAATTTACTCACTGGCGGTTCTCAAATTCCCTGTTCAATAACATGAAACTTTTTGACTTGTTTTTAAACATAAAGTCATAAAATTAGCAGGCTTGGCAAGTGAAGCGATTTGTAATCGAATGATGTTTTCATTTTTTTTTTTTTTTTTTTTTTTTTTTTTTTAATAAATTAATTATCAAGATATTTGCGATTATTGTCACGATAGCTTTTCCAGTCTTTCCGAGCGGTCACGTCTGGAAATTCGATTCAAAATGCTAACTTTAACAGTATTTTCTAAAAGATTATCTGCCTGTACCAGAATAAGGAAAGCACCATTCGATTACATAGTTTCTGAATAGGAATATATGCCAGTTTCATGCATTTCCGAACAAAAATGAAGTCAGAAATTAGCTTCTTCGGATTTAAGAATAAGCCTTTGGAAAATTTTGCAGCAATTATTTCGCATTATTGTTGTAGCAAAACTAACGAAAAACTGTTTTGCTTCATATGTATATATATCTGTGAGTTGCTAATTTTTTATATTACAATGAAATACACTTTCAACTGGAGAAAGGTTTATAAATCCCTATATATAGTAATATCTTTGTATATTTTTATAAAGACAGAGATTGCGAGTGAAAATCGGTAAATGTTTTTTCCAGATTTTTGCGCATATGTGCCTGAAAAATTTTTTGAATGTATCCTGCTGATCAGAATTCCCGGTATTCTCTGAATGCGATAAGCAAACAGGTTAAAGTCTTCGGATGGCCTAGTTTGGGTCGTTTGTGACCACGAATTTGAAAAATGATATTCATTCGTCATAAGATTACGAGATGATATACCTGAACTTTCGATTCTTTGATGAGACGTAACTTATTGCATGTATGCCTTAAGACGTTGCGAAGAAAACATCACGTCTTAGTGGACTTTCCGAAAGATATTTAGGTCTTCGCACATTAGCAAGAACTAATAATGGATGGGTTGAAATGAAACAGAACTTGCAGCTCCATCTGTTGGAGAAATTCAGAATTTAATTTGATGAAAATATCGAAATTTTAAAGGTAATTAAGGCGATTCTTAAAAAAATAATTTTCATCGCTCAACAACGCTAAACTTTCTGACAATGTCTTCTCATCCATATTACATTAAGATGGTTGTTAAATCTCCTGCTGAACAATGCGAAACTTTCTGACACATTTTCTGACTCATTTTTAAACCTTTAGGTATAAAACTGGTAGGTCTGACTATTGAGGAGATTTGGAAACGGAACGAGTTTTCCATTTTTTTTTATTTTATAAATACGTTACTTACCGAGTTATAAACAATTGTGGTCACGTGGCGACAGGTTTTTCGCCTTTCTTACGGTGTCGCGTTGAAAATTCCGTTCAAAACGCCTACTTTGACGGTATTTTCTGAAAGATCTTTTGCGTTTACCAAAAAATGGAAAACGACTTTCGATTTCATTAGTTTCTGAATAACAATACCGGCAAATTTCACGCATTTCTGTTCATAAAACAATTTAAAAATGTGTCAGAAAATAGACCCTTTGGATTTCAGAACAGCCTTAAAATACAGGAGGACCAGAAGACACGAATATAGCCGGGAACTCCACACTATATGTGTGTAATAGAATCACCGGGAATTGAATCCGGTACTGCCAGCGTGATACATGAGCGCCCTTAAGCTCTTGACCACAGGGAGTCCTCACAAATATATATCTTAAACATTTCTACAAACTTACCAACCCCCTTCACTCTCAATTTCTTATAGTAATCTAAGATCTTTTTTTCTCCCCACCTGCTGCTAAAACAAAACACGAATGTCTATTTTTTTTAACAATATAGAAAAAAATAAAAATATCTCTTTTTTGGCAGGTAGGACTAGAATTTCCTTACTAGTAAACCCCTTTAGAGGCCCCTGATGTATTACTTCCTTCAACAAAATGCTGGAGAAATCTAACAAGGAAAGGGATAAGCCACGGAAAAGATCCCCTTTTTCCCTATACCTCTTAGGCGGTCCCTTTGAAGGAATTTTTTCCTTATGGCCACACCTGCCTTACAAACGAACAGAAAAAAAAATTGTCAGAAAAAAAGCTGAAAGGGGGTTTGGAGTGAGTGAACTCCACCAATCCCTTGTTTTACCCTCTCCGTAACCTCATTTTGTCTAAATTGGAAATATTGTCAGGTGACGATCTCTGACTCCAACTCCGTGGGTTTTTCAAATAAATTTTATTTTTTTTTATTTTTTACAAATATCCTCAGTACGTGTGGGAGATTGATTTATATCAACTACAACTCGGGGGGTAAGGAAATATAAATGAGGGGAAACACATTTGACCTTACAAATATAAATATAGAAAATTTTCACAACTGAAGCTTTGCACTTCATGTTTTCCAATCACAGAAAAAAATAAGACCTAAAACGGACAGAAAGATTCTTAGGTATGAGGTTACCGAATTTGGGCCCATATGCCTGTTTTAGTTACCATTTTGGGCACTGTTAAATACCCATTTTGGGATTTAAAAAAAGAAAAAACAACTTTTTTAAAATCCCAAAATGGGTATTTAACAGTGCTTAAAATGGATACACAGGGTAACCAAAATAGGCATATGCCCCAAATTGGGTAACCTCATACCTAAGAATCTTTTTACCCAATTCGGGTATTTTCTACCTGTTTTAGGTCTTATTTTTCCCTGTGTACTAGGAAAGCTGAACAGTAATTATCAAGGATGGAGAATTGCGTCATATTACTAACGACTAAGAGTGGTCCTTATATGATCGATTTCAATTTTAATTTTTTTTTTCTGCTGTCTCAGCCTCAAAATTTATTCTAATACAATAAAAACAAAGTAGAAAAAGTTTGAATGAAAAAGAAATATATTTAGAAGTAGCTCAAGATTGCTGACGTTTGACAATAACACATAAAAACATGGTGATATTAACAAAAAGAAAACTAAGCTAAAATGATAATTTTTATTATGATAGTAAATTAATTTCATATTTTAAATAATAAAAAAGCACAATATTAGGCATATAAAAGTTTAAAGTATGAAAGTTTCACTAATTAATTTAATTTGTGAAGTCTATTTTTCTGCAGTAAGGATAAGCTTTTCGGTGCTCTTTCGTAACTTTGAAACTGAGGTTCATTTCATTCTGAGGTTTCCAGTGTTTTCTGATGCATTACTATAATCAGTATTAGTGTTCCAAATTTCATGGTCTACTTGAAAGAATCCTAAATTCATTTCTTTGAACAGATCGAAAGATTCTTCGGTAACAAAATTTTCAAATTTCTTTAAATGAAAATTTTTAGGGGTAACAGTTACCCTCTTCTTTGTACCTTTTTGATGTTGAAGAACCTCAACCAACTTTCATTTTGTTGAAACAGATAAGTCGTGGAAAAAAAAAAAGTAAGCACCCCCTACTAACTCTGCAACAAATTATTGTAGAAGAAAATTACTGGTACCAAACGATTGGAAATAAAGTCTACTTTTAAATGATGCATATAAAAATTGCTTAGGAAATCATCTACATATAAAAAAGAACTAAAACTTTTTTTAAAAATAGCAGTATCCGAGTTTGACACCATAAATAAATTCTAGACCCTTCAATTAACCTAGATATAAATTTTCATGAAATTAGTTTCAGAGAAATTATTTTAAAGTGAGCATATTTTAGAGGCTGTATCCAAATTGAAGTTCGGTACTCGATTGCTGCAATACTACAAAATGATTAAGTCACTTCTATTAATGCCAATATAACCATTTCACTCGCTTAATATGTTTCGACTATTACCAGCCCAAATGTTTCAATAAAATCAGTAGAACATATCTTTCTTAAATTATGCTTTTCTGCACATCATAAATGGCCCCTTAAACCATCATTTTGGCTTTTTAAATTATAATTCGAAAACTACTTGGAAGAAAAATTTTAAATTGAAAATTATCATAAAGCAGGACATAATAAATATAAATCAATCAAAAAAATTATACGTTGCAATTCTTATTTTTTTTTATATTAATTTAATAATTCATAATTCCTATTACAAAATTTTTAAAATTATAAATTCAATATATTTATGTTTAGGATTTTTAGTATTATAACCACACAAAAAATTATCACATTGGGATTATAATTTCAGGAGATATTATTAAAAATATCAAAATGTAATTTAACATTAGAAGCTCTAAATTTTGAATATTTATATCTCAAGAACTTATCATCGAAATGATTTGAAATTTCGTTTCTAGGCATAGTTTGAACCGAAGATTTAAAATATATTTACAAAATTGGGTGTTTACATAAAAAAAACCCCAAATTTTTGTTTGGTTTTCAGTTTTGTAGATGGCCTCCTAGGCAAATTTTATATTCATCATTGAAAAATATACTTTATTTACAATCATTTGGTACCAGTAACTTTTTTCTATATAATTAGTTGCAGAGTTAGTAGAGGGAGTTTACTTTTTTTTTGTTGTTATTCCTCTTCTTCACGACTGTACAATGTACAGGTACATGGCTATCGGAAAGAAATAAGGAAGTCTAGGAAGATCTTACAAATACCACAGGTGATTTCAAAATTTCTCAAATGCAGCTTTTGCAGTTTCTTCGTTTATTCTTCAACTAGCTGACCCGCCCGGCATTGTCCAGGCCTGTTATAATAACCTTAAACAAAACTAAAGTTCGTATATGTTTTTATATCTTCAGAAAATCTTTCAAACGAACCTAGTTTCGGTTGGCCTCAAAGCTTCTCGCCATCATTACAAAATATTGTAACATATATATAAGAATAGAAAAATGCTATCTTTCTTGTTAATAATGAAGAATTTTTAATTTTCCTTACGAAAAACAAATCAGAATTTTTTAAGACCTTTTTTTATTTTTAACAGTCAAATATTATATTTGACGGTTAAAAACAGTTTTTTTTTTTTTTTTTTTTTTTTTTTTTGGATAAAATAAAGTTACTATTCAACAAGAACATCAGTACTTTTCTGTAAAATCCAGTGTTTTACAGTGTGGAAGCTAGCGCGATACTGTTTAAAAGTGTTTATTTTCTGAAAATAAAATTGTATTTTTCAAGAACATTTTCTTATTTTAATAATCAAATAGCGTATTTGACAGTTAAAAAACATATTTTTACTTAAAATAAGCAGTTTTTTACTGGCATCCTGACCATTTTTTCCCCTGAAAAATCCACAGATTTCTCTTTTATTTATTATTTTCAGTGTACCTAAAAGAACAGCTAATAGAAGTTTTGTAAAGTAAAATCCAAATGAAAAACGATGTTATGATAACCAGTGGAATAAATTGTAATAACTTTAATTTCAAACACATTTTCGCAAGTTACGAACATTAAGGCAAATCACATATAAATGTGATCAGTATGTAATGTGATTCAAATTAGAAATAGCGATTGTGAAAACGAAGTTGTCAATAGGGATCAGACAGTAAAGTGGTAAAAAGCATATAAGGATAATATCTGTGAAATTGTGTTTTACAGTGTGGAAGCTAGCGCGATACTGTTTAAAAGTATTTATTTTCTGAAAATAAAATTGTATTTTTCAAGAACTTTTTCTTATTTTAAAGATGAAATGCCATATTTGACAGTTAAAAGAAATATATTTTTACATAAAATAAGCAGTTTTTTTACTAGCGTCCTGACATTTTACCACCTGTAAAATTAAAAGATTTCTCTTTTATATATTATTTTTTGTGCATCTAAAAGAACAGCTAATAGAAGTTTTGTAAAGTAAAATCCAAATGAAAAACGATGTTGTAATAACCAGCGGAATAAATAAAATAATTACTTTAATTTCAAACACATTTTCGCGTTACGAACATTAAGGCAAATCATTGTATAAATGTGATCAGTATGTAATGTGATTCATATTAGAAATAGCGATTGTGAAAACGAAGTTGTCAATAGGGATCAAACAGTAAAGTGGTAAAAAGTATATAAGGAAAATATCTGTGAAATTGCATTTTACAGTGTGGAAACTAGCGCAATGCTGTTTAAAAGTGTTCATTTTCTGAAAATAAAATTGTATTTTTCAAGAATTTTTCTTATTTTAAAGATAAAATGCCATATTTGACAGTTAAAAGAAACATATTTTTACATAAAATAAGCAGTTTTTTACTGGCGTCCTGGCAATTTTTTCATTGTAAAATTAAAAGATTTCTCTTATTATTTTTAGTACATCTACAAGAACAGCTAATAGAAGTCTTTTAAAGTATAATCCAACTAAAAACGATGTTATAATAACCAGTGGAAAAAATAAAATAATTACTCTAATTTCAAACACATTTCGCACATTACGAACATTAAGGCAAATCACGTATAGATGTGATTCATATTAGAAATAGCGATTGTGAAAACGAAGTTGTCAATAGGGATCAGACAGTAAAGTAGTAAAAGTATATAAGGAAAATATCTGTGAAATTGTGTTGTACAGTATGGAAGCTAGCGCGATACTGTTTAAAAGTATTTATTTTCTGAAAATAAAATTGTATTTTTCAAGAATTTTTTCTTATTTTAAAAATAAAATGCCATATTTGACAGTTAAAAAAACATATTTTTACATAAATTAAGCAATTTTTTACTGGCGTCCTGACATTTTTTCCCCTGTAAAATTAAAAGATTTCTCTTTTATATATTATTTTTAGTGCATCTAAAAGAACAGCTAATAGAAGTTTTGTAAAGTAAAATCCAAATGAAAAATGATGTTATAATAACCAGCGGAATAAATAAAATAATTACTTTAATTTCAAACACATTTTCGCGTTACGAACATTAAGGCAAATCATTGTATAAATGTGATCAGTATGTAATGTGATTCATATTAAAAATATAGCTTGTGAAAACGAAGTTGTCAATAGGGATCAAACAGTGAAGTGGTAAAAAGTAATAAGGAAAATATCTGTGAAATTGTGTTTTACAGTATGGAAGCTAGCACGATACTGTTTAAAAGTGTTCATTTTCTGAAAATAAAATTGTATTTTTCAAGAACCTTTTCTTATTTTAAAAATAAAATGCCATATTTGACAGTTAAAAGAAACATATTTTTACATAAAATAAGCAGCTTTTTACTGGCGTCCTGGCAATTTTTTCATTGTAAAATGAAAAGATTTCTCTTATTATTTTTAGTACATCTCTACACTGTTAAAAATATCGTGAAAAATTACCTCTGCTTTTCAAGGCTATCTATTTTCTGACCATTAAGAGCGCTTCATAGGTGTTAATGTAGCGTTCTCATTGGTCAGAAAATAGAGAGCCTTTAAAAACAGAGGAAATTTTTCACGATATTTTTAACAGTGTACAAGAACAGCTAATAGAAGTCTTTTAAAGTATAATCCAACTAAAAACGATGTTATAATAACCAGTGGAATAAATAAAATAATTACTCTAATTTCAAACACATTTCGCAAATTGCGAACATTAAGGCAAATCACGTATAAATGTGATTCATGATTGTGAAAACGAAGTTGTCAGTAGGGATCAGACAGTAAAGTGGTAAAAAGTAATGAGGAAAATATCTGGGCCTGTTCAGAAGTGCAGCTCACACCACGCGCGCGCTCAGAAGTTTTTGGCATGGAGTAGGTCATATCGAAGAAAGGAATTTTCAAATAATTCAATTATTTCATTATTTTTATGGTTCAAAACTGGTAAAACCAACAACTGTATTTCTTTATCTTTCCAAAACATGGTTTTCGTAACAGGAATACATGTCTATGTTCACTCAGATAAAATTCTAAATATTCGGGAAAGAGTCACGTGACCTATTTTATCCACTTCAGCTTGATCAGCAATCAGTCAACCGCACACAAACATCGCGGAAGCTACCAAAAAAAAAAAAAAAATTATGTGGGCGATTTGATCACGTGATTGTGCGTTTGTGCTTATGTTTAATTGGTTATGCTTTGTTTGGTAGGTTGACTGATAGAATTTAACAATTCAATTGGAGATCTAAATATTTTAACTTTTTAACAATTTTCTTTTTATTTGTTTAAAAATGATTTATCAGTTGCTTTATATTTTTCGTGATAGAATGCTGTTAATAAACCAAAATTGTGATATCAACATATTACAAGATTTTGAAATTTGCACTGCTAGTTAGACAATTTTTCACAGAAGGTTTTAGTATATATATTTCTTATTTTATCATTGCCGTGAGAATTAATACCGTGTGGATAACAGACAAAATACATCATAAAACATGAGAAACAAATGACACTAAAAATCGCGTTAGTATAAGCAAAATACTTAATTACACTTTCAATAAAAAATTTATAAGCATTCTAATAATATTTTATTCACTACAAAACTAGATGGCAAACCCCATATATTTTATCTCTTTAAAAAAGAGATAAAAAATTGTGCAGATATTTTTAGTTAAAATAATATACATCTAATACATTTTAGTTTTATAATATTTTCATATTGATTTTAATACTATAAAATATGATTAGCATCCTAATCTCGATAAAAATTCACTCCTAAAGTACTCAAAAGGAAAAAAGAAAGAAAAACATCAAGAAATTACCCTACGCTCAAACGGATATTTTCGCACAATACTTATTTTTTTTATTTGCTTTATATATATATATATATATATATATATATATATATATATATATATATATATATATATATATACACACCCTATATATACATATATATCACTTTGAATCAAAACTTTGAATATTAAAAGGTGTTCAAATCTAAAATTTTCATCGAGAAATACCTCATTTTCCGTATTTAAATAAGTATTTTATTATTATTATAGAAATACATGCGCTTCTGTATTATTAATATAAAAATTTATCTTTATCAAAAATATCTTATTTTATATGAAAAATATAAAGTAATCAAGACAAAAAAAAAAAAAAAAAAAAAAAAAAAAAAAAAAAAACAAAAAAAAAAAAAACACGAATACAGTTTGGGACGCGAAGGATTCGAACCCACAGCCCCTAGTCTCGAGTTCAAAGCGCTATCCATTCAGCCATCTAGTTCGTCTTTTATTTGCAACAAATTATCTTTATAAAGCTTATACATCTTTTTTTAGCACCATAATTAATCAAACCGTGATTTGTTCGTGAACGCGGTAAATGTTTATTGCATCCACGATAAAGATCCCTTCCATGTTTCTGTCTTCTGAGCTCGCGCGCGCGGCGCGCATATTCACAATACCTACTCGGTTCAGATTCGGGAACGGTATTTTTCACTATATTTTTCTGGTATGAAATTTTGAATATTCTGAAACTTTATAAAGGTAATTGCTATTTCATAGAAGCGTGGAATTATCATTTAACCCCTTTCGTGATTTTACGTCCTATTATGGGAACATGTTTTTTCCTTGAGTATTATTTTGTCAACAATTAGTTTTGCTATTATATCCATGCAATAATGATAGTATCTTAATCTTAATAATACCATAAATGTGAAATTGTGAAATGTTTGGCTGAATTCAGCGTCAAAACATATGGTTATATTTGGATGCTTGCTTTTGTATTCCTTATATATTATATATATTTTTTTTCCGAAGGAGCAAACATTTCACTTAAGTTAATAAAATTTATCATATTTTATTTGTTTTTAATATATAAAATAAAAGTTATAAAAATAAAATTATTTTTAACCCCTTGAGGGGCAAGTGATTGTGTTTCTGTAATGTTGAACTCACACCGGAATCTTTGAAAAATTCTATTTCAAAATAAGTAAAAGCAATTTTACGGCTTTTTTCCACCAAAGTTAGAAAAGTAAAATTTAATAAAAATTTTCTGGTGTAAAACTTCATTAATCGTAGGTGGTATATAATATATGCCGGTGCCCCTCAAGGGGTTAATCAAATGTAACAATGGAGTATTCTATTACGTTTGTAATATTGTGGCATTTCAAAGAAAAAAAAAATTGAAATTGATTTTACATTCCAGTACTAATAGGTAGACTAATGTTAACCGAGCTCTGTATAAATACCTAGTGAAAAAAGTGGTAAAAAGTTTAGTCCTCGATGCAAAAACTATTGCTGTATGTCTATCTTGTTTGTATTATCTATATATTACCCCAACATTGGGAAATTTTGATTTTGCAGATATTTGCGCAATATAGGCAACAAATATTTTGCGATTATTTCAGAATTAATATTTCCAACGTAAAGTAAATACGTTTGCAGTATTGACATTTTATTAGAGATAATTATAATTTGTAGGAATATTTCTGTAGTATTGACGTTTCATTACAAATATCTCCATTGTAAACCCAATATTTTACAATATTGGTCTTTTAGTTCAAGTATCAGCGATAGCGATCACTGTTGAAAATTAAGCGTATTTTTTTATTTAAAATATATACCACAATATTTTAACAGTACTTTTCGCCTTCTTTAATGGCAGACTTTCGTAGATTAAAGGAAATAAAAATTACGATTATAGAAGTTTGGTAGATATTTTGAATTCAGAATTCCACTTAATTGGGAACACTATTAGTGATGAACAAAAATATTGGCGCAATATAACCGAAATAGCTGATGCTGGTTTTCATTGTAATTGTGTTTCTGGATTTCTATAATAGCTATTTCCAAATGGTAATATTTTTTAATCTCAGAAATTATACGGTGAAGTATATTACTATTTTACTAGAAGAAGTACTTTACTATTAGTATTAAATATTGCTTATAAAAAATTCTAAAACACAATCACTCCTAGATTTTCGCACCAGGTATATATTTAGTAAAGGTTATAAATACATTGCTGTATCTAGTATTACTCAAAACCAAATCAGTTTTTTCATTCTTTTCTTCTTCTTCTTTTTAGGTGCGTTTGTAATTATATAAATACGTAGCACCTATAGTCGTCGTACAGTCTGTCCGTCCGCATATAACGGAGCAAAAACTACACAACCGAATGGTCTGAAATTTTAAATATAAAATATTTGCAAAATTTTGTCGAGTCATTTCAAATTTTATGAAAAGCGGATGTATAGTTTAATAACAGGGGACAGTCAAAAGTTTTGCGTTAGATTACGGCCAATGGGAAAGAATGATTAAAAGTGCATTTTAATGATGTTACAGTTTTTCGAACAGAATGAAGTGGATAGGCACTTATGAAGTGCATGAAAATATACATTCAGTACACTATGCGGTGCAAAAGAATATTTATAAAACTAGTTATAGTACGAACGCACCTCATTGGCACGTTTGACGAGCAATTTCCAACTTGTTTTTTCTCATTCTCTTTCTTTCTCCCCCCCCCCCCCATATCCTATTTATTTGTTTTACTTCAGAAAACCATCTCCAAAAAAAATTCTTAACTCTCTTTTGGATGATTGCCAAAACCTCATTGCTATTTTCAGGGCTTAATTTCTAACAAAAAGTACCGGAACCTTAATATTACCCCCCTCCCCCCAACGTCACTCCAATCTGCATATTTAATTTATCACACATTATTTGTAAAATTTAAAGAATCTTCTTTTCTTTAGCAAAATAAAAAATTTAAATATCTCTATCAGCATTTC
This sequence comes from Maratus speciosus, assembly GCA_963932465.1. Taxonomy (NCBI): domain Eukaryota; kingdom Metazoa; phylum Arthropoda; class Arachnida; order Araneae; family Salticidae; genus Maratus; species Maratus speciosus. The sequence goes on from OZ010797.1 coordinate 297,117,078, forward strand.
CAATTTCTTTTCTTTTCTTTTTTTTTTAATGCCATTGCATTGCAAACACAACAGAAATCATTGTCAAATTTGATTGAAAATAATTTTTATTTTTATAACTTTTATTTTATGTATTACAAACACATAAAATATGTAAATTTTATTAACGTAAGTGAAAATTTTGCACATTGGAAAAACAAAAGCTGAATATAATGGATAATAAATGGAAAAGCATTTAACCATCCGGTTTGTGGACACTGACTTCAACCCAACATTTTCACAGTTCACATTTATAATTTTACTAGGTTTAGAAAAACAATATTCAATGAAAGGACATGTTTGCTTAGTAGTGCGTGGTTAAATAATAATTCCATGTTTCTATGAGATAGAAATTGCTTTCATAAGTGTTTCAGAATATTTAAAATTTTATACCAGAAAAATCTACAGAGAAATACCTGTGTCGAATCTCAACCGAGTAGGTATTGTGAATATGCGCGCGGCGCGCGTGCTTCTTGAACACACTCTCTGTGAAATTGTCTTGTACAATGTGGAAGCTAGCTCGATACTGCTTAAAAGTGTTTATTTTCTGAAAATAAAATTATATTTTTCAAGAAGTTTTTCTTATTTTAAAAATAAAACACCATATTTGACAGATAAACATATTTTTCATTAAAATAAGCAATTTTTTACTGGCATCCTGCAATTTTCCCCTGTAAAAGTAAAAGATTTCTCTTATATATATTATTTTTAGTACATCTACAAAAAAAGCTAATAGAAGTTTTTTAAAGTGTAACCCAACTAAAAACGATGTTATATTAACCAGCGGAATAAATAAAATAATTACTCTAATTTCAAACACATTTTCGCAAGTTACGAACATTAAGGCAAATCACATATAAATGTGATTCATATTAGAAATAGCTATTGTGAAAACGAAGTTGTCAATAGGGATCAGACAGTAAAATGGTAAAAAGTAATAAGGAAAATATCTGTGAAATAGAGAGGAATTTTGATGGACACAATTTAAGATAAAACTGCATCAAAGCAGGTTTATACAGATTTAACTGACTTGAAGTTTCCGCTTAAAAACTGGTATGATGAAAATTTTCTCGATTTCTGAAATTCATTACCTCGATAACCCCATAAGGTTATAACTGTCAAATTGAGGGGGGTTGGGGAACAATATACACAGACACATGATTTTTTATCACCATTCCAGAGATATGTAAAGAAATTATTACATTTGTTTTTTCTGTGTGTGCTAAGACAATGATAATGTGAATAGAATAAATGATAAGACAATAAAACAGACTGCAATGCTAAGAGGAATTAAAATTTTGATTATGTTTAAAATTTTTAAATATGATTCAAGAGCCTCATGTTTTGCAATATCCATAGAGATTTTCGGCATTTCTCTCTAAACCAGCATTTCACAAAATGAGGTAGGGGAGACCAGGGGAATGCGCCACTCGGGGTTATGCCGCCACCCCGCCTAGTTTAAAAACTAACGGCAGTTTGAGATAGTGAATGCGCCTGCACTATAGCGGCCAACAATAGAAACAGTGCCTAGAGTGAGAGTGATTTTGTTGTACGTCGTTCGTTTGTTCTAGTGAAAAATGTAGTTTTCATCTAGTTGCTTCTTATTTTGGAGCTTCAAATGAGTAGAGGTAAGTACCTTTTATTGTAACATTAGGTACTTAAGATAATATTACCCGTAATCTACATGCATTCGCCGACATTTTGAGGCAATTTGTTGAACAAGTTCAGTTCTTCTTTTAGCTTTGCTGTTGGATTTCCGCTATATTTTCCTCCCGGCGTAATGCCGCCACCATGGCAAAGAGCGACTTTTCCAATTTGCATTAAATTGTAAGCTTAGCATATTAATAAATCTAGTTTAAGGAACATTGTAATTATTCATTATTTTGCTAAATTATTGCATTCTAAATATTTTCAGTAGGTTATGTGTCTTCTAGTATCCATTTTATGTATTTACTAGGTCATTAAATAGTGGCGTCATTATCCCGATACAGTGGCGGAATTACCCCAGTATCCTGGGTAATCCCGCCACTGTACAGAGGTTGAAAGAAATTTTTTTTAATGTGTGCTTACTTTACCGTTATGATTACGGTAAAATTTATACAGATACTAAAGATAATGATTCAGCTTTGGGAATTTTTAGTATTAAAAAATAAACATTTTTTTTTGAGGTGAAAAAATTTAAATTCCCTTAAGGTGTCGCCATTCCTCCGGTCCCCCCCTAAGCGAAGAAGTTTATATAGATTTAACTGTCTTGAAGTTTTCGCTTAAACACTGGTATGATGAACATTTTCTCGATTTATAAATTCATTACATCGATACCATATCTCGATACCATACGATTACCACCAACCCGATCCGAATTGGGTCGGGTTGATGGTAACCCTTTTCGATGCTGTTTGGGTACAGGTTGGAATGATTTTAAATGTCTCGGGTTCTTGTCAATTTTGTATTGAATTTTGTGTCTTTCGCGTTGAATTCGTTTGACCTGATTTTTTAAAAGAAAATTCTGAGTACTTTTCAATTGGTAAAAACTATATATTTGAATAATTATAATAAATTTGAATAAATTAACATACGTACGTATGTTAATTTTTATAGAAAAAAACTAAAATTGATATTAGAAACATAATTGCAGGCTATTTTTCCATAATTGTTTTAAAATATAAATTAAAGTGTGTTGGAGGACCCAGTCTGTCTAAAACATAATTTTATTCTGATCTTGCAAATTTGAGGGACTAAGGTGTTTACTTCGCTTTTTTGACTATGATCTTGAGGTGTTATATATACACAGTTCGTCCCAAAAGTTCTTGGTGTTAGTATTTGAATCCCAATGAAAAAAGGCGTGAGTAAGTTAGATAAAATTGGGACTTACCCGTTCTTCAGGATACTTTTTATTTCGGTGTAAATCCACATTTTGTGTAATCCAATATAATGGTTTCCCAATGTAATGTGTTAGTTATCATAATTTTAATCAACCACTTTTTATAACCTCCTTTGAGAAAAATTGTAGACTATTATATCAAATGAATAAGCAGTGGTAACACTTTAAGCTATTTAATTCTCTTTCTTTTAAATTGTGAAAAGAGAGAGCATTTTTCATCCCTCTTCTCTTGAACAACTACATTTTCAGAATAAAAAAATATTTACATTATAAGATAATAAATCAGTAATAATAATTGTAATAGCAATATCATAATAACAATAATAAATCAGTTTAATGTCTATGAGTCACTCAACAAGTCATTATCTTTATCAAGGTTTTCAAGGTTAAATACATCTTTCACATTTGAAAAGATTTATGGCTGCGTTGAATAGACACATAATTTATGTAACTGAGGAAATTACTTTTATCACAGCTAATTAGCTTGATTTATATCCATCAACTCCTCCTTAATTTCTGAAGTTTCATTCTCACACAAATTTAAGTTCCTTCTATGGGTTTGAAAAACAGGTTTGGGAACTGGTTTCGTAAACAGGTCTGCTATCATCAATTTGGTTGGGCAGTACTTTAGGTTGATAGTCCCTTCTTGCTTTAGTTGTTTTATCAGGTGGAACCTAATTTCAATATGTTTAGTCTTGCTTGAGTGCTTTTCTAATTCTATCATCTTGATCGTGGACTGGCTGTCTTCATATAGGTCTATAGGTAAGGTTTGCTTTAGGTTTAATTCTTCCAGTAGGTTGACTAGCCACTTTATTTCAATTGCTGCATTTGCTGCTGACACATACTCGGCCTCTGCCGATGATAATGCAATGCAGGATTGTTTCTTGGTCGACCATTGTATTGGATTTCTTCCTAACATGTATAGGTTCCCACTCGTTGATTTTCGTGAATCTACATCTCCTCCCCAATCTGCATCCGCATAAACTTCAAGTATCGGTTTCTTTTCTCCGCTCAGAACTAGACTATAATTTTTTGTAGTCTTTAAATATCTTATCACTCTTTTTACTACATTCCAGTCTTTCATTCTTGGTGATTCATTTCTTCTGCTAAGAATGTTTACTGCTGCACAGATGTCAGGTCTGCTTATAGTTGCTAGATATAGAAGTGCTCCTATGGCTTGTCTGTAATATGTGTTGTTTGGTAAAATGTTATCCTCATCATTAAAGCGTGTGTAATTTGTTTCCATGGGTGTGCTACACGGTTTTGCGTCTTGCATATTAAATTTATTGATTAATTCTTCTATTTTCTGAGTTTGATTTATCATGTAGCTTTTATTTACTTTTTTAATGTTCATGGATAGGTAGTTACTGATGTCACCTAAATCTTTTAGCTCGTATTCTTTATTTAAGCTCGCGATTACTTCCTCTATTATTTCGTCTTTTCCAGCAATTAAAATGTCGTCTACGTATGTTATTATGTATGTTGTGTTATCACCCCTTTTTCGCGTAAAAAGGCATGCGTCAAATTTGCTCTGACTGAAATTCATCTTTTTTAGTGTTTCTGTGATTTTATTATGCCACGCTCTCGCGGCTTGTTTAAGTCCGTATATGGCTTTGTTTAGCCTACATACTTTATTTTCCTCATTTGGTTTAGCGAAACCTTCTGGTTGTGACATATATATCTCCTCCTCAAGCTCTCCATGTAAGAACGCGGTGTTAATATCAATATGTTTTACATTTAAATTTTGATGCAATGCTGTTATTAATAATGCTCTTATTGTTGTATATGACACGACTGGTGCATAAGTTTCATCATAATCCTCCCCGAATTTTTGTGAATATCCTTTTGCAACTAAACGTGCTTTATATTTTTGGATTTTTCCTGTATTGTCGCGTTTTAGTTTGTAGGTCCATTTGCAACCTATTATTCTCCTATTTGGTGGAGGTTCTACAATTGACCAAGTTTTGTTTTTCATAAGGGAGTTCATTTCGCTTTTCATTGCATCTATCCAATTTTGTTTATCCTTAAAATTTTCCATGTTTTCGATTTCCTCATAATTTTTTGGTTCAGTAGCGTTTTCGTTCTTAACCATGTATATTAACCTATCAGGAGGTACACCTTTATTAATTCTTTCTGACCGTCTAAGTTCTGCTACTGGTTGATTGGACGTGGATGGTGTCTCATTGCTATTTGAAATTTCTATTTCTACAAAATTTTCGTTAACCCGATTTTCATCTTGTTTTGGTTTGTTTTCTACTTTCTCGTTCCTATATTTAAATTTGTTTTCGAGAAATTTAACGGTTCTCGCGATCTTTATTTCATTTCCTCCTACATATATTCTATATCCTTTGGATTCATTATCATATCCGACGAAAATTCCCTCTATAGCTTTATCGTCTAATTTTTGTCTTCTGGCTTTACTGATATATGCGAAGGCTTTGCAGCCAAATACCCTAACGTAACTTAAGTTTGGCTGTCTGTTTGTCCATAACTCGTATGGCGTCTTTTCATTTGCTTTTGTCGGTAGTCTGTTTTGCAAATGATTTGCTGTGCATATTGCTTCCCCCCAGAACTTTAATGGTAAATTTGATTCACTTAACATTGTCCTTGCCATTTCAACTAACGATCTGTTTTTCCTCTCTGCCACACCGTTCTGGCTTGCGCAATATGGAACTGTGTGTTGATGTTTTATCCCATTAGCCCTGAGGTAATTTTCTATTTCATCTGATGTGAATTCCCCTCCGTTATCTGTTCTAATTGCTTTCGGTTTTTCTCCAAATTTGTTGTTAATTAACGCGATGAATTCTTTAAGTTTTTCGTAAACTTCACTTTTTCTAGACAATAGGTACATGATCGTAAATCGTGAGTAGTCATCAATAAAAGTCAAAAAGTATGATTTCCCCCCTATTGTCGGTGTTTGAAAAGATCCGCACACGTCGGAGTGAATGAGCTGGAGTCTTTTAGTTGCTCTATACTCTGCAATTTTTGGATAGGGTTCATCAGTTAATTTTGCCTTAATGCACGGTTCGCAATCTATGTTATGCTTACAGTTGTTTATTTGGATTCCTGTAGCTAATTCCTTTTGCGTAATTTCTTTAATTGATGTTAGATTTCTATGTCCTAACCTACGATGCCATAATTCTAGGCAATTTTTGTTGTTGCAGCTTTGTGCTATGTTTGCATAGCTTTGGAATGCCAACTGAACTTCGTATAGGTTATTTACTTTTCGCGCTTCCAAGCATATTTCTCCGTTAAGTTTGAACATACATCTATCATTTCTGAATATAATTTCACATCCATTTTGCGTCGCTTTGCTAACCGATAATAAATTTGTTTCGATTTCAGGTACTAGTAATACATTTTTAAGTGTTATTTCATGAACTTTGTTGTCTGATGTTCGCGTGTTTATATTTACGTCACCTGACCCGTAACTGATAAGTTTTTTTCCGTTTGCGATGGTTACATTTGTTTTTTCGCGTGATTTTATTTCTGTAAACATTGATTCTGAACACACAATATGGCTTGAGCTGCCACTGTCTACTATAAATGTTTTGTTTTCTATTCCTTGTGTTATAAAGGCGTAATTTTTATTTTCGCTCGCCCTCCATGTATTGTTTTCATTTTCAGAATAACTGTACCTACGGTTTGATTCTGGTGTTTGTTCACTTCTAAAATTGTTTTCACTCTTTTGAAAAACTAGTGATGTAGAGTAATGTTTTTTGTTTGGTCTAATGTGTTGATTTTGAGGTGTATTTTGTGTTTTGGCTTTATTATGCCAACATTCCTGGGTATAATGGTTTCTCATCCGACAATTGGAGCAGTATTTATTACTTGTTTTGTTGTTGTAATTTTTCTGCGCTTTAAATGCTCTGGCAGGATTTTCTGTTCTCTCATTATTATCATATCGTCGGTTATATTCATCAATAAGTTTAGACTTAATAAATGATGGTGTGAGTTGATTTTCTTCTCTTGATTCAAGGGCAGTAATAAGAGTATCATAAGATTGGGGTATGGAGCATAATAACAGTGCAGAAATGTGGTTATCATTTATAACTTCTCCTATGGCCGCTAATTTATCTACTAATTCCATTATTTTTGTAATATGATTAACAACGTTGCCACCTTCCGCTAATTTAATCCCGTAAAGTTTTCTTAAGAGATAAAGTTTGCTAGACAAATTATGTCGCTCATGGATTTCACGCAAAGCTTGCCAAGTTTGTCTGGCTGTCTGTAAATTTTTAACATGAGTAATCTGACTATCATCAATTGTTAGATTAATTAGAGCACGGGCTTTCTTATCACTTTTGGACCAAGCGTCCGTAATTGGATTAGGCGGTTCTTCCGTAATTACATGAAATAAGTCTTCTTTAGTTAACATCATTTCGGCCTTGAATTTCCAAATTGAGAAGTTTGTAGCTGTAAGTTTTTCAATTGCTAAATTATCTTTAGAAGCTGCCATTTTCTTAACTTTTGATTACTTACGTGTTACCGTAAAAAGTTCTTCCAACTTTTCTGTTTGAAAGTTTAAAAGTTTATTTATCAAATATCTGATATTTCAGATTTCAGTGGAGGCTATTTAATTTATTTATTTTTATTCAGTGATCAGTCTCATAATCTTGTTAGTATTTGAATCCCAATGAAAAAAGGCGTGAGTAAGTTAGATAAAATTGGGACTTACCCGTTCTTCAGGATACTTTTTATTTCGGTGTAAATCCACATTTTGTGTAATCCAATATAATGGTTTCCCAATGTAATGTGTTAGTTATCATAATTTTAATCAACCACCTTTTATAACCTCCTTTGAGAAAAATTGTAGACTATTATATCAAATGAATAAGCAGTGGTAACACTTTAAGCTATTTAATTCTCTTTCTTTTAAATTGTGAAAAGAGAGAGCATTTTTCATCCCTCTTCTCTTGAACAACTACATTTTCAGAATAAAAAAATATTTACATTATAAGATAATAAATCAGTAATAATAATTGTAATAGCAATATCATAATAACAATAATAAATCAGTTTAATGTCTATGAGTCACTCAACAAGTCGTTATCTTTATCAAGGTTTTCAAGGTTAAATACATCTTTCACATTTGAAAAGATTTATGGCTGAGTTGAATCGACACATTATTTATGTAACTGAGGAAATTACTTTTATCACAGCTAATTAGCTTGATTTATATCCATCACTTGGACTGTTTAAATTACCCGCCAATAGAAGGCGCTGCGCGACTGCACTTCGTCTTGTAAAGCGTTATACAGTTACAGTAGATTTCCGATACAACGAATTCCATTATAACGAAAAATCATGTTACAACGAAATTTGACAAATCCCCTTTTCAAATTGCTTTAACCTTAATGTATTAAAAATTCCAATTTAACGAAGTACATTTTTTAGGAATTCCGTTACAACGAAAAATCTTCACTGAGCTCTTTTTTCTTTTTTTGAAATGATCTCTGGTTCGTGGCAAGAAATTAGCAAGAAAGCAATTTCTAACCGTTGAAAACATGCCCGGTTAACTGAGACCGAAGAAAATGAATCAGAAATTTTAGATTTGGATGAATCCTCTGAGTTAATTATAATTTGGAAGGCTGCCAAAAACTTAACATCAGTCCCTGATCAGGTGGATTTGGAAGACTCCTTATCTGTGGATGACAATATTCAAATATGCTCTGAAGTGTCTGGTGAAGATATCATTTTTTCCATTAAAAGTACATTAGACCGGCAAAATTACGAATGCAGTGATGAAGGTATTGATGTTACCGACGATTCAAAAGTTACCGTCTCGGGAGCTCTTTCATGCTTGGAGAAAATGTGTGCTTCTGTTTCTCATCAAAAGAATGTTCCAGAGGAGGTATTTTCTCACATTCATTCGTTGCACACGTTTTTGTTATCATGAACTACACTTTCCGTTGTAGAAACTGAATCACAGATTTTCTACAATAATGTGCTACTAAATAAAGGTTAGTCCGTAATTTTGTATTTTTAAAATTGAATTTTATTTTACTAAGTTTTTATATGTTAATTTAACTAGTCTTATATGTTAATTTAACTAGTAGTAAAATCTTCTATAACGAAAGGTAAATTTATGTTTCATAATTAGTTTCCGCGTATATGTTCATTAGATAAATGTGAGTAATTACGTTACAACGAAATATTTTAGCGGTCCCGTGAAGTTCGTTGTAACGGAAATATACGGTAATTTCATGCTTCTATCTGTTGTGCGATGCTAAGTGTATTCGGTTTGTTTTTGTTGTAACAGCATAACGTGATCATATCGGAGTTTGCGAAGGCCGAACAACGATCAAACGTGTCAAGCTTAAGAAAACAGCTGGCGAAGTACTGCAAATCCTGCAAAAAGTTTACGGATACGAAGCCATAAGTCGATCGGCTGTTTTTGAACGGTACAAGAAGTTTAAGGCTGTTCTCAAATCCAAAAGGCCAACTTCCTGACATAAGTTTTAATTTATTTTTGTTCGAAAATTCATGAAACTAGCTGGTGTTGTTGTTCAGAAACTATGTCATCAAGCTGTTTTTTTTTTTTTTTTTTTTTTTTTTTTTAGCAAACGCAATAGATCTTTCAGAAAATAGGGTCAAAGTGGACGTTATGAACCGAATTTCCGCGCGAAAGTAGAAAAATCACTCAAGAGCGGGCGAAAAACGGGTTTGTCACGTGATCGAAATCGCTTATAACTCAATGGGTAATGGATTGATCAAAAACTGGAAAAAACAATTCAATTCCAAATCGCTTCCATGGCCAGGCTTTCCAATTTTATATCATTCCGTTAAAAAATGTATTTGTAAATGTGTCAGAACGTTTTGCGCTTGTTGAGCAGAGCAGTTAAGAACAGCCTTAAAATGGAAGGGAGATTCTATAAGATGATGAACAGAGCGGCCGTCCGAGAAGCGGAACAAATCGTGAAAGTGAGTGACGTCCTAATAAAAGACCGATGTGTTTCTGCCAGATTGATCGAGGACACGACAGGTATCAGCAAAAACACAATTCATCGGATCCTGACGGAAGATTTAAGGGTGTATTCGAAAAAATATTTTTCCACCCTCAACAGCTCGAAATTTTCTGAGACATTTTCAGACTCATTTTTAAAAGTAAAGACATGAAACTTGCTGGGGTGATTTTTGAAGAGATGTACAAGAGGCCGTGTGATTTCATTTTTCGCTCAATTCATTAGAATTTGATTTTTAAACAGTTATTTTCTCAGTGTGACCATTTTTTTTCATTCCCAGATGTCCCGCTTCGGATAATTCGGTTCAAAACGCCAACTCTGACAGCAAATTTTGCAATATTTTCTGCATTTATCAAAAAATCGGCAAGCACGGCACATTATGTAGTTTCTAAATAAGAGAATTGGCCAGTTTGATGCTTTTGAGAACAAAAATGAATTTAAAAATAAATCGGAAAATAAGCAGATTGGATTGGAATACACCCTTAAAAAAAAGTAAGGTCTGTGCAAAGTTTGTCCCCCAATCTCTGAATGATGACCAAAAAAGTACAAGAGTTTCTGGCTTCTAAAAGGGTTGTCGCTTCTAAAAGGGTGAACCTCCTCAGGTGTAACCACTGAGCTCTACATACAACGTTATATGTCTAGCTCAGTGGGTGTAACCTCCTGTGACTATTTTCTGTCGGGGCCGTCGCGAAACAACTTTCTTCTCTACGAAGAGAAGGAAGTTGTTTCGCGACGGCCACGTTTCTGTTCCCCAAGTTGAAATTTCTCCTAAAGGGGACCACCTTCAACGGCACTCCGTACATTCCAGTCAGTGTTGAATTCAGACACTTTTCTCCGGGAGGGATTTCTGTGGCTCCGGGGGGGGGGGGGACATTATAGAGTTCCGGGGGGGAAATTGCACTTTTTGACCATTGAAAACCCAAAATCTCAAATCTTCCGGGGGGGGGGGACATCTCATTGCTCCGGGGGGAAATGTCCCCCCCCGGGCCACCCCCTGAAATCAACACTGATTCCAGTGCCTGCGACTGACTATTTGATGCACATGGTAAAGATATGTTTCCAGAAGTACAGTAGAAACCGTTAATCCGAACCCCGGTATTTTGAAATTCCGGTTAATCCGAACCGTTTTTATTTTCGAAAATTATACATGAACAAATTAACTGAAAATATTAATTTACGAAATTTTCGGAATTACAGGATGAATGTCGGGAAAAACATGTAGAAGTTAGAATTAAACATAAAATGAAAGTAGAGCATGTTTTTTATTCATTAAAAAGCTTGAACAGAATAAAAAAAAAAAATACTTAATAATCAAACGAATATAAAATGAACACGTGCACTGTATATGCCTACTCGTAGCAGCCATCTTAAAAAAATGAATATCAGTTTGTTTGCCAGTCACTATAAAGTTCTCTTTTAGAATGCAAAAGGTATTTAATTTAAATGACAAAAATGTATTTTTATTTTCAACAATATGATTTTGCAAATTATCTACATAAGTGTTTCTTTCTTTCCTCCTCGTCGACGTGGTGACTTAGCTATTTATAGATTCGCGATTTTGAACCGTTTGTAATGGTAATTACGTAATTTTCTGAAGTTTCATTGGATTATTATAAACATCAGGAGTTATGAAACAAGGAATGCTATTTCCCCCCTAAAGTCGTGTCAGATTATCCAGCATGCCGCACCTTAGGATGCCGGATCGGAGGATGTTTATTATGTTAGTGAGTACTTATAACTTGCAATTTTTTTAGCACGCATCTTTTTATTTTCTATTTTTATTGAAATTTCGGATAATCCGATTTTTTTGTAATCCGAACAGGCGCCGGTCCCAATTAGTTCGGATTAACAGGGTTCTACTGTATTTTGATGACTATTACATTCGTTGTTAAAAAGGGAGTTGAGTTCAACGGGGATTATTTCGTATAAACATAGGCTAAAATTTTCATTTCAGCTCTTAATTTTTTCTTTAAAGGATCAGTCCAGGAAATTGGATACATTGTGTATGACACATTAGCAGATCGTCCGGTATTGCCGGTATTAGCAGCGGGGGCATTCTGGATTAAATAAACAAAAGTGCCATATCATAAAAATAAGGCAGTCAACATAACGGAGCTTTGTACCTTCGTGCACAAAAATAATTAAACAATAATAATAAAAAATAACGTTATTTTGGCGTAATTACAGTAAAATCCCTCAGCTTTATAAATGAAAATATGTAACAGAAAATAATAAAGTAAAGGAATAAAATTTCCTTGGAAATATCGAAAAAAACAACAACTTCCAAATAGCGTGGCATTGGATGAAATTCTATTTCATATGGATTAAAAATAAAGCCTTTACTTTATAGATTAATGAACGTTAATTTCTGAATAGTAAGAAACCTACCTTGATTATAAAATATAATTTTTAAATGAAAATTTATTTTTTCATTCATAAAAATTGAATCTTCAATGATTTAATGAAATTGACATCATTTTCTTATTTTCTTTACTTTTTCTTATTATTAAGAATCCTAATTTGAGTTGACATTAAATGTTATTTATATATTTCCATTAAAAATTATGTTTAATATATTATTATTATTGTTTTACCTGAATTTTCTTTCTTGAAATTTAAATGTCTGTATTATAGCAAACATTTCAACTTCAAATACATTTAAATGAAGGTATTACGTAACTTTAACGCACTTAAAATACTTTTTTTTAATGTTTTATGTACAAAAAATGCTCAGAATATTGCCCATTTTGTATTAAAAAACACGGGTATGTGGGAGTAAATTTTATTGGCGTATAAAATCAAACGTGTTGTATGTTTAAAAAAATTTTGCGCTATGTTTTAAAGTGTGTCGCAATTTAAAAAAAAATAAATGTGTTGTATTAAAAAATTTAAAAAAGTAATCGTAAAAAATACGATTTAATAAATAAACGTATAGTATTAAATTCTGAAATACGAATAATTTATGTTTATTAAATTGTACATTGAATTGATTCTCTGCTATATAGATTACACCTTTATATGTACTTTTCAGCATTTCTTAACGGCAAAGAAAAAATTGCATCAGAAAATAAACAAAAATAAATTTGTATAAAGATAAACTATGAGGGGCTGTTAAAAAAAGGGGGGGTGCAGTGTGGTTCGGGAATTTTTTTTTTGAATAGCCAGTCATTTTTGACTGATTCTAAAACGCATGAATATAAAGTTTTGTAAAAATTGGTAAAAAATTGTAGATTTGTATAAAGAACATACATTTTGACTTATGTAGATATTCCAGTCAAGCGATCAACATAGTGCTGAGAATTCCCTGGTGTTTAGTTCCCAAGCACGCTCATTATATAAACCCAGGAGGAAAGAAAGATTGAGTGGACGTTGGCCGAGTTCGGAGTCGAACCTCGTGCCTGTTATTTGGCAGCACACAATGCCTTAACCACTAAGCTAGAAACATTTTTTTTTTTAAATTCAAAATACAAATAGAAAGAAATTAGTATTTATACTTTCCTTACAATTTCCATAACTATAGCAAATAGCAGTAAAATCTTTATTAATATTTTAAAAATCAATGTATAGTACTAAATTTTGAAATATGAATAATTTATTCTTATCAAATTGTACATTTAATTGTGTCTCTGCTATACATAACATGCAACTTTATACGCTTTTTTCAGCTGCATCAACTCTCATTACCCTTTAAATTACATTTTACTTAAAGGATATTTCCAAAACTTAATTTCAAACGAATTAAATAAAGTCCCAGTTTTAAGATCTTCTAACACCATGCTCCAAATTACTTCTTTTAATGAAATAAAACATCTTCATTATAAGAAATCCGAAAACACTACACGCAGTGTTTAAAAAGACTCGTGTAACAAAATTAACTTTGATTAAATCTGTATCAGTGGTGTTCAAAAACTTATTTTCCTGTTTTCTACCCATTTGTAATTACTTCACCTTCTTATTCACATCTGAAAAATAAAATAAAAAATAAAATCACACATACTCACCAGAATATTTTGTAAAAATGAATCTACAAGTAAATTAACTTTTTAACAAGATGACAGATTTATTTCCACGAGCGTTTTTACAATAAAGTATCTTAATCCGTTCGGGATATTTTTCTCCGGAGAATTTATACATTAAATGTGTAATTGAATTCTTTATAATCTTGTCGCATTAGATCTTTTCCACTAATAGTGGTGTCACTTCCAGCTGTATTATACAGCACTTAAAACAGGGTAGGAATAAGTTACTTAAAAACTAAGTAAGCATAATTGTATTAAAAAAGACTTGGGAATTGGAAGGTTTTAGTAAATCTGTTTAAAAGTTAATTTCCCATTATTTCCGCACCTGTCCGAAAATTTTGTCTTGATTTTACACCGTCAAAGACGTAAATTTAATTTATAATTTAGACTTGTTTAAAACCAAGAACTTTTTAGAATTCTTTTAAAAATTCAGAATTATATATATATATATTGTTAATTTTTCTCGGTAGTTCAGTAGTTTTGGGATTGGATGTATAGTGTGTGTTTTTGGTATTGTATATATATATATATATAAATATATTAATTTAAAAAAGATTGCTGGGCAACATATAACAATAATATGTTCCCGCACCATGTTGGTTAAGTCAAAGTACAGTTGCGTAATTTGTTATTTCTGTTTGTACAAATTCTTTTTTTATAAAACATAATTATGAGTGTAAAATTATAATAATTATATTTTCGAGTAAAATAGGAGTGGAAGTTCATACAAAAATTATTAAGTTGATTTTAAATATTAAATATATATTTAAAAAAAATTGTTTTATTGTAAAATGAATGTATAATGTTGAATATAGTTCGGATCTCAGATAACAACAATAACCAGACGCCATGGTGTCGTTTTATGACAAGCCAGTGGAAGGTGGTGTATAATTAGAAATCGCAAAGTAATAAAAGTGTTGGAATAAATTTATGACTTTAGACCACCCAAACTTTAAGGCATATAATAATATTAAAGTATATGTAAGGGGCTATTGCAGACTGTTAGCTAATAGGTCTATCTAAGGATAACGCAAAATCTTCTCACATCCAATAAGGGAGGACTATACAAATAGTTCCACCAACTTCCAAGAGTTGGTGTGCAAGAAGAAAAAGGTTTGAAAAAGGGAGTCTAAGAAAAGATGTCGAAGACGCAAGAACGATCCTGAAAGCCCATGTCATGCATCAATTGAGCCCTAGTAATGCCCAGGCCAGATGGACATATCGGAGAGAGCCTAAGCTAGCCTAATTGACCTTCCTGGTGTAAAAATAAAATGGATTGTCCTACTGCGGTCCGTAGCTATGCATCCCGCCATCCCGATTTCGCGCTCTGATGAGAAGATGAATCCGGATGATGTTTGGATATGATCCTTAGCATCGCGACAGCTCTGAATTTGATGAATAAAGGCCACCATCCCGTATATGATTCAAGGTATTACATTAAACTTTTTCTTTACCACTTTAATTATACGAGAAATTATAAATATCCTTTTATGATATTTTATGGTAGAGAGCAATCTGAGATCCAACAAAACCAATAATTAAATATAATTAAGGTATTTAAAAAATGAAAGAGAATTATTTTTCTTGAAAAAAAAAAAAATATATATAATAATAAGAGTAAATGAAAACATTTTTTTTTTTTTAAGATTAAATATACATGTAATAATGAGCAGCAAACAAAAGTGTTGCTTTCCTTTTTTTAAATTAATATAATGTGTATATGTATATAGTTGTGTTTAATGTAAATAAAATATTTAATCAGGTATTAAAAAGTTTCTGTAATTATTTAATTGATAAATGTTTAAGGTGTGTCAATTTATTTTTACAGCTTAAATTTAGTTTAATTCATAAGTGGAAGAGTTCGTTTAAATAAATCACAACGCAAACTCTTAATTTTATTTGTAATTAATTAAATTTAATAATTACAGTTTTACGCGGATTATAATTTAATTTTATTAATTATTCGCGTTGCTCTTCTACTAGAATTACGTAATTACGATCACTTATGTTATTTGAATTTATTTAAGGTATATAAAATTATATACCGGTTTACTATGAGGTTGCTAGGATGACTTGGACAAATTAACAATTTTGGGTGTAAATTAAATGGGAAATAAACAAGTATAATTATCTGTCCAGCAAAGATTAAATATTAAATCAAGACAAGATGATGTTTATTTTGCGTTTTCTTGTCCGGTTATTCAAAAATATCGAAATTAAATGTTACATTATTATAAAAAATTAAAGCATTAAATACATAAAAATTAAAATCACAAATGTTAAATGTATGCTAATTAATGGAAAATAGTGTAATATGAAATATTAACAGCAACAACATCAACAACAAAAATGCACTCAAAAATAAAAAAAGTATTATTATTATTAATTTACTTAAAAAAAAAAAATTAGATTTAAATAATCTATGTTCCAAATTGATTTTTGTTTTCTTTTTCTTTTACTTCTGTTTCTCAAAGTTCTAAATTTTAAGCTATTAAGAGTGCTGTCACTTACAGTTAAATATTTTTACATTTCAAATAAAATTTTATTTATTTTTCTTAAAAATTAAACTATAATTATTTTTATAAGATTTATAAGCTGGTAGGTTTTATCAAATCTGCTTAAAAATTAATTTCCTGTTATTTCCCAGATGTAGGGAAACTGTGTAGCGATTTTATTAATTTAAAAACTAAAGATGTAAAATTTATTTATCATATAAACTTGTGGAAGTTTAAAATATTTCTTAAAAGGTTTCATTTCAACTATGTTTAAATTATTGTTAGTTTCGAAAACTTTAATGTCTATATATTGTCTGACAAAGTAGGTTATATTAAAATTATTAAATATGAGTTAAAGTGATTAAGCAATTAAGCATGAAACGTCCAATTTGAAACTACCAAATCTAACGATTTTTTTATTCGGAAATTTCCAGGTCACACCAGAAATTTTTTAATAGTAATTTTATTTTATTTTACTCACTAAAATCTATCGCTTCAACAACTGAAAATAACTATTAAAATTTGCTAGAAAATGTGAAATTTCTCAAAAAAAAAAAAAAAAAATCCCACCAGATATGGCATTTTAAATTGACATTTCTTTACTTAATGACCTTATAGAAAAATAATTAACAATTAATTTACAAAATAAATATATAAAAAATTAAATAATCTTTCAGTAGATGTGTACCCCATCGTGAAAAACCAAAAGATACAGACCAAAAGATAATATTAAAGACCAATAAAAAGGTTCAATAAAAGTTAAAGCTATTATTATTTTTTTTATTTAAAAAAGATCAATCAATTTACAAAAATCCATACAAAATTTAGAATCATTAATTTTTCAACCTAAAAATTTAAATTTAAAAATAAGTTGTACAAATTGACATTTGTTTCCAATTTCATTTTTCCTCTGTTTTTAAAACTTTAAATTTAAAATATTAATAATACTACCACTTATAGCTACATTCTAGTATATTCAGTATGATACATAAAATAAAATTAGAGTTACCACTATTTAAAAATTAAGCTATTGATTGAGAAGATTTATGTCATCTATTAGATGCGGTTACTTATTAAATAAATCCTCTGCTTATTAAATAAATAAAGAATAATACGCACATGATACTGATGACTTAAAGAAAAACAAAAGATAGTTAAAACTGCATAAATTTATTTAGAATGTTAACATTTATATACAGAAAAGAGAATTAAGAAAGAAAGCAAACGCTTTCTCAGAACTAAATCAGCGCATTTGCTACAAACAATTATGGAATAGTAAACTAAATTTTTTTGATTAAATAAAATTTTGGGTTGAAAGAATGTTTATCTTAGACCAGACTCCGTAATAATTGAGAGATGTTAGCATTTTTAAAAATCTATAATTATATTAAAAAGATTTAGAAATAAGGATACTTTATTTTCTTATTATTATTTCCACACCTGTCCGAAACCCTAAAATGCTCATTGCGCATGCTCAGACCAGCCGAAATAGGATTTAAGAATTCAGCTTTGCGCTTTAAATACAGTTGGACCTCGTTATCCCGACACCCGATTTCCACGTCACTCCGCTTATCACGTCAGTTTTTCAAAGTCCCGATTCTCTATATAGAATTTTAATGTAAATAAACTCCGCATTTTACGTCGTTGAATAATTTTCGACTCCGGATATCCCGACGGTTTAGGAAAATTGTCCATTTTTCATAATCCATCTTACAAGCACGGAAATTAAGCGGTAAGAAATGTCTTAACCAAACTTTTCACAAAAGTGTCTAAAATACTCATTGAGATGAATGAGAAATTTTACTTCAATCCTTTATCTGAATAAATAAACCCACACACTATGAATGACCCATTTAAACTCCAGATAGATATTTCAGTCTACTCGCGGTCTTTTTATTCTGGTCAGGCGGCGCTTACTTGTCGTTACATGGCGTTTTTCATCCAACTAAAACCGAAGCATTACATTGCATTGAAACGATCAGAAATTATCTAACATCCATTTTAGAAACAACGAATATTGATTACAATTCACTGCATAATATTGAAAAAAGAAATAGAAAAAACAACTGTAGCACATCAAGGAATAAGCAAACGTTAATTCATCAATATTCCATGTAACAATAAAAAATGTCATCATAAATCTGATTTTTATTATTTTCAATTTTGTTTTTGTGTTTATTTTGTTTAATAATAATGCTTTATTGCTTAAACTGCAAGAACCGTTATGAATTTAAAATTGTCTTAAATTAATTAAAAATACAGCTTATTATAAACACATTTTTCTCCAACTCCGGTTACCGCGACACTCCGCTTATGACGACATCTTTTTCTGGTTATTAGAGTGTCGGGATAACGAGGTTTGATTGTATATAGATTACACTATAAAAATATGCAATTCATAATGAGCTATTTAAACAGGGGTCTGTCCAGACTTTTTCTCCAGTTTCCTGTTTTGGAGAAATTGTGAACAGCTTTTTACATTTGTGAAAAATCTAATCATAACATTGTGAATTTGAAATGGTCGTTATATTCAGGTTCTTGTTTATACATTTTTAAGAAGATATATGTATGTACTGTACAGTCGTGGAAAAAAAAAAAAGTAAACACCCCCTACTAACTCCTCAACAAATTATCGTAAAAGAAAGTTACTGGTACCAAACGATTGGAAATAAAGTCTACTTTTAAATGACGTATATAAAATTTGCTTAGGGGGCCGTCTTCATGTTAAAACGAATCCAAACTTCATTTTTTCAATAGCAATACCCAATTTTAACGAGATATTTCAAATCTTTGGTTCAAAATATGCGGGTACACGACATTTCGGTCCCGACACTTCGGTCCCGCCATTTCGGTCCCGCCGTTTCGGTCCTGAGACATTTCGGCCCCAAGACATTTCGGTCCCGAGACATTTCGGTCCTTGGCCATTTCGGTCCCGAGACATTTCGCCCCCTGGCCATTTCGGTCCCGAGACATTTCGGTCCCTGGCCATTTTGGTTCCGAGACATTTCGGTCCCTAGACATTTCGGTCTCTGGCCATTTCGGTCCCAGGTCATTTCGGTCCTTGGCCATTTCGGTCCTTGGCCATTTCGGTCCTTAACCATTTCGGTCCCTTGCAATTTTGGTGCTCACCACCTTATAACTCGGATTCTAATTGTCGCGGGCCCGATAAACGCTGCAATTTGAACATTATTTAGGCCCTTTTAAAAAATATCCCCCGTCCTTCAAATTTTATAAAAAGCTGAATATAACAATCCGATAAATTTAAACTTTTATAACTCGTGATTATGAAATCACAGCGAGCTGAAAATTTGTTTTATTGTACAATGCGATATAATTTTACAGGAGACATTGTCTTTTTTTAAAACTATTATTATTTAACAGAATGGATTTTTAAGTTTTATTATTTATTATTATTATTAGGTATTTTATATATACTATAATCTACCATAAATGTTTTTTGGTTGTTTTCATACAGTTTTAGAACATTTAAATTATCATTAATTAAATAATTAAACTGTGATTTTTGTCTTCTTCCAATTAGATTAATCATAAATGTCTTCAATAATTCAATTAGACACTTATAAGCTTTTATATGCAAATGTTTCCTCAAATCACCCCTCTACAACCTCTCCTTTAATAATTCAGAAATGAGATATATTTATTGAAACACAAATTTAATTTTTCTTATTATTTTTATAATACAAAGTTGCATCTTATAAATTTGTTTTCATAAGTTACTTTACCATCATAAACATTGGGAAAACAATAGTGATTTGGTAATTAGGCGTGCTGCTATGAAAAATATTTTTTTTTCAGAAAACTCCACCCACCACTTCATTTTTTTTAAAAATAATTATTGCTTGCAATTTTTTAAGTATTCTCACCCTTTGAAGACGATTTTTGAAAGCTAATTTTATTGAATCTGGGCCTATTTCTTTGTCATAAGATTATTATTTTTAATTTAATATAATAATGTAACTATTATTTTAATTAATTTTATTTGTAAATTTTAACTGACAAAACTAAGCTTTTTTATATTTGTCTTTTATTTATTTATTTTTTATACTACCCTTTTCCTCCCACTTTCCCAGAAAAATAATAATATATTTTTATTTTACTTTTATTAATAATTATATTAATAGTTTTACATTTCGGTAACTTTAAATATAAAAATAAACAGGTAAAGGATAAATTTCAGTTTATAACTACTATAAAATATAATGGTAAATTGAATATAAAAAATATTATGTATCGATTTTATTTTAAAGTAGAAATTTGTAATGTATATTAATAATGTTATTAATTTAATAAATTAAGGATACATTAAATTTAAAAAATATGTATTTAATAAAATATCAATTTAATTTTTATACTAAAATTACTAACAGTTTTGAGAATTAATTAATAGCAATTATTCATCATTTAAAGCTTTCATTCAAAATTTCTGATTTATTATTTTCAAAAAAATAAAATAGAAATTTTTTGAAAAATCAGCCAAAAACATAAAGTCTAAGTAATAATTAACTAATTAAACATAATAATAATAACAATAATAATAATGCAACATTGTACAAATACATAAAAATAATTTTTAAGAGTGTTAGGTGACATTATTGTCCAGATGCAGATTTTAATTTTTTTTTTTCTTTTTTTTTTTTTTAAAGCACAGTTATAGTTTACAATTCGCAAAAAGCAAGATATTAATTAATTATAATTAAAGAGCAAGAAAAATATTATAAATTAACTAATAAATAAATAAACAACAATATTTTTATTTAACAATTTAACTATGAATGTTTTCAATTTTTCTAAGATGATATTAACCAATTAATAAAATACAGTATGATATTAATGAAATAGCAAATCATAACCCGGTGCCGGGATTTTTTAAAACTTTTTTATGGTGGTGTTAGTATATTATTTGAAATACTAATAAAGTAGCGTCTAAATACTATTATCCCCTTCTTAACGAAAATTCTGCATGCCAATCAATTGTGAACGCCCGTCTTAACAGTTTGTAATCTTTATACAAATGTCAGGTGCAAATCCCCTTTCCATACAATAGCCTTTTCGCTCCCGAGTTCAACCGTGGACCGGACCTCCCACATAATTACTTTCATTCTTTGAAGAAATATGAATGTTTTGAAAAGAACAGCATTTCTCGATGTTTTTTATACTTTTCACCCTGTTATCTTGATTTCAGGAGTAACTGAAATGCCATTCTACATAAATTTAGAATATGTGCAGAAACTTTGAATATGTGCAGTGCATGGGCATTTGCATATGAAAATTAAAGCTCGACTTATAAATGTTTTTAAATTGTCTGGACTTTATATTTATTATAGGCTAAAATATGAGGATCTTCTATAAAGAATCCACAGAACTCCCCTTTCCACCCACTCCTAAAAACAATTTTTCTACCATATGAAATTTGCATGGGGTGCTACAATTTGTATCCGAGTTATAAGTGTTTGCGGTTTTCGGGGCCTTATATTCGGATTATACTAAAATTTCGAGAGTTCAGTTAAAAAATTCAATAATATCCATCCTTTTATAAAGATTACGTTTACCATACAAAATATGAGTGTTTTTCGATAATTATAGATCGAGTTATAAATGTTTTAATTTATCAAGACCTTATACTTATGATACACTAAAATATAGAAAAGTCAACAGAGCCCCCCCCCCCCACCCCTCCGTTTTTTTAAAACGATTACGATTATCATACGAAATTTGTGTGGGCTGCGACAAGTTTGATCTGTGTTATAAGTGTTTGCGTTTTCAAGTCCTTATATTCGGGTTATACTAAAATTTAGGGCGTTCAGTTAAAAAATCCGATAATGTCCCTCCTTTTATAAATATTACGTTTACCGTACAAAATATGAATGTTTTGCGATAATTATAGATCGAGTTATAAATGTTTTAATTTATCAGGACCTTATATTTAAGATACACTAAAATATAGAAAAAGTCAACAGAGCCCCCCCCCCCCCCCTGCTTTTTAAAACTCTTGCGATTGTCATACGAAATTTGTGTGAGCTGCGACAATTTTGATCCGTGTTATAAGTGTTTGCGTTTTCGAGTCCTTATATTCGGGTTATACTAAAATTTAGGGAGTTCAGTTAAAAAATCCGATAATGTCCCTCCTTTTATAAAGATTACGTTTACGATACAAAATATGAGTGTTTTGCGATAGTTTAATTAGCGAGTTATAAATGTTTTAATTTATCAGGACCTTATACTTATAATAAACTAAACTATAGAAAATGTCAGTCGGGACCGAAACGTCCTGCTTCCAAAATATGCCTAGATACCAAATTTCAAGTCATTTGAATGATAAGTTTTTTAATTATAAACATTCAAAATTTAGTGCTTTTAATGTTAAATTACATTTTCATATTTTTATTTATATCTTCTGAAATTATGCTCCTAATGTGCTAATTTTTTTGTGTAGCAATAATACTAATATATCCAAATATAAATACGCTGAATTTGCAATTTTTATAAATTTATGATATGAATTATGAATAATGAAAGTAATATTCGAAAAATTTATGAATTGCAACCTACAATTTTTTTTGAAGGATTTAGATTTATTAAGTCCTGCTATATGGAAATCCGAAATTTCACATTTTTCTTCCAGTTTTCAAATTATGCTTAAAAAACGGCAAAATGATGGTTTAAGGGGCCGTCTATGATAGAAATGACTAGATATTTTGAAATTTCTTCTGCTATTCTGTAATCTAGCAGGCTTCATTGATCGGTTGTGTGGCGCTTAAGGTGTCTTGATCAAGAAGGGAGCTCTCTCGGTTAACAATCGAGTACCGAACTTCAATTTGGATGCAGCCCTTAAAATACGCTCGTTTTAAAATAATTAATTTCTCGGAAACTTATGGTACGAATTGCATAAAAATTTGTTTTTAGGCTAATTGAAGGGTGTAGAGTTTCATGTATGCTGTCAGAATTGTGTACCGCTATTGAAAAATACAAAGTTATGGTTCGTTTTAATATGTAGATGGCCCCGTAAGCAAATTTTATATACGTCATTTAAAAGTAGACTTTATTTCCAATCGTTCGGTACCAGTCACTTTCTTCTACGATAATTTGTTGGGGAGTTAGTAGGGGGTGTTTACTTTATTTATTTTTTTTTTTCCACGACTGTACAATACACATATTTTCTTTACGTAGGTAAAACTGACAGATCAGATTTTATTTTAAATGATTAAATTTGTCAAAGTTCAGATTAGAGATGGAAAATTTTTGTGAAAGGCCTATTTTTAAGATAAAGAATTTTGTGAAGAGTCCTGTTTTAAGGTTTTGTGAAGGGTCCTTTTTTGAGATAAATTTTTTCGTGAAGGGTCCTGTTTTGAAATGAAAATTTTTGTGAAGGGTCCTTTTTTGAGATAAATTTTTTTCGTGAAGGGTCCTGTTTTGAAATGAAAATTTTTGTGAAGGGTCCTTTTTTGAGATAAATTTTTTCGTGAAGGGTCCTGTTTTGAAATGAAAATTTTTGTGAAGGGTCCTTTTTTGAGATAAATTTTCTCGTGAAGGGTCCTGTTTTGAAATGAAAATTTTTGTGAAGGGTCCTTTAAAGGACCCAATTTCTTGCTAAACAGTTCCCTGTTATATGAGCCAAATTGAGATGCTATTTTACACCAAGCACAAATTTCGATTAGTGAAATGCGTGTCAAACACAAAAAGTATCTCCTATGAGTTAAAATAAATAAATAAATAAATAAAATGAATTCATATCACGCGTCATGCATAGATTATAAAACTCTTTCCAACATTTCCAGATGACTGCAACATTCAAGTTGATGAAATTAAAAAACTGAAAAGCCACGTTCAGAATTTAGCATCCACAGACGGAAACATACCCAGTTCTTTGCGTTTCCTGTATATGAATTTATTTAGGTTTAAACATATCTTAGTATACTAAATATAGTTCAGCTGGAAAATGCATAACTTTATTAAAAATTTCCTTAACCCCTTGGGGACGAGCGACCGGTATACGCGCTGCGTAAGGTGCTCAGAATCCGTGATCATTCTCACCAGTAAATTTTTATTGTAAATTTTGTCTTATTTAATCCGAGCCTTTTTCCGATTCAATTAGGTAAAAATTTCTGTTTTCAAAAACCGGTGATAAAAGATTAAAAATTCTGTAAAAAACGCTCGTCCCGAAGGGGTTAAGCAAGTCTCTCTCATACACAGCAATACTTACGAATTCTTTTGTGTAGCGCTGTATATGATCTATAAAATTTATACACTACATCACTGTTAAAAATTTCTGTAAAAACATGGAAAAGAACGAGACTCTCTGTAAATTTACACTAGTTCTCTGTTAAATGCATTAGATTGAGTTTCTCGGTCATCGTTTTACAGACATTTCCCTTTTCTTATAGCACACATATAGCCCCTATAGGGATTCCCATGTCTTTATTTAAAGATACTTGCATAACTGCCAACCTTTACGCTTTTTTCATACCACTAAAATTTTATAGAAAATATTATCTCATTCAATCGTCGAAATCTCATGATTAAAGAAGGCGAAAATCTCCTTAAAATTTTAGTGGTAGCCAAAAAGCGTAAAGGTTGGTAGCTATGTATTTGTATCTTTGTTATTACCTGTAATTCAAAATACACACTTTTAAAATTCTTTTACAATTTTATTAGAAATATTAAATAAGAAAATTTGGTTTGAAAACTGTTTTATTAAAAATAAGAATATTTTAGAAAGGGAAGATTCGTCTCTACGGGAGTTAGCGGGGATTTTTATCGACAATCACTTTGCAGTTGTTTTATTCACAATATGCATGAAACTTGGTAATATTAAAAGTAAAAGTATTTCCTCGGTAGACATCCTTTGCATACCGCAGTAACAATAACAACTCCTACAGAACAGTCAGTAAGGTGTTCGTCCGCAACCCAGAAGACTCGGGTTCAAATCACGGTCCAGCTATAAATAAATTTTGTAAACATTTAGAGGTACAGCAATTCAAAATCGTTCGAAAAATTCTAATTCTTCGAATTAAAAAATTCATTAGTCTCTGAAAATAAATTAAATTATTATCATTAAAAATAAACTATATGTATTTACAGTCTACTATGAATTTACCGAGTAATTTTTCTGTTATTTAACAGAATCTCTGTTTTTCTAATCTCTGTAATTTTACATAAGACTTAAGATAATGTATTACCAGAAGATTCTCTATAATTTCACCGAAATTTTTTTAACAGTGCACGTAGTACGCAAAAAATTATTTAAATTAAAAAACGTATACCACAACTGAAAATGCACTTGTAGCATTTATCGCTCGTACGCAATACTGTAAACGAATTCTTTTGTGTGACACTGTAAATTAATGTTAAATGATTTCCAGTCTATATTCTACAGGAAGCATGTTTTAATGAACGTCAGAAATGCATATAAATTTCCTCATGCTTGAAAACACCATTAAAATGTATAAATACAGCAAGCGAATTTTCCCTTAAACAATGATGTAACGAGATTCTTTTGAGAGTCCCTGTAAACGCACTATAAATGCTACACACTTCATTTTCAATAACGAACATGCCATAGTGAATTTCAATAACATACAGGGTGATTCTAAATTCATGGTACAAACTTTAAAGGTTGGTAAGACACTGTAACGAACATTTATTGTATAGGAATGTATGGGCGCAAGTGACGCCTTGAGATACAAACACCAGAGGGCCAACTTGGCCCCTTTTTTTATTTCAAAATTTCTCATTCTTACCAGAAAATTCCTATACTGTTCTTTTCTTTATTTAAGACAAACATTTCATGATTACGTAAAGAAAAAATTCTTCTTTGAAAATTTCCGGTATGAACTTGGAATTTTTGAATAATAATAATAATAATAATAAATAAAAAAAACCCCTCAAAACTGGCAAATCTGTCAAACACAGGAAATACATGAAAATAAATAGAAATGGAGTTATTTGCGTTTTTTTTTAATTAAAAAATTTCGATTTCATACTGGAAATTTTCAAAGAAGAATTTTTTCTTTAAGTAATCGTGAGATGTCTGTCTTAAATAAAGAAGAGAAATAGTATAGGAATTCTTTGGTATGAATGAGAAATTTTGAAAAAAACTGACTGAAAAAAAAAAAAAAAAAAAAAAAAAAACTGAGATTCTATTGGTAATCTAGACGCCAGTACTATTTCCGTAGTTTTACGTAAATTTTTCCCCATAAATTACAGAAAAAATTTCGTTTTTAATCAGAAAAACGGAAACGTATCTGTAATTTATGGGTAAAAATTCCCGTAAAAATACGGAAATAGTACTGGCGTCTAGATTGCCAGTAGAATCTCCGTTTTTTTTAAAGTGTGGAGCACGGACAGACAGACAAACCAAATTCATAAACACACTGTTCAACTATGTTGGAAAGCGTTAAAAAGCACATATGTATAAATTTTAAATATTTATTTTCAGATAGATACTGTTAAAAAAAATTTACTGTTACGAAAAATACATATTTGACATTTCAATTTGAGTGCATTTGGTATTTTGACGAGATTAGATGAAACAATTTCCACGATCTTTTTCTTCTATATGTTTTGTAACAATTATTAATAGAATTATTTGTTTTAATCTTCGAATCCTTTTTTAGAATATCTTATGATCTCCTTGTTTGATCCATATGTTGAACTATGTATACATTTTAATGTCTGATATATCTGATTGAAAATAATTCTTTATAATGTGCACAATCTGCAAAAATCTATTCAAAATTAAATCTGATAAAAACGTCGAAGAATAAAAACATTACTTGTGTTTTTTTTTTTTTTCTTTGAGAGTTTTGAGAATTTGAAGATGTTTTTTGCTCCACTGAATTTGAATATCACAAATTTAAATAAGAAAAAAGAAAAAAAGGAAAAGAAAAATTTCCCTTTTCTATTTTTTCCTCATTCGAATTTGTATATGAAATCAATGCAAAAACCCTTGACGGGTTAAAAGTTTCTGACGCAGCACTTTATCTTATGCTCTAAGAATTTTAAATATGGAACTTAAAAATACTGATATCAAATTTTGAGTGACGTTATGCTATTTCTTAAAAAATATATTTGTATTTATTTCACCATTTTATTTTTGTTTTATTTATAATCGCATGTGCAAAAGTTATGTTCAACATGAAAAGCTGCATAAAATTTTATTCGCTGTTGCTTTATCATTTACATCTCTCATAAATTCAAAATATGTGTTTTAAAAGATATGATATAAAATTTAAGTGACGCCTTGATGTGACTTTAAAAGGTTTGTTTTTTAAAATTCAATTTAAATTATTTTTGACTTGGTTAAAATATTTTTTTTACATCTACACAATACTTTTAATTTTCCAATTCACTGTTAAATATATCACTTTCATTGAATCTATGCTATGCATTGAAATGTATTTATTTCAATAAATTGATTTATCTTTTGTGTCACGCTATTCAAAATTGTGAGTAAGATTTATGTAAATGGTTTATTATTATTACATCACATCCCTTTTATTATTTAAAAAACGTTCTATATATTTTTTTAAAAGAGATGTTAAATTCGCAAGCACGGCGAGTTTTTACACACAGTTTCTATTAACCGAGATTTCCGATTCCGATTTACTAACAGTCCCAATTAGCTCGGATAATCGAGGCTGCTCTGTATAATTAAAAAATCAATGGCGATCTTACTGTAAACGGGTTTCCCTTTTACTGAGGGATTTCAAAACCGAATCAGCTGATGTTAGTTGCTGTTTCCTGCTTGATTAAATAAGATTAGTTAAACATTTGAAAATTACCAAATATAAAAGGAACTAAGTCAACAGAGTCTTTGCTTTATGGTATTTTTTAACAACGCTATAAGAAAATGATTTTAAATAAGAGATTTTAAATGTAACGTTTTAAATCTGACATAATTTTCACCAAACTTTCCTTTCTCTTTGTAACATTCAACTGAAAATATTTTTATTATTAGAAAGGTAATATTATTATTTGCGCTACCTTAAAATTAGCAACTATAGTTAAAAATATCATCTCGAAATTTGAAATAAATCTCTCATATAAATATATTTTTTAATTTACACTGTTTTGCAATATGTTTTGCAATGTGTTTTGTAAACTGTTTTGGCCACTTTGGCCAATATGACGTAATTTCCCCCATTTATGACTTTTAACACATATCAATGAATTTATTATTTAAAAATTTTCTTTTTCTTTTAATATTCACGTGTAAATATAATTTTTATGACGTAATTTTCAATGTTTTCCTTCTTTTAATGCGTAATCATTTAATTCTAATTTGAAAATAATTGATTATTTTATAATTTTCTTTCATTTTAAGTAAGCATGTGTAAAAACAATTTTTATGACGTAATGTTTAATATTTTCCTGCTTTTAACACGTTATCATTTAATTCTAATTTAAAAGGATTTTTTTCTGTTTATAATAGTCACGTGTGAATAAATTTTTAATTTAAAGGATATATTATTCTTTGCGCTGTTTTAACATTTGGCAACAATTTAAAAGAACCTTTTCTAAAATATGTAAAAAATATCTCTGGAAATTCTGAAAATTTTAATTTAAAATTGAAATAAACCGTCAAAAAATTAGGCAAGTTAAGAATAATAAATGCACTCTGCAAACTTCGAGTTTCTATTGAATGATTAAATTGAATGAAAATGATTAAATTCCCATGTATATTTTTTTTCCTATGAGACTTTTTTAATGAGACAATTTTATCCAGATTTAACATTAAATATCTCTTAAAATAATTCTTCGATTTAAAAACTGTCTACTTCAACATTTTTATCAAACATTTCTCTATAATACTACGCAATTGCGTCAAAAGATGGCGACACCAGAATTCTGATATGCTTATTATGTAAACTGTAAATATTGCAAAGAATTGTCTCGGGGTTATCAAACTTCATTGATATTTATAAATAAAACATTTCAACTAAATTATTTATTATAAAAGAATTATTACATCACAATAGCTTTTATGCAAGGAAAATAATAATTATAATAATAATAATATTATGGATGTCAGTGATTATATATTGATTGACCGTCATAATAATAAAAAATGATATTATAAAAAGAAGAGCTGAAATGAATTATTTTTTTACGTTTCTGATCGTGTGATTTATATTCAAATAATAATTATTAATGTATATTTTTTGTAAAGTGATTGAAATTAAATATATTTATAAAATTTATGGTAATATTTTTATTGTTGAAAAATTGCCAAGAAATAATCATCATCAAATTGGCGTCATTATAATTGTAATTTTATTTAACTTAATAGCAATTAAAAAAATTACAAAGGAACTGAGAATAATGGTCAACTATCAGACTTAAAAAAAAAAAAAAAAAAAAAACACATTCACATGTGAAAACACGTAGCAGTGAGTATCGAACTGCCTATCTTAAGGTCAGTAAACGATGGCCCTTAGCCACTCAGCCAGTGGGAAGACAAAATTTTTCTCCCCAAAAGTGGTTAAAAAGAAAGCGTGTGTATGAATACAGTGTCATGCATTTTCGGTGAAATTTCCATAGAATGGCGAAGAAATATAGTCCGATTTTTCATGCGCATTATAAAACGAACAAGAGTCTTGCTGGAAACAAGTAAATTGTTATTTGGTTCATCTGAAACATATTTATTTGATTTTTAAAAAATCGCCCGTGTCATTTTCGAGAGAAAAAAAAATCGAATTATTTAACGAACGAGAGTTTTCCCAGAAAAAAGAAAAGTGTTATTCACCTCGCCTTAATCACATTTATATTATGTATCAATTTAAAAATAATCGTTAGAACCGTTTTCGAGATTTTCAAATTAGGAACTTCCTCGATATTATACCAACGTTTTCACTTTAAAAATGGCTATTTAGATCTCAAAATATACTGCACGTAGAAATGCAAAAATTTCAGTATACGATTAGACTGCAGATATAAGACTGTTCTAGAAAATTCAGAACAATAAGACATATATCTGCTGAGTTATTAAAAGGCGGCTTTTCGCGTTTTCTTTGATGTCGAGTTAGCTGTATATATGAGTTCCGCCATCTACGAATTCTATGATACGATACGATACGATTTTAACGATACGATACGATACGATTTTAGGCTTAAGGCTGCGTCACTCGAAATACTACCGTCTTCCATGATCCGGGTTTGTATTTGGACTGTGCGAAACCTGGTCGATTACGGGAAGTAGGTTATGGCAAATTCCCATGTTATTAATTAACTTTGGATTTATGACTTTTGAAATTCATACTTGAAATATGATACATTTAAGAAAGGGATTTTTAAAAATATTTAGAACATTTTCCTCTCATTTCATTTTTTAAATTTCGAATTTTTTAAAAGTCGTTTTTAACCCTTTATGTACTGAATTATGAAGTCATGAAAATTTTATCTTCTAAAGCATTTTTCTTGAATTGTTTAAACTACATTAGAAGATTTACATAATCATTTAATAAAATTTAGAAGGATTTTAGAAGGATTGAAGGATTTAGAAGGATTCATTAAATTTGAATTTATAGGGATTTTGTGCAATATTTATAACCCCACTCAAATCTTTTATTTTAAGCTCTTACAATATAAACATAGAAATATTTCCGAATTGAAAAATCCCCCCCCCCCCCCCAAGCCAAGAAAGCTGAAAAGATGCAAAGGCAAAAGAAATCATCCTTTTAAAAATATTTTTGTTTTGTGTAACCTATAATACTTTTGGAACAAGATAAATTAATGTATCTATAACTCATCTGTGTTCCTACTAATCGATGTATTAAATGAATTTTATAACAAGTTATTTTAATGGTACTTATAAGTACCGTCAGTAAATAAAGAGTTAAAGAGAATTTGCATTTTAAGGCTGCTAGTCACGCAGCTTCCGAATTTTCCTCACTAATGTTAAGTTTATGGACGTTTGATGCATTCGTATATTTAAAATATCTCCTCTCGAAATTAACATTTATAACTTCTTTTTCCTGTGTACTCTTCTTAAAGGACGTCTCTTTTTTTCTTAGTTTTCAAAATGTTTTTAAAATATATACTTAATTTTATATGAAGTGTTAAAATCTTACTCACAGTTCGTCAGCATTTAACACATAAAATATTAAGTTAAGCGTACATATTAGGAATATTTTGAGAACTATGAAAAAAAAAAAAAAAAACATCTTTTAAGAAGAGTTAAAAGAAAAAAGTAGTGAAAAATATTAATTTCCTTAGGGGATATTTTAAATATAGGAATGCATTCTAGTAAGGGGAATTTGGAAGCTGTCTGACTAGCAGCCTTTAAAGTAACCACGATGCCAATTTTTCAGTTTGTACCCCTAACAGTGCCATAGAAATCGTAATTTTAGTACATATTTTGTTCCTTCAGCCTTTTACATGTCGAACCTTTAGAAACTGTTCTGTGTAAGTATCTAAGTCTTAAAATTAACAGACAAGTCAAATTTCAAGTTTTTAGCCCTAATAGTTCTAGATAAATCATATTTTATAACGTTCTTAGAACATTTTCCGCTCATTTCACCCTTTTAAATTTTAAACTTTTTAGAAACCGTTCATAGCGAGGATTAACATCTTAAAAGTAACCACCATACGAAACTTCAAGTTTCTAGCCGCAACGGTATCACAAAAATTGAAATTTTAGAACATTTTTTGCACCTGTTTAGAACGTCTTTTGCGCCATTTGCGGCTGTCTGTCTGCGGCTTATACTGTCATAAAATATAACCTATGTTGTAGCAGAGATGGTCACCAGGATTTTACCACCTTTAATTTTGAAATCGGCTCGATAGTCCCAACATCCTACAAACACATCCTACAAACAAACACACAGGCAATCACGTTACCTTTTCATAATATTAGCGTATATTTATGAAAATGAGCCGTTTGTCCTTAAGAATATTGTAATAAGTATAACAATTTTATAAATGGAATAATTAATTACACTGTAAAAAAAAATAATGCCATTTTTCCGGTAGGAATCGGAAAAATAGTTGCCCTTATCGTACCGAAATAATTTCCAACCCAGCTCGGAATAAAATCCGTAAAATACCATTTTTCTGACTATTTCCTTATTTTTACGGATTTTATTCCGAGCTGGGTCGGAAATTACTCCGGTACGATAAGGGCAACTATTTTTTCAAATCCTACCGGAAAACTGGCATTTTTTTTTTTTTTTTTTTTTTTTTTTTTAACAGTTTATGGATGGATTTAAATGACAATCAGTTTCATCTATATATCTGCGTATTCAGTGATCTAAATTCAGATAGCTTTAATAACATTCATTCTGATTCGTCTATCTCCGTAACCAATAATAATTACATATAGCATGGCAGTATTTCAAAATTTATTTTGTCTTACATCTGTATATACGGGAAACACCTACATTATAAAAGAAATCCGACCAAGTTTCCTGTAGGAGACGGAAAAGTAGTTGCCCTTATCATACCGGAAAATTTTCCGACCCAGCCCGGAATAAAATCCGTAAAAAAAGGAAATAGTAAATAAAATGGTATTTTTCGGATTTTATTCCGAGCGATTTTTTTTACAGTGTATGCATACATTAAACAAACTTGTCTTAAATGTTTTTAAGAAATTTCTAAATGTAAAACTAAGTACTGTTGAAGCATACATGTTATTAATGAATTATATATCTCGCAAGAAACATTCTAGCGTGAACACAACCCACAGAAAGAAAATTAGAGTCATCCCGACCCCAAAAAAGAAAAGTAGAGACAACTCAACCCGATTCAGGATTTTATTAAACGATCCTGATGTGTCGCGATTCAGAGGTTTTACTATGTTTGACTATAAAATAATAACGTCCATTTTTCTATATAAAAGATAAGACTGGTATTAGAAATATAATTATAGATAATTTTGCTTTAATTGCATTAAAAAATTAATTAATTTCCTTTCATTTCGGGTTGAAATATGCCGGGTTTGGGTCGCTGAAAATTAGTTTTTTGGGTTGCGGATCGATGAAAATTATTTTGTTGGGTTCGGGTCAGTTGCGGATTGACTTCAAATGGAATTTGCGGTCTCGGGTCGTCCCCGGCCTGTACAGGACTCTAGCCCTTTTTAATGCACACAATGTACACAAAAATATTTAAAATTTAGCCGGATAAAAACATCAAAGAATAAAAACATTGCTTGTAATTTTTCATTTCCTTCGAGAGTTATGAGCATTTGAAGACTTTTTTGCTCAACTGGATTTGAATATCATAAATTCAAATAATAAGAAAGAAAGTATAAAAGTAAAAACAAAAAATATTTTTTAAAGCACTCTTTCATAAACTTTCAATCCTCATCTTAAAAATCACGCCTAATTTTTTGGCTAAGCAATTCATGTTTTTCCACAAAAATTTACTTTACAATACATTAACCCTTTATCTACTGACGGTACTTATAAGTACAACTAAAATAACTTGTTATGAAATCCATACAATACATCGATTAGTTGTAATACAGTTTAGAATGAATTATAGATACATTACTTTATCTTGTTCCAAAAGCATTATTGGTTACACAAAACAAAAATATTTTTAAAAGGATGATTTATTTTGCCTCTGAACCTTTTGGCGTTGAGGGGAGGGGGCGTTGAATTTTTCAATTCGGAAATATTTCCATATTTCTATTGTAAGAATATTATATTTGTACCTTTCTTAATTCTGCAAAATGCTAAGAAAATATTTAAAATAAAAGATTTGAGTGGGGTTATAAATATTGCACAAAATCCCTATAAATTCAAATTTAATTAATCCTTCTAAATCCTTCAATACTTCTAAAATCCTTCTAAAATTTATTAAATGATTATATAAATCTACGAATGTAGTTTAAACAATTCACGAAAAATGCTTTAGAAGATAAAATTTTAAGGAATTCATAATTCAGTACATAAAGGGTTAATCTGGCGTGAGCACTGAACTCGATTGTGAAAAATTCACTGTTTTTTTACGTTTGGTAGAAAGCTCAAGCAAATAAATTTATTAAAAAATATATAATTTTAGTTCTGTTTATTTTTTAAAAAAGGGAGCAGGAAATAAAAAATGAAAATATTTAAACTATCTTTTTAGGATTTCTAAATTGATATCTCAATCTATAATCGTAAATTAATTTATATTTAACTATTAATTGCTAAAAGCGTTTTCTTTTTTAAATACTACACTCTTCATTTTTTATTTATGATTTATTTTCTAGTTTTTAGCGTTTCAGTATTGCAGTTGCACAACGCTTTGGCAATGAATGGCGAATCATGAAATCCATTGTTTTTTCAATTCCCATACAACTGTACGAGTTACAAAGAATATTTAGCGATTTATCAGCTGTGGCGGACTAATTAAAAATGCCTTAAAATTAATGTACTAATTTATAATTAAGTTGTGAAAAATTTTTGTAATTAAGTTAATTTATAATTAAGTTGTATATTGTGTTATCGTCAAAAACACACCTATGTATCTAATTTTTATAATTCTATCATAATGGGAAGTGGATTAAAAATCGATTACAACCTTTACTTACAAAAACAAGGTTGAGTTAAATAAAAAAGTATAAGAAAGAACACATTTTTTCTTTCGTTATTTACTGATTGATTTTAAATAGAAATTATTAAATTATGAAAGAGTTGTTTGTTTTAGCCTGTAATTTTTTCTTGCGTTATTTTCTTACCTCCCCATTCGATACATATCTTTCAAATAGCGAACACATTTAATACCTCATAGCTGATTGAAAATAACTCTTTGCAATGCACACAATCTACGCAAAAAGATTCAAAATTAAATCGGATCAAAACGTCGAAGAATAAAAATATTGCTAGTAATTTTTCATTTTTTTCGAGAATTAAGAGAATTCGAAGATTTTTTTGCTCTATTGAATTTGAATATTAAGAATTCAAATAACAAGAAAAAAAAGTTAAAAAGAAAAGTATGTTTCTCCACAACATTGATATGCATAGGCATGTATTCAACGATCTTAAGCTATGTTTTTTATTAAATTTCTAAATTTAAAACTAAATACTACTCACAGAAGAAAAAATATCAATATTATTTTTAAGGTGATGATAAAAAATGTAGACAGGGTAAAAATACATGTCACTGAATTCGAAGACTTTTTTCTCTAGTAAATTTGAATATGACAAATTCAAATAATAAAAAAAGAAGAAAAACTTTTTTTTTCGGAATAGCGTTGCTGTTACGAAACCTGTTCGATTAAGGGATGTAGGTATTTGATACTTTTTAGAAAATTAGTCGTTTAGTAACTTTTGTATTTTAAGATATTATAGTGAATATAAAAATTTTATAAATGGAAGAGTTTGTTATGTGAGAGTAAATATTACTAAATATCCACATTTATAAATTTACCTGAACATCCAATTATATACATACACAGTTATTTAAGTTCAGTTATTAAAGTGAATATTTTAATATATTTACAACTTATAAATTAGTAAATTAGTTTTAAGACATTTTTCTGTCAGCCGTGTGCAGGTGATAAATCGCGAAATATCTTTTATGGTTACAACTGCATACGAGTTGCAACAAAAATGGAGTTAATTATGCACCAAACCATGCTCATTAAAATCGGCCATGTGTTTGTAAAACTCCAACAAGGAAATATTTTTAATTCTAAAAAGTAAAAAAATGAAGTATAACTAAAAAATAAAGAGTTTAATATATTAAATAATATATATGCTTTTGTAGAAAATCTGAAATTTCAGAAAAAATAACCATTGTATTTGGAGACCGTCGCAAAAGTTTCAGAGTAAATATTAAAAATTAAGGAACAATTAAACGAAAACAAGGGCAGAGGGATTTTATCATTCCGGACTTTATAGTTACAATTGCATACGAGTTACAACAAAATTGGAGTTAATTATGCGTCAAACCACGCTCGTTAAAATCGGCCAAGTGTTTGTTAGAACAAAGAAGTATTTTAAATTCTAAAAAGTAAAAAATAAAAAGTTTAATATATTAAAATATATGCATACTTTTGTTAAAAATTCGGAATTTCAGAAAAAAAATACCATTATATCGAGAAACCCTCACAAAAGTTTCAAAGTAAATAATAAAAATGAAGGAGCAATTAACGAAACGAGGGCAAGGGAATTATATCATTCCGGACACAACGAAATATTTTAAATTCTAAAAAGTAGAAAATGAAGTATAAATAAATAAATAAAGAGTTTAATATATTTAACGTAATTTTATTAAGAATCCAGAATTGATAAAAAAAAAAAAATAACCATTTTATTTTTAGGCCCTCTGAAAGGTTTCAAATTAAATAATAAAATTCAAGTAGCAATTAACGAAACGAGGACACGGGGATGTTATCATTCCGGACACACGAAATATTTTTAAATCTCAAAAATAGAAATAGAGGAAAAGGTCCAAATACCGGCTAGGGTCCAAATACCGGCTACTAGGTGTTCTGAGAAATGAGCGCAGCGCGGCCTAGCAGTGATAGACAGAGATTGTAACTGAGGGAAGAAAGTTATGAAAAGTACGTCGCTGAAGTCTGTGTCATTTACAAATAGTAAATGCAAAAGTGTCGAATCTATGTAATCTGGTACATCAAAAGTTTTTCAGATATGTGTATCTCATTTTTTTTTTAAATATACTGATCGTATATTGGCTTGAATTGTTGATTAAGTTATTTTCTAGACATATTTAGTTCTCAATTGCCACGCGTGCATTATTGGTATTATATGAATGAGTAATACCGGTTTTAACTTAAACATAATAGTGGTCCGAATACTGGCTACCTAGAGTGGTCTAAATACCGGCTAGCCGGTATTTGGACCTCTCTCAGTTGCTCTGCTTGAAGGGGGGGGGGGGGGGGGGAAATAAATTAATTTAACTAGTTCCATAATTAATAAATTAATTTAAATGGTTCAGAAATAGTTCCAGTCCCATTTCGCAATATGAAAAAAACAACCGTGGCCGTAATTCTTCAGGACCGACACTGGTTACCGGATCACTTTCCACAAAAGCGCTGTTGTACACTACAAAATTGCCTGTAATAAATGTGAAGAGAAAGAAAAAAAATGACGGAGTAAACCAGGTGAAAGAGGCAGAAATTTGATTTTAACCCTCTCGCTGCGCAACCTGATATTTCCTCGGGGATGCATTTTTTCCGTCTGATTAAACCTCCTTGATTATTCCCACCAGTTATTTTTTTATTGTACATTTTGCCTTATTTAATCGGAGCCTTTTCCCGGTTAAATTAGACAAAAACTTTTGTTTTGAAAAACCGGTGACAAAAGAATAAAAATTCTTAAAAGATGCTTCTCGCGAAGTGGTTAAATACGCAATTTTTGAAGCTATTTTGATAAAACAATTACGCAGTGAGAGGGTTAAAAAAGTGAAAAAGAAAAATATCCAACAGAGGAAGATGATAAATTTGTGTCTTCTGCATGGGTGCTTTCTCTGTGGACAAGAATTGGGGAGAGGATTCTGGGTTCAATGTTAAGATTGCGATATGTGGGCTGATAGGGACTATGCCGACGCAGAAAGTGATGTTATGTTTTTATTTTTTTCAGATAAAATAATTCACCATGTTAATCAGCAAGCTTTTTTTTGTTTTACACGTTAAAGAACAAAATTAGAAACATAATGGGAAGAAGACTGTGAGAGATAATCGTAAAGAATTTTAGAAATTTGACAAAAATACTTATTTATTAAAAATTGCGTATTTTTTCTGTGCATAAGAAATGTTATTAATCAATACAATTTATTAAAATAATATTCTTATTGCTTAATAATTGTTATTAGCTCTATTTGTGTGATCTTTTGGAAAAAAAATTAGGTAGCCGGTATTTAGACTTCATTTAAAAAACTCAAAATTCGAAGACTTTCGGAATTTTGCTTTTTATAAACAGAAAACGCCTTTTAAACTGATTTTTTTTTTCTCTAAATAGGTGTAAAACATGTCAAGGTAACCTGCTGTCGCTTTTTATTTTGTTAATTTTGAAAATTGTATGATCTAGATTGAAAACAAAAGTGGTAGCCGGTATTTGGACCTTTTCCTCTACTATAAAGTTAATAAAGTATAAAGAAATCAAATAATATAATAAAGAAAATAAAGTATAAGGAAAATAAATATAATAAAGAAAATAAAGTATAACTAAAAAATAAAGAGTTTCATATATTATAAAACATACATACTTTTGTTAAAAATTCTGAATTTCAGAAAATTCAGAGATCCTCGCGAAAGTTTCAAAGTATAAATAATAAAAATCAAGGAGCAATTAACGAAGCGAGAGCAGAGGGATTTTATCATTTCGGACACAACGAAATATTTTAAATTCTAAAAAGTAGAAAATGAAGTATAAATAATAAAAAATAAATAAAGAGCTTAATATATTTAAACAAGTAATATAAAAAATTTTTTTAAAGTCAATTCCTACTTAGGTCAATAAGAGAATTTTTTTTCACCCATTCTTCTTTCCTCCTGAATGGCGCTTAAAATGCATTGATCAAGAAGAGAGCTCTCTTGGTCTTAAAATGCCTTGATCAAGAAGACGGTTATCTCGATTATTGAAAATTAATTAATTTAATTTAATTAACGAATTAATATTTGAAAAAAAACTGGATTAACATCAATTGTCATCCACTACAAGTTTAAAAAAAAAAATTGAACTTGATTGGATGAATAATGAGTATTTTATTAACGATTGAAAATTTAAACAAGATAAATATATAAATAAATAAATATAGGGAGAGTGTGAGCTAATAGTAGGAATTGAAAAATAAGTGCTTTTATTAAATATCCGGAATTGAGAAAAAAAAATAACCATTTTCTTAGGAGGCCCTTTCAAAGATTTCAAAATAAATAATAAAATTCAAGTAGCAATTACTGAAACGAGGACAGGGGGACGTTATAATTCCGGACACACGAAATATTTTTAAATCTGAAAAGTAGAAATACTAGACAGTTAATAAAGTATAAAGAAATCAAATAATACAATAAAGAAAACAAAGTATAAATAAAAAATAAAGAGTTTAATATGGTAAAAAATATATTAAATATATTAAATCCACCAAGTGTTTGTGAAACTCCAACAAAAATATTTTAAATTCTAAACAGTACAGAAAAAAGTATGAATAAAAAATGAAGAGTTTAATATATTAAAAATATATATACTTTAAAAAAAAATTCGGAATTTCAGAAAATTTAGAGACCCTCGCAAAAGTTTCAAAGTAAATAATAAAAATGTAAATAATAAAAATCAAGGAGCAATTAGCGAAACGAGGGCAGAGGGATTTTAT
This sequence comes from Maratus speciosus, assembly GCA_963932465.1. Taxonomy (NCBI): domain Eukaryota; kingdom Metazoa; phylum Arthropoda; class Arachnida; order Araneae; family Salticidae; genus Maratus; species Maratus speciosus. Next base: position 297,156,733 of record OZ010797.1, read on the forward strand.
CATTCCGGACTGGCAGGTTACAAACTCGTACCAGTTGCAAGAGGATGGGGACCGATTAGGGAGCAGTTTGAGAAGAAGCAACTGGTGCGAAGGATCGATAAACGCAAAGGGTGAACAGCCTCTTCCTCCGCATCTGTGTACTCAAGGTCGGAGAATATTTTTGTTGGCGATCGCATTTGGACCTTTAGCCGTTTGTTAGATTGACATTTTCGGTTGATTTGTGTACTCGAGTGGCAAAGTAATTGTCCATATCACTCAGGACTTTTGGGATCCAAGGTCAAAAGGAGAACGAAGTGAGGTGATTAATCTCGCATATAACGGGAGGAATACGGGATATAAGAGGCATTTGTCACATTTGAAAATAAGTATGAAGAAACAAATCAGAAGTATATTTTAAAACTGCCGATATATCTTGGGATATGAAGTATTTTGTTGCAGCGAATGTGAAATGTAACTTTATTAAAAAAGTTCTCCTATACTGCAGAAAATATACATTTTGAAAACTTCATTTAAAAAGAAATTTAATGTTAAAGTTAATACCAAATATCTAAATTATAAATAATAATGCATTAATGAAGATAGTTTTCTATATACAGCAAAACTTCTGAATAGCATTTTTGCAGCGCGAAAGCTATTCGTTATTTGGAGATGTCTGCTATTCAGAGGTAAAAACATACAAATAATATGGATGTTAGGGGGTTAAAAAGTGTCTACTAAATAGAGGCATCCGGTATTCGGGAGTGTCCGTTATGGAGGTTTAAGTATATAACTGTACTGTATATAAGAGTATTTAAAATAACAACAGTATTATAGTTGTTTTGCATAGATATGGGAATGCTCGGAAAGAAACCGGAAACGTTAGGAAAAAAACCGTTTTTCTTTCAGTTTTTTCCAAAGGGCTATTTTTCAATTTTTCCAAACTGGAAAAATTGAAATTTCATTTATAAAATAATGTAGTCGAAATTTTATAATTTCTACATTGTGATACTTTTACTTATATATATTTTTTATATTTAGTGTCCCTCATGAAAACCTTAACATGCAAAATCTTATCTATAATCAGGGATCTCTTTAGAAAGAACTTGAGCCCCTTAAAGGATCCTTCACAATTTTTTCACATTAAAACAAAATTCTTTCTCTTAAAAATCGACGTTTCAGAAATTTTTTCCAATCTCCAAATTAAATCCTTCACAAATGTAAAGATTTTAGAATTTAAAAAGACCTGTTGTATAACAGCTGCAATCACCAATGAATCTATTATCTAGCTGTATATATGTACAAAGGACCATCTTAGTAATGTCTAAATAAGAATTTAAATATGATAATTTCTAATATACAAAATCCAATTACATTTTTTACAAATTCAGAATTTTTTACATTTCATTTACATTTTTTACAAGTTTTTAGAAAAGTTTACAATTTCGCAAAAACATGATCGTGTGAAAAAAAATCCAAGCAAATCCCTGGTAAGATAATTAATTGCAACTTCTCTTATTAAAAATGAAAATTCAAGTGCAAAATTATTTCAATATTATACCAATGAATGAAAATTGAAAATGGTAAAGTGGAAAATTTAATGTAAAATTTGAAACATGCTGTAATAGCGCATAGCTGTAATTTTTCACTATTGTCAGTTTTTTTTTTTTTTTTTTTTTTTATAATAACATGCAGTTGAAATTATTTTTTTTCTTTTCCAGAAATATAGATTCTTAGAGTTGTCTAAAATATATTAAAAAAATATATAAATCCATACAAACTTTGCAAAAAAATTGTAAGCAAATCTGTGAAAAATCTAGTTGAAAACAATTTTTAAACATGGAAAAATCCACCTGTTTTAAAAGTTTTATATATATATGTATATATATATATATATATATATATATATATATATATATATATATATATATATATATATATATATATATATATTTAATGGGGAAAAAATTAAGAATCTAAAACTTACTAAAACACATAGTTTGGGTTTAGATTGGAAAGCTGTATCAAAACTAAATATACAGGAAATAAAAATTATAATTGTAAGGGGAAAAAATGTAATATTATAAAATAATAATTTTTAAACAATGGAAGATTTGAAAATGATAATAGTATTTGTAATAATACCAGAACTACAATAATTTGTTTCTTTTAAACTGGTATCCTTTATATATTTGAAAACCAGTACTATCTAGATGGGATGTACAATACAGTTTAAAATTGCTTTCAAACTGCAGTGATATTGGTTGCAATTTAAGATTTTTTTGTTGTTATTTTTAAAATTAACTCTACTGTTATAAATAAACAAATGCTAATGAAAAATCATTTCAACAGACGCATGATATATTACAAACACTTGTATTAAATTAAGCAAGAAAAGCTACTGCCAGAATTCTGAGTCTGAAAGGATAAACTTTTAAAAAGCTGGCTTGTTTTTGTTTTTGTTGATCTCTCTCTCTCTCTCTCTCTTTTTTTTTTTTTTTTTTTTTTTTTTTTTTTTTTTTTTTTAAATAATATATTCATGTAAAGGGAAAATCTTTGTTTTGTGTGCATACATATTAAAAAATTTTATTATTTTATATTTTTTAAGAAAATATAACTTATTTTGGAAAACATTTATGAGAAATCAATTTTTCCATTATTTCCAATTTTTTCCAGAAAAAAAACGGGTTTATTCCGCCATTTCAAATTTTCCGGAAAATATACATCTCTAGTTTTGCAGGAGAAAATGGAAATTTAATGTTAAGCTACTATATAATTTTTTTAGAATTCTCGTAAGTTTCATTTTTTAAGAAAATTATTATTAAAAAGAAAATGGTGGGATAAAAATTACAAAATATCACGCGTTGCAAAAGAGCAAATTTTCAATATGAATGTCACTTGGCCTTTTAAATAGCATAAAAATGCTTAAAAATTCTTAAGCACAAAATTCTTTCATACAATTTAGCGGTATATTGTGCAGTGTTATGTCTTGATATTGTTTATGAACATGTTTAACTATTTTGTTTAAATGTTTCGTTTTTAAAGTTTAAATATCTCTTTTCTTATTAAAAATGGTTGCAATACTTACGAATACTCAGCATAAATACTTTGATACGGCCTGGGAATATTTTTAGTGTGGCATGTGTAATAAAAATTATTAAACAGGATATTCCATTTACTTGTCTTTATAAAACAATTAAAATACTTAAGAATGAAAAACAGAACTTCCTTTCATATAAACTACTTATATATTCGAGTAGCAACCTACTTATATGTTGCAGTGTCAAAAAATGACTTCTTTAGTTTAAATTTATCTTTTCCTCTATAGCAGAATTGACGAACCATTTTATTGCCGCGTTCAAAATTTGTAAAAAAAAAAAAAATTACGTTTCCATGAAGTGCCAACTAAAAAACATTTAGTAGAAGGAAAAATAATGAATTAATATTACTTAACATTTTTTAAAATTAAGATTTAAAACACATGGATGACATACATGTAGATATTACAGCATAATAATTATAGAAACAAATATATTTTAGAAAAAAAAATTAATGTGATTTCTATTGTTGCATCTTAATATCAGATTAATTTTAACAGAATTCAAAATGAACTGGAGTTATCTGACAAGTGCTTTCTATTTTAATTTTTTATTATTCATTTGCGAAAATAACGACTCAAAGATAGGCCGAAAAACTTAAAATGGCAAGTGCCATGTTTTTTTAATCAGCTCTGAAATAAATTCCATGCAGCCATAATTTTACCATTTTTAGTAATGCCTAATCTTTCCTTTTTGATAGTTTTCAAATACTGCCTTAAATTCTGAGACCTATCGAATTAAATTGGAATTTAATATGCCGCAATTCAATTTTTCAACTTTCATTTAGATGGATTTAGACAAGATTAGCTCATCTAATTTCGCAAATTTTGTGTAATCTCACTGCGTTTTGATTTAGAACCAGAAGCGACGCCGTGCCAAAATTGTTATTTCTCGTGCCAAAAATGGCACGCGTGCCATAGGTTCACCTTCCCTGCTCTATAGGTTATTCACATGTCAGTGTGTATTGGAATAGTTTACAGGACTATAAAATAAAGAATAAAAATTATTAAAATGAATGCCTTTTGTTGTTTGTTTGGTTTTGTCATTTAAGGCTGTTCTTAACTGCTCTTCTCAACAAGAGAAAAACGTTTTGACATATTTACAAATTCATTTTTTAAATGAAAGTTATAAAATTGGAAAGCCTGGCCGTGGAAGCGAATTGGAATTGAACTATTTTTTCCATTTTTTTGATCAATCAATTACCTATTGAGTTATAAGCGAATTCGATCACGTGACAAACCCGTTTTTCGCCCGCTCTTGAGTGCTCTTTCTCCCTTCGCGCGGAAATTCGGTTCAAAACGCACACTTTGACATTATTTTCTGAAAGATCTATTGCGTTTGCAAAAAAAAATGGAAAAAACAGCTCAATGACATAGTTTCTGAACAACACCACCAGCGAGTTTCATGCATTTTCGAACAAAAATAAATTAAAACTTATGTCAGAAAGTTGCCCTTTTCGATTTGAGCCCTTTTCGATTGACCCTTAAAAACTAAAAATATACAGGAAAAAATCCTTTCAAATTGTTTTAACATAACTACTATTATGTGAAGTTTAATAAAAGTAGTGTAGACATTTTAAAATTTGAATGTCTTTTTATAAAAAATTAAATTTGAATGTCTTTAGGTTTTTTAAAATACTAATAGGAATTCGCACGGACGAAAATTTCAAATGTCGGCGTTTTTTGAAAACATATTTTTATTAAATTACACCACCTTTCATTAACAAGATAAAATTTTTGATAAAAATAAATTCGATTCCTCATTAAATGCCGTATAGGAATCATGTGGTATATTTCTTATCACTATATTCCCAACAAAGTTATTTGCAGTTGAAGTTACGAAATGCGAAATCGCTTTAGTCTGGAGTGCGTAGGTTTTGGACCGAAGAGTGTGTTAAAAATGGCTGAAATGTTTAGTAATACACAGCATTAGTAATATAATAGAAAATTGTTTAACAGGATGGTAAGTGTGACTTGGAGTAGTTTATAGAATTGTAAAATAAATAATAGAAAACTTTTAAACCGACTCTACTATATTTTCATAAAAGGTTAAAATATTTTTGAAATCACTTTAGAAAATATTTTTAAATAGTTCTATTAAAATTGGCATTAAATTTCTTCTAATATAAAAAAGAAACTTTCCAGTTTGAAGTCTTTTCACTTCTTAAAAATGATTAAGAGGCTTACAAATACCCAGAATGAAATTGTGTCAAGCATTCTATTAGTTCTCTTTCTTGGAGAAGCTTAGAGAACTATACAATAAAAAGTAATAATACATTAAACTAAATGTTTTTTTATCTTTTAAAAGCGGTTAAAATATGTAAGAATATACGTGCGAAAATCCTATCAAATAGTTCTAATAAAATTAGTATAAAAATGGTTATCTAAATGGAATGCCCTGTTTAATAATAATAATAATAATAATAAAAAAATATATATATTGAAGTATTAATATACAGAATAAAATTCTGTGATTTAATTGGTCAATATCTAACTGATTTTTCTAGTAGTTTATAGAATTATAAAATAAGTAATAAATATTATTATAGTTTATAGAATTACAAAATAAGGAATAAATGTTATTAAACTAAATATAATTTTCATTTTTAAAAGAATAAATAAATAAAACGATTAAAAGATTTGGTATTACACAGGATAAAATCCTTTCAAATATTTATAATAAAATTAGTGTTAAAATAGTTCTAACAAAAACAGTAGTTTTTTTATGTGAACATATTCCCCCCATCTTAAAAGTAGCTAAAATACTTACAAAAACGACATAAAATTACTTCTTATAGTCCGTCAGCATCCGCTAATTAGAGTAGTTTTAGAAACTGCAAAATAAAACAAAATATTTAAATCATTACATTTATTATTACCTTTTAAAAAAGAATAAAATATTAAAGAATACGCGGGAGATAATACTTTCAAATAGTTCTAACAAAAGATATTTTAAAAATAGGTCGAATATAAAATGAAGTTTTCAAATTTGAATAAATAAATTAAAAAAAGAAAAAAGATTAAAATACGAATAAACAGAAAATTTTTTGTCATATAGCCTGTCAGTATCAGTATCAGTATTTTTTTTTTTTTTTTTTTTTTTTTTTTTGAGTAGTTTATAGAACTGTAAAATAAAGAATAAATAGTATTAAAATGAATATAATTTATATTTTAAAAACGATTAATATATTAAGATTGGTTGGTTGTATGGGGTTTTATGGCGCAAAATCCCTTAAGGGACTTAAGCCAAAAAAAGTTTAAGAAAACACAGAAGAAAATATTTTCACATTAATTTTAAAATAGTTTTAATAAAAAAGGTTTTTAATGTGGATGCTCTTTTACTTCATAGTTAGGTATTTAAAAAACGGCATAAAATTATATCGTATAGGCTATCAATAGCTAAGGGTTTCTGGAGTAATTTATGAAATTATAAAAATAAAGAATAAAAATTATTAATGTCTTTTGCATTTTAAAAATGAGTAAAATATTAAAAATACACAGCAGAATATCCACTCAAGTAATTATCACAAACTATTATTAAATTTTCATAATAAAAAGAAGTTTTTTAATTTGAAAGTCTTTTTTTCTTTAAAAATGATTAACTTACATATACAAATAATAAGGTTCTTTTACATATCTGTCATTATCTAGCTGTTTTGTGGAATATTTTATAAAACTATAAAATAAAGAATAAAAAATATTAAACTGAATATCATTTAGTTTTTAAAAACAATTAAAATACTTAAAAACACACATGGGAAAATCTTTTCAAGTAATTCTAATTAAATAAGTGTTAGGATAGTTTTAACAAAATAGGTTATTTTTTAATGTGGGTGTCTTTAAATAGTTACAAAAAAGGCATAAAATTATTTCATAGCCTTCCGGTATATAATTGTTTATTGGAATAATTTTTGAAACTGTAAAATAAAGAATAAAAATTATTTATTAAACTTAATATCCTTTAGTTTTAAAAAATAAAAATACACGTTAGAAAAGCCTGTCAAATTTTCTAATAAAATTAGTACTAAAATGAAAAAAAAAAATGAAGTTTTTTATTTCAGTGTCCTTTTTTTTCTTCTTAAAGGATCAAAATACTTATATATTCTGCATGTATCTAATTGTTTTATGGGGTAGTTTATAAAACCGCAAAATAAAGAATATATATTCTTAATTTGCTCTTAAAAATTGATGTATATTTTAAAAAACTGATTAAAAACGTTAAGAATACACTGTAGAAAATTCTTTCAAACAGTTCTACTAAAATATAATAAACTGTTTTGCACAATAAACCTCACGAATTCACGAATCCTTCCTACTGCATAACCCATCTACCTACAAACAAAGTTTCATTTGCTCAGTCCATCTTCTCTTACATAAAAATTTTCTTTACCTTTTTGTATTTTTTCTTTCTCTGTGTCTCTAGAGTTTTTTGAAAGCCATTTGGAAGATGCACCTAGCAATGCTTTTTTTTTAAATGTATTTTTAGGGGTTAGCTACCGATATGGACTTTGGGGGTTTCAGTGTATCTAATGCTATGTTTGGTATGTAGCACGAGCAAAGGAGGAAACAAAAAAGGATATTGTTGTGTCCTCTGTTTTTTGTTGTTTTTTGCTATTGTACTCCGAAAAGTATGTTTTGATTTTATAAATATATGAATAGACTTAAAAAAAAAAGCATATAAGGTAAAGAAGAGAATAGGAATACGAATATAGAGAGATTCGGAAAATTATTCGAATGTTTGTAGTATATTTCCTTAAAACTGGTTTTATATATGTTATTTTATATGTATCACAATCACAATATATACATAAATATATACAATAAAACCTTTCGAATAATTTACACCTCTATTTAGAGGACTCTCTTTCAGTTCCCCAAAACCATATTATTTGTATCTTTAGTGTACACCTCCAATTAGCCGACAAATTCCCAAGGTACCCGCTTATGCAGAGGTTTTACTATATATGTTGTGTTCTATATATTTAATGTGTTTATATCTTTTATATATGTTATTACACATTCTCAAATCACAATAATATAACCCTTTGAGCGGCAAGTAATTGTGTTTCTGTAATGTCGAATTCACACAGGAATCTTCAAAAAAATTTATTGCAAAATAAGGAAAAGCAAATTTTCTTCCACCAAAGTTAGAAAAGTAAAATTTAATAAAATTTTTCTGGTGCAAATCTTCATTAATCGCAGGTGGGATAAAATACATCTTACCGCCCCTCAAGGGGTTAAAATACGTATGAATAGCCAGTATAAAATATTTTCATATATTCTACTGCAAGCTATAAACTGTCTTGCGCGATGAAACATACAAATATTTATGTGCAATTCATTTTTAATACCATCAATATATCTTAAATTTTCTCATTATCTTATTTTAAAAAATAAATAGAGATACAAAACATTCAATAAAATATCTTACTATAGATTCTTAAAATAATATTATAAATTTCATAATAAAAAAATTCAGAGTTCTATCATTCGATCTTTATTACTCATCATTAATAGTTTTAAGTTACTTTAATTTTTCCCATTATTCTCATTTATGATATAATTTCTTTAATGTGTATTTTTAAATATCCTATTGTCGATTATTAAACGAATGAAATACCATTATATGTTAACTATACACAATAAAAAAATCTTTCATGAAATTTTACTGAAATATGATAAAATGTCTTGCACAATAAGAGTTCCTGACTTTACAAATAATTCCTTCCGCATAAACTATCTGCCTACAAAGTTGAATTTACTCAGACCATCTTCTCTTACATAAAAATTTTGCGTCCTTTTTTTCTCTTTCCTCGTGTCTCTAAAGTTTTTTTAAAGCTATTTGGAGGATGCACCTAGCAATGCTTTTTCTCGTATACTTTTAGGGGTTAGCTACTGATATGGACTTGGAAGATTTGAGTGTATCTAATGTCGTGTTTGGTATGTAGTATGAATGGAGCAAGGGGGAAAAAAAGAGAAATTGTTGTGTCCTCTATTTTCTGTTGTTCTTTGCTTCTGTGTTCCGAAAAGTATATTTGGACATTTTATAAATATGAATAGACTTTTAAAAAAGCATACAAATTTAAAGGTAAAAAAAGCATAGGAATGCGAATATAGGGAGGTTCGAAAAATTGCTCGAATCTTTGTAGTATATTTTTACCCGACTGCCAAGAAGGGTTAGGGGAGATTAGCCATATTCGGACCGCCGCTTTAATTGGATCGTCGCCATTCTGCCGCTAATTACAGGAAGAGAGGCCATCTAGCTAAAATCCTACTCATCAGAATGACGTCACTCATAATTAGAAGAAGCAACCGCCTACCACGTTCTGTTTTCAGACAATTTAAAAAAACCTAAAGCTAGCTGTTTTGATCTAATTTTTTCCTACTAAAGGTAAGTGAATACTTTAAAACTAAGGTAAGTTGCTATTTTTTCATATACATATATAAATTCATTTGTTTATTGCGCATATTTTTCACGAGGATTTGTTTGATTTCATTTTTGTACTTAGCTTTGAGATTATCTGTTTTAAAAAATGGTGCAGTTGCTGTAATTGGGCCAATATAAGTTGCTTAAATTGGAACAGATATGCGATCATAAATTTCAAAAGTAAGTAATGAATTTCGAGGACGGTACGCTTTGTGCACTATTTTTTTAAATTTTTAAATACATTTTATAATGTATTTCTATAATTTCTAATGTATTTCTAATGTAATGTACTATCTTCATGCAAGGTTTTTTTTCTTTGTATATCTGGATTAATTTTTTTATATATACAGTTTAGGCCTATATAAACATAAAAATATTTTTAAATATTTATGCAATGAGTTTTGTTTTCAATTTCTTTTATCTTGTGTGTATCTGTATCTATTTTCTTTTAATTCTTTATTCCTACAGCGTATTAGGTTTACAGAGTTGAATTTAAACCTTTTCCTCCTGGAGGATATTTGCGATACCGAGGGAGGGGGGGGGGACTTTTTACTGTTCTGGAGGGTGTAATTACACTTTTTTGCCGTTACAACGCATAAAATTTCAAACTTTCTTCACTGGTTACTTCAAGGCTTCGTGGGGGGGGGGGGAGGGGGCTGTTAATTCAACACTGTTTGAATATGTAATGTTTGCGTTTGATTAATCATAGCGTATTTTTCGATAGATCATATTTTTTAAACACTATTTTAATATAATGTTGAAAATGTTGAAAAAGACACAGACAATCTGTCTGGAAGAAAAACACCCGTGACAGCAAAAGCTGTTAAAGATATAGGAAACAAAAAGGAGAGAGTGAGTTGTGAAGAAATAGACCTGCAAGAAGGCTGCAGCTACAAATCCTCCCCAAAAGTCCCAAAAAATCATTAGAAATGTTATCTCCCTTGCTAAATTCAGTTAAATCAAAGTACCGAGGGAGCCAAAAAACAGTTGTGTTAACATATTCGACATATAAAGTAAACCTTGAAATGAAAAAACACACACAAAAAAAAAAAAAAAAACGACAAAAAGGAAGCTATCACAAGCCAAATACGGTTCCATGTTCTGTGCTCTGGAAAAAAAATCAATAAACGAAATTCATGTGTAAGCTTTGCATCACTTCTTACACGGTATTCAAGTAACTGACAATTAGTTCCATAATTTCTATTCTTAATTGAAGGGCTGAGTGGAAGAACTTGTTATGCTACATTTTCTTAAAAATTATTTTATCTTTTGGACGAAGGTGTTATCAGGTATTCTATCACATGGTAAAGCTAAAATACCAAAGTTATATTTAGCCTATTGGCATTTAGAGTTTCGCGTAACGCGATAACTCTTGATAGAAACATCCGATTTGCTTCAAATTTTTTTACTAGGTTCATTCTGATGAGGCGCTTCCCTGATTAGTTTTGGGGGTTCATTGGTTAAGTATAAAGGGGGACTAGTCCCCCCCCTTAATTTAGAAAAATGGGTTTTCATGCAGAATTATTCGATTTGCTTCATATTTGGTATACCGGTTTCTTATGTCAAGAAGCTGCCTTGATTAGATTTGGAGGTTCCTTAGTTAAGAAGTATAAAGGGGGGAAAGGGGGGCTAGACACCCCTTAATTTAGATAAATGGATTTTTCATGCAGAGTTATTGGATTTGCTCCAAATTTGATATACCGGTTTATTATATTAAGGAGATGCCTTGATTAAATTTGGAGGTTTATTGGTTAAGTATAAAAGGGGGGGTTAATTCTCCCCCTTAATTTAGATAAATGGGTTTTTCAGGCAGAATTATTGGATTTGCTTCAAATTTGATATACCAGTTTATTCCGATATGGCGCTTCCTTTATTAGTTAAGCATAAAAAGGGGAAAGTACCCTCCCCTTAATTTAGATAAATGGATTTTCATGCAGAATTATCCAATTTACTTTAATTTATTTTTCTATTTTCATTCTGATAAGGGGCTTTCCTGATTAGATTTGGATGTTCATTGGTTAAGTATAAAGGTGAGAAAGGGGATTAGATTCCCCCCCCCCTTAATTTAGCGATATCGTTTTTTCATGCAGAATTATTTGATTTGCTTCAAATTTGGTATACCGGTTTATTATGTTAAGGAGCTTCCCTGATTAGATTTGGAGGTTCATTAGTTAAGTATAAAGGGGGGAAACGGGGGATAATTTATTTTTTGAGCGGCATTATTCTTTAAAATAAGAGTATAATATACAATTAGTGTGAATAGCCTATAAGCTCAGTGCCATTAGTTTAACTGGGCACTTTTCTTTTTCTTTTTATTTATTTACAATTTTGTCATGATGTGACATACTTTTGCTTAGTTCAAAATATCATATTGCAGTCTTACAAAGATTAACTTACTATGAGCACAGAAGCAATTTTCTTAATTTTGTCGCTACTGTCCCCAATTCAGTCCCCTCTCAATGAAATTGCATTAGCTCACTACCTTGTTGAAATTTTACTCAACCTACATTAAAAATATATACACCAGAATTTTTATTTAAAACTATTCAGCGTATCTATTGAAACTAAGTTCTTTGTGGCTTTTATTTAAACAACTTTACGGAGAAATTTCTGGTTTGAATCGAAAGCAATAAATTATAGAAACGGGTCGATTAGAGGTAGGTAGGTTAAAGTAAAATACTGTTTAAAATTTATGCTGGAATATCATACATTACTCACTACCTTATGTGTTATCGATTTTTAAAAAACCTGTTTAAAATTTAACTTTTTTAAAAACTAAATCATAGCGGGAAATTACCCACTTATTGTAGAATCGTCCATACATATAAACAGTAAAATATCCATAACGGACATTCCCGAACAGTGGATACCTTTTATTTAGCGAACACTTTTCAGCCCCTAACACCCATATTATTTGTATGTTTTTACACTTGAATAGTGTATACAATATACACCCTAAATAGAGGACAAATTTCGCATTCCCAAGGTGTCCGCTATTCAGAGGTTTTACTATATATATGTTTACATTTTTTATATATGTTATATTAAATATATCTATTATATCATAATCATTTAAAATACTTATAGATTATAAAATATTTATATATATTCCACACTGTAAAAAAAAAAAAAAAGGACTGAAAAACGGAAATTCTACTGGCAACCGAGACGCCAGTACTATTTCCATATTTTAACGGAAATTTCTCCCCATAAATTCCAGAAATCCGTATTTTTACGGATATTTTTTCCCATAAATTTCAGAAAATTTTCCGTTTTTCTGGAATTTATGGGCGGAAATAGATCTGGCGTCTCAATTGCCAGTAAATCTCCGTTTTCTAGTCCGTTTTTTTTTTTTTTTTTTTTTTTTTTTTTTTTTTTTTTTTTTTTTTTTTTACAGTGTACTTAACAATAAATTGTCTTGTGCTATGAAACATACAAATATTAATGTGCAATCCACTTTTAATATCATTAATTTATTTTAAATTCCCTCATTATCTTATTTTAACAAACAAATTGAAATAGAACAATCAATAAAAGACCTTTCTGATTAAAATAATATTATAAATGCCATAATAAAAAAATAAATTCAAAGTTTTATCATTCGATCTTTATTACTCATCATTAATAGTTTTAAGTTACCTTAAATAAACCTATTATTCCCATTTACGATATTATGTTTTAATATGTATTTTTAAATACATCATTACTGATTATTAAAGAATTAAAATTCTATGTATGTTAAATGTGCGCAATAACAGAATCCGTCAAGAAATGTTACTGAAATATGATAAACTGTCTTGCACAATAAAAGTTCTTGACTTTACGAATCCTTCCTTCTGCATAACCCATCTTTCTACAAAGTTGCTTTTACTCAGTCCATCCTCTCTTACATGAAAATTTTGTGTACTTTTTTTCCCCTTGTTCGTGTCTCTAGAGTGTTTTGAAAGCCATTTGGAAGATGCTACTAGCAATGTTTTTTCTCGTACACTTTTAGTGACTGGCTACCGATATGGACTTTGGGGTTTCAGCGTATCTAATGTCGTGTTTGATGTAGCACGAATGGAACACGGGGGGGGGGGAGAAGAAAAAGAAAATTGTTGTATCCTCTGTTTTCTGTGGTTCTTTGCTTTTGTGTCCCAAAAAGTATATTTTGATTTTTTATAAATATAAACAGACTTTTAAAAAAGCATAGGAATACGAATATAGAAAGGTTCGAAAAATAATTAAAATCTTTGTAGTATATTTTTAAAAACTGGTTCTATATATGTTATTTCATATACTATAACACAGTATGTATACATATATATATACACACATAAAAACAGCAAAATCTCCATAACGGACACTCCCGAATAGTGAAAATCTTTATTTAGTGGGCACTTTTTCAGTCCGCAACACACATATTATTTGTATGTTTTTACCTCTAAAAAGTGTAGACCCAAGGTGTCCGTTCCCAAGGTGTTCACTAGTCAGAGGTCTTACTATATACATGTTTACATGTTTTATATATGTTACATATATCCATTATATCACAATCATTTAAAATACTTATGAACATAGATTATAAAATATTTCTATATATTCTAATGAACTAGAAATTGTCTTGCGCGATGAGACATATAAATATTTATGTGCAATCTACACTTAATATCATTAATTTATTTTAAATTCACTCATTATCTTATTTTAATAAACAGATGGAAATAGAACATTCAAAAAAAAAAATCTTTCAATAGAATGTTAAAATAATATTATAAATGCCATAGTAAAAAAAATAAAAAAAAAATCGGTTTGAACTTTATTACTTATCATTAATAGTTTTAAGTTACTTTAAATTTGCCCATTATTCTTATTTATGATATAATTTTTAATACGTATTTTTAAATATCTTATTACTGATTTTGAACAATTAGAATACTACAATGTTAAAAATACACAATAAAATATTTTTATGAAATTTTAATGAAATATGATAAACTGTCTTGCACAATAAATGTTCTTGACTTTACGAATCCTTCCTTCTGCACAACCCATCTTCCTACAAAGTTGCATTTACTCAGTCCATCTTCTCTTACATAAAATTTTTGTGTCTTTTTTTCTCTTTCCTCGTGTCTCTAGAGTCTTTTGAAAGCCATTTGGAACCTAGCAATGTTTTTTCTCCTATACTTTTAGGGGTTGGCTACCGATATGGACTTTTGTAGTTTCAGTGTATCTAATGCCATGTTTGGTATGGAACAAAGAAAAAAAATAAAATAAAAAAGGAAATTGTTGTATCGTCTGTTTTTTGTTGTTATTTGCTTTTGTTATCCGAAAAGTATATTTTGATTTTTTAAAATATGAACAGACTTTTAAAAAAAACATAAATTTAAAGGTAAAGAAGAGCTTAAGAATACGAATATCGGAAGGTTCGAAAAATTGTTCAAATCTTTGTAGTGTATTTTTTAAAAAACTAGTTTTATAATATTATTTCATATATATCTGAGCATATCTATACATATAAACAGTAAAATCTCCATAACAGACACTCCCGAATAGTGGAAACCTTTATTTAGCGGACATTTTTTAAGTCTGCAACACACACATTATTTGTATGTTTTTACCTCTAAATAGTGCATGCCTCTAAATAACGGACTAATTTCGCGTTCCCAAGGTGTTCTCTATTCATAGGTTTTACTATATATTTTTTTACATCTTTTATGCATGTTATATTATGTATATCCATTATTATAAAATATTTCTATATATTCTACTGAACTACTACAAATTGTCTTGTGCGATGAAACATACAAATATTTATGTGCAATTCACTTTTAATATCATTAATTTATTTTAAATTAGCTCGTTATCTTATTTTAATAAACAGATTGAAATAGAACATTGAATAAAAAAAGTCTTTCTACAGATTCTTAAAATAATATTATAAATGCCATAATAAAAAAAAAAATTCAGAGTTGTATCATTCGATGTATTTACTCACCATTAATAGTTTTAAGTTACTTTAAATTTGACCATTATTTTTATTTATGATATAATGTTTTAATATGTATTTTTAAATATCTTATTACTGATTATTAAAGAATTAAAGTACTATGTATGTTAAACTATGCACAATAACAAATTCTGTCATGAAATTTTAGTGAAATATGATAAATTGTCTTGCACAATAAAAGTTCTTGATTTTACGAATCCTTCCTTCTGCATAGCCCATCTTTCTACAAAGTTGCATTTACTCAGTTCATCTTCTCTTACATAAAAATTTTGTTTTTTCTTTTTCTTTCCTCGTGTCTCTAGAGTGTTTTGAAAGCCATTTGGAAAATGCACCTAGCAATGTTTTTTCTCGTATACTTTTAGGGGTTGGCTACCGATATGGACTTTTGGGGTTTCAGTGTATCTAATACTATGTTTGGTATATAGCACGAATGGAACAAGGGGAAAAAAAAGAAAAAAAGTAAATTGTTGTGTCCTCTGTTTTCTGTTGTTCTTTGCATTTGTATACCAAGAAGTACATTTCGATATTTTTTTTTTGTTTTAAAAATGTGAACGGACTTTTAAAAAGCATATAAATTTAAATGTAAGAAAGAATAGAAAAATGTGAATGCCGGTAGATTTCAAAAACTGAATATATGTTATATATTTTCTAAAAATCTTTTTACTAACTTACAGTGTAAAAAATTTATGTAACTTTACTCTATAAAATTGGCGGCAGCGTTGTTGCCTCATTTTATTGAGTTTTTCAACCGATATAACTGGTAGTAAATAAAAACTTGTGTGGCAATCTAAATCACAAAAAATCTACTTTTAAACACACAATAAATACATTAGGTAATGCGAATAAAACCAGACGTATACGTTTCGTGAATCCACAGGACTCACATCATCAGTGTATCAAATCTGTGTATAAAAACAGTATCCCCCCAACTACATGCAAGGTGAAAACTCTCGATGCTGTGGGTGCTGAGATTTGGGTTTTCACCTTGCATGTAATTGGGGGGGGGGGGGGATACTGTTTTTATACATAGATTTTATACACTGATGATGTGAGTCCGGTGAACTCACGAACGTCTGGTTTTATTCACTTTACCAAATGTATTTATTGTGTGTTTAAACGCTGATTTTTTGTGATTTCGATATAACTGGTGCTACGTTACACTAATGTGTAATATTACGCCAGTTATATCAATTTAATTTGCACCATTATACACCATTATATAAGCTAAATTACTCCATAAAATTGGAGGCAGCATGCTGCCACCAATTTTATGGATTAGCTTTACATTAATTTTTTATAGCGTATTACTCTGTAATTAGAAAAGCATTAAATTTTACAAATTTAAAGTAGCAGTATTAAAAAAGTAATAATATAAGCGATAATTAACCCTTTATGTACTGAATTATGAATTCATGAAATTTTTATCTTTTAAAGCATTTTTCGTGAATTGTTTAAACAACATTAAAAGAATTCATAATCATTTAATAAATTTTAGAAGGATTTTAGAAGGATTGAAGGATTTAGAAGGATTCATTAAATTTGAATTTATAAGAATTTTGTGCAATATTTATAACACCACTCAAATCTTTTATTTTAAATATTTTTCTTAGTCTTTAGTAGAATTAGGAAATGTACAAATATAACGTTCTTACAATAGAAATATAGAAATATTTCCAAATTGAAAATCCCCCCCCCCCTTCCCTTGCCCCAACGCCAAGAAAGCTGAAAAGATGCAAAGGCAAAAGAAATCATCCATCATCCTTTTAAAAATATTTTTGTTTAGTGTAACCAATAATGCTTTTGGAACAAGATAATATATTAATGTATCTATAACTCATTCTAAACTGTATAATCGATGTATTAAAAGAATTTTATTATAAATTATTTTAATGGTATTTATAAGTACCGTCAGTAGATAAAGGGTTAATAAAATGATTATATGATGGGTTTGAACTAAAAATCTGCACGAAATTATAAAACACACTGACAAAACATAACAACACGTTGAAATTAAATTTAAGATTATTTTAACACACATAAATAATTGATACGAAAAAAAAATGATATTTTTCAAATGATTGTTTGACAGACGCAACTCGTCATTTTGTTGCCACCGATTAAAAAGCTCTTTGAACACTTTTTACATCTTTCTTTTTTCTTCTTTTATATTTCTGTATTCTTTCTTCATGTTACCAAATGTTATCTGATAGAAATATATAAAATAGTTATACAGTGCATTTAAACAATATTCTTAGCTCTTTAGCCCCCGGTTCTTTCCCCTATTTCTTTCTCCCAACTATTAAGGTGTCGTCTCCAAAAAATAACGTTCCGTTGCATAAGTCAGCCGTAAGACAAAGCAGATGTATCATTGTACGGGATAATCTCTACTGCAATTTTTTAAGTTTCTAAGCAACGCACATTTCCAATTTTCACACCGTCGTCGTCTAGAAAAAAAATGTACTTTTAAACGCAATTTGTTTGAAAACTGCATCTCAATTTATATTTGAGATATTATCTTTTTTGTAGTTTTTAACACCATTTCTTTAAGGTGGCAAATCACGTACTCATTTCTGTTGAAAGTAAAGGAAAAACAGTTGGAAAATAGTAGATTATTATCTTTTTGTTGTCATTTTCCCGTAACAACTGAAAAAAAATTTAATTAAAGTATGTGCTAATTTGAAAAAATATAAATGAATGATTTCTGCTAAAACATGGAGCTATTATAAACTATATTTAATTTTAATTATTTATATTAATGTTACAAACATATGAAGGCCTATGAATCATTAGATAGCCGATTTTTTTTGCCGAGTTTCTCGAAGGAAGAAATTGCTTTTTGCTGTATTTGTGCAGCATTTTGCAATACTGAAGTCAAATGCATACTTTTCTGCAGATGTTGTTTAAGACTGGGATGTGGAATTCTTCAGCGGATGCGAATGACGTCATTTTATATACAATAAAAGCGTGTGTTTGAAGTTTTAAAAATGAAATTTATTTTGTACTATCCATTTATATACAAATGTATTTTTTTTTTCATCGGGGGCGACACTAAATTCTGAAAAAGCAGAATTCCTGTTTTCTAGTCTTATCTTTTCATTTCTTCCCCAAGTCTGCTCTCAAGCTCTAGACAGTGGCGCCAATTTATATGGACCCTTGAGGCGCGAGCCCACCCAGTAATTTGATCTCGCTGCCCACCCAATAACAATTTATTTCGTTATTTATTTATTTAATTGCTGAAATGAAATTTGGTTTTATTGATATTCTCAAAATAATTTTGTATAAAAAATAAAAAGGCCATCAATTAGACTTACGGGACACTGAAAGGCCCTTCAGCGGATGTGCAATTAAATTTATCTCAAAAACAAATTTCCTGCATATTTTACCACCTGTTATAATGTCTTGAATAGATAAAGCACTTAGGTGACTAAAATGTATGTTTTTCTTGACATTTAGTTTTTTTGCACTTTGAATAGTTAGCAGTTTTTATGTTATTTATATTAAATATTAATGTATTTATAAGGACGATATTACGAGAATACAATTTAATAAAATTATTTATTAAATTATAATTAAATTATAATATTTTATATTTTGTATAGGAAAAGCATAATTTTTACTTCGAATCCCTTTAATCATTCGCTCCTACTCTGCCTCTCTCTCCATAAGCACACCCACTAAAGGGTAAAAATTGTATGCGTTATTTTACTCAATATTTTTCAAAAGCTGGCGCTAATGATTCTTGATAAAAGGAAAATTTTACATTGAACACTTTTTACATTGTCTTCGAGGATCCCCAGAAAGCGCACACGGACCACAGTTTAAGAACCGCTAAAGTAGAGCATCATTTTGCTTTCAAATTTCTTCTTATATTTAAATTTTAAATTAAAAAGATATATTTTGTTAGTCTGTTAAAGTAATAGATAATGAATATGATAGATACTAAATATATCTGAATTATATAATTATAGGCGAATGAAATATTTTACATTGTCTTCGACGACCCCCAGAAAACGCGAGGCCCGCAGTTCAAGAAACGCTAAAATAGAGCATCATTTTGCTTTCAAATTTCTCCTTATACTTAAACAATATATTAAAAATTATATTTTGTTAGTCAGTAAAGTAATAAATATGAATATAACATATACTCAATATATCTGATTTATATATATCTATATAATATTCATCGATATGTGTTGTTTCACCTGAAAAGAAGAAGAAAAATAAACTGAGTTAAAGTTGACCTTAGTTGAATTTTAGCTATTTTTTTAAATGATTTTAGAAAATACCTTGGTATTTACTTTGTTTAAAGAAAAACTTTTCAGTATTTTAAAACTTTTGTACATTTTTGTTATAAAAAAAAATTAAGAAAATTTCTACTACAATATGACAAAAATAGGATATTTTAAAAATTGATGTAATTGTTCTATGAAACAGGGTATACAATTTATTCCAACCTTTCTTACTTTAATCAGTAAATTATTTATTAATATAGTAACACTTTCTATTTGTTTTTAATAAGTTTTTTAAAACTTTCAAATGCAGTCTTATTCAAATTAATATACTTCAAGAAATCTACCAAAAGAGAAAAAGCATGAAGTCAGTTCCTAAACGAACTTATTTCAAAAATCACTATTTTCAGAGAAACCAGGAGCTTCCTTCTTCGAAATAGATGCTGCTACTTGTTGATACACTGTAAAAAAAATCTGTAATTTTTACAGAAAAAAAAACTGTTTAAAAAAGAAACAGTTTTTTACTGTAAAAGAAATTGGATTTTGTGATTTTTTACAAAAAAAAAAATACTTTTTACAGAAAATACTGTTTTAATGGAGAATTACAGATATTTTCTGTAAATTAAACAGTTTTCCACTGGCGCCAAAATTGACAGTTTTTTTTTCTGTCAATTTGTGAGATTTTTTTTTTACATTGTATATATTCACGTTGAATCAATTAATTTTTAATTTCTAAATTATTATTATGTTGTTTAATTAACTGTATTACAAATTCTTTTCACTTGCAATTGCCCTTTTAATCCGAGAGAAATTCAAGAATTGTCCTGAAAAATGAAAAGAAATAGCGTAAAAGTTTCAGCTTAAATTTCCTTCAAAAATCGATATTTTCCGAAAAACTGGCACTTGCCTTCTGCGAAACACATGCTGCGACTTGTTGCTTTATTCTTCATGTTGAATCAATTAATTTATAATTAATAAATTATTGTTTTTGATTAATTGACTATTCAACAAGTTCTTTTAACTTTCCATTGCACTTTTAATCCTTGCAAAATTCAAGAAATTTCCTGAAAAATGAAAAGAAATATCGTAAGTTTCTGTTAAAACTTCTTTAAAAATCAATATTTTCCGAGAAACCGGGAAATATTGTCTCTTCTGCGAAACAGATGTTGCGACTTGTTGATTTATTCTTCACGTTGAATCAATTAATTTAGAATTCGTAAACTATTATTGCTGATTAATTGGCTATTCAACAAGTTCTTTTAAATTGCAATTTCCCTTTTAATTCTAGCGAAATTCAAGAAAATTTCCTGAAAAATGAAGAGAAATACCGTAAGTTTCTGTTCAAACTTCTTTAAAAATCAATATTTTTCGAGAAACCGGGATTTTTCTTCTGGGAAACAGATGCTGCGACTTGTTGCTTTATTCGTCACGTTGAATAAATATTTGTGGAATGAAACATGTTGAAAAAATATGAATTTATATTTCAGAAATTATTATTGTTGATTAACTGACTATTCAACAAGTTCTTTTAACTTACAATTGTCCTTTTAATCCTTGCAAAATTCAGGAAGTTTTCTGAAAAATGAAAAGAAATGTAATTTTTTGTTAAAACTTCTTTTAAAATCAATATTTTTCTAGAAACCGACACTTTTCCTCTACGAAACAGATGTTGCGACTTGTTGCTTTATTCTTCACGTTGAACCAATTATTTTATAATTCATAAATTACTATTGTTGATTGATTGACTATTATACTTCTTTTATTATACTATTGACTATTATACTTCTTATACTTCTCTATATAGTTCTTTTAACTAGCAAATGCACTTTTAATACTTGTGAAATTCAGAATAAATTTCCTGAAAAATGAAAAGAAATATCGTATGTTTTTGTTAAAACTTCTTTTAAAATCGATATTTTCCAAGAAACCGGGACTTCACTTCTGCGAAACAGATGCTGCTACTTGTTGCTTTATTCTTCACGTTGAATAAATATTTGTTGAATAAAAATAAAAATAAAAATATGAATTTATAAGTCAGAAATTATTACTGTTGATTAACCAATTATTCAACAAGTTCTTTTAACTTGAAATTGTACTTGAATTCTTGCGAAACTCAGGAAATTTCCAGAAAAATGAAAACGAAATATCGTAAGTTTCTGTTAACACTTCTTTAAAAATCGATATTTTTCGAGAAGTCGACACTTCTTCTATGCGAAACCAATGTTGAAATTTGTTGTCATAGTTATGTGATTTTATGTGACAATATGTTGATTTTAAGTTCAAAAATTATTTTCGCTGATTAATTCCCTATTCACAAAGTTTCTTTAAACTATCAAGTCTTGGCACGTTTCAAAAAAATAATTCTATAAAAAAAAAAAAAAAAAAAAAAAAAAAAAAAAAAAAGGAAAAAGAAAACATATCGAGTTTTTTTTTTTTTTTTTAATTTGCTTGAAAAATTGATATTTTTCGAAAAGCGTCGAATTTTTTTCTGGGAAACAGTGGCTACGATTTATTGAGGCCAGTCTTTAGTTGCATGAATTAAGTATCAGCTAATAAATCCCTATCGTTGATTAATTAACTACTCAATATATTTCTGTAAACTTGAAAGCATAGTTTCTTTCTAACGCAAATTTTAATCCAAGAAAATTTCCGAAAAAATTTCAAAAATCGATATTTTTACGAGAAATTGCCACTTTTTTCTGCAAGTCAGACTTTATGATTTGTTGTCATCATTGGTTCATATGTTATGATTGTTCATTAATTCATTACTCAACAAGTTTTTTTAAACTCATAAAAATATCTTAGCATGTTTAAAAAGCATGGAAAAAAAGAAAAAAAAATTGAAAAAGTTTATGAGAAATTAGCTTTAAAAATGAAGGGTTTTACGCAACAATAACTTCTTCTTTGTGAAACAATTGCTACGACTTGTTGCTATGTATATGTCTTTGAATCAATTAATTTATCATTTATAAATTATTAGTTTTGATCAATTCACTATTCAAAAAGTTTCGCTGAACTTGCAAATATAGTTTTAATCTTAGCATGTTTAAAGAAATTTTCTATGGAAAAAAAGTAAATTGAAAAAGTTTATGAAAAAATTAGCTTCAAACATCAATGGTTTTACGAGACAATAACTTCTTTGTGAAGCAATTGCTACGACTTGTTGCTATGTATATGTTTTTGTCTTTCAATCAATATATTTATTATTTTTAAATTATTAGTTTTGACCAATTCACCATTAAAAAAGTCCTTCCGGCCAGTGCCGGGAGGAAGAGGTAGCTTTCAAATTCCTTATTTTAAAATTGCCAACTTATATTATTCAAACACAAGAAGCTCAATTTAGTGAAAACCGAATATAGGAGATTCAATACTAATTTTTATCAATACTAAATCATTATGAACGAGAATTTCGCGAAATTAGTCAGCTTTATCCAAGCTGCTTTTATTTAAAGTAACTTATATTTGGCTGAGATGTTGATGTATACTATCCACATGCCTTCTTACATGGAAATAGGCGAATACGTGTGTTATCGCGTGACAAATACAAGATCGTTTCAAAATGTTAGCCATACTAGAAATTCAAAGTGCTATAATCCAACCATTTTTTAAGATATAAACAAAAGAACAAATTTTCAGAAACAAAATCTGCTCCGGAATCTTTGTATCAACGCCAAACACATAAAAAAATCTTTTTCATTTTCCAATTTTTTAATACCTCATTTTAAATTTTAAATTTAATTTTTTTTAAATGGCAACCCTTTTGAAACAAGATGGCGAATGAAGCTGGCCAACGAACTCGGTCGAGACATTGGTATGTACTATGTACAGACCAAGTAACATCCAAATCGGTTCATAAATACGCTTGTTATCGCGTGACAAAAATCAGGTCGTTTTAAAATGTCAGCCAGAATAGAAATTCAAAATGCTATAACTCAGCCATTTTTTTAGATATGGACGAAACAGAAACTGTTCCGGAATCTTTGTATTAAGGTCAAACACATACAAAAAAAATCTTTTTCATTTTCCAAATTTTTAGTATCTCATTTTAAATTTTAATTTTTAAAAATTTTTTTAAATGGCCGCCATTTTGAAACAAGATGGCGGATGAAGCTGGCCAACGAACTCGGTCGAGATATTTGTATGTACTATGTACACACCAAGGTACATCCAAATCGATTCATAAATACGCCTGTTACCACGTGACAAATATCAGGACGTTTCAAAATATCAGCCACGATAGTAATTCAAAATACTATAACTCAGCCATTTTTTAAGATATAGACGAAACAAAAACTGCTCCCGAATCTTTGTATCAAGGTCAAATACGTAAGAAAAAAATATTTTTTCAATTTTCAATTTTTTGGTACCACATTTCAAATTTAAATTTTTCTTAAAAATTTTAATGGCTGCCATTTTTAAACAAGATGGCGGATGAAGCTGGCCAACGAACTCGGTCGAAACATTGGTATGTACTATGTACAAACGAAGTTATATCCAAATCGGTTCATAAATACGCCTTTTATCGCGTGACAAAATTCAGGACGTTTCAAAATGTCAGCCACGCTAGAAATTCAAAATGCTATAACTCAGCCATTTTTTAAGATATAGACGAAACAAAAACTGCTCCGGAATCTTTGTATAAAGGTCAAATACATAAGAAAAAAATATTTTTCCATTTTCAATTCTTTGGTACCACATTTCAAATTTCAAATTTTTTAAAATTTTTTAAATGGCCGCCATTTTGAAACAAAATGGCGGATGAAGCTGGCCAACGAACTCGGTCGAGACATTGGTATGTACTATGTACATACCGCATTGCATCGAAATCGGTTCATAAATTCGAGAGTTACAGTATGACAAAGGTCAGATATATATATATATATGTGGATATATATATATATATATATATATATATATATATATATATATATATATATATATATCAACTTTTGAACGGAGGGTGGTTTCGGGGTCTGGGGGTCATGATAGATGAAAATATACCAAAATTTTTTGAAATCGCTTTCCTCCGAACGGCTGCAATAGGTAGCTTTTTGTAATGAAAGCTACCTAAAAGTTTCGCTGAACTTGCAAATATAGTTTTAATCTTCGCATGTTTAAAGAAATTTTCTATGGAAAATAAATAAAAAATAAATTGAAAAACTTTATGAAAAAATTAGCTTCAAAAATCAATGGTTTTACGAGGCAATAACTTCTTTGTGAAACAATTGCTACGACTGATTGCTATGTATATGCTCTTGTATTTGAATGAATGAATTTATTATTTATAAATTATTAGTATTGATTAATTCATATTCAAAAAATTTCGTTATACTTGCAAACATGCTTTAATCTTAAAATTTTTTTAAAAACTATTTTTACGAAAAAAGGGAGAACATTTTTGCGAAGTTTTGCTTTAAAAAACGATATTTTTTCAGAATCTGTTACTTTTCTTTTCTTCAAAACAGATGTTGCAATTTTTCTCTGTATCAATCAATTAATAAGGTCATCATCGTTGATCAATATTCAACAAGTTTCTTTAAACTTGAAAACATAATTTGATCCTAGAAACGAAATTTCTGTGAAAAGAAAAAAGAAAAATCTACATGTTTTAGAGAAAATTTGCTTTAAAACTCAATATTTTTCGAAGACCAATGCCTGTTTTCTGCAAAACAGATGTTAAAATTTGGCGTGCTCGGTCTTTTATTGATTGAATTAAGTATTAGTTAATAAATTATAGTCGTTTATTATTTATGTATCATACGAGTTTCTTCAACTTTCATATCTAATGTTAATACTAATGTAATTCAATATGTGATTTTTTTTTCTTTTAAGAAAACAAAAGAGATATCAAGAATGTTTCTGTGTCAATTTGCTTCAAAAATTTATATTTTTGAGAAATCCGCACAGATGCTGCATTTTGCTGCTTTCGATCTCTGGTTGAGTCAATTAATTATTTGTCTATAATTTATTATTCTGAATTAATGAAATTCACAATGCCTACCGATAACAATATAGAAATCCCTCTAAATTTTCCAATACACTGACCTATTTTAAGATAATAATCAATCAGTTAATTATCATTTAAGTATTCGAAATCCCTATTTTTAAATTTGCAAATATAATTTTCAGTCAAATGCTTTAAAAATAAGAAAATTTAGCGGATAAATATTTCTTAATTTGTAAGTATAACTTTTCAGAAACATAGAATTCTGCATATTCGGTAAAAAAAAAACCCGGCATATTCGGAAACATAGCATTCAGTATGTTTTAGGAAACATTTAAAGTAAGTAATTTGCATTCTTAGCGAATGAATAACTAGCAGGCTATAGTTAACTATAAAAAAGTAAGTTGATCAATACGTTGACATTATTTAAGATGACATTCAATAAATTAACTATTATTTAACTAGCCTATTCATAAGGTTTTCTGCTAATATAATTTTCAGTCAAGTGTGTTAAAAATAATTAATACAGTAATAAGGAAAACAATATATATATAAATATCAAGAAAATTTCTTTGATTTTTTTTCAAAATTAATTATTGCATAGATTAATTAAATTATTATCACTTATTCTTAAATTTACTTTTCATTCCACTGTTCAATACATATAATATATATATATATACATATATAACTCACTGAAGAGAAACAGACAGTCTTTTGCCTGTGTAGTATAAGTTTAATTATTTTAAGAGTTTATAGTTAACTTTCAAAATATTTTTAATATACACCTTCTTTCGGAATTTATAATGTATTTGTTTTTGCATATTTTGATGAAATGTGTATATATAATCGTATTTAAAATTTTCAAAAATATTTAAAAAGTTTTCCTGGATAAATAAATAAAATAAAAAAAAACACTTTTCTCTCCGCAAAACAATCATCTTTCTCCGGCGAAACGCATGTTTCCATCTTCCTTAATTAATTTTACTTTCACTTTAAACTGTTGCTTCTATGATTTTTTCTTTTCAAAATTAATTATTTTATAGACTAATAACATTATTATCATGCTTTCTTAAATTTATAAACATAGTTTTTACTGCTGTATTTTCAATAAATATTGCTATTAAAATTGTAAAAAAAAATATCAAAAAGTTTTTTTTAAATATAACCCCCCTCCTTCCCGCGAAACGATCATCTCTTTTCTGGGAAACGCATGTTGCCATCTTCGCTGATTAAATTTACTTTCACTGTAAAACTACTTTCACCTTCCCCTTTGCCTTAGTGCAGGCGAGTTGCGTTTTCGGGTCAAGGATGGCGATTCGCACGTCCCTCACTCCCCAAAAAGAGGCCCCCTTTATTACCTGATTTTGCCAAAGGGAAAGTGTTATCCAAGAAATCCCTGCCAAAACGTTTTGTTTTACGGTGGTATAGCAGAGCACGTGACAGCTTGATTTTTTTTTATAGTAAAATCTGGACTTTCCAAGAGGGTTAAACGACCTCAGATGATTTTCCTTAGACAAAAAAAATATATATATTGAAAGATTCTGAGAATGTGGGGGTTGTGAAACGGACCAGTCCCCGGGTGTGAACGTATTTGCTCGACATTGGTTGATTTATAGAGTAGTGGTGTAGATTTTTCTCTGAAGAAAAGCGACCGCAATAAAAATAACTGATGATAGGAATCCACGAACCAATTTCGAAATGTTAGCCGTAAAAAATATATTATTTTCCTCCTGCGTGCAACACATGTGCTGTTCTAGAATAAATTTAATAAAAAATATACTTATGGCTGATCTAAAATCAAAAATACATTTCGGAAACGCCAAGCATTGCTTAAAAAAAATCTACTTAAAATTGAGAACTTGAACCCACTCCTGTTTTTAGGTGCGTTCGTAATTATATAAATACTTAGCACCGAGGTCCGTCCGTCTGTCTGTCTGTCTATCTGTCCACATATAACAGAGCAAAAATTACCCAGCCGAATGGTTTGAAATTTATTACATATAACCGTTGCAGAATTTTGTCGAGTCATTTCAAATTTTATTAAAGTCGAATAAAAATTTAAAAAGACATTCAAACAAGTTTTCTTCATTCTATTAAATCCTATCATACGTAATGAATTCAATGATATCCCATGATAAGTAATGATTCTAGGTTGCCATAATGATTACGTCACATTTAAGATGGAGTCCTGTTATTTCCGTACAACTGAATTTAATATGTATAATAGTAATAAATTTTGTACTCACGCATTTTTGCCTAAGAGTGCAGCAGCTATTGCACCAACATCGGAGTATTTATAAAACTAGTTAATGTACGAACGCCCCTGATTTGCCACGTTTGATGCGCAATTTTCGACTTGTTTTTTCTTAATACAGTATATCATATACCGATACATGATATGCTAAACCTCGTATAAGTAACCATGCGTGCTTAAAAATAACCCAGTCAATAAATATCTATATTATTTTAGTAAAACATGTCCGTGATTAATACAGACGCCATACAGATGGTCACAAAACTTGACCGTTAAATTTCGCTTTTACTGCAATTTTTTAACTCTTAAACATCGCAGAGTTTCTGTATTTTACACTGTTGAATACGATAAAAATTATCTTTCAAATGCATTTTTTTTAACTGCATTTCAATTTACTGATTTTTTTATGGTTTTTAAAATAATTTGCAAGAAAAAAATCTATCTCTATTGCTGGCAGCCTGATTACTAAAGATTAACACGTTTGCACTTAAACAACTAAATAGTTCAGTATTTGTTTCCTGCTAATAATCCATTACGGAATTAAAACTTCATCAATAAATAAATAAATAAATAAAATAATATAAATAAAACGCATATTTAATAGACATGTAATTGAACTACGCACTATCAGAATAAAAAAGGCTGCTGAAAGTAGCGAAATGTTTGGCAATTTCTTCCGGTACACTAAAAAAAAATCTGTAAAGTTACTAAAATTTTCCTAGGAAACAGAGATTCCTAGAACATTTTATGTAACGGCAACAACAAAAATTCATGTAACAGATACATTTTTGCACCGTAAATCCAAAAAACTGTAAGGTTACTAAGATCTTTTTAGAAAAAAGAAACGCCCAGAACTTTTTATGTAACTGCAACCCGGGTTACCGATAAAATTTTAGTAAGATTACTGTAACTTTAGTAGATTCTTTTGTAAAGCTACAGCTTTCTGTAGCTTAAAAAAACTAATTTAGTAGATTTACATCTTTTTACCCGACTGAAAAGAAGGGTTATGCGTTTCACGCGTATCTGTGTATGTGGATTTCTTTATACCCTCGAAACATTCCAACGGCTAGATGGATTTTAATGAATGAGGTCTCTATCAATTCGTCTTAATCGTCCAATAGTTATAGGATAGGCTTTGTTTCTATAAATTCAAAATGGCGGCCGTAAAATACAAAATGGCGGTAGAGACGAAAACAAATTTTTACGCACCCTATTGAGTGGCATATCATTGGATGGGTCTTTCAAAATGAAGACGATATTTCATTGACCATTTTGCAGTCAGAAGCTCTGTTTAGATATTACACAACCTGGAAGTTGTGTACTTTGGATCTCTACCTTTACTGTAATTCTAACCTTCATAATAGACATCTGTAGGCCTCATCAAAACAGTGTTTGTAGATAGGAACTAATAATTAAACACAACTTAAAAGTCATCAATACAAGTAAATAAAAAGAAGTTAAGTAATATAAAAAAAATAGTTTCATTTTGATGAGAAAAAAATAATTAGTTCGCTTTTTATGCAGTCGGGTTTTTGGATTTTTTAAATTCAATATATTATTTTGTACAGTCTACAGATAAAATTTTAGTAAGCATGCAGATTTCACTAACTTTACATCTGTAAAATTACAGTTTTTTTTTTTTTTTTTTTTTTTTTTTTTTTTTTTACAGTGTATTGATTCCTGACATGCATCTGATACAAAGTATCGCTCTTAACAAATTTCAAAGCTTTATTTGAATACATTATTCATAATTTTTATTTAAAAATGTTTTTTTTGTGCTGTTATTGTACTAACTAAAAAAACATACTAAATGTAAAAAATTATTAGAGTAAAAAAACAAAAGAGGTTTTTCATCTGTATTTTTTTTTTTTTTTTTTTTTGGTAAGCAGTGATTGGACCCCAAGTATTTGTAATTTCGTTTTACTGCATTTTAAAAATTATAGATTTCAAGAAAAAATATTTCAAAAATCTATAAAAGTGCACAGTTCAATGTATACAATTCGGAAATATTTTGTCCGAAGAGTTTTAAAAATAAATATTAACCCTTAAATCAGGAGTCGATCCAAGAAAAATTTGGGACCCATTTAGGGACCCTTCACAAAAATCCATTTAATAAAATAGGCCACTTCACAAAATTCCTCTTAATAAAACAGACCCCTTCACTAAATTCCTTTCATAAAACAGGCCCCTTCACAAAATTTCACTCCATAAAAGCGTACTGTTCATTAGTTGCCGAAACGTCAGTGAAGGTTTACTGTGGAGACACGAAAAGTTTTTGGTTTCCGTCTGTTAGTCTGTTAGTCTGTCTGTTCCGCGATAACTGCAGCAAAAAGCATCCGATTAGCATGAAATTTAGTGAACATGTTGGTGAGGTACCCGAATTTAGCTGTATAGTGTTTTGTTACATTTGGTTCATTCGTTCGGAAATATATATAATATTTTATTTTGCGCTACAATGCTTATCTATGGCAATTCAGAGGATTTTCAAATTTCCATTTGTTTAAAGTAATGGCTCATATGAATAATGGATTTAAATGAGAAATTAAGAATCCTGAAATTTTTTTTAATTAGAGTATTAAATTATTCCTATTAGTTTGTAATTTTGTCAAGATATTTGTCAGCGTTTTAAAATTAGGTGTATAACTTATGATGGAATTTTATATATGTGTTCGAATAATATAAAACATTTTATAAATTTACTTATTTTAAATGTTCATATTTCATTTTCTTTTCTTTCATACGTTGCCTAGCAACTGCATCTCACCTAAAATTATCACAAATGTGGAAAGTATGTAGGGTTTTTTGGAGTCAAATCAATGTCAAAAGGGATGAATTAATGAATGCATTTGTATAGATGTTTGCATAGATGGATTTTAACCCAGAAATGAAAATAGATAATATTTTATTTATTTATTCAACTATTTTGCTTATAAATGCAAAAGTTCGTTATTTTAATTCAGAATAAACTGGCATTTTTCTATTAATTTTTTTTAATTTTTCTATTAAATTTTTCTATTACTCTTTCTTTATTGTTGCCAAAAAAAGAGAAGGGAATAATAATTTCTCCCAAAGAGTTCATTTTAATTTGTTAGATTTTCACATGAAAAAAAGAAGATGGAATAAACAAATAAAAAATAAAAAAAAACGATAAATATGACATCATATTGGAAATAAAACTGAAATTCCTAAGTATTTCTTTCTAATATAATGTGAGTGAATTTTGCTAAGTACAGAAAGCAGCTAATATGATGGCTTATATCGAAATTAAACGAATACGATTTGATGTTGAAATAAATGTGTCTTGTGTTACAATATTATAATTTACGGTTTATCGTCTACTTACGGTTAACATAAAGATTTAATTTTTAATTTAAAATTTAAATAAAATTTTTTTTTTGAAAACAAATGGATACTAAATGTCAAAATTATATAACGCAAATTTATAAATATCGAAAATTATGTCATTATAGCGGGAGATAATTGCTTTAACTGTTAAAAATTAAAAAATAACCTAAATTGTGTGAAAATATAGTCTTTGACTAAGTGCTAATTCTGAAAGCCACCTCATTTCAGAAAATATAAATGAAAATCACATTTCCGTTCATAAAACCTAAACTTTTAATATGATATCGACAAAGTAAAATCATTTTCTTTCCACCGGTATCAAAATTAAGACTCGAAAACACAAAGTATATTGGAGACACATTTGTAAATCGTAGTTTAATCGGATTTTGATGCTACATTTCTTTTAGCCTTAAAATTGTAAAAGTATTTTGTCATTTTTAAAAATAGCTTTTTTAAATATATTTTTTATAATGGATTTTTGTAAAGTCTTATTCAATGGAATGAATACATATAAAATTTTCGCGCCTAATACTACCTGAAATAATTGTTGTAGTAGTATTCTCCAAGCATTACGAAGAAAGATTCCTCGATTTACACGATTTTACTAGGCCTTCCTTTTTTCATTGGTTGCGATTTCATTTTCGCAATTGTGTATACTAATTGGCACAAAGTTTCACATTTTTATGACTGAGGTATATGTAAGGCCATACAAATAAGAAATTCCGTATTGTCTCCTATAAAATGTGATAAATTTTGGTTAATTATATATGTTTTTATTAAGGAGAGTAGAGCTGCCAAGCCTCCGGCGATCTGGTTACCAGTATTTTAATATAGAAAATGCTATTTTATTTAATTGGAAAATTTGTGTTATTTAAAAGAACAACATTTTCTCTAAGATAATAGTGATTTTAAAAAAGCCTGAGACTTGGCATGTCTGATGGGCAGTGAAATTTTTTACTTAATTAATGCATTTCTCTCTCTTTTTGATGCTACGTGAACGAAGTCACGTGTAACAGCTTGTAGAGTATAAAATAAATTATTAAAATAATCCCTATTACGAAATATTAATCAGAAAACCCGGCTAAGGTAAATAAAAGGTTAGTTAACCTTTCGTAATTTGACCTGAAACGCAGGTTTGCGTCAAATATGAACGGTGTTCGTAACATCACGATTTTAAATTGAATGTGGATACTATTAAAAGGCTATCTCAAAAAATATTTTACGGCGCCGAATCACGTTACTATTTAGTCAGTTGGAAGTGTACACGATGAAGAATGATTCTCTGTTAGGTTTAGAATTCTTCAGGCATGCCTATTTTGGTATGATTTTAGTAAGTTAAGGCTATCGAGTAATTTTATTAGATATTTAGATTAGATCTTAGATATAAATACTGTACAAACAAAACAATTTTTTGGACAAAAAAAAAAAAAAAAAAAAAAAAAAAATTATAAAAACATTAGATTTCTAAATTAGATGTCTCAGTTTACATTTCAAAAAGTTCCTTATCCATTAGATACAGGTGTTTGTGGTTGGCAGGCAAGTAAAATATGCTGTATTGATATTAGGTTAACGTAAAATGCTTTTCCAAACTGTTGCTTATCATTATAAATCGTAGTGTAAAAAGAAATCTAAGATATTTGATAATCATTAAAACAATGAATAGAAAATTAAAAATATAAGTTAAATTAAACTATGTGGGTTCAGGGGGGGGGGGGGAGCTCTGCCCTGAAGAAATCTACTTTATTATCTAAAAATTACCAGAATAAGTAGCTCATGAGAATTTCAGAATATCATTACATAACAACGTGTTTAATTTAACTCTTCTAATGCCTGAAACCTTTCAAATATTTTTTTACTTTTATAAATGTTTATATAATTTAAAAACTTTAAATTACATTTTTGTAGAAAGATTAATATTACGCAAAGTTTGCTAAACACAATGAGTTGCAGAGCTGACTTTGAGGCTCCTGATCTGCCGATTTGCTAGTCATTTTTATTTTGCTAGGTTTTAAAATTTATAATTTGCAAACAAAATAAGTTCACCAAAAAAGAAAAACTTTAGAAGGGGGACTTAAAGAAGTTATTATTAATAAATGCTTGGTTCGAATTTGAATAACAGAATTTCATCTTTCATTACAAATTCCATTTTCCACAAAATTACATTTTCACAAAAATGTAATACATTTCACAAAAATAATTTTTACTTTTCACAAAATGGGCCGCAAGAAAAAAAAAAACAAAACCTGAATCGACCTCTGCTTAATTGCATAGTGTAATTCAGGAGTTACATGACCTTTTTGTGCCGTTTGGCGCTTGCTATTGGTCTTTTGGTTATGTATTGCTTATGTGTGATAACATGCGTTTAAGGTCGTGTAATCCGTTTTTGTTCTGATTTGTTATCACAGGGAGTTTATAACATATTTTCTGAATACTGCTTGCAATGTGCTCGACTGGCACTTTTCCTGTATCTTTACAAGGTGGTCATTATTAATTCTGAAAACTATTAAAAGCATTATAAAAAATTATTATGTCGTTGAATAGTTATCATTGTGCAGTGTAAACACTTTAAAGTAAGTATATAAGTTAAAACGATCATTCTTTAAGCAATTAGAAGACAGCTCGTCAGAATGACGTGTTTGCCTTTTCAAAAGAATGATAAAGCATTGCATTATAAAAAAAATTATGAAGTAATAAATTATACCTTATCTGACTAATAGGGTCAGGTGGGGTAAAATAGTTATAAAAACAGCCCATTTTTCATTGAAATTTAAATTGCCAGAAAACTATTAATTGAATTGGTAAAATAATGACATAGAATATGCAAATGAACTTCACTCAGAAAATTTGAAGAACTATTTCACAAAAAACGTGCAAATTAGTACTAATAAGGTTATTTTAAAACATATAGTCAATTAACTTTCGTCTTCGTTCATTCCATTTAAAAAAAATCACTAACCTTCAATTTCTTATAAATCAGAAAAAATAAATAAATAAATAAGAGTCATTCACGGTTGTGAAGAAAAAATTAAAACCGCCCGATATAAAAATTCTAATAATATTGCATTTAATGCACACTTCGCTTGCCTTAAATTGTCATTTTTTAAGAAAGTTTTTATGCATGGAGTTCGTTCAGATCGCTATATTGCCAATGAACTCGATGGTCTGTATTTTAATGAATCTCAGAGGAATGAATCGGAAACATTCATAATTAAACATTCCTTTTGAATACAGCTTTATTGAAAAAAAAATAAATCTCTGAAAATTAAAATAAAACGACTGATTTTAAAGAAATATTATCGTTGATATCGAAAGATATCGATGAGTTCACTTCGGAAGTGTTATACACTTAGCGCTATTATATATATATAATGCAAACAAAGTTGATAACATGCAGAATAAAACACAATTTCCACAGAAAATATATTTGCTTTTATTAATTGCCGATAGCTGGCACCAAAATAATAATTATATAACTTAAATTAAAAAAAAAAAAATTATCTCAGATTAAATCCTGATTTTTTAAAAAAACATGCATAAAGAAACCTGTGATAAATTTTGATCATTAAAAATCATCTTTTATCACATAAGTAAATTGCAACTATTAATTGCATTAACAGATTTTTTTATCTCAAATTCCTTTATTAAATTACAAATTTATTTTCCATACAAAATACAAAATTTTATTTGCATTAATATATATATTAGACATATAAAACCATTAAAATCATTGCCAAATACCAACAAAAAGCGTGAAATTAATTCTAATTGCATTTTATAAGAAATATTCATTCTTTTCCCAATGTCTTTAGAATTCAAAGAATTTCAAAACAAAATTTCTTTTCTTTAATTTTAATTACTGATAGATGGCGCCAGCAAAGCCTACGTGTTCACAACGAATGCGATTTGAACGAATGTTTACTTTTATGCAGGGAGAGATTGAGCTGTCAATCTAATTTCAACTGAAGTTACCTCAGAATATATACATAATTGAATGCAAGTCATCTCTCAAATGTTAATTTATTTTAAATATTTTTTCTAAAAATGTAACTTGTATGAAATTTTATTCGAAAAAATAGTTTTGAATAAAAATGGCCGAATGGAATTCGATAAAGCGAAGTGGTGTATCGGGATCCGGATGAATTCACTCCGAAAGCGTTATACACTTAGTGCTATTATATATATAATTTTTGTTATCTAACTTAGGAAAGACATTATGACATTATGTCCAACAGAAACATAAATATTTTTTTCACTATTTTTCTAATTAATAATTAACAAAAATTGACTCAGATATAACTTTTTGAGAGTAAAATAAAAAATAATGTATTAAAGGATTAAGCTCACCAAACTTAACTAGCTACAGTGGTTAGAAAGCACTCAAAAGTGGGACAAGTAAATAAAATAGAATAAACTTGATATTATATTAATTCTAAATTCAACTTACTAGCATGAAATTAACATAAAATATTCAGTCTTAAATTTTTTAGTATAGTTTTCTTTAATCATCCTCATTATTTTAGAAAAAAAAAAGCTTTTATATTAAAACAAGAAAGACAAATCATGCGTCAATCATAGATTATTAAACACTTTCCAACACATTCAGAATAATGTAATATAACTGCATCGTTTAATAAGTTAAAATATTATGTCTAATTCAACCATATGGAAACGCATAACACGTTTGAAAGCCCAATTTCAACTGTTGCCATCTACAATCGGAAAATGATCCGAATTCTTTGAGCAGCCCTGTATATGATATATAGGTTTGTATCTATTAACTACATCTATTAACTATATATAAATTAAAGTATGATTTATATGCATTCCAAAATTTAGTTCACCTAAGAAATAATAAACTTCAGTTGAAAATTCCCCTTCAGTATTTTCCTCTAATAAGACGAATGGTACGTGAATACTTTTTAAGTATATGAGGTATAGAATTTATATATAATGAGTAACATGCAAAAAATTAGTTAAATTTCAAAGCTCATACCGAATTTTAAAACGTACACTCCAGCAATTATTACTCAAAGACAGTACTTTAATCGATTTCTTTTGTGTGTCCCTGTAAATGACTAAAAAATGCTACGAATGCCCTGTTCTAACGTGATTAGAGCGTGGGCGGACGGACAGACAAACCGAATGCATAAACACTTTTCAAATTTGTTGGAAAGTGTTAAAAAAAATTGCCCTATCAAACAACTGTTTTTTTCTTCTCCCTTAAGCAAAGATTTGTTCTTCTAAGAATTATGTAAACACCTTTATTATTTTAGAATTCTATAAAATTGTTTTATTTTTCTTTAAAATTATTTATCAAACCAGGTAACTAAATTTTTATATAAACCAAAGCCTTAATTTTGTCAGATTTGTATCGATCGCAATTATTATTTTAGAAATTTTTAAAAACTGTTTATCTTTAAATATATATATATATTTTTCACTACCAGATAATAACTTTTTCTTAATCAGTAACTTATTCTTATCAGAACTGTGTTAATTGCGCTTTATTATTTTAGAAGTTATTAAAATTGTTTTATATTTAAAATTATTTCCCGATGTAAGATAACTGAGACAAGTAAATAAAATAGAATTAACTTGATATTATATGAATTCTAAAATCAACTTACTATTGTGAAACTAACATAAAATATCAGTCTTATCTTTTTGAGTGTCATTTTCTTTAGATGGGCCTTTAATCAT
Source organism: Maratus speciosus (assembly GCA_963932465.1). Lineage (NCBI taxonomy): Eukaryota > Metazoa > Arthropoda > Arachnida > Araneae > Salticidae > Maratus > Maratus speciosus. The sequence goes on from OZ010797.1 coordinate 297,193,697, forward strand.
ACTTATTATTAAAGAAAAATGTAATAAATGTTTTATTAAAAACAAATTTTTCACTATCAAGCAACTACATTTTTTTCCTTAACCAAGGATTTGTTCTTCTCAGAATTATGTAATGACCTTTATTATTTTAAAATTATATAAAATTGTTTTATTTTTCTTTAAAATTATTTATCAAATCAGGTAACTAAATTTTTATATGAAACAAAGCCTTAATTTTGTCAGATTTGTATAAATTGCAATTATTATTTTGGAAATTTTTAAAAACTGTTTATATTAAAAAAATATATAATTTTTTCTTAATCAGAAACTTATTATTCTCAGAATTATGTTTATCGGCTTTATTATTTTAGAAATTATTAAAATTGTTTTGTATTTAAAATTATTTTTCGGTGTAAGATAACTGGGACAAGTAAATAAAATAGAATAAATTTGATATTATATGAATTCTAAAATCAACTTACTATTATGAAATTAACATAAAATATACAGTCTTATCTTTTTGAGTATCATTTTCTTTAGATGGTCTTTAATCATCCTTCTTATAAGAAAAAAATTGTTTCATTAAAAACAAATTTTTCCACTATCAAACAACTACTTTTCTTTTCCCTTAACCAAAGATTTGTTCTCCTCAGAATTATGTAATCACCTTTATTATTTTAGAATTATGCAAAATTGTTTTATTTTTCTTTAAAATTATTTATTAAATCAGGTAAGTAAATTTGATATAAACCAAAGCCTTAATTTTGTCAGATTTGTATAAACTGCAATTATTATTTTAGAAATTTTTAAAAACTGTTTATCTTTAAAGAAAAATATTTTTCACTACCAGATAATATATATATATTTTTTAAATCAGAAGCTTATTCTTCTCAGAATTGTGTTAATCGGCTTTATTATTTAAGAAATTATTAAAATTGTTTTATATTTAAAATTATTTTTCGGTGTAAGATAACTAGCACAAGTAATAAAATAGAATAAACTTCATATTATCTGAATGCTAAAATCAATTTACATCTTTTCGAGTATCATTTTCATTAGATAGATCTTTAATCATCCTTATTATTAAAAAATAAATAAAAACTGTATTATTTAAAAAAAAAAATCACTATCAAACAATTTTTTATCTTAACCAAAGATTTGTATAAATTGCACTTATTTTAGAAATTTTTAAAAACTGTTTATCTTTAAACAAAAATATTTTTGACTGCCCGATAATAATTTTTTCTTAACCAGACTTGTCTTAATCGCCTTTATTATTTTAGAAATTATTAAATTTGTTTTATAATTTAAAATTATTTTTCGGCGTCAGATAACTCGTTTTTCGCTTCAAAGAGCCTTAATTTATTTTGAATTGTTTTATTAATCCTTATCTATCTATTTATATAATACGCTAAGGTGACGATACCGAGTCGCGCTCATCCTTATGAAAAAAACCCATATCACAGCCATTATTCCGTTGCTGTAAAAAAGGCAATTGTTCGACTTATCGAAATAACCTACGTTGTATCATGTCTATTCGTCCTCATTTTCTTTAAAATCTTCAAAAATTATACAATTATAATATTATAAGTTCTAAATTAAAAATAACCAGCAACAGATTACTGCTATAAACAAACTAACATTCCAGAAATTGTGATTAATTTTAGAAATGTAAACAATGTGTAGTGAGTCATTCATTTTTAAAATTTCATTGATAAAAATTTAAAAACCTTCGCGCATTGAATATTTTAACTCCTATAGTATCATACGCCAAAATGCAAAGTGAAAGGCATGCATTTTAATTGTAAGCAGTATATTTATTTTAAATTACTTTTAGGGCTAGCTATAAATAATTTTTCTTAATCAGTGTCTTATTCTTCTAAAAAAGTGTATTAATCTCCCAGGAGTCTATTTTTAGGTCCCTATATTTTTAGGTGCCTTCGTAATTATATAAATACGTAGTATCTATAGTTGCGGTCTGGTCCGTCCGTCTGTCTGCATATAACAGCGCAAAAACTACCCAACCGAATGGTTTGATATATATAATCGTTGCAGAATTGTGTCGAGTCATTTCAAATTTTATGAAAATCGAGTCAAAACTTTAAAAAATATTAATAAAAGATTTCAAATGAAAATCAAATTTCAAATTATTTTGTTTTACTTAAAATGCGCAAAGGCCAACCTAGTGAAAAAGATTCCACCGGGTCATCAGTATAGCGCACTGACTTTCTACCGACTAAACCACATGGAACAATACCCAGCCTCGAACTTTTCACTATTACAGGTTGGCAAGGCTACAAACGCAGCACAAGATGGAATATTTTTCCGTGAGTCTTTGTGCCTTTTAAGCAAAACAAAATAATTTGAAATTTGATTTTCATTTGAAATATTGTATGCAAGGCGAATGTCTCTCTCTGGAAAAATTTCCAAATATTAATATATTAATAAAAGTTTTTTTCATTCTATTAAATCCCATCATACATCATTAATTCAATGATATTCCATGATAGATAATGATTCAAGATTTTCTTACCATTACTTCTAAACGATAGTTTTCGCAGTATTTTTTTAAGATGTGAAAAAGAAATCTACCACGGATATAATTGTTTTCAAAGCATGTAACAACGTGCAGTTTCCGAATATTTATAAAACTAGTTATAGTACGAAATACGAACGCACCTCATTTGCCATGTCTGACATACAATTTCCGACTTATTTTTCACAGTGTAGGTAATGAGTAATAACTTAATAAAAATAATTAAATTTCTCATTAAAAAAATTAACGCAATTAAAATTTTCCATTGGTTAACATAGGATTTTGCTATCATGGAGGAAACTGTGTTTGCAGTCGGGGAAGAACGGAAAGGCCCCCCCATAACCAGAAAACTTCGTAACGCAAAAAAAATTCACGTTCAATTTTTTAACCGGTATGATTTTTGTAAGTTTCTTCGAGGCAGATGTTCTCACCATGGGAGTTCTCAAAAAACTGCTTGGACCATTAGTCAAAGAAGAACGTCTCAATGATGAACATCACTGAGTTGATTAACTTTTGTGATGCTGCAACGTAAGTAGTCCTAGCAAGTCATGTCAACGTATAAAAAGTCGAAATTACCCACCTGGTGTTTTAAGAATAATGGATTACAGTTCTCCACAATTCGGGAAGTTTTATATCTCTGTTACACATTTATGAAGGATCATCACGCTTTAAATTCTAAACCATGTACAAAAATTAAGCAAAAAAGGTTTTGGTTTAATTTATTAACAATATTGTTTTCAGAAAGAATAATTAGAGGATTTCAAGTGTAAATTTCATGCAATGAGGGGTAGTTACAGCTCTTGAATTCAGACAAGAGTCATGCCTTTTTCTTTCTTTCCTTTTTTTTTTTCCTTTTATGTATGTGACCAGGTTCTACATAGTCCTGCAAGTTCGGGGACCTGCGCTGAAAAAAAGTACAGTGATATCAGAAATAATATATATGATGGTTTTCACCCATATTCTGTTACCAGGCAAACCCGGATTTATACCCTAGAGATTATAAATACAGTCGGATCTCGTTATCGCGATACCCGGTTTTCACGTCACTCCACTTATAACGTCAGTTTTTGAAAGTCCCTATTTTATGTATACGATTTTAATGTAGAAAAAAAACTCCAGATTTTACGTTGTTGAATAATTTTCAACTCCGGATATAAGGACGGCTTAGGAAAATTGTCCATTTTTCATAATACATTTTATAAGCACGGAAATTAAGCGGTAAGAAATGTCTTAGTGAAACTTTTCACAAAAGTATCTAAAATAACCATTGAGATAAATGAGAGATTTTACTTCAATTCTTTATCTGAATAAATAAATCCACACACTATGAATGAACATGACCCACTTAAGCTCCAGTTAGACGTATCAGTCTACTCGCTGTCTTTTTGTTCTGATCAGGCAGCGCTGTCTTGTAGTTATACGGCGTTTTGCATTCTAACACCAATTTCTGAAATAACGAATACCGATTAGATTTCATTGTATAATATTGAAAAAAAATGTAGGAAGCACATCTAGGGATAAGCAAACCTTAATTCACCAGTATTTCATGTAACAATAAAAAAAAACAAGTCATCATAAGTCTGATTTTTATTCTTTTCAATTTTGTTTTTGTGTTTATTTTGTTTAATAATAATGTTTTATTGCTTGAAACTGCAAGAACAGTTATGAATTTAAAATTGTCTTAAATTACTTAAAAATACAGCTTTTTATAAACATATTTTTCTCCAACTCCGGTTACCACGACACTCCACTTATGACGGCACTTTTTTTCTGGTCATTAGAGTGTCGGAATAACGAGGTTCGAGTGTACAAAGTTAATGAGTAAAAAATAAATGACTGTATTTTATTTTATATCTGTTTTATGTTAGCAGAGGAATTAACAGGGTAGAATTGAACGCACCGCAAGTCAATTTTTTATACATCTCTCTATTTATTTTTATTATTTATATTTATTTATTTTAAGATAATGCCACCGCTGCTTTAACTGTATTAATAAAATCTTTTAATAATACCACAAAAAGTTAATTAAAAGACTTTGACTTTAAAAAAAAAAAAAAAAAAAAAAAAAAAAAAAAAAAAAAAAAAAAAACAGAAAGAAAATCATTTTTCAAGCATAGATAATGAAACACTTTCCAACATATGCAGCATAATGTAATAAGTTGAAATAGGATATCTAATTGAACCATTTGAAAACCAATTTCAGAAATCTTCATCTACAGCCCGAAAATTATCCGAATTCTTTAAGTATTCCTATATATGATACATAAATTAGTATTTATTAAGGCTATTCTTAACTGCTCTGCTCAACATGTGCAAAACGTTTTTACACATTTACAAATTCATTTTCCAACGGAAAGATATAAAATTGGAAAGCTTGGCCATGGAAGCGATTTGGAATTGAACTGTTTTTTCCGTTTTTTGATCAATCCATTACCTATTGGGTTAGAAGCGTTTTGGATCACGTGACAAACCCGTTTTTTGCCTGCTCTTGAGTGCTTTTTCTTCCTTCGCGCGGAAATTCGGTTCAAAACGCCTACTTTGACACTCTTTTCTAAAAGATCTATTGCGTTTTTAAAAAAAAAATGGAAAAAACAGCTCGATGACATAGTTTCTGAAAAACAACACCAGCTAGTTTCATGCATTTTCGAACAAAAATAAATTAAAACTTATGTCAGAAAGTTGCCCTTTTGGATTTGAGAACACCCTTAACTAAATGCATGCAAAAATTTAGTTCAGTTAAGAAATACTCATCTCAGTCGAAAATTCCCCTTCATCAATTTCGGCTCATCAGGAAAATCCTACGTGAGTTCTTTTGTGCAGCCCTGTATACGAGGTATAGAATTTATACACAAAGATTATTATGCAAAAACTAAGTTCAATTTAAAAGCGCATAACGAAATTGAAAGCGCACTTCCATCAATTAGTGCTCAAACACAGAACTGTAACCGATTTCTTTTGTGTCTCTGTAAATAAACGACAAATGCTAAGAATGTCCTATTCTATAGTAATCATCTTTTAGGGAAATTCAGTGATTTTTATCAATTTAAATAGATTTGAAATAGCGTAATGTTATTAAAATACTCTGCAAGAGATTTTTTTTTCCCCATTGACCATAATGTAACTAAAGGGGCATCCCACACTAAAGCCGCTATCAGATTCACCAACTTTTCGAGCAATTTTTGAGCCAACTCTTGATTTCCTCCAACTTTTCGCGAAATGTTGTCTCGACACCCAGTGTGATAGCAAACAGCAATATCCCCAACTTTTTATCCGCATCTCAAAAAAGTCTGTCCTAGCCGCAACTTTTCCTCCCACCTTTCAACATTTCAGCGAATCAGAGATACGCGATTGATACGAAAATGCAATAAATATTGACGGCTGGTACTAGTAGTACTGATTTTCCCGGGTTTTCCTCCAACTTTAGCAAAGACAATTGTAACCTTTTTCTCCCTTTCAACTGGAAAAAGTTGGGGTTAAAATCGGCTGTAAAGTTGGTTGCTCGAAAAGTCGGTGAATCTGATAGCGGCTTTAGGCGCATCCCACACTGAGACGACAAGCGACATGAAGCCGAAACATGTAGCTCAAAAACCGGTCGAAACAAAGAACGAAGTTTTTTCAAACCTGTTTTAAACCAGTTTTTCAGCGAATTCAAACGACATGTCTTATGTGTCGCCTTAGTGTGGGATGCGCCTTAGGCGACACATAAGACATGTCGCTTGAATTCGCTGGAAAAACTGGTTTAAAACAGGTTTGAAACAACTTCGTTCTTTGTTTCGACCGGTTTATGCCCTACATGTTTCGGCTTCATGTCGCTTGTCGTCTCAGTGTGGGATGCCCCAAATTCTAACTATTTGTGCTACACACTTCATATTGAAAACCGATCATGCCATGATAAGCATCATTAATAGGCCAGGAGCCGGTAGCACAGACAATCAACTCATCCAGTTCACGGATGAAATTCTACGATTAGTTAAATCTTGATTCGCATATTAAAACGCAGTCGGTCTGCCATGTCATATCTTGGTGGAAAACTCCTGAAAACCCGATTTTAGCGGCTGACTCGTAGGTTTACCATTGTGCTTTCCTGCACCCAAAGGTATGAAAACATGGAGGACTGGGAGCAGGAAAACACAATAGTAAACCTATGAGTGAGCCGCTCAAATCGGGTTTTCAGGTGTTTTCCACCAAGATATGACTTGACAGACCGATTGCGTTTTAATATGCGAATCAAGACTTAACTAATCCTAGAATTTCATCCGTGAACTCGATGAGATGGTTGTCTGTACTGCCATCTCCCCGTCTATAACCTATATCAACTGCATGAGAATCCGAGCATATTTATGCGAGTTAGATCGTGGACAGACAGACAGATGGCCAGACAAACCGGATTCATAAACACTTTTCAACTTTGTTGGAAAGTGGTAAAAAATGGTCAAAGAGTACCAGTTCTTTTAAAATATATTTAAGTGTTTTTTTTTTCTACTAAAAGTTGAGAAATTTTTACTTAAATCTGGGGGGGGGGGGAGGGGAATGGTTCGGTGACCTAGAGGCAATAACTGATTTATTTGCATGAAAATTTTAAACTCTTTTTAAAAGTTCAAAGTTTCTTCATTTTAAGAAAATCAAATAATACCTATCATTTCAATGTTTCTTCAATGTTCTTCATTAACTATTTTTTTAGAAATTGGTCTTTTTAACTTCAAAAAATGGAACTTTGAACAAAATGTTCCATTTTTTTTTTTTCTCATTTACTTAATGATTTCTATGAAACAAATCTTACTTTTTAAAACAATCTTTGTGTTAAAAAGTTTAATGGTAAGCTATCAATTTATTATTAAATAATTTCTAAATAGTTTATCTGTTATAAATGAAGAAAAAAAAAAAAAAAGCCTAGAAAAAAATGGCGCCTTCCAAGAAACGTACCTGTTTCTTTCAGATAACCTGAGAAAATAAAAATATCTACTTTTACAATTCATAGTCAAGGTCATTTTCGCTACCCATCCAAAAGCTTTGCCCCGTTCGTAAACAACCCAATAAGCCCCAGCTAACAGAAAATGCCTTATTTGTTCTGAGTGATGCGTTACCATAGCAACCGCTGGATTGTTGCTACGGCAACGAAGTTCAGCGTCCTGGGGCAAGACCATTACCGCCATCTGGCGGAAAGAACCGAGAATTCGAAGCGAGATATGGTTATGTAACAGCTCGGTGTAAAAATAGATGTTATGTGAACAACATAGATTTAAAAATGATTCGTTTGATAGAAAATGATATCTTAACAGGTTTAAGAAAGAAGATGCATTTCTTCTTTTTCAGATCAGCAAAAGGATTTTCTAATTAAAATTGTGCAGGATAAGAAGATCATAGAAAAAACCAAATAAGCTTTCAAAGAATAAAATAAAATAATGTATTCAATGATACAGATTAAGTTTTTGTTATGAATTATTTTACTGACATAATTGAATTGTGAAAAAAAAGAAAAGGTATTTTCGAATTGCACTTCATACATTTATTATTTATTAATGGACAGATAATATAGAGCAAATATTTATTGCATTATTTCATTTTTTATTCAAAGCAATTTTAGAACTGAATAAATTTTTCTTATGAAGGGCAGTTACACACACATTATGTATATCTACATATTCTTCAATGTTTTTAAAATATGGAACATTCTGCGAATTTTGCATACAAATTCTACTATGTAAGAAGTTTTGCTTTTCGTTTACAGAGCAACACACTTGAAAGTTCGTTGTACAAAATGAATATTATTGTTAAAATTCTTATGAAATTATGAAAGAAAATTAAATATTCCATTAATAATTTTTCGTTACTTTCAGCATTTTTAAAGCTATATTGAAACAGCTGAAAACTTCATTCTTCACTGCAAATTAATCGATTGTTCTATAATGAAAAAGGATTAAAAAACTATATAATATCTAGGTATAGAAATATAACTGGTATGAATAACAGACTCAAATTGCACTTTTGATGGAAATTTCTAGCTTTGGCTGTTCTCAAATCGAAAGAGGCTATTTTCTGACACATTTTTTATTCTTTTTTATTCGAAAATGCATGAAATTAGCAGGTGTTGTTATTCAGAGACTATGTAATCGAAATACGTTTTCCATTTTTTCTGTTTTTGTAAGCGTTTTTGTTTTTGCTTATGTCATGAAGCTGTCCTTTTGAACCAATCGTTTCCAATCGTTTTATACCAGTAACTTTCTTCTAAAATAATTTGTAGCAATGTTAGTAGAGGGTGTTTGGTTTTTTCCCCAATGTTCTTCACTTTTTATAATTATCAGTTATTAGTGAATCAAGAAGTGGGTTCACATTATAAGCAGTGCATACATATGACTAAACTTTGAAAACGCTTTCCGAGTGCTCATTAAAATCTGCAGATTTAACAGTGGTAGATTTTCCTTTTAGTTTGGATATCGCCGAAGTGTTTTAAACGCGCTCTGAGATAGAATAAAAGTGGAGAATAAAACAGCTGATGATAATTTACAAAATTTCATTAATCATTATAAAAAGTATATATACCTAAAACATTTTTTTATTAGATGAAATTCGTATAATTAGAAAATCATTCTGTGTTATTGAGGAATTATTTACATTTTATTTCATAGAAAAATTAGAAGTTTTGGTCAGAGGCATAGAGATACAACTTGGGATGCGGGGATAAAATTTCCCAAACAGCGTCGCCATTTTAAAATTTGTTAATGTTTGTATGTAGGAAGGGGAGGGGGGGCAACGTTTTTTTGGGGGGCGTTGTAAATATTTATTTTGATCTTGATGTGCTCATTACATAAAAAATTGATACATTTTTAATCTCACATATATACTCTCACCATACATACACACACATATTTATATGTATGTACAGTCGTGAAAAAAAAAAAGTAAACACCCCCTACTAACTCCTCAACAAATTATCGTAGACAAAAGTTACTGGTACCGGAATATTGGAAATAAAGTCTACTTTTAAATGGTGTGTATAAAATTTGCTTAGGGGGCCATATACGTATTAAAACGAATCCAAACTTCATTTTTTTCAATGGTAGTACCCAAATTTAACGATATATTTCAAATCTTCGGTTCAAAATAGGACTAGAAACCAAATTTCAAGTCATTCGAATGATAAGCTTTTGAATTATAGACATTCAAAATTTAGTACTTCTAATGTTAAATTACATTTTCAGATTTTTATGTATATCTCCTGAAATTATGCTCCTAATGAGCTAATTTTTTGTGTAGCAATAATACTAATATACCCAAACATAAATACGTTGAATTTGCAATTTTTATAATTTTATGATATGAATTAAGAATTATGAAATTAATATTCGAAAAAATTATGAATTGCAACCTACAATTTTTTTGATGGATTTAGATTTATTAAGTCCTGCTTTATGGAAATCCAAAATTTCACATTTTTCTCCCAAGTAGTTTTCATATTATGCTTAAAAAACGGCAAAATGATGGTTTAAGTGGCCGTCTATGATAGAAGTGAGTAAATTTTTTTTATTTATTCTGCTATCCTGTAATCAAACTGGTTTCATTGACGCTTAAACGTGCCTTGATCAAGAAGGCGGCTCTCTCGGTTAATAATCGAGTACCGAACTTCAATTTGGATACAGCCCTTAAAATACGCTCGTTTTAAAATAATTAATTTCTCGGAAACTTGTGGTACGAATTGCATAAAAATTTGTTTATAGGCTAATTGAAAGGTGTAGAGTACATTTATGCTGTCAGAATTGTGTACTGCTATTGAAAAAAACAAAGTTATGGTTCGTTTTAATATGTAGATGGCCCCTTAAACAAATTTTATATACATCATTTAAAAGTAGACTTTATTTCCAATCGTTCGGTACCAGTAACTTTCTTCAACGATAATTTGTTGAGAAGTTAGTAGGGGGTGTTTACTTTTTTTTTTCCACGACTGTACATATGTCTGTGTGAGAATATCTTTAAATTTATTTTTAAGACAGTTTCGTTTTCGGCCGAAACTAAGATAATAATCGAAATTCGGTTTCAGTCTTAAAAGCTTGTTTCATTTAAACATTATTCACGATTTTAATTTTAGCATTGAGATCATAGACCAGCTAATATAGCAATTAGTTTAATTATCTGTGTATTTTAACTCACAGGCTATCAAAACCTGAGGGCTAATGTGCCCGTAGGTTCTGTATGCACGTACGTATGTATGTACGTATGTACTCGTATGTATGTACGTAACGCGATAACGTTTGATAGAAATATCCGGTTTGCTTCAAATTTTGCATATAGGTTCATTCTAATGGCGCTTACCCGATTAGTTTTGGAATTCATTGGTTAAGTATAAAGGGGAGGAACGGGGGCTAATCCCCCCCTAATTTTGATAAATGGGTTTTTCATGCAGAATTATCTGATTTGCTTCAAATTTGGTATACCGGTTTATTCTGATAAGGCGTTTCCCTCATTAGATGTGGAGGTTCATTGGTTAAGTATAAAGGGGGAACGGGGGGGGGCTAATTCCCCCTTAATTTAGATAAATGAGTTTTTCATGCAGAATTATCCGATTTGCTGCAAATTTGGTATACAGGTTTATAAGGCGGTTCCATGATTAAATTTGGAGGTTCATTGGTTATGTATAAAGAGGAGAAATGGGGGAATCAATCTTCCCCTCAGTTTAGCTATATGTATTTTTTTTTGTTGTCGACTTCTTTATTTTTCGAGGGACATTATTCTTTGAACTAAGAGTATAATATACAATTAATATGAATAGCCTATGAGCTCTGTGCCATCAGTTTAACTGGGCACTTAAAAAAAAATTAAGGTTCGTATTAAATTATCAATAATTATCAAAATGGAGCTTGGTGCAATATGATAGTTCGCGGATATTACCAGAAACGCTTAATACGAGGACAATTATAATTAGCTTTGCTTTTCTCGTATTAACCGAGTTCCACTGTATTTGCTTATTAAAAAAAAAAAAAATCATTATTAATTATATATCCCGATAAATGCTATCTTTTCGAACATTGCTCTCTGAATCATGCATTTTCGAAAAATTCCTTAATTACGTCGGTCGGCTCGCTTTTTATCAGGAGTTCTGGAAACTCGAATAAACATCTTGTGCGAAAGAAAATGTTAATATTTTTTTCTAGTTTCTCTGGCAACTCATCACAGTGCCGAGTTAGCAACCTCGATTCCATGTGACGTTGCCTTGTGACGTCATCAAGTGTTTTTGATAAGTTTTAGCGTAAACAAGTGTTTCATGTCTTTTTTTTTTAAGAAAACGTTTAATGCTAAGATCGAAATTTTTTGTTTTCTAATTTGAATATTAAGGGGTCTGTCTTATACCTTTTAAAATCTCGCCAGTGCAAAAGTGATGTAATTTCAAGTTCTCATAACTTTCTAAATACTTATTGAAATTACATAAATCTCTGTAATATATGGAAGCTCTATTTGAGGCTTTATAAAATATAAAAATAAATGTAATATAAAATAATAAAAGATACTGTTCAGTTAATACAGTGGGTGATTGGGTAACGGACTTAATCCGTTCCAAAAGTTTTCAAATCAAGAGCTTGAAGCCAGGAGAGACCAAGTTAACTTAACAATATCTCAAGACTGCGCCCTTAATATTAAACAAAAATATTAAGTGTAGGTACTCATTTTACTCAGAATTTTGGCTCTACAACTTTTGTACTGACAATGTTTTTGATAGAGTTAGTTGTTTGGAGATATTGTTAAGTTAACTTGGTCTCTCCTGGCTTCAAGCTCTTGGTTAGCTATTAAGGCAAAATGTTGAAATAGAATTGCGACCTTAATGTTGAACAAAAATATTAATGATGGTACTCATTTTATTCAGAATTTTAAGCTCTACAACATTTGTATTGACAATACGTTTTATAGAGTTAGCTGTTTTGAGATATTGGTAAGGTAATTTAAAAAAACGTGTTTTTCTAAAATAAATATGTACATATTTTCTAACATTCACCCAAGTACGAGGAAGAAAACATAGTACGTTCATTTTAGACCTAAACTGAAGGGATTAAAACAATTTCCAGTTTTCTTCTAATTAATTCTGAGTTCGACCCCCTGACCACGGGTCTAAAATTTTAAACTGAAATTGTGACCTTAATGTTCAACAAAAATGTTAAGTGTAGGTACTCATTTTACTCAGAATTTTAAGTTCTACAACATTTGTACAGACAATGTTTTTGACAGAGTTAGCTGTTTGGTGATACTGTTATGGTATGTAAAAAAACGTGTTTTTTGACTATAAATCTATATATATTTCCTAACGCTCACCTAGTACGAGGGGGAAAACATAGTGTATTCATTCTAGACCTAAACTGAAGGGATTAAAACAATTTCCAGCTTTCCCCTAATTAATTCCGAATTCGGCCTTTTTTTGCTCCCCTACCTCTGGACTATTGTCTCTAAAAAATCGTGTTTACTGTAGGGCTCAAGTGGAGCCTAGAGCCTGTTAATAATTTGTGAATTAAATTTCAGGTAAAATAATCAATTAGCAATTTTTTTTTTTTTTTTTTTTTTTTTAAGGGACACAAAGTAAGGTTTATAATCTGTTCATTTTAATTTGGAGTCCCTAAAATGTAGTTCCCGAACCCCCGGTAGCCCATGAATTAATTAAGCCATACGTATACAACTGTTAAGGGGACGAGGGACCTTAAAAATCAATTTTTTATTTTTTGTAAATTTCACTTTAAATATTACTCAAGGGTACATTATATGCATTATGGCATCACAAAAATTTTTTTAAAAAAATTTTAATTTTGAGAAAAAAAATGGAATTTTACACGTCGTCTTAGAAATCTTCGAAATGCCCCTTGCGCGTTCCATATCAATGAAAATCTCCATATTTTTTTTTTTTTTTTTTATATATAAAAGTTTGGTTTATATATATAAATAAAACCATGCAAGGAATTTTATATATTTGAATATAGAGGTATTAAAAAAAAAATCAAAATTTTTTGAAATATTTCCGAAAACTTTTTAAAAATTTCAGTTTTTTTTTAAAATTTACCTTTATATTCAAATATATAAAATTCGATTCAGAGTTTTATTTAAATATATAAACCAAACTTTTATATAAAAAAAAAAATATTGGGGGTTTTAATTGATATGGAACGCGCAGGGGGCATTTCGAAGATTTCTAAGACGACGCATAAAATTCCATTTTTTTTCTCAAAAATAAAATTTATTTATTTATTTTTTTTTTGTGATAATTGCTTGCCATAATGCAGATAATGTACCTTAGAATAATATTTAAAGTGAAATTGTGAAATTTACAAAAAATAAAAAATTGGTTTTTAAGGATTTTAAGGTCCCTTGTCCCCTTAAAATGTTCTCTAAATCGACAATAGGTACAATTAAATACAGCTCGGCAAACCTGAAACTCAAGCATTGCGTATTCTTGGCTTTGTTCTATTCGTTATCCGAACATAAAAATCTTTCGCGAAAGTATTCGTTAACCGATCTGTTCGTAAACCGATCACCTTACTCTATTTGAATTTTTTTCTTTTAGGTAGCTTTCTTTACAAAAAGCTACCTATTGCAGCCGTTCGGAGGAAAGCGATTTCAAAAAATTTTGGTATATTTTCATCGATCATGACCCCCAGACCCCGAAACCACCCTCCGTTCAAAATTGATATATATATATATATATATCAATATATATATATATATATATATATCTGACCTATGTCACACTGTAACTCTCGTATTTATGAACCGATTTGGATGTAATTCGGTGTGTACATAGTACATACCAATATCTCGACCGAGTTCGTTGGCCAGCTTCATCCGCCATTTTGTTTCAAAATGGCGGCCATTTAAAAATTTTAAAAAAATTCAAAATTTGAAATGTGGTACCAAAAAATTGAAAATGGAAAAATATTTTTTTCTTATGTATTTGACCTTTATACAAAGACTCCGTAGCAGTTTTTGTTTCGTCTATATTTTAAAAAATGGTTGAGTTATAGCATTTTGAATTTCTAGCGAAGCTGACATTTTGAAACGTCCTGAATTTTGTCACGCGATAAAAGGCGTATTTATGAACAGATTTGGATGTAACTTCGTTTATACATAGTACAGACCAATGTCTCGACCGAGTTCGTTGGCCAGCTTCATCCGCCATTTTGTTTAAAAATGGCGGCCATTTAAAATTTTTAAAAAAATTTAAAACTTGAAATGTGGTACCAAAAAATTAAAAATGGAAAAATATTTTTTCCTTATGTATTTGACCTTTATACAAAGATTCCGGAGCAGTTTTTGTTTCGTCTATATCTTAAAAAATGGCTGAGTTATAGCATTTTGAATTTCTAGCATGGCTGACATTTTGAAACGTCCTGAATTTTGTCACGCGATAACAGGCGTATTTATGAACCGATTTGAATGTAACTTGGTCTGTACATAGTACATACCAATGTTTCGACCGAGTTTGTTGACCAGCTTCATTCGCCATCTTGTTTCAAAAGGGTTGCCATTTTTAAAAAAAATGTAATTTAAAATTTAAAATGAGGTATTAAAAAATTGGAAAATGAAAAAGATTTTTTTTATGTGTTTGACCTTGATACAAAGATTCTAGAGCAGTTTTTGTTTCTGAAAATTTGTTCTTTTGTTTATATCTTAAAAAGTGGTTGAATTATAGCACTTTGAATTTCTATCATGGCTAACACTTTGAAACGATCTTGTATTTGTCTGGCGATACCACACGTATTCGCCTTCGATGGAAGAAGGCATGTGGATAGCATACATCAATATATCGACCAAGTTCGCTGGCCAGCTTCCTCAGCTATCTTGTTTCAAAATGGCGGCCATTAAATTAAAAAAATATATATTTAAAGTGAGGTGCAAAAAAATTAGAAATTGAAAAAGGTTTCTTTCTTAAGTATTTGACCTTGATATAAGGATTCAGGAGCATTTTTTGTTTGTCTTTATCTTAAAAAATGTCTCAAATATAGCAGTTTCAATTTCTAACGTGGGTGACATTTTGAAAAATCTGATTTTTTGCCAGCGACAGCACTCGTATGTATCAACCGATTCCGATGTGAGTGAGCATGTGCACAGCAATTACTAAGGTCTCGACCAAGTTCACTGGTTAGCCTCATCCACCATGTTGTCTTAAAATGGCAGGCACTTTAAGAAATCGCCGAATTTGGCAGCGAAATATAAGTTACTTTAAATAAAAGCAGCTTGGATAAAGCTGACTAATTTTGCGAAATTCTCATTCATAATGATTTAGTATTGATAAAAATTAGTATTGAATCTCCTACATTCGGTTTCCACTTAATTGAGCTTCGTGTGTTTGAATAATATATGTTGGCTTTTTTAAAATAAGGAATATGAAAGCTACCTCTTCCTCCCGGCACTGGCCGGAAGGACTTTTTTTCACATGATACGTTACAATCCTCACAATAACTTAACTTGGACTTTATATACAAAACATAAAACTTTCGTTAAAATGAACTCTAATTTATATTTTATAGAATTAATTAATATTATTGAGATAAGTAAATATTTTCATTATTTTTTAATTCTTAATTATTTTTTTTAATCTTTCTTTAATTTTTCAAATTTAATTGAATTTTAAAAATAGTTTCTATCAAAGAATTTATCTATCCTTAATACATTTTATAAAATAGAGTTTAAAGTTCATTTTAATATAAGTTAAATGTTTATATATCTATTCTAAGTTAATTTATCATGCGGATTGTGACTTACTATGGGAAAAAAATTTTGCAATATTAATTGAACTGTATCTTTTATTATTTTATATTATAAGACTTTATATTTTATAAAGCCTTATATATGGTTTAAATATATTACAAAGTTTTATGTAATTTCAATAAGTATTTAAAAAGTTATGAGAACTCAAAATCACGCCACTTTTGCACTGGCGACAGAGATTTAAAAAAATCCCTGCCGGCCCGGCCTACAGGCGGAGGTAGATTTCGAAGATAAGTATGCTAATTTCACCAACAAAAACTACATCATGATTAGAGATTTATCTACTTTAACAATTTTATCTGGCTGCATCTGACGAGTTTTTATTTGATTTTTATATAATAGTTGGTTTTATCAGAATCATGTTAAGGGGTATGGGAACGTCCATTCGTTACTCTTGTGACAATTAGAGCAAATTTTCATATATAATTCCAATTATTTTATTACAAAATATAATTAAGATAAAAATTGATATAACCAGCTAAACACCACTGTGTTCCACACACAAACATATATTTAATTTGTAACAAAAAACATTTTACTTATGTATATATTAAATTACTCTTGTGACACTCTGGTCACAAGAGTAACAAAATTTTGATTGATTATATAGACAAGGGAAATGCTTTTTGTAACAAATTAGATGTATTTTATGCGAGTGCAACATAGTTGTATTTAACTGGTTATATCAACTTTTGTTTTAATTATATTTTGTAATAAAATAATTGGTAGTACTTGTGAAAATTTGCTATGAGAAGTAGGTTAATTTGTAGAATTTTCTACATCCAAAGTAGATATTTTATTAAATTATTTAGAACTTTTGTTAATATTGATAATTGTATTAGGATTAATATTTATTAGAAGAATACAACCTAATGGTCACAAGAGCAACAATGGACGTTCCCGTATTAAAAAAAAATATTTTTCCATGCTCAACAACTCGAAATTTTCTGGCACATTTTCAGATTTATTTTTAATAGAAAAAATATTAAACTTGCTGACGTGATTTTTGAAGAGATTTATAAAAGATTTGTGTTTTTATTTTTCGTTCAATTAATACTTGCAATTAATAAAATACAAATAATGTGTTTAATAAAACTTGATTTATGAACAATTACTTTCTCAGTAGGACAATATTTTTCGTTTCTAACACAATCGCTTCGGGAAATTTCTGTTCAAAATGCCCTCTTTGACATCATTTTTTGAAATATATTCTGCCTCTATCAAAAAATCGATCATTACGGTACATTATATAGTTTCTGAATAAGAGAATCTACCAATTGGATGCGTTTGAGAGCAAAAATGAATTTAAAAATGAGTCAGAAAATAAGCAGTTTGGATTTGAATACACCCTTAATAAGATGCTTTTTTTCTTCAACCGCTATGTATTTTCAATTTGTTTTTGCTGTAAGAATTGGTCCTATCAAAAACTTGTCTATATAAATGTTGTAGACAATATTAAGAAGATATATGATAAATTCATGGGGATTTTATATCTTTTGAATTGATGGAGTTATGGATTTTTTTCTTCTTCAAACCTCTTTTTTGTTTTCGTTTTTAATTTTTTTTTTCATTACGAATTGGTCCTATCAAAAACTTGTGAATATAAAAGTTGTAGATAATATTAAGGAAATTTATAATAAAATTAATTGGATTTGATATCTTGAGAATTGACGAAGTTATGAATTTTTTTCTTCCAAAAATCGTATTTTTTGCGCCCCTTGAGCCCATTTTTAATTTGATCAAAAATCTGTGATACATAAATTTTTGGCCCTATTTTCAGAAGTAATAAAAACTTTAAACTGATTTGATACGTACAAAAATTAAGAAGTTATGGGTTTTTTTTTTCGGTTTTCACAAAACCCCTCCCTATTTCCATCCCCTTGGTCCGATTTTGCCCATTAACGAACTTTTATGCCCCTTGATTTTATGTATCAGTTTGGAAGAGATTTGTGCAGAATTGTGGAAATTATCGTGTCCAGAAGAAAGTGATATACATAGATAGATACATAGATAGATAGATAGATAGATAGATAGGTATAAAGTTTTTTACAGGGTGGTTTTGGATTCTAGGGGTCATGATCGGTGTAGATCTGCAAAATTTTTTCAGAAATTCCAACATAGGGGAGAATGTAATAGGCAGTATTTCATACAAAATCTGCTTAAAAGTATGAGACCCTTTAATATAACAATTAAACAAGAAAGGGGAATCATGCGTCACGTATAGATTAGGAAACACTTTCCAACATTCCAATAGTTCCTAAATAGTGTTGAGAATCGCTATCTTTTGACATTGTGTAAAGACATATGTATTGTAAACTAGTTGTTTTCATCGATGCATCTATACTTATCAGAATGTCTAACCTGATAACTCCGGATTATAGAACATAGGTGAAAATCATTTTTAATTGAAAACTAAATATTTTTATTTTTTTATTTTTTTTACGATTAATATATTTTTTTAGATTCCCCACTAACGACGCCAAAAAGCATTTATATATATATAAAAAATTACATATTCGAATATTTAATTGATATTGCCAAGGATTTCACTAATTACAGCAGCGTTTTTGATTCTGATTATGTGAGTGTTGGTCCAATTATATATCTGGTACAGCAATCTTTTATTTATTTATTTATTTTAAGTTGCGGTTGCAATTTTGATATGGAATATTAGCCGAAAACAAATGGTGATTATTAAGCGGGGGGTTAGTGTTAGGTAAATTTTTTGTTAAGAAAATAAATCGGTTAAAGCGGAAACTCGGTTAAGCGGGACTCGGATAATCGGTACTCTACTGTATACCATTCGAAAAGGGGAAAATGAAGGATTAATATATATATTCATATATATATATATATATATGAGGACCCCAGAAGCCAAGGGGTATAAGTGACAAAATTGAAAAAAATGAACTAATTGCACAGACGATCTGGGAATATGCTTTTTTCTTTTCAGGAAAAGAAATAAAGGTGATTTTCTAATTATGTGTTGTGTTTTAGACATCAACCACTTTTGCCGAATAATAATCAATATTGATTAATTATAAATTAAGAGAAAATTACACTCTACTTTTTTCACATTTATTGAAATAAGAGTTCAAAGACCACTGTGAAACAAGCAGCAGTTTCCTTACTTCAATTCAGTAAGTTATTATTGATGTTCAACTTTAACGCCAATTATCTTTGAACTCAATTTACTCCAAATCGAAATTTTGTCACTTGTACCCCTTGGCTTCTGATGTCCTCATATATTCCCTAATTTGCCTTCCAACTGACCTTAATGGGTTTTCGGGGGTCAAAATTTTATTTTCTTTATTTATAGGCATTTTTTAATGAATTTTTCTCCTGAAATGTGTATTTCTATAAAGATAACTTTTCACATAAAAAGTTTATGGATATTGAAAAATGTTCTTTAAAAATGTTTAAATTTCAAATGTTTAACTTTTTTAATTTTTTATATAACTCGTGAAGTACTTGTCCGCTTTCGTTAATTTTTGTACTTTTATGTGTGTAGAAAAGGTTTCCTGTTAATTTGTCTTCAGGGTTTATAAAAGTATTACTTACAAAATTTATAACAAATTTAAAAGTAAAAAGAAAAGAGGATATTGAGAGTGATTTTTACTTCGTAAAATATATTTTCAAAAATTTCACATGGAGTTAAAAATCCTGAAGACAATTTATTAAAAATATAACATCAAAATTTCATACACACATATCTTTTGAAAGAGAGTTTAGATATATATACTATTAAACGGTGACAAATTATGAAAAAGTACATTCTGAGATAAATGGATATAAATTTTTAGTTACGGCACGAGGCAAAACAAATAGTACAAAAGAAAATTTTTTATAATTGCTGATGCAGTCGTCATAGAGATATGATGTTTTCTTTATTTAAGTTATTTATATTTGTAAATAAATAATAATAAAAGAAAATGCAATTTTTTGAGAATTTCAACTCCCGAATCCCCCTAAAGTCAATTCAAAACCCGACTGGACTATGTTGGACCTCCCCTCCAAAAAAAACGTCAATCCGAAGCCTAACTTGAACTCGAAATATTCCAAACCGAACCAGAAGTAAAAAAAAAAGGGAATTCATATTCTAATGCAGTTTTTGAAAAATAGTCTACCATTCTACCTCTAATATCAATTTTACCTGTTTTATATAAAAATAATCACATACACACTCATTAACATATAAATATAAAGTCTTTGAATTTGAAAAATACACTGTTAAAAATTTTGCAGCATTCTGGCAGATCATTCGACCGTTTTTTGAAAAAACGGTTTCATAAACATAATTTAACTATATTCTGACCATAAAATGGCCAATAATATGGTCAGAATAGTGTTAAAATTACGGTTGTGTAACCGTTAAAAAAAAAAAAAAAAAAAAACGGTCAAATGACCTGCCAGAATGCTGCAAATTTTTAACAGTATAATCAGGATTGCTTTTTGAAAAATCGTATCAACCCGACGCTGACCCGAAAGAACCGAAACCGACCAGCAACAACAACAACAACAACAACAACAACTAAAAATGTCAACCTGACCCGATCCGAACCGCGGGTTGGGTAGAGTTCGGGTAAAATCGAGTTTCCCGAAGCAATGCTTACACTGTTAAAAATTTGCAGCATTCTGGCAGGTCATTTGACCGTTTTTTCAGAAAACGGTTACACAACCGTAATTTTAACACTATTCTGACCATATTATTGGCCATTTTATGGACAGAATATAGTTAAATTATGGTTATGAAACCGTTTTTTCAAAAAACGGTCGAATGACCTGCCAGAATGCTGCAAAATTTTTAACCGTATAGTCTTCTACACTGTTAAAAATTTGCAGCATTCTGGCAGGTCATTCGACCGTTTTTTTCGAAAACCGCTACACAACCGTAATTTAGCACTATTCTGACCATATTATTGGCCATTTTATGGTCAGAATATAGTTAAATTATGGTTATGAAACCGTTTTCTCAAAAAACGGTCGAATGACCTGCCAGAATGCTGCAAAATTTTTAACAGTGTAGTTTGCACGGGGATTGGCAGTCATAGCTAGCTAGTAAGGTGATGAACCCCCTAGTTATCTAAATTAAAGTTATTTTTAACTCAATGAGTTTTCACTTCTGGATTTCAATGTTAATTTTTAGTAATTAGGAAATTTTTTTATTAAATTTTTCAAATAATTTTTCTATCAAATTTTTCATTATTAACTAATAAAAGAATGAAAGAAGTATGGTTTTGGTTCCATTAATTCTGTTTCTAAACTCGTAATTGTGACAAAAAAAACAAAAAAAAAAAAAACAATAACGTGATTGAGAGAAAAAGAAGAACAAGTCAAAAATTGTACGTCAAACGTGAAAATGAGGTTCGTTCGTACTATGAATAGTTTTATGAATATTCAGATCTTGGTGCAATAGCTGTTGCCCTCTTATGCAAAAGTGCATGAATACAAAATTTATTACGATTATACATATTAAATTCAGTAATACGGAAATAATAGGACTCCGTCTTAAATAGGACGTCATCACCATGGCAACCCAGAACCATGACTTATCATGAGATATCATTGAATTAATGACGTATGATAAGATTTAATAGAATGAAGAAAACTTTTATCAATATCTTTTTAAGTTTTGATTCGGTTTTCATAAAATTTGAAATGGCTCGGCAAAATTCTGAAACGATTATATATATTAAATTTCGAACCATTCGGTTGGGTAGTTTTTGTTCTCTTATATGCCGACAGACAGACGGACGGACCAGATGACGATTAAGGTGCTACGTATTTATATAATTACGAACGCAACTAAAAAGAAAGAAAAATCCATCATGAAAATAAAGCGTCTACAAACGATCGCGCCGCCATTTTACCCGCTGTGATCTCATGAGAATATTTACCTTTGTAGCTACAGACAGGTTTTACTGTAAATATTTGTAAATTCGTCGATTAAATATTATAAAAGAAGATTATTAAATATAACACGGTGTTTCAATTTAATTAGCATCTTTCAAGATTTATAGTTTGCGCAAATTTACTAGAAATCTTCAAAGATGATTTTTAGTATACAAAAGAGTTCTGCTAACTATTTACAGATCGAAATATTTACTTGCACGGTTGTATAATATAGCTTCTCTAATGCTATTTTTCAATACATATATTTACATTATTAATTGCATATGTTGCAATCATGTACAGCGAACTCTCGTAGTGCGGACTTCCAAGAAAGACCATATTTGTCAGCTGTAACCAAAGTCTGGTCTGGATCAAATGATTTGAACATTGGGATGGTGTAAAATAATTCCTTGAGTTGAATAAATTGATTTCAGCTTGTGAAAGAATTTAAATAGCTTACCAACTTAAGGGGACTCGGTACCCTTTGACGAACTTGGAAGAATTTTTGGCTTAGATGCCGCATATTCCTGCGGCCGACATCTTGGATGTTTTGAAATTTTTTGGCAATTTTTTGTTGGCGATGTTGGCGATCTTTATCGGTATGGCAACCCCGAAGAGTTACGTGTTCTGGCAACTCCGTTTTCCGCGAGTGTTTTGAAATAACTTCAGTCGTGGGTTTAGATGCTGTTTTTATGTTGTGATTTTGATTGAATTTGATTTTGATGAATTTATATGTTTGAATATGGCTTCTGTAGTTCGCTTACCCGCTGTTGTTCATGTAATTAAGAAATATCGTGAAAGTTTGAAGGAAAATGGTGGTTTGTTTAGACTGTGTAGTCATAGGCCTATTTTGTGAAATGAAGATGATAGTAGCAGGTATTTTGTGCTTGAGCTTTCAAGAAAGGAGATGTCTGTTAAGGTATGTTAATAATTCTATGCATATTTTGTTGTAATGTTTTATGTGAGCCGTTTATTGTATATTTCTAATGCATTTCGTGCACTTTTGAGATTTCTGCACAGAAACATACGTGCATTTACTCACTGCCGCTTTAACGAGTTTCGTGCATTTTTCACATTGCTGCAGAAGTAGTTTGCTGAATCCAGTGATTTTTTTTTCGGTTTATGAACACGTAGAGTTCATACGTTCATTTACTAATTGCCGCTTTTAAGAGTTTCGAGCATTTTTCAGATTGCTGCAGAAGTAGTTTGCTGAATTCTGTGATTTTTTTTTTTCGGCTTATGAACGCGTAACGTTCATACTTACATTTACTAATTTCCATTTTAAGGAGTTTCCTGCGTTTTTCAGGTTTATATTTTATTATTTACATTTTATTTTTGTTAAGCTTAACATGTGCATAAATCGGTGCTTGGCAGCATTTACTACTTGGCGGAAAATGGGTTTTCACGCCAAGAAAAAATCCAAGATGGTGGCCGCGGGAATATATGACATCTGTTCCGAATTTTTTTTACATCGTTACATATATTGAATTTTTACATAGTGGGTAAAAAAATTCAATATGTAATGATGCAGCATCATTTAACCCATTTATGCCTGAATTTTTGTTTTCTCAAATTTGTTAGTGAAATCACTTTAAAATGTTACAAAATGAGCTGGAAAAATACTAAAGGAAATTACGCTAAAATATTTTTGTATTTATTTGATAAAATGTATACGTACTAAATATGGGAATATTCATATGTGGAAAAATGCATAATTAAATGTTTTGTCTAAATATATATAAAATAAGCTTTTAAATTGTATATTACATACTATAATTTGTATTTTTGTGAACTATTAAAAAATATATTTATTTCTTTACAGAGACTGATAACATTATAAGTATTATTAATAATAAATTAAGAATAATCGTATTTGAGGCTAAAAACAATTTATTTTAAAATCCTCTTGAAAAGGACTTTACATAAATAACTGTTCCCTAAATGGCTAATAGAAATATGTACCCATTTGCGCATAGCGTCCTATATTTTGCACGTTACAAACATACATACAAAATAGGCTTGAACATATAATTTCGCAATAAAAGAAAAATACGTATATCAAAGAAGTCTACAAGCTAAGATTATGACTTATTTATTTGGATGCTTGGTACAAAAAATAATAAACTTACTTTTTGAATTTCTCTATCTTGAAAAAAGAAAAATCTATAAACTCCGAAAAAAAGGCCTTCATTTAAGCAAATAATAATAGATAAAGACATTCATAGGCAATTATTTCATACACTTTTCATGTTGTAAAGAAGAAGACATTTATAAGAAAATTATTAAAATTCGAAACGTCCCAAAAATGGGACGCTAGGCATAAATGGATTAACTTGCCAAAATTGTGGCTCGAACTATTCAATGGTTACGAAAGTAAAATAAACATCCAAGTAAAATAAAATAAAAATAACGTGCATAATATGAAAGAATAAGTGGAAAAAATTCAATATGTAACGATTCAAAATCATTTAACTTACTTAAATTATGGCTTGAGTCAAGGGTTACGAAAATAAAATAAACATCCAAGTAAAATAAAATAAAAATAGCGTGCATAATATGAAAGAAAACGTGGAGAATTGAATAATGGCGTTTCATCGATCATGCAATTTTAGAATATTTTTAATTATTTGCTTTGAAAATGACTCGAGTAGAGTGGAAACATGTAAACAGTCAAATGAACCCTATTTTTACTGTTTTTAAAGTTTTAATTTACAACTTTTAGCAATTAAAATTAGTATATAATTACAAGGTGTTAATTTGCTATATATTT
Source organism: Maratus speciosus (assembly GCA_963932465.1). Taxonomy (NCBI): domain Eukaryota; kingdom Metazoa; phylum Arthropoda; class Arachnida; order Araneae; family Salticidae; genus Maratus; species Maratus speciosus. Next base: position 297,218,611 of record OZ010797.1, read on the forward strand.
GTCGACATAATTTTATAGTAAAAAATTAAATAAATAGAAAAAATAAGAGTTTAACGATCAGGAGTTTAATTATTGTTACAATTGTTTTTAAATATTATTTTAACGATATCTTTCCACTATTTGTTTTATTAATTGCAACTTTATTTGTGTAAAACCCGAAAAATATCTAATTAATACTATTTTATCTTGAGAACACAGCATAATCGGATTAAGTACATTTTTTTTTTATTAATAGTGACTTTTAAAAATAATTATTAAGGTTTTGCTAAATCCCCTGTACGCGTGAAAATAAAAATTTAATGAAGAACTTTTAAAATAATAATTACTTTTTTTTTAATGTACGTGTGGAAAAAAACTTAAAATATTTTCATAGTTTTTTTTTTTTTTTTTTTGAAATCTTATAATATGAAAGAAAAATTATTTAATTAAATTGAGTTTTTGATTTATTTGAAATAATGAAGGTCTGCAATAAATACCTTCAATACTCATTTTAAAAGGAAAAAAAGTCAGATTCAAATATCTTTTTATCTAGAAAAAGGGTAAATAAATATTCTTACGTAGTATGATTTAACTTGTTCAAGAACTGTGCTTTACTTATTTAATTTATATTTATAACTTTGCTTGTTTCAGTCAAATGTTTATTCGCCTGGTGCTATTTAATTAATGAGGCAGACATAGAGAATTCGTGCATCTATCTCCTTTTCTATTCATTTAAATTTGCCGTTTTATAATATTATTTGCAGTTTGAAATTCAAGACAGGTTATTTGAAAGGGAATTAAACATTCACGATTGTATTCCATTTCAACAATTTTATAGTAAATGTACCATGTTTCGTATATTTTTTTCTGAATTACATTTAATTTTTTTTATTAACATTATCATATAATTTTAATATAATATTATGTGATCCCGGAAGGCTTCGTTTAAAATACATCTATAGTAGATATCGTCTTCAAACTTTTATCAAACATTTTTAGGACTTCTATAAACATCTGTAAATATCTATAATGTACATACATCTATAAGTACATCTTGTAATCATCAAGGTTAGCTGGGTGAAAAAGCTCGACCAGTATCGTCCGGGATAGCTCAGGTGGCGGTTGGTTGTATTTATGACGGCCAATTATCTGCTCGAGGGATATAGGCCCAGGGGGAGTGCCCTTCGTGGGGGTCTTTCTAAGGGAACCTAACCCGTATTAACGCTTGGAAATCCAAGGTTCGAAGAAAACCACGAAAACTCCGAACGATTAGGCCGACGGGCGCGATTGGGATCGAACCCAGCACCTCCCGTCTACCAGATTCGAGAGCAGAACCTCTCAGCCACTGGTGGGGCCTCAGGTGGCGGAGCACTGGCGGCTTCAGCCAGGAGGTCCCGGGTTCGAATCCTGGTCCGGACATTTTTCGCCCAGTTGGAAATTTACATCTAATATGATCTGTAAATAGTCGGGAATTTATTTAATTTCATCGTCTGAAAATAAATTTGTTTTTAATAAGAATTTTCACTCTGATGATTTTTGGAAATGGCGAATGTTGTTGAGACAAGAACATGCATTAAATTTTGTTTTCGCACTGATAATTTCTGTTACAAAAGTATTTGAAATGTTGCATTTAAAAGCTTTTAAAGACTACTGTTTAAAAAAAAAAAAACAGTATTTGATTGGTATAAAAAGTTTAAAGATGGTAGAAAATCCGTTGCAGATGATCCACGATTTGGTAGACCATCCACTTCGATTAATGATGAAGATATCGATAAGGTCAGAGAATTCGTGCTTGGTGGTTGTAGTTTGACAATAAGATGTGTTATTAAACAAGTTCCTATATCATTTGGTTCCTGTCAAGCAATTTTAGAAACTCATTTAGGGTTGCGACGCGTTGTTTCTCGAGTTGTTCCAAGAACTTTGAATTCGTTCCAAAAACAACAACGTGCTCAGGTGGCCCGAGAGCAGGGGCGCCATTTGAGGGGGGCTGGGGGGGCAATAGCCCCCCCCCAAGGAATTTGATTTTTCAGAAAATTTATCAACCATCAATCGTCAAACAAAAATTTAAAAATTTCTCAAACGCTAAAATAATTTATCAGATTTGATTGCAATAAAAACATATACATTAAATAAATGCTTCATGCATAGAAATTAACAATTATAAAAAAATATTTCCTATTCGAACTTCCTTAAGGCGAGATATATATCGTACTTTGGCTAATTTAAAAAATACATGAGAGACATTTTCTTTTATCAATTGCTTCTCAGCTGTGTACAACTTGATCATAGGAAAACTAGTGCCCTCATCGCTAGAAATTCAGGAGTAGAGTTCAGATAGTTTTTCTTTCTTATTTCTTTGGGGGGGGGGGAGGGGAGAGGTTTGAAGAGACGAATGTAATTCAAGTTCTTAATTATCCGATTTTTTTACTTTTTCGGATTATTAGTGTCACATTGTATTTACTGCAATCATTGCAATGTTATCAAAATATTTAATTATTTGCTTTATTAAAATCATATTATATATTAGACCGGGAGACTGCGGAGTCGGAGTCGGGCTGATTTTTGAGTGAAAGAGTCAAAGTCGGAGTCGGATCTGTTAAAAATTCCGAGAGTCGGAGTCGTCCATTTTACAAGCAGGTCTGCGTTGTCGAAGTCGACTCATTTTTGGGCGAAAGAGTCGGAGTCGGAGCTGTTAAAACTCCTGGAGTCGACCATTTTTCCCACAGACTCCGCAGCCCTGCCGGCAGCACAGACAATCACCTCATCGAGTTCACGGCTGAAATTCTAGAATTAGTTAAAACTCGATGAGGTGATCTTCTGTGCTCCCGGCTCCCGGTCTATATGATACACTCTCAAAATTCTTCAACGCCTAGAAATGGAGTCTGTGCGCACCTGACAAAACAATTTCTTCAACCCCAAAACCGATAGACTTCCACCAAATACCAAAGTAAAAGAAAATTACGTCATATTTTAACTTTTATAATAAAGTAGTCTATAATTTTATCCCTTATGTACAAAAATGAACAAATGAATTATTATTATGGGCCACCAGACAAATGTATAGTTTTTCATTTAAAAAATATTCAGGACTTCCTTGTTAAAAACTAGGTGACTCCGACCGAAAAAGATAAAGCACAATCCAAAAAGTTTAAAGTGTACCTCACTCACAACGAAGACAACGAACAAAATCGCAGACTGTAATTTCATGTAAATATGAAAACCGCTAAAAAGATTTCCATTGAAAGGCAACCTGACACGAAATGAAAGAAAATTAATTCAAATTTTAATACAATATTGTAAAAGTAGTCTACAATTATATCTTTAATATAAACTTTACCTTTTATGTAGGAAAATGAAGATACATGTATAGTATTCATTAATGTTCAAATATGTAGCTTTTTCATCTGAAAAATATTCAGAATTTCTTTGAAAAATAATATTAACACGAACCCACCTCAAAATACTGGAAACGCAAACCGAAACAATAAAAGCTGTAAATTTCGTGACCTATTCACGACGTTCGTGGGCTGATTATTTCACTGATTGAACTGATTGTGACTGATTGAACTTCGTGGTTCTTGTTGCGCGATCATTTGACGAAATTTGCGATTTTTTCCGCAACCGTTTCACGAACTTCACGATTTTTTTCCGCAACCGTTATCGAAATTGGTTTTTTTCTCGCGACCATTTGTCTAAATTCACAATATTTTTCAGTGACCAACTGACGAAATTCCATGTTTGTTTCTGCGATCTTTTGACAAAATTCGCGATTCTTTTTCAGGATCATTTGTTGAAATTCGTGATTATTTTTTTCTACCACCGACTAATAATATTTTAAAATTTTTGCATGATATAGTTACACGAAATTCCCCTGGATTATTTGACTAAATTTTCGTGATTTTTTGTGCACACTTTTGACAAAATTCGCAATTTTTTCGCAATCCTTTTACAAAATTCAAGATTTTAGTTTGTACAATCATTTGACAAAATCTGCATTTTTTTTCGCGATCTCTGATGAAATTAGCAATATTTTCCACTGTCGTTTGGACAAATGAGCGTTTTTTTCTGCGACGATTTCGGGATTTTTTTTTCAAAGTTTGCTAAGTTGGCGATTTTTTTCTGTGATCCATTGACGAATTGATTTTGCAGAATTCGAAAGAAAAAAAATTGTGGACTTTCACTAAAATTAAAAAAAATTCGTAGACTAAGCACATGTCCGTGAAAGAAGTTACGGAGAAAATCACGCAGAGCTTTTCTTATGGTGCGGGATTTTCCCATTTTCTGTGAGATTTGTGAAGTTCTGCATGTTGTGCAGTTCTGCATGTTGTGCAATTCTGCACGTTTTCTGTTCCACAAAGAAAATTTTTCCTTGTCCTTCGACAGGAAACTTGATATGGCGCCCCTGTAGTAAAACCTGAAAAAAAAAGAAGTCGAAATGGACCTGAAAAAAGTTCCATTTTAGACAGGTCTTTGTCTTAGCAAGTATAATTGTATGACTTTTTTCATCAAAATTTGATTTTTTCCCCCTTTGAGAAAGAATTCTGTTATAGACAGGCTTCGTTTTGACAAGTTTTACTGTAATACACCTCTTTTCAGAGCTATACTACAGAGTGGATGGTTTAACAGTCTTTGAGGATATGTGTAAAAATGTAACTTATAATAGGATCCTGTGTAAAAAGAAATTTTTTGCATGTTCAAGGTATTGAAATTTTAGCTGCTAAGATGGAAACCTGTTTAAAACGAAATATTTCTTTGGTTCTTGAGTTTCCGTATTCAAAGTTTTTACTGTTTTTGTAAGCATGATTCAGTTTACGTTTCTCGATCGGGGAGGGGGGGGGGGAGACGCCCGGATCTTACACTTAGCTATATAACTTCCCTCAAAAAATCTTTGCTCCCCCCCCCCCCCCAAGAAATTTCTGAAATGGAGCCCCTGCCCGAGAGATGCTTTCACAAGGCGATTCCTTTCTAAAACACATTATTATACCATCGATGGAACTTGTATAGGGGAGGGTAGTACACAGTAAGACGAAAATTATTATTACTCAACAAATGGCGACGATTTTTATTCTTTTGAAAAAAATTTTGTTAAAATTTTAAGGTACACAAATACGCTACACATTAATGTATAAATGGTTTTAAAAAAGTTATTTATAAAAGCACAGACGCAATAACGCAGTATCGGAAATTGTCTCACTGTGTACCACAAGTGGTACACAGTGAGACAATGTATATATTGTCATAAATCATACATTTTTACACTCTATCAATAATTTTCTGCAGTTTATGATTTCTAATTAATATTTCTATATTTTCAAAATATTAAAAATATGAGCCTCGGGTGGACAATGGCAGACCTTGGGCTACCTTCATGCAAAATTTCAGCCTCTTACATTTAGTAGATTTCCCTAGCCATCGCACGCCCACATACACACAGAGAAAGATTGAGAGAGAGAGAAAAACCTTCTTTTATTAATAAATAACTTTTTTTAACATCTGAACCACATAGTACGTACACAATGAGACACGGCTCACTGTGTACCACAACTGTGTGCCTCACCGTTTACTTTCGTTAGTTTGTAACAAACTGGATGCTACATCTGTTACATCAATTTCATCTCTTTAAAAAGTTTATGCCGTTTTGTCGAAATAGTCTATTATTAGATATAACTAGTTTTGGTTAAGTAAATATATGTCACATTGAAGGAAATAAACTCTAAAATAGACGTTTATGTAACTTTAACCACTATAAAATAAAGAATTATTTACTATTTTATCGGACGAGTAACTGCAGTGCCGAAACTACATCCACGTGTTGCATAAGATGAGGTCGTTTTGTGTATGTGCCAGCTTTGAGAAAAAGTTACAGCTATATGTCAAAGTGGCTGTTGTCTCACTGTGTACTACTCTCTCCTATATACTTTTGATGCAGAAAAAACTCAACAATCTGAGTGAATGGAGCTTGAAAGGTGAAGCAGACCGAAAAGACACTGTCAAAGTGACTCAAAAATCAAGATAATGTTGACTTTTTCTTTTATTGTCGTGATGTTGTGCATTATAAATTCTTACCAACTGGCCATACAGTCTATAAAAATTATTATTTGAGGGTTTTGCGCCGTTTTCGTGAAGCAATTTGTCGAAAATGGCCTGAAATGTGGTGAGAAAACTTATGGTTTTTGAACCACGATAATGCGCCTTCTCACAGTGCAATTATTATTCGTTAGTTTTTAACCAAACATTCAACAAATGCGGTTCCACAAGCTCTGTATTCAATTGATATGACATCGCGTTGACTACGTGGTGACCGTTTTGAATCAATTCGATAAAAGAAAATTCTCTACGAACTCTGAAAGGGTTTCACAAAAACGACTTTAACTCTTTATCTTCTGACGGTACTTATAAGTACCATTAAACTAACTTGTTATAGAATTCATTTAATACATCAAATAGTAGTAATACAGTTTAGAATGAGTTATAGATGTATTAATTTATCTTGCTCCAAAAGCATTATTGGTTACACAAAACAAAAATATTTTAAACGGATGATTTCTTTTGCCTTTGCATCTGTTCAGCTTTCTTGGCAATGGGGGGAGGAGGCGGGGATTTTTCAATTCGGAAATATTTCTATATTTTTATTGTAAGAACATTATATGTGTACATTTCCTAATTCTACAACATACTAAGAAAAATATTTAAAATAAAAGATATGAGTGGGGTTATAAATATTGCGCAAAATCTATAAATTCAAATTTAATGAATCCTCCTAAATCCTTCAATCCTTCTAAAATTTATTAAATGATTATGTAAATCTTTGTAGTTTAGACAATTCACGAAAAATGCTTTAGAAGAAAAAATTTTCATGAATTCGTAATTCAGTACATAAAGGGTTCAGACATGTTTTGATGATTGCAAAAAACGTCAGCAGAAGCGGTGCATTGCAGCCGTAGGAGATGCAATAAATTGATACCTTTTGTTTTATGCCACCATTACTGGTACTTTCTGGTCGCAGTAGTAAGGTCACAGTAACAGTAGTAAGTAAATGGGGCGAGAAAAGTCATGGGTTTTACACCACGATAATGGGCCTTTTCACAGCGCAATTATTATTCGTGAGTTTTTAATGAAACATTCAACAAGCTCCACAAGCTCCGTATTCAACTGATATAGCACCGTGTTGACTAATTCACTCTTCGTGGTCACCGTTTTGAATCCATTAATTCGATAAAAGAAAATTCTCTACGATCTTTGAAGGGATTTCACAAAAAAGACTTTAAGGGGGCTGGTCACTCAGCTTCGGAATTCTCCTCCGCAATGTTAAGTCTATGGACTTTTGATGCATTCGTCTATTTAAAATATCTTCTCGGTAAATTTTATAGTTTTAACATCTTTTTTCTGTGTACTCTTCTTAAAGCATGTCCCTCTTTTTCTAAGTTTTCAAAATATTTTTAAAATCTATGCTGAATTTAACATTTTATGTGCTAAAAGCGGGAGAAATGTGAGTAAGATTTTAACACTTCCTAAGTCTATACTTTAGAAATATTTTGAGAACTAAGAAACGAAGAGATATCTTATAGGAAGTGTAAACAAAAAATAGAAGTTAAAAATATGAATTTCCCGAGGAAATATTTTAAATATACGAATGCATTAAATGCCCATAGGCTTTACATTAATGACAGGAAATCGGAAGCTGAGTGACCAGCCCCCTTAAGGCATATTTGGATGATTCGAAAAAACTTTAGCAGAGGTGTATTGCAGCCGGAGGAGATGCAATAAAATTTGACCAATAAATTGATACTTTCTGTTTTATGCCACCATTCGGGGTACTTTTTGATCACAGTAGTATTCTGTACATAAGCGCTAATAAGCAAAATTTGCTATTTTTCTACTCAAAATATACACTAAAACTTACGAGGAGCAGTCAAAAAGTTCCCGTAATTTCTTTGTAACTCTTTATTATCAAAATATAGGTACACATTTACTTAATCGCCTTCAAAGTAGGTTCCGTTAGAACACACACACTTGCTCCACCGCTCCTGCCATTGCTGAAAACAACGATGAAAGTCATGTTTTGGTATCTTCCACGCTCTCCCGTCGCGCTGGTTTTGGTGTCTTCTACGTTGTCAAAACGGCTATCTTTGAGGCCCATTTTGATATTGGGGAAGAGACAGAACTCGTCATGATTAGTGCATTCATTTGTCTTCCGTTTATAAGGCTAACAAAGTCCCTGAAGTAGATTTTCCCAAATCTGCACATGAACTTGATGTTCGCCTTTTACTTCGACAACGCGCCAATTGATCACCCACGCACTCTTACCTTCAGATACGCTGCCGTCACACTGCTTGTTATGAATTCCGGTAGTAAAAAAATATAGTAGTACTAAACAAATAAATTAATTATATTACGGTATTAACCCTTTAGTGGGCAGCTTTGCATATATGCAAACAACAGTGTTTTGAATTTAATAGAATTTTTTATTCGTATATATACCTAGTTCACACCAGAAAATTAAAATAGCAATATTTGCTTTAAATAATAACAGACTTTCCGTATTTAAATAAAGCAAAATTAACCATTGAAACTTTCTGGTGTAAAGTCAGATTCTCTGGACTACGTAATTTCTAGAACGTATTCTAGCATGGGAATTAAAGGGTTAAAGATTAAGCTTTATAAAATAAATAATTATATAAAATAAGGTATTTGGAAACCTACTTATTAAAATATTTACTTATTTACAATATTTTAGGGTAAAACAGCCACACGACAGTAGTTTTTACTTGTATTGCAGATGTGCAACAGAAGAAAATATTGACATATTATATGAAAATGTATCTCTTATTTTTTTCATTATTTTTCCTGTGTAATAAACCTTTCAGAGAATCATATATAATTTTTTCGAAACAAGATAAAAAATCGCGCATTTAACCCTCTCGCTGCGCAGCCCGAGCTATGCTCGGGCATGCATTTTCCCTTCAAATTAATACTATTTGGTTGTTCTAAAACCAGTTATTTTTTAGCGAAAACTTTGTCTAATTTAATCAGGACATTTTCCCGCATTACGATAGTCAAAAATTTCTGCTTTAAAAAACCGGTGATAAACGATTAAAAATTCTGTAAAATACGCTCATCGCGAAGAATTACTTACGCAGCGAGAGGGTTAAGGGTTAAAGACCTGCAACGAAATACCGTGAACTTTTTGACTGTCCCTTGTACATTCAGTAGCGAATGGACTCGTGGAATTTGTCTACTATTCGCAGGGGTCCATTTTTCAGGGGTATAAATATACAAATATCTATGTATTGTCGAATGAAAATGTGGTGTTTGCTACATTGAGGTGTCCGTTATGGGGGATTTCCTGTACTTAATAATTTTTTATTGGATTTTTAAAAATTTGAAAAGGAATCTGATTAATTGGAATGCTTTCTTAAAATTATACGGTTACATTTTGAATTAAAGTAATATATTATTAATATAATGCAGAGTAAACGGAAATATCATGATGTTTTTGAAAATATAAAAAAACATCCGATATTTTCAAATAGTCAATTTATGGATGATTATAAAAAATTTTCAGACTTAATATAAATTACAAATTAGAAACTAAAACATATTGCACTAAGCATGAAAAATTAAGAAAACAATATTCTTATGCCTTTTCCTTTCTTTCTTTTTTTTAATTATTTTTTTTCACTTGCAACAAAACTAAAAGTTAACTAACTGAAAACGGAAACATTTTTTTGAAAAATTAAACAATTTATTTTTTACACATAAAAAACAAACTGCAATTTTTAGTATCAAGGACGAATAAAATTTTATGTTTCATACAACAAAATTTTAAATACAAATAATACTGGGGAACAATTTTTTCTGTTGACTTCGATTTGTCAGCTGTTTTTTAATTCAAAAAATCGTGCCTATTTCAAATCTGCAATTAGTTTTCTTCTATCACGTCAAGTTTTTTCTCTACAGCTTATATTATTGTGACTACTCTACGCTGAATCGGGCGTGAGTCAAAGGAAGAAAAAAGCTTCAGTACTCTCAGCATCAAGACGGCACGAGAAAAATTTGCTTGAAAATGGAGTTAAGGTATCCGACTTTCGATCAAGAGAAAGTGAATTTCTTCAATACTTTCGAAGTGACCGTGGTTTTGATTATTGCCATAACGTACATGATTTAATGGATGAGTTGGGAATTCCATCATATACCACAACTGATTGGCGACTGTTCATCGATAGCTCAAATAGCAGCTTGAAGTGCGTACTCCTTCACAATGGATTGGAGCAGTCCGAATAGGCCATTCAGTTTATTTGCTCAAAGAATATGATAACATAAACATAAAGGGAGCCATTGATTTATTGAAATATCACTTGCATGAATGGATCATCTATGTTGACCTTAAAATGGTCTGCTTCCTTTTTGACCAGCAATGTGGCTGTAACAAGTATCCCTGTTGTTTGTGAATGTGAGACAGCAGAGCTCGTGAGAAGCATTGGTTCCAGTCGAATTGACCACCAAGATCTGACGACCTCAAACATGGTGATCAAAACATTTTGCATCACCAACTTATCGACAGAAAGAACATCATATTTCCACCTCTGCATATAAAACTGTATCTAATCAAGCAGTTCGTGAAAGCTTTGTCAACTGAAGGAGACTGTTTGAAGTATCTCATTTTGAAATTTCCAAACATGTCTTTTGAAAAGATAAAGATTTGACAGTCCACAGATTAGGCATCTCATTGGAGATGAACATTTCATCGTAACAATGACAGAACTCCAAAAGAATGCTTGATTGTCATTCAAAAACCTTGTCAAAGACTTTCTTGGAAGCACACGAGTAGAAAATTACACCGAAATTGTCCAGCAACTTTTAGAGAACTTCAAAATATTTGGTTGCAACATGAGCATCAGATTTCTTTTTCGGCTTCTTGATGACTTTCCGGAAAATCTTGAGGCAGTCGGTGATGGGCAGGGTGAGCGATTCCACCAAGATTTGAAGCTCATGGAAGCAAGGTAGATGGGATGAACATATGATGGCTGACTATTGTTGGAGCATCAAGCGAGATTTCCACAAATTTAACACTCCAGGGAAAGCTGCAAGAATTTTGTTTTACCTTAATATGTACTTTTTTCGTTTTTTAAAAGGATTTTACTACTTGTATGAACACAATATAGCTTATAGTAAATATATACAGCCGTTGTATGAATAATATATTTGGTAATTTTTTCTTTATTTTCCTTTGTATCCATATTAAGTATGGTTTTGCGGTATCCTATAGCTTAAAAATTTGACGTGACAGAAGAAAACTGGAGTCATTTTTGGATTTAGATGCCAATAATTAGCCAACAACAACTGCAATATATCTAAGGCAACAAAATGTGTGTTCCCCAGTGTAATTTGTTTTTACTGAAGAATTTGAACATAAATGAAAGCTTGTCTGTCTTTTCGTTCCCTAACCTGTAATGAAAATTAAACTGAATTATACCAAAACCAGAAAAGATTCTTTCTATTGAAGTTGTAAACAACTTATTATCTAAATTAGACAAGTTATCTTCCGCTAGCTGTTCTAAATAAAAATTGTTCCACATAGTTATTGGTTCTACAGTTAAAAATTCAGCTTCAAACCTAAATATTGGAAAAGTTTTTTTTCTTTTGACTAAAAAAGTCACTGCAAAAACTTTTTATTAAAAGAACGCCACATACAATAACAGTTGAAAAATTCATTTACACTTGTTTTGTTTTGATTAAAAATACAGTAGCGCTCAAAAGTATTTTGACAACCTTATATTCTCTCCTATTTTATTTAATATAAAAATGTAAAAGAAAATATATTCCCTATAATTGAGAACACTATGACTGCAGTTATTCAAATGTATCAAGTTTCAACTTGTTTGTTTACATTCGGCGCCACCGAAGAAATATGACTCCTCCTTAGATCAAAAGTATTTTGACATTTAGTTTGAATTTAATTGTTGAAGGTGTCAGTGGCGCTATAGCTTCGATTAGTGTTTCTATCGACTTATTGTGATTATTTTTAAATGCCGAAATGTAAAAAATATTGAAGTGATTCTAGAAAAGCCGCTGTAAATGCACTTAAGAAAGGTAGACTGCAAGCAGAATTAGCTCGTTCTTTTAACGGGTCTCGTCAACTTGTTATTACATGGAATAAAGGTTTTAATAAACAGAAATACATCGAAAATAAGCTTCAAAGCGGCCATCCGAAAAAAATCAACTTGCAATGTTGACTGTATTCTAAAAATGATATCTACAAGTGTTTGTCGTAAATCCGCTGTAATAATAAAAAATGAATTGAAAGAAAATTACGGCATAGAAAAACACGTTTCATCAGTCAAACGACGCCTAAAGCTCTATGGTTTACATGGCAGAAGACCAGCAAAAACACGTTTGTTATCTACTAAGAATAGGAAGGCTAGAGTCGCATTTGTAAAACGGCATAACCCTTTCAGGGGCAAAGCAATTCCATTACTGAAGTGTTGAAATTAATGACTGACACCGGAATTTTGGTTTAAAAAAATTCGGTTTATTATGTGAGTGAAATACAGCTTTTTCTTGTTTAAAAATAAATTTGTTTTCAAATTCCGGTGTCAGCCATTAAATTCAACACTTTAGCAATGGAATTGCTTTGCCCTGAAAGGGTTATGCCCAGTGGTGGGATTCAAATAATTTAACAACCGGTTCGCTGCTCGAATGATTTTTGATGTACAACAATGAAAGAAAAATGAAGCATCACACATAGACTATGAAACACTTTCCAATGTTATAAGAACATTGTTTAAAAAAAACTTTGATCCTTTGGTACAGTGAAAAAAATCCTGAAACATGTTAACCCTATAAAAGGACGTTAATAAATATTCGGCAATCATGATACCCTGATCATAATTTCTATCAGAAAATGCATCAAAACAATATAATATAAAAATAGCAGAAATGTAAGTTTAAGGATTAACCCATGGTCATGACCTAAAGTTGTATATAACATATTTAGAAAAATATTATCCATGCTATAGCTAGTGAGACAAATTTTTGCACGACCAAAACCTTTTGAGTTATGACATTTAGAAATTTTAGGAATTTTTACCATTTCTTAATACAAAAAAAAAAAAAAAAAAAAAAAAAAAAAAAAAACAGGCCAGACAACGATGGAAATTCGTAAAATACAAAGTATCATGATTCGGCAAGTTTATATCATACAATGTCTTTTCATTTGTTAAATCTGGACAATATTTTTCTAAATATAAATTATAAGACTAGAGGAACTTTATCAAAATTTTGGATTTGTTACATTTACGAAAATATTTACTTTCATTTAAAAAACTTCTAAGATATGACATATGATATGAACATATGATTGGTGGACATATGAACATATGATTATGATATAATATCTAAATCTGACGATTTAAGTATTAGGTATAGATCGGCGATAACAGGGAACATTCCGTGCCAAAGCAAAGTACCGTTTATTCGAATAATAGCGTGTTACCTGGGGCCCGTGATGAACGATCTTTAAATTAACCTGAAATGTGTATGATTTTATATCTTTAAATCTATTTTATATGAATTTATATTTTTAAATGAAAAAATACTGAATTGAAAGTATATGCTATTTGGTACTTTACATTCTGCGCAATTTAATTTGTGGAGTCTATGCGCACAGAGCGAGCGAAACCGCGAAAAAACAATCAGATTTTCATTGATTTCGTCGAAATTTCACACATTTTATTTTGTAAAAAATATTTCTACCCGTCCGAATGTTTCAAAATTTTTGTAGATGATGTAAATCTGATCTACTGAGAATCTCAATACCATCTGAATTTGAGATACTTTTAAAAGATTGTGTTCAAATGCGGTCGCTTAATTACTTTTAGCGTAGAAAAATATCGTCTCCTTGAGGAGCGAAATGACCTACATTTTCCGGTGTATTTGTAAAGCCGCTATCAGATTCACCAACTTTTCGAGCAATTTTTGAGCCAACTCTTGATTTCCTCCAACTTTTCGCGAAATGTTGTCTCGACACCCAGTGTGATAGCAAACAGCAATATCCCCAACTTTTTATCCGCATCTCAAAAAAGTCTGTCCTAGCCGCAACTTTTCTTCCCACCTTTTAACATTTCAGCGAATCAGAGATAGGCGATTGATACGAAAATGCGATAAATATTGACGGCTGGTACTAGTAGTACTAGTTTTCCCGGGTTTTCCTCCAACTTTAGCAAAGACAATTGTAACCTTTTTCTCCCTTTCAACTGGAAAAAGTTGGTGTTAAAATCGGCTGTAAAGTTGGTTGCTCGAAAAGTCGGTGAATCTGATAGCGGCTTTAGGGTCAAAATTCCTATTATTTAAAACCGATTGTCCCATCGATAAGAATGTGGTTTCAGATTTACGAACATGTTATTGGTTTGTCAGTACCTCTAAAATGTCGCCCTGAAGGAGTGAAACCCCAACGAAACACTCAGATTTTTACTGGTTTCGTCAAAAGTTCACACATTTTATTTTGTAAGAAATATTTCTATCCGTTCGAAGGTATCAAAATTTTAGTGGTTTAAATCTGATCTATTTATTGAGATGCTCAAAAAAGAATACGGTCGTTTAGTTATTTTTAGCTTAGAAAATATATCCTCTTCGTGAGGCGTGAAGTGACCTGCGTTTACCAGTGTATTTGAAAGGGTTAAAATTCATATTTGTTTAACCAATTGCACCACCGATTAGAAGAGGGTTTCACTTAAGGAACATATTTTTGGTTTGTCGGTACCTCCAAAATTGCGCCCTGGAGGGGCGTTGCAGTAAGGGAGAAAAAGTTTTCCGGAAAAACAACCGTTTTTGAAAATTGTTTTTCAAGCGGTTAACTGCGATGATTTTTTTAATTGATTGCAACATTTGAGACGCAGATCTTTCAGCATATGTCTTTCATTTTTAACTTTACTAAGCGGTTTGGCCGATGTAAGTTAATAAATAATGACAAAATACCCCTTCATTTCAACTTCTTCATTTTCAACTGAGGCGTAAATAAGGTTTCTGGCTGTACGCCAGATTTTTTTCTTTCTCGCAAGGACCGAATTGAGTTTTTAATGAGAGTGAGTTGCGATTTTTAATTAATAACTCAACTAATTATTAGAATTTTAAAATTCTGCGTCTCAGGTGCATCAGGAGACATTTTGAGCTAGCCTCACAAAAATTTTCAGTCTCATACATGCCGTAGATTTTGCTAGTCATCGCACACACACAGACAGAGCAAAACTTTCTTTTATTAGTATAGATAAGTAGTTAGTGTATTTTTTAATACCTTACCCATATAACTGGGATTATCCTAGGACTGTCAATTTAGTTACCAAAATTCTCCAAAATTTCGTTTTTTTAAGTTGAATTTTCGCTTACAGGGTTGATGAAGAAAAAATATATTGTTGTTCCAAATGAAATATTACTTTATTAAATGAAATTAATCAGGACTTATCACAGAATTATGCTTACAAAACAATGTTGTGCAGATATTTAAAGAAAGCAAATTAATGTAAATGCGATTTTCGCATTTGAAGTATCATTTTAACAAACGGTTCGCCGAACTCAACACAAATTAACAACCGATTCTACCGAACCGGTGCGAACCGGCTGAATCCCACCACTAGTTATGCCGTTTTACAAATGCGACTCTAGCCTTCCTATTCTTAGTAGATAACAAACGTGTTTTTGCTGGTCTTCTGCCATGTAAACCATAGAGGTTTGGGCTTCGTTTGACTGATGAAACGTGTATGTCTATGCCGTAATTTTCTTTCAATTCGTTTTTTATTATTACAGCGGACTTACGACAATCACTTGTTGATATCATTTTTAGAATACAGTCAACATTGCAAGTTGTTTTTTTCGGATGGCCACTTTGAGGTTTATTTTCGATGTATTTCTGTTTATTAAAAACTTTATTCCATGTAATAACAAGTTGCCGAGACCCGTTAAAAGAACGAGCTAATTCTGCTTGCAGTCTACCTATCTTATGAGCATTTACAGCGGCTTTTCTAGAATCACTTCAATATTTTTTACATTTCGGCATTTAAAAATAATCACAATAAGTCGATAGAAACACTAATCGAAGCTATAGCGCCACTGACACCTTAAACAATTAAATTCAAACTAAATGTCAAAATACTTTTGATCTAAGGAGGAGTCATATTTCTTCGGTGGCGCCGAATGTAAACAAACAAGTTGTAACTTGATACATTTGAATAATTGCAGTCATAGTGTTCTCAATTATAGGGAATAAATTTTCTTTTACATTTTTATATTAAATAAAATAAGAGAGAATATAAGGTTGTCAAAATACTTTTGAGCGCTACTGTAGCAAAAATATCAAACGCATTGATATTTTGAAAATATAAAATATAAAATATCGAAATTACCAAACACCGTGATATTTTGAAAATAAATATAAAATATAAAATATCGAAATTACCAAACACCGTGATATTTTGAAAATAAATATAAAATACCGAAATTACCAAACATCATGATATTTTGAAAATAAATATAAAATATAAAATATCGAAATTATCAAACATCATGACATTTTGAAAATAAATATAAAATATAAAATATCGAAATTACGAAACATCGTGATATGTTGAAAATAAAAATAAATATTAAACTGAGATCTATATCCATTGAAACCCTATTTTAAAATAAAAGTTAAATAAATTTAGATTCATAGTTTAAAATGGTGTAATAATTTTGAAATTAAAAAATAATCTGACAGATCTTTGTGTGTTTATGACCATTATTGTAAATTGAAATTTATGATAAGTATTTTTAGAGTTTTGAGAAATTACAATTACAATTATAATTATTGTTATTTCATTCAATTTATATATAATGTTAAAATACCGTAAATACAATAATCAAATCTATAAAAACGAGAATGAATTAATTAATTTTACACTGCTTCGTAAACACAACATAAGAAAATCACTAATTAGCAGTTTTATTTCACGAATTTAATGAAAAAAAAGTAAAAGATTTTTTTTTTGCATGACATTCTTTATGGATTTAATAGCAATAATGATATAAAAAGAGAATATATCTTCTAAAAAATACATTTTAGTTCGTAGGTTTAGATGTTTTAAAAGTGAAATCATGAAAATTATTAGATGAAACAAGATACAAACCTACTAATCTCTTTAAAATCCATTCATGTGTTTTTTCTGTAATTAATGGAGATTTTAATTTATTTTGAACTTAAAGATAATATTGATACATTAAAGACGAAGCCTTTATACATATATCCTTTACACTTCTTTCAATTATTCGACACCAGTTTTTGCGACTTTGTAATTTTGAATTGTTTAATCGCTCAAAATCTGAGATTAGATAATATGAAAATTTCCAAACTAAAATACTGGTATTGAAATTTTAAAATTTTGTTCGCCTTGCATGGCAAGTTTTCTTGCTAACCGGCTTTAATGAGTTAATGAGTGTTAGAGGAAAATATTTGTCTATGGCTATCAACTTTTGTGCTTTTTTAAAGTCAAATAAATCTATCTGAACCAGAATTTTTACTGAATAAATGAAATAAAATAGGTATTGTCTCATTAATTAAACATAGCACTAATTTTATTATTATTATTATCGTTATTATATTTTACTTTATTTTTAGGGGAGAAGGTGTTTAACCCTTAAATGCGCAATTTTTTATTTTGTTTCGAAAAAATTATACATGATACTATAAAAGGCTTATAACACAGGAAAAATATGAAACAAAATCAAAGATTGTTTTTTCATGTAATACGTCAATCTTTTCTTCTGTTGCACATCTGCAATATAAGTAAAAAATGCTGTCATGTGGCTGTTTTACGCTGAAATAATGCAAATTAGTAAATACTTTAATAAGTATGCCTGCAAATACCTTATTTTATAAAACTTAACCTTTAACCATTCAATTCCCATAATAGAATGCGTTCTAGAAATTAGGTAGTTCAGAGAATCTGACTTTACACCAGAAAGTTTCAATGGTTAATTTCGCTTTCGTTAAATATGGAATGTCTGTTTTTTAATTAAAGCAAATATTGCTATTTTAATTTTTTGGTGTGAATTAGGTATATGCGAATAAAAAAAAATCTATTAAATTCAAAATAGCGTTGTTTGCATATATGCAAAGCTGCGCACTAAAGGGTTAAAACATGTTTATATGATTTTAAAAAGCGTAGAAGTCGAAAGTTATATGGTCATGCACAATTTGCCTTCCAACATAATGGAAAAGTGTTAATGTATTTGGTTTGTCTGTTTGTCTCTCCGTACTCTAACTCTCGCAAATATAGTCGGATTGCCATGAAATTTTTATATGTTATTGAGGTTTACTATAGAATGTTCGTTATTGAAATTGAAGCGTATAGCACTTATAGTTCGTTTACAGGGACACACAAAATAACTCCTTTACGTTATGGTCTGTCAGGGTTACCAGTTTGGCCTCCAATTTTAATCCGAAATTTCAAATTCATACCAGAAATATCGAAAGAAGAACTTTACTTTATTTGATCGATAAATGTGTCTCATTAAGTAAAGCATACAATGAAATACTATTCTTTATTTCTGGTATGAACTCAAAATTTCTGAATAAAAAAGGAAGCCAAACTGGCTACCCTGTGCATGTGGCAGTGTTGGGCAAATTTGTAATCTCAATTATCAGCAGCGTAATTACAGGTTAATTGCAAGTAATTGATTTTAGTTACACACATTCAAACACAGAAATTTTTTCAAATAATGGGATGGGGGCAATTCCGGCTACAGTGCTACAAGAATTTTTTACTTCATGTAATTTTAACTATAGTTAATTGCATGCAATTAAGGGGGTCCGGGACACAAAAATCTTCAAATTTTTCTAAAAGCATTTCATCGCATTAAAAATTTCTCTGTGTTTTTCTGCTTAAAATGGCGTTTAAATCACGTTTCTATATTAATTATAACAGAAAATATTAAATTTTTCATTTTGGTTTGTTTTCAAAATCTAACTATCAAGCAATGGTTGTCATGAAAACGATTTCTTGTGAAAATGCGTTTTTTTTTTCATGATGTCTTTTTTCAACATGTCTCGTATTTAAATCGTTATAAGTCATGAACCGTTAAAGATAAATAGTTCAAACTTGGAACATGTCTTTTTCAATTGTTTTACTTTAATTTTGATTCAGCAAATTAGAAAAAAATATTTGCTTTTGAAAATATGATTTTTTTTTAAAAAGTTACACCATTTTTTTTTAAATTTTTACATTAAATATTTTTAATTTTTTTTAATTAATATTTTTTAAAATGCTGAATCTAAATTAAAACTTACACATTTCTGTTTATTTAAATAAAAAAAATTGAAATTCTAGAAATAATATTTCGAGTTATAACGATTTTTAAATTACCCCACTTTTTTAATGAATTTTTAATTTTTAATTTTTTAAAGAAATATATTAACCATCACAAAAAAATTCAAAAATTTAACTCAATAAATAAAAATTATTTTAAATTGTGTCCCGGATCCCCTTAAACTGTAATTACTTTGCAGATAATTGGAATTGCAAATTTGCCCAACTCTGCCCTGTGGTCTGTGGGGGAAAAATTGTTTGTGGTGAATTTTATTTATGTTACGATATTTCAAACATAATGAAATTGACATGCATCATTGAGATGGACTACAATATGCTTGTTCAGAAGTATAGATTCAGAAGTTCTTTCTCAGGAGTATCGATTAAGTAGTCATTATAGTTTGTTTACAGAGAAGCACAAAATAATTCCATTACATTGTAATCTACAGAGGGGGGGGGGGAGATCTTTTGTGGTACATTTAGAGGATTTTATGGCACTTTATGAAATCAGTGAAGTGCACTAGAACATGTTTTCTACAGATTATGGAATGAATAGCATTTATCGTTTATTTACAGAGACACACAAGGAACCCGGTTACAAAATTAACTCAAATCTATGATGGAAATGCGTTTTTCACTGTGATATACATTTTTAAACTGATAATTTTGAGTGTATTAGGTGGTGTGTATAAATTCTATAAATCACAAACACGTATCACATGAAAAAATTCGCATAAATTAACATATATGGGCTGCAATTGCTGCAATTTTTTTTTTATTGAGTTATCTGTTTTTAGGTAGATTTCGTATGAAATGTTGCCATCGCTCCTAATCACTTTTTTATGGACACGATAACTTCCGTAATTCTACACAAACCTCTTCCAAATTGATACATAAAATCAAGGGGTTGAAAATCTCGGTCAAGTTCGTTAATGGACAAAATCTGACCAAGGGGGTGGAAATAGGGAGGGGTTTTGTGAAAACCAACCCCCCCCCCCCATAACTTCTTAATTTTTATACTTATCAAATCAGTTTAAAGTTATTATTACTTCTAGGAAAAAGGCCAAAAAATTATGTATCACAGATTTTTGATAAAATTAAATATGGGCTCAAGGGGCGCAAAAAATAGGGTTTTAGGGAGAAAAAATTCATAACTTCGTCAATTCTTAAGATATCAAATTCACTTAAACTTATTATAAATCTTCTTAATATTATCTACAACTTTTATACTGACAAGTTTTTCATAGGACCCTTACTGAAAAAAATAAAAAATAAAAATAATAAGAATAAAAAATAAAAACGAAAAAAAAGGAGGGGGGGGGGGAGTTGCGTTGAAGAAGAAAACAATTCCTAACTTAGTCAATTCACAAGATATTCAATCTGCTTAAACTTATTATACATCTTATCAATATAATCTACAACATTTATATTGACAAGTTTTCGGTAGGACCAATACTTGTAGCAAAAACAGGCAGGGATTTTTTTTAAGTTGTTTATTTAGAAATCTAATTTCATTCTAGAAAAAAATTAAATTTCTTAATAGTGTTGAAAAATGTTTCATAATATATGCCTGATGCATATTTTTCACTCTTGTTTTTTTATATAGTGATATTGATAAGTGTGTTGTTCAATAGCCAAAAGTTTATATTCATGAATTATAAAAATTTCAGCAAAACTGCTTGGGGTTCAAATCAAATAATTATTAGTTTTAGTGTTAAGATCACTGTTAATTCTGTGCGTATTAAAAGCTAACGTAGTAATCTTTATTTATATTTTATAATTTTGTAATTATATAATGCATCTTTTATAGTTTTAACGTTTTATCTTATTAATAAAATTTCATAGGAATTTCTGATTTATTTAATCGCTTTAGTTAATGTAATGAGAAATTATCTGATTCTGGAGAAAGAAGCCGTGGGATAACCATTTCCTATTCTCCAGATTTTTCAGAATTACTAGAAAATAGAAGTAATGCCTTTCTGCCGTAGTTGTAACAATGATATTTTAAAAGAATCGTGACTTTGCACATTTCAGTAAGTGGTTGGGTATAAATAACATATTTGCTATTTTAAAAAGTTTTCCAGAAACCTGAAAATCAAGAGACATTATCACGAGGGAGTATTTAGGATTAATACATATTTCTATGTAAGATGAGATTTTTAAATGAAAAATTAATTTTTAAGCAGATTTAAAATGTTATTGATCATTTTCTACTGCATGCATTCAGTATCGGCTTTCGACATGATGACACAAAAATTTTCTCTGTGTGCATGTCTTCATCTTCATTTTCATTAATTTTTTTTTAAGTTTTATATTGATTAAATTTAAAAACTTGTGTGTTCATACATAATATGAACTTTAAAAAGTTCACCGTTTACTTAAAAGGTTACCGTTAAAAGGTAACAAATAATAATAATACAAATGTTACAAATTTAAAAATATACATTTTATTTAAATTTTCAAGTACTTTCGGTCTGCAATCACGCAGCCATCGTCAGGGAATATTTTCATTAATTGCCGTCCCATTCATTCAAATACGTCATTTCGTTTCAAATGGGAGAGTCTATAACTCTTAGGGTAGCTGGAAGTAGAAGTAGTAGTGCTTCGGTTTAAACTTGTGCAGAGGAAAATATTTGACTGCCATTCTATTCATTTTTAATACGTCACTTGTATCGTAACTTGCAACGACTTGTAACATCTGTATTGTTATTATTTGTCATCTTGTAAATGGCGAACTTTTGAAAGTTCATATTATGTAGTTTGTGACTGGATCAAGATAGAATATTGCATTTCGTCTGATGATTTTATTTTATTTGCTTGTGCGTCCATTTTTTTCTTATTTATTTCTTATTAACCATTTGGAAAAATAGTTATTGTCCTCGTCAGGGTAGGAAATCAAAAGCATATCTGATGCTTTTTATTGGTTGAATCCGCATTTTATTCGTTTTCTGATTGGTCTGTACAGTAATCTGTATTTCCCTTTACTTTCAACAGAGATGGATACTTCTGTCGCCACTATGATAAAAAAGTAATAAAAACTACAAACAAAATTTAATAACTCAGAAACAAATTGAGATACAGCTTTCAAACAAATTGCATTTAAAAGTACATTTTTTTCTCTATACGACGGTGTAAAAAGTAATAGTGTGGGATGTTTAGAAGTTTAAGAATGAAATTTCATTTTAAATGGGTCGTCAGATTTCTTGGAAATCTGACGATGGAAAAGCCTTTTCCCGAACAGCCAATGAAATGCTTGGATAATATACGTAAGTTTCAGGTGGATAATACGTAAGTTTCAGGAAATCTGACGAGTCGCAGGTGATTTTTGTCGCTTGCAATTTTTACGTGTAATAACACTATTAATGTTTAATCCATGGTGTACGTAATGTATGATCAACTCCGTGCGATTTTTTATGTCTTAAATTTTAGTCTTCGAAAAAATCGTTTTCCAAATGGTGGTTGTAATTTGTTAAATTGCTTTTTTTTTTTATCCCTTTTTTTAATTTTTCAATTTCCGTTTTTTTTTTTTTTTTTTTTTCTAAAAAAAAACTTTAAAAAGGGGATATTGCAGTAAAGCTATTTCGTTCAGCACTCTTTTTAAAAATGCTATAGCTAATTAGGTTATCACATATTCTAGAATTTATCTGGAGTGTTATTTATTGAATTTTATTCCACTTTCATCCAGAAAGTAACACAATTAATTTTTGTTGGAAACATTCAAATATTATTAGCGGACCCTCATTGGAATGCTTTGAAGGTATGAAGTTGCTAAGCAATGGAAAATGTGTTTGCCCCTTGAACGTATATTTTATTTAATAGAACTATCGATAAAACTAATAACGTTCTTTGTTCAATGAGAATTGTTCACACAATCATTATAACTATTTTTGGAGATTTAGTATTTAGGACGAAAACAAGTAATTTATCTTTAATTATACTTAGGTATACGCAAGGGGTAGTCAAACAGTTCAAGGAATTTTGTTGTAACTCTTTAAAACCACTATATAATTAATTTATTTCTTTACGGCCATTATATTTTTTTACTACGGGATTTTATAACAAGCAGTGTGACGGCAGTGTAAGAGTGTATGGTAATCAGTTGGCGCGATGTTAAGTTCAAGCAAAGGGCGAACATCAAGTTCGTGGGCAAATTCGGGAAATCTGTTTCAGAGACTTTGTAAGCCCTTACAAACGGAAGAAGTTTTAATTAGTCTATTATAAAAGCTACTCGTAAACGCTCCTGTGCTCCCGAAATTTACGGGCAGCTAATAAAAAATTATTTTTCATAAATTCTCCTTTAAGGGGATAAGGGACCTTCAAAAATTTTTTTTCTTTTGGCGAAAAGTAAGAAATTTTCTTGAATATTTTAAGTGCTATGAAGAACTTTTCAAAATGCAACATGCGCATTCCATATCAATAAAAAGCCCCAATGTTTTTTACGCAAGTTTGTTTTACATATACAAATAAAACTATGCATCGAATCTTATGTATTTGAATATAAAGGTAAGAAAAAAATATTTTCTAAAAAAAAAAAAAATCATCATTTTAGCATTCTATTTCTGCTATTTATTATCTTTAACTTTTTAAGTTATATTTAGTTTTAAAAAAAACGATGCGCAGTTTTATGTCATATATAATGACAAACAACTATAAAAAATACTGGGGATTTTAATTGATATGGAACGCGCATGGGGCATTTTGGAAAGTTCTTCATAACGCTTAAAATATTCAACAAAATTCCTTATTTTCCCACAAATAATTTTATTTTTTATTTCTTTTGTGATAAATATATGCCATAATGCGTATAGTGTGCCCTTTAATAGTATTTAAAATGAAATTTAAAAAAAATATATATTAAAAAAACAAGTTTGAAGCTCCCTTGTCCCCTTAAATTTACTGTTTTCGGAGGTTTCTAACTGGGCTGCGGAGTCGGTGGGAAAAATGGACGACTCCGACTCTTTCGCTCAAAAATGTGCCCGATTCCGACTCCGCAGCGCTGGTTTTTAAAGATAAAGGAACGCTTTTCGGATTCTTGGGTGCAACGGAAGAGGTTATTAGCCCCCGGTACGGTATGCTATTTCTTTCTCCCAGCTTATTTTGTCTCCAAAAAATAACGTTACCTTACAGAAGCCAGCTGTAAAGCAAAGCAGTACAATTAAATACTCTATAGCAATTTTTTAAACTTCTAAGCATCGGACATTTTCAATTTTTATACCGTCGTATTGGAAAAAAGAAGTACTTTTAAATGCAATTTGTTTGAAAACTGCATCTCCATTTATTTTTGAAATATTAATTTTTTTGTAGTTTTTGGAGCCATTTGCTTAATATTGGCAACAGAAGTACTCCATTTCTGTAGAAAGTAAAGGAAAAATTGTTGTAAAATATTAATTATACCTTTTTGTTGCCATTTTTTTCATAACAAACGAAAGAAAATGTAATTAAAATACGTGCTATTTTGAAAAAATATAATCGAATGACTTCTGTTAAAACATGGAGCTATTATAAACTATATTTAATTTTAAGTATCTACTTTCTTTAATGACGGCATCTTTTTGCTGCATTTGTGTATTATTTCGCGATAGTGACGTCCTATGCATACTTTACTGTAGATGTTTAAGAGTGGATCGTAAATGTGGAATACTTAAGCGGATGCGAATGACGTCATTTTAAATAAAATAAAAGCGTGTGCTGTAAGTCTTAAAATTGAAATATGTTTTGTACTATTTATAGATACATTTTTTTTTTCATCGGAGGCGACACTAAATTCTGAAAAAGCAGAATTCCTGTTTTCTAGTTGTATGTAGTTGTATATTTTGTTCGTGATTATAGTATATTTTCGTAGATTAAGAAACATTCGTCTTTTTTTACAGTGTGCTACATGAATGTATACATTAATAGGGGACAAATTTATAATCCCATGAATGTTTGCCAAAAACATAAGTACTATTTATAATTAATAAAATTTATAAATAAAACTTAATAAACTAACAGAATAGTAAACTTTTTAATTCGTTGACACTTGGAATGTCATTTAAAAGGTACAATAAAAAAATTTCTAAAACAATACGCGTGTGCACTGGACTGTGCCCCAAGGCCGTCTTCTTTATTTTAATTTTTCTTTAATATTTTTTAGTTTTGTGAATGGACACAGGTGCAACAAGGACGTATTTGCTACACGCCCATCCGATTGGACATCATTCCGTATGACGTCATTATTTTGATTGCCAAGGTCGAGCGCCATCTTTAAACGAGTGACAAGTTCATGTGGAATTTTTTATTGGATTTTTTTTTTTTTTTTTGTCAACCCTTTCCTGTTTTGATTTTATTGTTATTATGTTCGACAGGGTGTCATTCTTTTATTTTTTTTACCGTTATGTGTTTTGATTACATTATCTGTACACGAAGGAAACGATTTACATTTTTTGTCGCTACTTTTTTTCTTCTGTTTGTAATAGGACAATTACCGTAATAATACAGTTTGTATTGTTAGTAGTATTATGGTTTAATGATTTGAAAATTATAATGAACTTTTTTAAAGCATTGAATGCGTTGATTTTTGTGTTTTTTTATCATTATGCAAGCCTGTAAATTGTTAAATGAACAGTAAAATAATCAATATAATGGATTATAACAATGATGTAATAAGATAATAATATCAACATATAATTAATAAGCCCAAAATTTAGTAATGTATGTATTTAGTTTGACAGTTTGACTGAAATGTAACTAATTCATGAATTTATTAAATATTTTAGCAAAGAAAAATATAAAACTTAAAAAAATATTTTTTGCAAAATGTTGATTTTTTTCACTTTGTAAATATTTTTTTTGATAAATGTTTTTATTAATCCTTTCCTGTTTTGATTTATTGTTGTTATCTTCAACATTTGTTTTTCTTAATTTTTATTTTATTTATTTATTTTACCTTATGTCTTTTGATTACAGTTTTTGTCACCATTTTTTCCTTCTGTTTGTCATAAGCTTATGTATCGTTAGATAAATAATCGTAAGAAATTGTTGAATGTACAGTTAAATAATCAATAAAATGAAATATAACTATCACATAATAATGTAAAAATATAAATACATAATTAAACAATTTAGTTTTTTTTTATATACATCTATAATTCATTTTAAGTTTTGGCTGAAATTTAAATATTGATAATATCATTAATTTTTTCTAACAATGGAACTTAAAAAAAAAAAAAAAAAAAAAAAAAAAAAAAAAAAAAAAAAAGTTTTTAATTATTAGTTTGGTGTTAAAAAAAATCGTGCCAAAAAGATAGCGTAAAAGCAAAATTTGGTGTATCATTATATATGTATACGTTCTACACACTATTTTCTGACTCTCCAAAGTTTTGAAATTAGTTTTTTTTTTTTTTTTTTTTTTTAATGTCTTGAAGCTTGAAGCTAGGGAGTTCTTTAAACAGAAAAAAATCAATAGAAACATACTTTTCTTTTCTGTTAAGAAGCCAGTCATGTATTTTTTCAAAGTTACTTGACCTTGCTATTCCAGAAACATGAATGAAAAATAACAAATAGGGGGAATATCATAGATGATATTTCTTTATCATATTATTTATATTATTTTTTTTTTATTATCCCTCGCCCCCACTCTATTTTTCTTATAAACTGAGAGCTGTTTATCAAGAGAGTTAAGTATTATTATTATTATTATTATTATTATTATTATTATTATTATTATTATTATTTTTTAAGAATCTTTGTGGCGAATATGGCAAGAAGAGTTTAAGGTATAGAATTAACTTTATCGGACCTAATTTTATAAATAAATAATAACGAAAAAAATTTCATTAGATTTTTTTAGAAGTATTTTCTCATTTTAACTCTCTTGATGACGACTAATGTTTAGCTAAAAACGCTTGGGAAATTTTGACATGTTTTTACATTTATGTTTTGTAACATCTTGATAGTTTTAATGTTTTAAAACTTTTTGATAAGCGTAATATTTATTATGAATTAGATGCCTACTATGAATAGCTAACAATAAAGATTGAATTGTTATGAAAATACTATTCATGGAATACAAAATCAACAAGTTGGAAATTGCACGTAAAATGTGGCAAATGTGGTGCGTTCGTACTATAACTAGTTTTATAAATATTTTTTGCTCCGCATATTGTACTGAATATATACTTTAGAACACTTTATAAGTGCATTATCAATTTCATCTTGATTGCAGGGCTGTAACATCATTAAAATTCACTTGAAATAATTATTTTCCCATTGGCCGCAATGTAACGGAAAATTTTTGACTGTCCCTGTCACTAAACTATTCATCCGATTTTCATAAAATTTGAAACGATTCTTCAAAATTTTGCAACAATTATATATTTAAAATTTCAGACCATTCGCTTAGATAGTTTTTGCTCTGTTATATGAGGACGGACGGACAGACGGACCGAACAACGACTATAGGTGCTACGCATCTATATAATTACGAACGCACTTAAAAAGAAATATACACTTGTAACAGTTACAGTAAAGCCTCCCTAAAGCGACCACGTTCCGTCCCAATAAAAATTGGTCGATCCGAGTGGTGGTCTCTTAATGGAGGTCATGTTTAAATCTAGATTTTAATTGTTGGAAAAAGGTAGCAATTAATGTTACTAAAATTTATTTTTCACATTAGGAAAAAATATGAAAATAGTATCAAAACAAAAGTTAATTACATAAGTTAACTACAGCAGACTTTAAAAAATGAATACATTGACGTTTGCTTTGATTTTACGTTTTTATCTTTTAAAACTTTTATTTCCACATCTTTTCGAAGTTCAGTAAATAAATGCAATTTTTTTTTTGGACGGGAACAAATAATGACGATTTCATTAATTTATCTATTTCTTTGAGAATTTCCTGACAGAATAGGGCAGAAGAGTTTATTGACCGTCATTCTTAATTTATCATCAGAGTTAAATTCATTGCCTAAAAAGGCACAAAGGGGTCTAAACATTTAAAAGTTACCTGAATTAAAAAATAATTCTATACTTAGATTAGAAGTTTGATGAATAATGCGCTCTCCCGAATTAATTTTTTAGTAAAACCTTCTTCAAGCGAGCAGGAAAAAACGGAATTTGTTTCATATTTTTCAAAGAAATGGGTCGCTTATGGAGGGAGTTCAACTGGGGTGGTCTCTGAATGGAGGTAAAATTAGTATTGAACCTATGGGAATAAATTTCGTTCCATAAAAAAAGGCTCGTTCAGGGAGGTGGTCGCTTAATGGAGGTGGTCGCACAGGGAGGTTTCACTGTAATTTAATTCTATAGTGAGAGAGTCGGCGCTTGAGGTGAATGGTTGTAAAGAGAAATGTTCTTCTCTAAAAACTTCTATCACTCTCGATAGTGAAGCCTGAGGGTTTGATTTATTAATGTTTTAATTGTGTATCCCAATAAAAATATAACTTTCCCTAATATATAGAACTATACTAAAGCTGTGCTTTTTATCTGCATATTTTATTTATAAAATAATTATCAAAAGTACGCAAATGTGTATCAATCGCGCTAGTGTGTTCATAAATTTAATTTTCCAGATTTATTACGTAACTGCGAATTTGCGTAAGTCGGGGGATACCTGTAACTCAATAAATTTTAGTGTTAGATGAATGGGACTTTTTTAGGGTTCCGTTCATCGCATTGAGCTTGCCAAATCATAAAATTTTGAAAACGTTTTTGTCGGGTTTCCTCTAAGTCCACACAACTTTGAAGAAATCCTTTACTATTTATATGCTGCCACCACCGATATGATTACGTGATATCGGTCACGTTATGAGAGGATTGTTGAAAAGAAAACAAACTCTTTCAATTAAACTGAACTAACAATTTATTTACACATTATTTACAGATAACAAGACACTATATACAATTAAGAACTCGGATATGAACGATCCGGTCCAACATTAAATTAAATACATTAAATACTTGCTGTGAACTATTAAACTACTTTATATTCCTCTCACCCTACGCTAGTTAAACTAGATTTATCGGAGATCACTGTTAATCTCCCAACACATTAGCTCTATACTCCAAGAGCTTCACCGCCCATCCACGCTCAATCCAAGAGCTACTCTCGAACAACTCACACCTTCCAGGCATCAACTGTGCTCTGCGAGAAAGTGACCACCCACTTTCAGCTATACGCTTTCACTGATCTCCCTCAGCTATATTACTCCTCTCCCAAAAATATTTGTTGGTCAAGAACAATTTTGGAATAGCGTTCCGGTTCGTAGATTTTTCCTTTTCAAACCCTGATTTAAGTTTGAAGACGAACCCCCTAGACCGGGAGCCGACAGTACAAACAACCACGTCATCGAGTTGGAGGCTGAAAATTCCAGAATTAGCTAAAACTCGATTCCCATATTAAAACGCCATCGGTCTGCCAAGTCATATCTTGGTGGAAAACACCTAAAACCCGATTTTACCGGTTGACTCATAGGTTTACCGTTGTGTTTTCCTGCACCCATAGGTATGAAAACATGGTGGACTGGGAGTAGGAAAACACAATGGTAGACCTTCGAAGTCAACCAGTAAAATGGGGTTTTTAGGTGTTTTCCACCAAGATAGGACTTGGTAGACCGATTGCGTTTTAATATGGAAATCGAGTTTTAGATAATTCTGGAATTTCAGCCTCCAACTCGATGAGATGGTTGTTTCATGGTTCGTACGCCTCCTTGAATTTTGCAGACCAGAAAATTTTTCTGCACCAGCATTATCTTATAGAAAATCTCTTCTTAAAAGGAGGCGAAATTTTGCGCGTTTCAGAGACTACTTCAATCAAGTGAAAAGACCCGTTCGCTAATGCTAATTCTATGGAAGAAATTTATAAGGATATCTCGGTTGCATTTTAAATTTTTAAATATATATATATATTTTTTTTGCATTGGATAGTTGAGATCGATCTGTACTAAGGCCGTTTCTTACATTTTCGATTTTGTTTACAGATATTTTTAATGAGGACATTTTCATTTCCGGTTTCGAAACTGAAAGCATCCTCATAAAAAAATCTGCAATCGAAATCGATAAAGTAAAAAACGGCCTTTGTACAGATCAATCTCAGCTATCCAATGCAAAAAAAAAAAAAAAAAAAAAAAAAATCATTTAAAAATATTGAAATGCAATCGAGATATCTTTATAAATTTCTTCCATAGGATTAGCATTAGCGAACGGGTCTTTTCACTTGACTGAAATAGCCTTGTGGTATCGGAAAGAACCCCAATACCTTTTTTGATTTAAAGATTATTGGCTGCTGTGTATATGGCGTACATTACCTTGAAGCAAGAACCCAACAGTGAGTTGGGAGTCCTGTGAGTATCGAGAAGCTGAAATATGTTAATTTGCTGGATCAGGGAAATTCAAACTTTATTATTAACACACAGCCCATGTAGCACAAACATACTTTCGTTTATTTGACGATTCTTTACATATTCCCAGCCGTAAGGCCAGGTAAAATTAAAGGCAGAGAAGTGTCACTGTTACATTATAATTTTGTATCTTCTGCCTCGAAAAAAACCGTGTATTATCGTTTTGTTCATTTGGCATAACATCAGATAAAACACGCCAAACTTTCACTAAAACATAAAAACAAGACACAATTTGGCGAAAATGCAAAATCCCAGTGAAATAAATCTGATGATACATAATTTATTACCTCATCAAATAATCGAACAACATTTTCAATAAATCATTAAATGATTTAGATTAAGAGTAATAAAAACAGATTCTATAACCAACTGGCACCTTAAGTTATTCTTTTTGATTTATGAATTGGTTTTCATAAAAGGAAATTACAAGTTATCCTATGATTAATGCATAACGTAATTTTGAATTGCACAAAGAAATGATACCAGTTGATTTATCCGGCGTGAGATTAATATAAACAGATTACTTGAAATGCGTTACATCTGGAGCTACTAAATTAATATTATAGCATAAAGTAAATAAAAGCATAATATATCGCCGAGAAATCAAATGCCTTATTTTTTACCAACCAAGTAACGGTTTGCTAAATAATTTACAATCATTTCTCTGCCTTCTCTAACGAATTAAAAATAAAATACAAAAAGAAAGAATGCTTAATGTTAGAAAAAGGATTCCTTTTCAGAAGAAAATGAGTGACTAATAAAAAGCTATGTAGTTTAATAATTAATGTTTCGTACGGAATTTAAGACAATTATATGTAATCGACATCACAAGCCTCTTAACCTAGATTTCTTTTTCTATAAAAAGATACTGGTAGTTTTCCTGGAGAAATAACGGTATCCATACGAACCATGTGTCTGTGCTGCCAACTCCCGGTTTACCCTTACACTTACTTTTTTAACATAAATTGTGAGAAGAAATAAATTTCCAATCGAACGTTTTTTTTTTTATTCTTTTTTTTTTTTCTGGTACAATTTGGTGATTAAAATAAACGATGTGTTCGATCTCTCTTTTTTTTTTTTTTTTTTTTTTTTTCCTTTCGCGACTATACTATACAGTAAGTATTCTTTATATCTTTAGAAATTCTAAATTCGTTAGAAATATATGTTGTTGAGCTAGGGAGTTTTTTAGACAGAAAAAAAATATCAATGGAAACGGACTTCTTTTCTGTTATAAGAAGCCAGTCATGTGTTTTTCGGAGTTACTTGACCTTGCCATTCCAGAAACATGAATGGAAAAATAACAAACAGCGAAAATCTCACAGATGATATTTCTTTATCAAGTTTTTATACCCTCCCACTCTATTTTTCTTCATAAATTGCGAGTTGTTTACCATGTTAAGTTAAAATTCTTTTAAAGAAGCTTCGTGGCGAACAAGTTTGGGGAGGGGGGTGGGGGACGTGATGGAGAAGGTGCAGAGTTAATGTTTTCGTATCTAATCGGTTCTTCTGTAATCTATATCAAAAATTAAATTGGAGATAAGACTGGAAAAACAGCGGGTGATTTTATTCTCTTTCGATGTTTTTTATTTATATATTTGGGTGTTTGTTGAAAGAAATTGATGCGATTAGAAACAACAAAAATGCTGCGTTTATCTAATAAAAATGATAGTCTAACTGTGGAAAGTATAATAGGGTGTTTCTTTTAGAGGTATGCAAATTTAAAACGGAATAAATCACATAAAAACAATGTTAATGGCCATGATATTGATTTTATTAAATAAATAATTTTATGCCATTAGTGTTTAAAAATGATTTCGAGCATATGAGCGCCGCGGCTGGCTCGAATGAAGTGCAATCTGGAAGTCCAATTTTCGACAACTTTATCGAGCAGCTGGGGCAGCTTTATCGAGCCATATAACAGCAATAACACATCGAATGTTGATTTCCAAGATGTCCAACGTCTGTGGGTTATTGGCGTAGACCAGCGACTTCACATATCCTTGGAGAAAATAATCCACTGGTGTGAGATCACACGACCGTTCATCAGTTTACAGGTCCATTAGGCGAAATTATGTTGACCGAATGTCTCCCGCAATAAACTGATGGTGTTTTGCACAATTTGCAAACGCTGTTCTGGCTAAGATGAAATGGCAAAACATATTTCATCGTTTCATCAGGATCCTGAAACTATTCCGTTTGAGACAGGATTCCGTTTATAGACTGGGAGGCGGCATTTTTACATTTTCTACAACGCGGGATAACCTACCATTGGCATAGGCTTCCAGATCCCGCGTTGCAAGTTTATTTAAGAAAAAAAAAAAATACAATATTATTTAACAATAGTTTTAACAATAAAAATTAAAGGTAATAGTAAAAATAATAATAATAGTAATTATAAATGTAATAATAAAAGTAATAATAGAACAGATGAGCTGAGCTGAGCGCTTTACTGACGAAAATGTGTATTATTTTCAACACGAATCAAATACAATCACTTCATCGAGTTGAAGGTTGAAATTCCAGAATTTGTTAAAATTCGATTCGCATATTAAAACGCAATTTGTCTGCCAAGTCATATTTTGTTGGAAAACACCTGAAAACCCGATTTTATCGCTTGACTCGTAGATTTATCATTGTGTTTTCCTACACCCAAAGGTATGAAAACATGGAGGACTGGAAGCAGGAAAACACATTGGTAAACCCACGAGACAGCCGGTAATATCGGGTTTTCAGGTGTTTTCTACCAAGAAATGACTTGGCAGACCAATTGAGTTTTAATATGCGAATCGAGTTTTAACTAATTCTGCGATTTCAGCCTCCAACTCGATGAGGTGATTGTCTGTGCTGCCGTATCCCGGTCTATGATAGAAAGATTTCGTTTTCACAGGTTTTAATGTGTTTCAATAAATAGCGGTGAAATTCCCCTTTCAGATAGGTTTTTAGCAAATTTAATTGTACGGGTATCCATATTAAGACCATGTAACGCTTCCGTTTAAGGCAGGGTTTTGTTATAGATAATTATTATTTTGATATGTTTTACTATTCACATAAGATAAATAAGTATAAATGCATAAAATCCTGTCAAAATGGAACCTGCCTATAACGGAATTCTGCTATGTTCCATAGTGTTATCGAAAAGAATGCTATACAATTACACCTGCTAACACGAAAACCTGTATAAAACGGAATTTTCCACCAACATTTGCGATTTTATCTTGACAGGTTTTACTATATAGTATATAACCTGAAGGAAAAATTCTGGACCCCTCCCGAAACGAAATCCTGGCTACACCACTGTCAGTGGCGTGGCGTGAAAATTTTCGGTGGTCATCGCAATTATTTAAGTTTGTGGTGAAAAATTATTAACTCTAAAATTCAATGGTTGAATGTTCAAAAAAGAAACTTTAAATCTTACCTTCACTTATACATGAACTCCAAATGTTCTGCTAAAACTGAATCGTAGAGTTTTAAAAGCTTATTAAGAGTTTTAAAATATTGCTTGGTCATCGCCGCATCCAGCGATGACCGGACGCCACGCCACTGACCACTGTCTGAAGACAACATCAATGCAGAAACAGATGAAAGTAAACGTTGGGAACACGAACTCATAAATGTTAAAAAGATTGCTAAAAAGTACAAAACTAAAAACGGTATTTAATAAACGAAAATAGCTGGTACAGTGTATTATAAATGGTAGCTAGCTGTACGATATTTGATTTTTATTTTGATAACAAGACGTTTCTCATATTCCACGAAAGGGTCCTAGATCGAATGAATTTAAATGAAGCTGGCATAAAGCGGCATCGACCAAACAAGTAATGCTTTGGGTCACCAACTGCCCCACAAGGGCATCTATATCATTGTCACATTTATTAATTTTAACTAAAAAAGAAGGAACGGCACCATGGCCTGATAAAAAGTAAGCAGCAACTTGTGTAGAACACAGAAAATCTATAATTTCATACGTGTCTCGGCCTTTATTACTCATCCGCCATTTCTAGACGGACAAACAGCAGACGGACGGACTCGACGATGACTATAGGTCAGGGACGGCGAACCTTTTCACATACACGTGCCAAATTTTTCCAAAAATATATTTTACTTGAGCATGACGTAACCCCAATAAAAAATTTTAATGGATCAAACAATAACGAATCAAAATGGCTTAAAATTTTGTTTTTAGCATAAAACTAGTTGGATGTGCCAATACCAAAACTTTCTTCCATCTTATACATCTTAATATTTCAAAAACTAGCTACACATGTTAATACTTCAATATTATTAGTTCATTACTATACCAACTTTGATTTTCATCTTAAATTTCTGCTTCAGTCAATTAAATGAACTAAAAACGAGTTAATCTATATCATGATATTTGTTAAAATTAATAGTTTTTCTTTATTCTGTTGTTATCAGATGTTTGTGAATAGCCGGCTTAGCAGGAAGTGAGTTCCCGCCTTTGCACGAGCCGCCGATGGACAATAGAACTACGAAAAATCAAGAAAAGTATACAAAAATCGCCATCACAGAGCCCCATTACCGCGCGATATTTCCAAATTCAAGGAGGACCTGTTGGCCAAAACCAAAAACATGCACAAAAAATTTGGTTCAATTGTATGCATATTTTATACAATTTTCGATTGTACAATAAAGAAAATGGTTCAGACATCGTAATTATAGCGCACCCTTCCAGCGGAATTTTTCCAAATTCAGGGAGGACCTTCATGCCATGAACAAAAAGAAAGACAAAAAATTTGGCTCAATTCTCTGCATAACTTCATACACTTTTCGATGGTATAATATTCAAAATGGCACGAAAATCGCTATTACAGCCCCCCCTACCCGCAAATTTTTTCCAAATTAAGGAAGGACCTGCTTGCCATAGCCAAGAACTTAAAATAAAAATTTGGTTCAATTCTATGCTTAACTTCATACACTTTTCGATGGTACAATATGCAAAATCGCTATTACAGCGCCTCCTAGTGGCAATTTTTTTCCAAATTCAGGAAGGTGCTGCTTGTCATAGCCATAAACTTAAAATAAAAATTTGGTTCAATTCTATGCATAACTTCATACACTTTTCGATGGTACAATATTCAAAATCGCACAAAAATCGCTGTTACAGCGCCCCCTACCGGCGAATTTTTTCCAAATTCAGGTAGGACCTACCTGCCATATCCAAAAACTTAAAATAAAAATTTGGTTCAATTCTATGCATAACTTCATATACTTTTGGATGGTACAATATTCAAAATCGCACAAAAATCGCTATATCAGCGCCCCCTACCGGCGAATTTTTTCCAAATTCAGGGAGGATCTGCTTGCCATAGCCAAAAACTTAACATAAAAATTTGGTTCAATTCTATGCATAACTTCATACACTTTTTGATGGTACAATGGCGACAGACACACGGACAGACGGACACACGGACAGACAGACATTTTCTATAAACATGTTTTTTGGGATCTCTGACCCCTAAAACATGTAAATCCGTCGAAAAAAATTTCGATTACAATACTTTCTTCTATTTAAGATAGAAGAAAGTAAAAGTATGGATAATATTTGATCTTATTCTGTAGAAATTAAAAAATATATATATTTCTGTTCTCGCATCTTAGATGTCAAATAATTTATATCAACTTCGTACTCAGTTATTTTTAAGAGAATGCAAGTTGAAATGGACTCATTTGACAAGATGCTTTTGTTGAATTTTTAATATTATTTATTTCTGAATAGAATGTCTCACAGAAAAAATTGTCAAAATAGCAAGCGCCAATATCTATAGCTTTTAGCGTCTGGCATTGAATTTCAAGTTATAATTTTACCATTGGTATTTTTTCTTATAATGCCTTTTAGTCTTTCTTTTGCTATAATCTCCTAATTCTCTTTTATTCTTAAAATTTTGTGAGCCAATATTGATCTAGATTGGGGTACATTAAATTATATTTCAGTTTCTACAATCTGTATGACAATAACAACCAACCAAACTAATCTAATTCAGATAAACAGTGACAACATCTAGATTAATTAATGCATTTTAAAGAATTCTAATATACTTTGATATAGAACCTGAATCTATGCCGTGTTCAAAATAATCTGCAAAGTGCCACTTATGGCACGCGTGCCATAGGTTCGCCGTCCTTGCTATAGGTGCTACGTATTTTATACTTACGAACGCGCCTAAAAAGAAACTAGTCGGATATGCCAATCCCAAAACTTTCTTCTATCTCATACATGTTAATACTTCAAAATTCTCTAGTACAGAGCCAAAATTAAATGGCAATCTATGCCCATCATGGGGATTCTAAAGACATGAAATTCTGTGCATTAGTTCTTGAGATAGGACTATCGCTAAAATCATGCGAAACGCAGCATATCAGTGCAACCGGATAGGTGGATTTACACCAAAATCTAATAATCAACAACTTATGTTAACGTGTAACTGAATCTGAAGTTTGATGAAAATCCGTTCATTAGTTTTTAAGATAGAGCTATTGCGGAAATCGTAAAAAATTCCGCATAGCAGCACCACCAGTTAAACAATTTAGACCAAAAACTAATTAGCACCAGTTTATATTAGGGACTAACTGAATCTGAAGCTTGATGAAAATTCATGCATTTGTTCTTGAGATACAGCTATTGCGGAAATCGTGAAAAATGCAAAACAGCAGCGCCACTTATTGGGTGATTCACACCAAAAATTAAACAGCCTTAATTTATATCAGGGACTGTTCAAATCTAAAGTTTGATGAAAATTCGTGCATTTTTTCTTAAGTTAGAGCTATTGCGATAATGGTGAATAATGCAGCACAGCAGCGCCACCTGTTAGGCGATTTTCACCAAAAACTAATCAGCAGCTAACTATCTCCTGGAGTAACTGTATCTGAAGTTTTATGAAAGTCCGTGCTGTAGTTCTTGAGATATAGCTATTGCTGAAATTGGGAAAAATGCCGCATAGCAGCACCACCTTTGGGGCGATTTTCACCAAAAACTAATCAGGACTAGTTTATATTAAGGTCTAGCTGAATCTAAAGTTTTGTGAAATTCCGTGCATTAGTTCTGGAGATAGAGCGCCCACAAAATTTTTGTCACATACAGACTCACAGAGTGACAGACAGAGTGACGGACAGAGTGACAGATAGACATTTTCTAAAAACCATCAAATCGTGTTCAGGACATTCTAAAACGTATAAATCCGTCGAAAACCGGATGTCGAAAATTTTCACGAATCCAATACTTTCTTCTTGTAAAGCTAGAAAAAAGTAAAAATCTCATTCATGTTGTAAAGATAATTATCTATCTGTTGTAGACGCAATTTAAAACCTTAATAAACATCGGAAAATTTGCCTTAAGTAGCTAGATGCAATGATTCGATATTTATGTGACATGAAAAAAATTAATGAATCATTATGTTATGTTAAAATAATAACTATAATAATAAAGTGTTTGTCAAATAAAAACTAATCGTATTATGGGCGTAATTTCCTAAATTTAGTAGACGGACACATAGTCTTGGTTAATATACACAAATATGTACTGAATAGCAATAAACACCTGCCACTTTTTCAATGATAAAATAGTGCAAAAAAGTATTATATAATAGTATAGTCTTTTTATAAATAAAGAGTAAAATCAATCAAAGCAGTAAATAATTAAGAGGTTGAAAACCCTCAGATAGTTTTTTTCTTTTTTTTGGTGTTTTCCTTTTCTTTGTGTATTTCAGCATTAGACGAAATAAAACGATCGATTATTATTATTATTTTGAAAAATTATGTTTATCCAATATAAATTGTAAAGATGTTCGATCTTGTTCCGTAAATAACGATCTGTCTGTTCTAAGTGTAATTGAACACTTAGTAACATAGACATATGTGCATTATAGAAAGCAATAAATTTCGATAATTATGTAATATTAAGGACGTTATATAGCCTTCATAAGAAAGAAATTCAACAAAAAGTTATAAATAAATCAAAGGAAAGAAATAGAGATAGAAAAAAGTGCTTATTTGACGGATGATTTATTTCTCTTTCGTTATTACTTTCTTCTACAAGAAGTATTGGATTCGTGAAAATTTTAGACTTTAGAAAATGTCTACAGGTTTTAGAAAATGTCTGTCTGTGAATCTGATTGTCTGTCTGAATGTGACACAAATTTTGTGGGCGCTCTATCTCAAGAACTAATGCACAAATTTAATAAAAGTTTAGATTAAGTTTGTCCCTGATATAAATTGGTGATGATTAGTTTTTGGTGTAAATCGCACAACAAGTGGCGCTGATATGCTGCATTATTCACTATTTCCGCAATATCTCTATCTCAAGAACTAATGCACGGATTTTCATGAAACTTCAGATTCAGTTATATCTTGATATAATTCGGTGCTGGCTACTTTTTGGTGGAAATCGCCCAACAGGCGGTGCTGCTATGTTGCATTTTTCACGATTTTTGCAATAACTCTATCTCAAGAACTAATGCACGAACTTTCACCAAACTTCCGATTCAGTTAGTCCTTGATATAACTTGGTGCTGATTATTTTTTGGTGTAAATCGCCCAACAAATGGCGTTGCTACGTGGCATTTTCCCGGATTTACACGATTTTAGCGATGGTTATATCTCAAGAACTAATGGATGGAATTGCATATCTTTAGAATCCTCACACTGTAAATTGAAATGTCTGAAATTCAGACACATAAGTGTCTGAAACGGAGTGTTCAATTTTCAGACATTTTAAAGTGTCTAAATTTTTAAGACGCTTGTATGTGTCTAAATTTAAGACACTTCAAATGTCTGAAATGCATCCATGTTTGACCACCTTTAATTTCTCTGCAAAAGCAGCCATTTTTCGGAAAGCCTTATACACAGATTAAAAAATCCTTCAAAATATAAAAATTGTACCGCCAATCAAGATGCCAGTACAATTTACGT
Source organism: Maratus speciosus (assembly GCA_963932465.1). Lineage (NCBI taxonomy): Eukaryota > Metazoa > Arthropoda > Arachnida > Araneae > Salticidae > Maratus > Maratus speciosus. Next base: position 297,258,229 of record OZ010797.1, read on the forward strand.
ATTTTAATGAAAATTTTCTTCAATTTCTGGAAAAATTTATTTATTGGAAAATTTCTGTATTAAAAAAAAAAAAAAACAGAGAAGGGTACTCATGTATTTCAATACAAAGTCTTGCGCATTTTACATGATTAACTACTTTTACAACACCATTGTATTTAACATATACCTTAACAACATTGCACCGACCCGTCGCGGGATACGAACTCGCGACCTTATGGTCTGTAGACTGTGCGATAATCCCTCTCGGCCACGATTTCACATCTAGGATGTTCAAATATTGTTAGTTACATGTGACTCACAATTTATTTTACGGAAATGGTAAATATTTTGTCTATCTGCTTATAATTTTGAAAGATTTCACACATCTTCTCTCTAGAATTTTGAATATTTTGCTTTTCCTGCAATGTAAGATTAGCAGAAGGTTTTCTACTTCTACCGAAGAAATTTTCAGAACAGAAATATTATTGTTAATACAGATAACAGACGATATTTTTGAAATATTAAAATATTTAAAATGTTTTAACAGTGCATATTAGGGTGGAGCGAAAAAAATTATTTTTTAAAAATCAAAAACGGGTAGGTGCCAAAAGTTGCCTTTATACTAGTACATCAACTGCGTGAAATTTTACCGCTGAAAAAAAATGGCTTGAGTCTGCGCTTTTGCTCCAAAAGTCGAAATTTTGGGTAAAATTTGACATTTTTTCAAAAAAATAAAAAAATTCCTATAGAAAATATTATTATTTAAATGTGTTACTAACCTTTATTATTAATGACTTAACATATTTAAACGATAAAACGGTATCTTTATTCTGTATAACTGAAGCAAAACTGACAACTTTTGGTAAAAAAAGGCATTGCCACTCTGTTGTGTCATACAACTAATTGTTCTTTAGAATACAGCTGTTAGCTAGGTGCTTTCAAAACTACCCATGAGCTATCACGTGGAGGGGGCTGCATTTCATGTCAGAGCAGTGCATAACTCGACCACCCTACCATCTGAGCACAATATTTTATTTATGCATTGAATTGTAATTTTTTATCAAAGACTGGCGTAAGTTTTCTAATTATCAACCTATCCATCTATCTTTGTATCCACAGACGTTGGATGATGCTGCTGTAACACTCCTTCACGTATATTTATACTGCTTGTATATGATAAGGCAAGCAGAGTAATGCCGTGGAACTAATGAAATCTATTCAGACCTCTATTATCTTCATCAAAATTCCATCCAGTTAATGTATAGTGATTGGGAGTTCTGTTACTACAATATTCTACAATATTTAGATATTTCATCTTTGGGTATGCCATCATTTACTCTACCACTTGCATTTTTCATATGCTGAGAAGCTTGCTGTTTAATGAGATGATGATCGTCAGAGAGCATTGCAATAAGAATTTGCTCTTGATGGGCAAAGCAACCATTGTCCTAAATAAATTTTTTTTAGCATTTGTTTTATGCCGTTTTCTGTGATGTTTAATAGTCGAGTAATTTCCCATAAGTGTTTAGATCCATTTTTTAGATGTGGTATTACATTTGGTGTAAATCATCCTGTAGCATAAACTTGGATTACATACTTTGTGAATGAACCTACAGACTCTGATGATCAGACAGTGCTTATATAAAGGCGAAAAATTTTAATTGCCTATGTGAGCCATCTTGCGTAGGACATGTTTCTTTGGTTCCTTTTCGCTAGTTCTTCCGAGCAATATATTGATGAAATAACTTTGAAAATGTCTAGCAGGTATTTCTGGTCTGTGCTGAGTACCCTTTTCTCGATTTCAGGAGATAATGTTTCAAAATTTCTCTCTATGGCTTCAAAAATTGAAATAAGAAGGGAATGGCAGGTGGCAAAGATTTTCCTGTTGGTCCGGCGAATCCCTGTGGGTTAGAATCTAATTTTTGCCAATGATCTTGTATAATAAAGGATGCAGAGGAAATTCACTGGACTCTGAGGTGGCATGTGATCCATTGTAATGGTTCATTCTAAACATGACCAACGCAGAATGGATGGCAACGATGAACATAATTCTCCGCCTTTAAATGAGCACCCACATCCCATCAGAGTCTCTATGTTTACTCAAAAAGTACTATGCCATCCAAGTTTGGCCCCAGGATGGTTTACCATCAAATGTAATCCACATCGAAAGAAGGAGTCTAAAAACTCATGGTAAATTATTCGGTTACTAAACAACACAGAAAACGGAATAAAACAAATACTAAAAAAAGTTATTTAGAACAACGGTTGCTTTACATACGCAGAGGAAATTCTATTTTCAATGCTTTCTGACGATCGCCATCACATTAAACAGCTATCTGCTCAGCACATAATAGTTTAAATATGAGAGTAAATGATGGCGTACTCGAATCTGAAATATCGACAATCAACTTTGAAGCGAATAATTATATAAATCAAATTGATTGGAAAATTGTTGTGGTAACAGAACCCCTAATCAATATGCATTTATCGGAGGAAATTTTGGTAAATATAACAGACAGCTGAACGGATTACATAAATATCATCCCCACTGCATTACATTGTTTCCCTTCTCTTACACAATCAGTAGAAAAATACGTAAAGTAGATCGCAGCAGCAGCATCCAAAGTCTGTGGATACAAAAAAGAGATGGACTAGGTTGATACATTTAAAACTTATGCCATTATTTGATAAAAAATCACAATTCAAAGTATAAATAAAACATTGTGTTCAGATGGTAGCGTGGTCGATATAGATGCCCTGGGAAGTTTTGAAAGCAACTAGGTAAGAGCTGTATTCTAAACAACAATTCATTGAATGACACAACAAAGTTTCAACGTCCCTTTTTACCGAAAGCTGTCAATTTTGCTCCAGTTATACAGAATAAAGATATCGTTTTATCGTTTAAATATGTTAAGTCGTTCATAACAAAGGTTTAAATAACACTTTTAAATAATAACCATCTCTATAGGAATTTTTTAATTTTTTTGAAAAAATGTCAAATTTTGCCCGAAATTTCGACTTTTGGACCAAAAGCGCAGACTCAAGCCATTTTTTTTCAGCGGTAAAATTTCACGCACTTAATGTACTAGTATAAAGGCAACTTTTGGCACCCACCCGTTTTTGATTTTTAAAAATTAATTTTTTTCGCTCCACCCTAGTGCATATGTATATATATTACATATATATTTAATTAATATCTATATATATTTAATTCGGCCTTGTCCCGTTTTAGTTGTGTGTTTGGGGGGGGGGAGGGGGGGTAATTCAACGCCCATTAAAAATAAAATCAATTTTTCATTAAAAAAATGCAGATATTTTTGCCCAAAGCCTGTGTTTAATGTTAATGCGAAGGTATGTGTATATAAAAGTGTGTGAAGAAATATAGTGTTCTATTTTTTGATTTTTCTTTCTTTCTTTTTTTTTTCAGATCGGTTGAATATATGGCAATTTTTTTTTTTAATTGGACTCATTAATTCCTATATATTCCATATTCCATATGCCATATATTCTGAACAAAATTTCTCAGTTATAAATATTGTATATAATTTTTCTTCAAAAATAATAAAAACCAGTGTTTTATAGTTGCACAAATAATTTTTATCTTCCTTTTTTTCGATCGAAATACAGGTTAAAAGTTTTCGATGAGACTAATTTTCTTACGGTGAAATGAGATCATTCCTGAATTAAATCAATACTCAATCATTAGCTAAAACGTTATGTAGTAAAAAATTTCAGAAATATTCCATATAATTCCAAAATAATAGTTATAACGAACTAAAATAACCACCATCAAACACTTAAATGCGCAAATTAATAATAAGTTCGATATTTCTTATGCAATATAGATGGCGCCACAGTTTTGAGATATATTCCAGTTATTTTTCTTTTGCGAAAATTTCGTAATTAAACTTGACATTTTCTTCAAATTTCAGAGGGAAATAGAATCAGCATACACTTTGGATACCACACACATTCAGTGGTGCATCCAGAATTGCGATTTGGAGGGGACTAGCATATTTTAGAGGCAGTATTATAGTTGTAAAAAAAATACAAGCGTCGTAACAAACTGGAAAGTTTTCGTTGGTGTAATTCTGAATGCTTTTAAAATGTTAAATAATGAAATACTGTACTGTACTAATATATACCTTTGTTTTTGCGATTTTTTTGGTGTGTTTCCGTATTTGGATAATTTTGAAGTGCGTTTGCAATCAAACAATTTAAAGTTTTATTATTAAATTATCAAAATATTATAAAGGTTAAAGTGTGCAAAAAGTTGCACTGGATCTTAAATTTATAATTAAGTAAATAGTTTTTTTTCTAAAGTAAATTTTAAAAACATCAATTAATTAGTTTACTTAAGTATAATTAAGTAATTAATGTTTATAATTAAGTAAATTTTAAACATGCTATAATTTCGAATTTCATAATAAAATTTAAAAAAGAGAAAAAAAAATGTGCGACAAAATTAATATCTTTTTAAAAATTCCGAATTTTTAACAAAAAATGGAAAATTTTCTGGAATTTACGGAAGTAAATTTATATTAAAATACGTAAATTGGCGTCCCAATTGGCAATATAATTTCCATATTGTAACGGTTATTTTTTACAGTGTATAAACCTTACAAAAAACAGTGAACAATTGATTGCCTATAGCAAAACTTGCAGGGTGATCAAAAATGGATGCGATTCAGATGTTTTAAATGTCTTAAATTCAGACATATACACGTGTCTTAAAAATTAAGACACTTTAAAATGTCTGAAAATTGAACACTCCAGTTTCAGACACTTATGTGTCTGAATTTCAGACATTTCAGTTTACAGTGTTTATACCATGATCATATAGTAAGACACTTAAGTGTCTTAATTTCAGACACCTATGATGTCTGAAATTCCATATTCAGACACTTAAGTGTCTGAATTACTCTTTCAGTCACATATGTGTCTGAATTTAAGACGCCCTTATTTGCAGTGCATGATGGGTATAGATTGTCATTTAAGTTTGCCACTGTGATAGCGAATTTTGAAGTATGAACATATATGAGATAGAAGAAAGTTTTGCGATTGGCACATCTGACTAGTTTTGATTTGTATTTCAATATTCAGAGGCTTAAAATGCTGAGATTAAAAACGATAAATAACATTATGAATTCAATGTAAAATTATTACAGTAGCTTTAAGGGATCATGAGACTTTAAAAAAATTGTTGAAAAGTAAAATAAAGTGGCATTTTTGCCAGTTTATATCTTTAAAAATATAACAGTCGGACTTTTATTTAACGAACCTCTATTTTGCGAACTTTTCATTGGAACCAAGAACATTTTGCGAATTTCTCCGTAAAATAACCTCCAAATAGCATTCTCTATTTAATGAACTTTTTCTTGTAATCTTTTTTTTTTCCTCCCCATTTCTCAAAATATTTCTGGATATTTCAAACTTATTCTTTCTTTAAACACATTTTATGATGTTCAATGGCCTTGAACGAGTTTTACCAGGCGCCTTCTTTGTCAGCAGTGAGAGTTCGGTAAGTACCGAGGATGAAGAAGATAATCCCTTAGAGTAACTTTAAAAAAATGTGGATACAGCTGAGAAAAAAAGAAGAAATTAACCATGATCTGCTGATTGGTGATTGTATTTCACTTAATTCTGAAACTGAGACCTCGGAAACACTATCCGATGTGGATATTTCCGACAGTGTGAAAAATAAAAACAATAGAGCAATGAATTGCGATGAAGACGAATATGATGATGATGGAAATGATTATGATGCAGGAATTAACAAATTTCGAATGATGAAATGGTAAAATCATTTGAAACAATCCGACGCGGATTATAGTTAGAAGAAAATACGTATGAAGGGGTTTTTGGTGCATTGCAAAGATGCGAGACGTATTATGAGAGAAAGCACTTTTTAAAAGAAAAAAATCAGGCAAAATTAACAGAGTTTTTCAGAAATTAAATTTAAGGACGCATATGTTAATGTATGGTTAAAAGTATTTGTTATAATAATAATAAATACGATAATATCATTAAAATTTGTTAATTTTAATGTAAAACTATTTACTTTAAACAGAAAATACAGTGTATTCCCGGACAATGTTTTGTTTTCCTTGCGAATTTCAAAGATTTAAACACATAGAAAAAATGAATTGATGATGGATATTGATGGGTAAAGTAAATAAAACAAATCGGTATAATTTATAAAAAAAAAAAATGTGATTAATTACTTTTAGTAAAAATATTTAGTGTTTATGAATTTAAAATCTGTTTTATGTAGTTTAAAGTATTTTAAAAGGTGAATCTCTATTTAACGAATTTTCCATATAACGAACTTTTTTCCGAGATTTAGCGACTTCGTTAAATAGAGGTTCGACTGTACATTACAAAAATAAATTTTTTGACGGTGGTAATAGATGCAGATCTCTTCATTCATTTCATATATATTTTTTCAGATCATAAGGAGAAAGCTAACATTTAGCATACAAAGTAGTACAAATACCAATATACAGATCATATACAAGGGATGAACGAAAAAAAAAATTGATGTTTTTTCACCTATTGTAAACAGTACTCTGAATGAATGTGTTGGAAAGTGTTTCATAATCTATGCTGGACGTATGATTTTTCGTTTTTGTTATGTTTTAAAAGCAAAACTGTATATTACTTACATAAAATTTTCAAAAGTTTTGCGATGTGACACAAAGAAAGAGTAATGTTTTCACGAAAAAAAAGGTGAAAATTTAGGTTCACTTTACAGAACCTACCATATATTATATATCCTGAAAATTTCATGAAAAACACCGAAAATTTTTTTAACTATCTTGCGCGCAATGTCCCCAAATCACATTTTGAGAAAAATGACTTTAAAATTTACTCTTTGAAAGTATTGTAGATTTAATAACTATTAAGAGTGCCACACTGTAAAAAAATGTTGTGATTTTTCCTGCACTTTATGTTGTAGGTTTTCAAGCACCGATGTTGTGAAAGCAACAAGTGAAGCAACAAGTGAAGTAAAAATCAAATTCTTCCCGTCATGTGCACCACGCAGCCAATAGCAACGCAACTTTCCCAAAGACCGGGAGACGGCAGCACAGACAATCACCTCGTCGAGTTCACGACTGAAATTCCAGAATTAGTTAAACTCGATTCGCATATTAAAACGCAACCGGCCTGCCAAGTCCTATCTTGGTGGAAAACACCTGAAAACCCGAATTTAAGAGGTTGACTCGTAAGTTTACCATTGTGTTTTCCTGCTCCCAGTCCTCCATGTTTTCATACCTTTGGGTGCACGAAAACACAACGGTAAACCTACGAGTCAACCGCTAAAATCGGGTTTTCAGGTGTTTGTCACCAAGATATAACTTGGCAGACCGATTGCGTTTTAATATGGGAATCGAGTTTTAACTAATTCTGGAATTTCAGCCGTGAACTCGATGAGGTGATTGTCTGCCTCCCGGTCGACTTGAGAAATTTTACAGCACTCTTAAAGACAGCAGCTTGTAAATTTTACAGCAACTGTGTTGGCATCTAGAGTGTAAGCACCTTTTGCTGTAAAATACAGATTTTTTTTTTTTTTTTTTTTTTTTTTTAGAGCGTATTTATTTTGTTTAAAAGTGTTAAGAAATGTTTAATATATACATTTTTTCAACGATTGAATATTTTGAGGGTTTAAAAGTCCAATGATGGATGGACTTGGATGAAATAGTGGTAACGTATTCCTGGAAACCTCGGGTAGAAACCTGTGGGATAGGAAAATTTGACCCTGAAACCTTAAATCTGTATAATCGATAGATTTGTACAAATTCAACATAGTATGTTAAAATTTAGTTTAGTTAGAAACCGCATAACACACTGAAAATTCACCTTTAGAAATTTCTACCAATAGACGAAAACGTACTTGAATTTTTTTGTACAGCCCTGTACATTACTTACAGATTTTTATATCTACAATCTACATATTAAAATGAAATTTAATTCAGGCAAAAACATACTTTAAATTACTGAAATCACATTTCCAGCAATTACTATCGAGAGGCGGTCATGTATCCAGTTTTTTTGCATTGTCCTGTATGTGATTTTATTTCTATGCTACAAACATCTCTTAGTATTATAATAAACGTAGTTGAGCTTGAAAATGAACTTGAAGTTGCATAACTCAAATAAAAAAATATCTTTAAGCAATTCACGCTCATTCTCAGTAATGATTATACGAATTCTTTTGTGTTAGCCTTGTATATGTTCTATAGAAATTATGCACACATGTAGTACGCAACAATTGAGTTAAACTTTGAAACGCATACCAATTTGAAAACGCACTTTCAGCAACCATCCCTAATATACAACACTTCAAATACAATTTTGTTTCGGAAATCTTTTATGTGTCTCTGTAAATGAACAATAAATGCAATGCACATTATATTCTACAGCAAGCATCTTGTAGTAAACATCAGTAATGTAAATTAATTTCATCATTAAAATAAATAATCATTATTTAACGTCTGATATACGATTTAAAAATAAAAAATATATTACAACTCATCAGACATACAAGTAAAAATTGGGAGATGATGTAAAGATGAGGGGCTAAAATTTACCTCGAAACGTTTACTTTTTAATTGTATTAAATGTATTTATGTAATTTTTACTTGTATGTCTGATGAATTGTAATGTATTCTTTATTTTCAATTTCATAATGTTTAAAATAGTGCAACATAATTGAAATACGCTACGAAAGGTTTTCCCCGTAGATCGTTATGTAATCTAACTCTTTTTCGTGGCCCTGTAAATGAATGATGAATGCTTTGCACCCCATATTCTAAAGAAAACATGCATTAGTGGACCTCATAAATTTATATAAATTTTATTATGTATGTAATAGAGTAATATCTTTAAAACACGTCGCAAACGATTTTTTTTCATAGACCATTATATAACGGAATACATTTGAGTTCACCTTTACACGCACTGTAAGTGCTACGCATAATATATCCCATAGTAACCATCTTCTAGTGCACCGCAATAATGTATATAAATTTCATTATGTTTGAAATATTGTAATTACTATTAAAATACACCGTAAATGATTTTTGCCCATAGACCATAATGTAATGGAATATTTTTGAGTGCCCCTGTAAATTAACTATGAATTGTACACACTTAATTTTCAATACCGAACATGCCATAATGAACGTCAAAAACGTATATCAATTACATGACAATCCGAGTATATTTACGCACGTTAGAACACGGACAGACAGACGGGCAGGCAAACCCAATTCAAACTATGTTGGAAAGTGTTAAGAAGATGTTCAAAACGGAGAGCTAATTTTAAATGTAAATTATTTCGTTTTACTGGAAAAATCCAAGCTCTATAAAGATGTTCAAAACGGAGAGCTAATATTAAATAACAAATATTTCGTTTTATGGGAAAAATCCAAGCTCTATAAAGATGTTCAAAACGGAGAGCTAATTTTAAATGTAAATTATTTCGTTTTACTGGAAAAATCCAAGCTCTGTAAAGATGTTCAAAACGGAGAGCTAATATTAAATAACAAATATTTAGTTTTATGGGAAAAATCCAAGCTCTATAAAGATGTTCAAAACGGAGAGTTAATTTTAAATGTAAATTATTTCGTTTTACTGGAAAAATTCAAGCTCTATAAAGATGTTCAAAACGGAGAGCTAATATTAAATAACAAATATTTCGTTTTATGGGAAAAATCCAAGCTCTATAAAGAAGTTCAAAACGGAGAGCTAATTTTAAATGTAAATTATTTCGTTTTACTGGAAAAATCCAAGCTCTATAAAGATGTTCAAAACGGAGAGCTAATATTAAGTGAGAAATATGTTTCGTTTTACGGGAAAAATCCAAGCTGAATAAAGATGTTCAAAACGGAGAGCTGATATAAAATTTAAATTATTTTAAATAAAGACACAATCTTGCTTAACGGTACACAAAACACGAACTTTAAAAAGCTAAAAATTAACTTCTCTATTTCGAGCTTTTTCTACAGCCACCTTCATCAAAATATGATGGTAAAAAGGCTCAAAGTTCAGAGACGAAAGCTTCCTGTGCAAGAGATAATTAGTCGAAACTTGACCACTGATTTGAATACAAAAATGTAGTGTTGCCATCTAGTGAAAATAAATAATTATTAAGGAACTGAGATCAAATGAATCAAAAAGGTCGATTTAAGAAACTTGTATTATGTTGCCCAAACTTGAATGAAAACTCAGTTGAGCGAGGGTTTTGTCCCTCATGTGTAGATAGCGGCATTCGTGGTTTCTTAAATCGACCTTTTTGATTCATTTGAACTCAGTTCATTAATAATTATTTATTTTCACTAAATGGCAACACTACATTTTTGTATTCAAATCATTGGTCAAGTTTCGACTAATTATCGCTTGCACAGGAAGCTTTCGTCTCTGAACTTTGAGCCTTTTTTACCATCATATTTTCCTGAAGACGGCTGTAGAAACAGCTCAAAACGTAGAAGCTTTTAGAAGTAGACTTTTAGCTTTTTAAAGTTCGTGATTTGTGTACCATTAAGCAAGATTGTGCCTTTATTTATTATATTTTATAGTGCGATTGTCCAGTATGTGTTATTAAAATTATTTTGTTTTACTGGAAAAATCCAAGCTTTATATAAAGATGTTCAAAACTGAGGCCTAATATTATCTGAAAATTATTTTGTTTTACTGACAAATTCCAAGCTCAATAAAGATATTCAAAACGGAGAGCTAAAGTGAAAGGCCACCATGTTATTTCCCCCAATCTTCTTTTATCACAAATGGTATAAGTAGCAAAGATAATGGTATCAGTGAAACGCAAAAGGAAACAAATCCCGGATATAAGGGAGATTTCGCTTTAACAGTTTACGCTAAAATAACATGCTAAAAATGTTCGTCTTTTTTCTGGTTTTTGCATTGTTTTTTTTTTATTGTGTGTTCAAGCGCATACACTATAGAAAATAAAATTAACAAGAAAGAAAAAATCATGCTTCAAGCATAGATTATGAAACATTTTCCATCACATTCAGAATAATGTAACGAAACGGCATCGTTTAATAAGTTAAAATATTATGTCTAATTTGTTAGACGTATTTCAACTTGTCCACTCACAGTTTATTATTTATTCATATCTCAATATTAAAAGCATAGGTAAGAGAAAATTAGCTTACCTTGTATTTATGTTTTATATCCGTCTTTGTCTGGAATCCGTCATCAGGGTAATGTAATCCGGAAAGTCAAGTCTCTTTAGATTCTCATTCTTTGCTAATGCTATAATATTCTATGTTGTTTTTTTGAGCACGCGTAGTTTCATTTTATGACTTGTGTAAAAAGTGGATTTAAACTTTAAAGAAAGTAACACAATTTTAATTAGTTTTTTGAGGGTCTGGAATACAAGTAAAATGTAAAAAACATATATTATACATTATTGAAGACAAAAACAGGATATTAGTATCATTAATCATAATAGTCAATATTTATAGTCACTTAAACAGTTTGGTTTATTGATTGTTCAAATGTCTTAATTTCTTGGATATGCGATGAAATGTTTATATAAAGTATTTATTTAGAATCGTAAACTTCCTTGTTTTGAATAATAAGTTCTTTTCATAATTGCTTTTATGAATCATGTTCATAGATGAAAAGTAATTTATTGAGTATGATTTAATTTATAGCCTTCATTTGGAGATTACATTTCGTAATATCTGTCAACATAATTCAACAATATGGAAATGCCTAACACACTTGAAAACCCAATTTCAGCTGTTCCCATCTACAATCGGAAAATTATCTTGGTTCTTCGAGCAACCCTGTATATAGATTTGTATCTTTTAATAACATGCAAAATTTAGTTCAGTTAAGAAATACATATATATAGTAGTAGAAATTTCCTCTTCAGCAATTGCCGCTAATAGGGACAATGGCACTTGAATTCTTTTGTGCAGACCTGTATATGATGTATAGAATTTATATACAACTAGTAAAATGAAAAAAAAATGCAATTTAACAAATTACAACGATTATTTGGAAAATGATTTTTTCAAAGACTAAAATTTAAGACATAAAAAATCGCACGGAGTTGATCATACATTACGTACGCCATGGATTACATTTTTCGGTACTGTAAATTTTTAAACTTCTACGGAGCTGGTCATACATTACTTACGCCATGGATTAACCATTAATATTCCTGGACCAATTTTAAATGAAATTTCATTCTTAAACTTCTAAACATCCCACAATATTGCTTTTTACGCCGTCGTATAGAGAAAAAAATGTACTTTTAAATGCAATTCTTTTGAAAGCTGTATCTCAATTTGTTTCTGAGTTATTAATTTTTTTTTGTAGTTTTAATTACTTTTTTTGTTATAGTGACAACAGAAGTATCCATCTCTGTTGAAAGTAAAGGAAAAATACAGATTACTGTATAGACCACTCAGAAAACGAATAAAATGCGGATTCGACCAATAAAACGCTTCAGATATATTTTTGATTTCCTATCCTGACCTAGGACAATAACCATTTTTCCAAATGGTTAAAAATAGTTAAATTTAAAAGCGCATGCCGCAATTGAAAACTCACTTCAAGCCATTGTTAGTCAAAGACAGTACGGTAATCGATTTCTTTTGTGTATCCCTGTAAATGAATGACAAATGCTATGAATGCCTATCGTAATAATTTTGTAGTGAATTGTACCAAATTTTAAAATTTTCAATACTTACCCTTAATTTGGACATAATATTTGTATTTTTCGACAAATTTTACCTTAGGATACCGGGCAGACATTCGACTAAATACTTTAAGAATTATGAAGATGTAATATTTGAAACTACTAATCATAAATTCCTTTTCAATCGTTGCAAAACAGATTGCGATGTGGTTAGCTTTCTAAGCATAACTCAAAAATTACTTGGTGGAACGAGCAGTAATTTTGGATTTGCATATTTGAGACTTCGAAGTCGATTTCTCTTAAAAAATTCACAGGTTAGAATTAACCTTTTTCTTTCTTTTTTTTTTTTTCGAAAATTGAATTCGTAGAATATGTATTTTCAAATTAATTTTCAAAAAATATATTTTTCAAATTTTGGTATTGGTATTAAAAATTTTAAACATTTGATACAATTTCTATAGATTGAAGACCCCTTAAGGGGGCAGGTCACTCAGCTTCCGATTTCCCCTCGCTAATGTAAAGTCTATGGACATTTGATGCATTCGTATATTTAAAATATCTTCTCGGGAAATTATAGATTTTTAAAATATTTTGAAAACTAAGAAAAAAAGAGGCATCCTTTAAGAAGAGTACACAGAAAAAAGATGAAAGAAATATGAATTTCCTGAGAAGATATTTTAAATATACGAATGCATCAAAAGTCCATACACTTAACATTACGGAGGAGAATTCTGAAGCTGAGTATCCAGCTTTAATTTCCCTAATCAGTATGACCTTGACCTATACCTATTTATACCAACACCCGTCAAAATGACGGCTTTGGCAGGGCTGCCACAGGCGACTATTTTTTAATTCTACTTCACACTAACTTTTCAAAACAAAAATCGTTGATATACCGTTTGACAACATTTGCATACTACAAAATTTATTTGCTTAAAATAGTGGTGCGAATAGAATAGGAAAATAGTCGCTTGTGCAGCCCTGCTTTAGCAATTTCAAAGTTGAATTATCCAAAGTGTTTGGCAGCTGTTATAATGGTATCTATTTTGCTCCCATTACGATTCAGTTTAGAACTGAACGGTCTGACTTGTAAATGCAATCAGGACGCAATCATTATCAGTTTTACTTCTAACGTGATAGTTTTTGGTGAAAAATGCAATCTGTAAAAAGTCTAATCTCGGAAAATAGTATTGGAAGGCTAATTGCTTTTTATTAAGTCATACACAGCTTGATTTCCGACAGCCGATGTGGCTTATGCCAAAAGGCGTGGATTATCAAATGTGCTGTACTAAAATTGCAAATAGAAACTGTTTTTGTTTGTTTTTTTATTAATAATTAATGAATTGTTATATTAAATGTTGTTTTTGTTAAATTATATTCTTGTATTTACTAAACTAAGTAAACTCATTAACTAAGTCAGAAGTTACAATGAAAGCCATGATCCAAAGATACGTCAATTTGACGGGTGCGGTAAAACTAGGTATATATTTAACATCGGTAGTTCTAGTCAGTGGCGTACACATTCACACACGCGTTATTTCGGGGGGGGGGGGGGGGGCTGACTTAAATTTTCATAATTTTCTAAATCTTACGAAACACGTTGAATTGTGTTATAAACAGAAATCCTTTTTGCCAATAAGGCCGTTGCCTGAGGGAGGGGGGGGGGGGGAGGAGTGACATGTGTGACTTTGTTCCGAATTTTCCGAAAATTTGAAAAATTCGGACTTAAAAAAATATCGCGATTTTTGACAAATGGTCGCCGAAAAAAAAATCAATTTCGTCAATCGTTCGCAGAAAAAAAATCTCCAATTTCTTTAAAGGATCAAGGAAAAAAAACGGAATTTTGTCATAGGGACGCGAATAAAATGCGAAGTTTGTCAAAGGATCGCGAAAAAAAAGTCAAATTTCCTCAAAGGATCGCGGAGAAAACGAGAATTACGTCAAATGCTCGCGGAGGAAACGCGATTTTCGTCAAATGATCCCCCGAGGAAACGCTAATTTCGTCAAATGAGCACAGAAAAAACGCGAATTTCATCAAAAGGTCACGGGAAAAACGCGAATTTCGAAAAAAGATCGCTAAAACCACGCATTCGGTCAAAGAACTTCGAAGAAAAAGCTAATTTCGTAAAGGGGCAAGGAAAAACGTGCATTTCGTCAAAAGGCGCAGAAAAACGCAAATTTCATCAAAAAGGCGAGAAAAAAACTAATTTCGTCAAAAAGCCGCGGAAAAACGTTAATTTCTTCGAAGGATTGCGAAAAAAACGCGATTATCGTCAAATGACCACAGAAAAAAGCGAATTTCGTCAAAGGGCAGCTGAAAAAAAAAAAAATTTCGACAAAGGATTGCTAAAAAAACATGCATTCCGTCTATGGGAAGTGGAAAAAACGCGAAATTCGTCAAAGGGACACAGAAAAAACGTGAATTTCCTCAAATGGCCGCAGAAAAACGCCAATTTCATCAAACAGACGAGAATAAAATGCAAATTTCGACGAAGGGCTGCATAAAAAACGCAAATTTCGGCAAATGACCATAGAAAAAATCCGAATTTCGTCAAAGGTCCGCAGAAAAAACGCAAATTTTGACTAAGGATCGCTAAAAAACACGCACTCCGTCAAATGGAAGCGGGAAAACACAACTTTCGTTAAAGGATCGCAAAAAAAAAAAGAAAAAGGGTCATGAAGAAGAGCCACAGAAAAACGTGAATTCCGCCAAAAAGCTGCTGAAATAAAGCGAATTTCTTCAAAAAGCCATAAAAAAAACGCTAATTTCGTCTAAAACCCGTAAAAAAAAAGCAAATTTCGACAAAGGATTTCGAAGAAAAAACGCGAATTTCGTCAAAGGGCCGCAGAAAAAACGCGAAATTCATCAAAAGGTCGCGGAAAAAATGCGAATATCGAAAACAGATCGCTAAAATCACGCATTCGTGAAACGGCGGCGAAAAAAAAGCTAATTTCGTAAAGGATCGCAAAAAACGCGAATTTCGTCAAAGGGACACGGAAAACGTAAATCTCGTCAAAAGGCCGCAGAAACAGAAAATCGTAAATTTCATCAAAAAGACGAGAAAAAAAACGCTAGTTTCGTCAAAAATCCGCTGAAAAATCGCAAATTAGGACGAAGGATTGCGTAAAAAAACGAATTTTGGCAAATGACCTCAGAAAAACGTGAATTTCGTCAAAGGGCCGCAGAAAAAATGTAAATTTCGACAAAGGTTCGCTAATAAAACACGCATTTCGTCAAAGGGAAGCGGGAAAATGCAAATTTCGTTAAAGATCGCAAAAAAAAGAAAAATCAGAGTCACAGAAGGGGCACAGAAGAACATGAATTTCGACAAAAGACTGTGGGAAAAAAGCGAATTTCGTCAAAAAGCCGCAAAAAAGCGCCACTTTCGTAAAAAAAAGCAAATTTCGTCAAAGAGCCGCAGAAAAAACGCAAATGTTATCAAGAAGACGAGAAAAAAGCGAATTTCGTCAAAAAGCCTTGGAAAACGTAAATTTCGACGAAGGATTTCGTAAAACAAAAACGCGAATTTCGGCAAAAATCAGCGAAATAAACTCGAATTTCATCAATAACCCGCGGAAAAAACGCCATTTTCGTCAAAAAGCCGCGGAAAAAAGCGCAAATTTCGACGAAGGATCACGAAAAAAAGACGAATTTCGTTACACATCGCGCAAAAAACGCATATTTCGACGAAGGATTGCGTAAAAAACGCAAATTTCGACAAAGGATCACGAAAAAACGCGAATTCCGTTAAAGATCCGCGGAAAAACGCGAATTTCATCAAAGGGTCGTGTAAAAAGGTCAATTTCGAAAAAAAATCGCTAAAAACACGCATTCCGTCAAAGGGCTGCGAAAAAAAGCTACTTTCGTAAAGGAACGCAAAAAACGCGAATTTCGTCAAAGGGAGGCGGGAAAACGTGAACTTCGTCAAAAAGCCGCAGAAAAACGCAAATTTCATCAAAAAGAAGAGGGAAAAAAGGCAAATTTCGTCAAAAATCCGCTGAAAAAACGCAAATTTCGACGAAGGATTGCGTAAAAAAACGCGAATTTTGGCAAATGACCTCAGAAAAAACGCGAATTTCGTGAAAAGGCAGCAGAAAAAACGCAAAGTTCGACAAAGGATCGCTAAAAAAAAATACGCATTCCGTCAGAGAAGTGGAAAAACGCGAATTTCGTTAAAGGATCGCAAAAAAAGGCCACAGAAAAACGTGAATTTCGGCAAAAGACTGTGGAAAAAAGGCGAATTTCGGCAAAAGACTGTGGAAAAAAGGCGAATTTCGTCAAACTGCCGCAGAAAAAACGCGAATTTCTTCAAAAAGACGAGAAAAAACGCGAATTTCGTCAAAAAGCCGCGGAAAAACATAAACTTAGACGAAAGATTTCGTAAAAAACGTGAATTTTGGCAAAAAACGCGAATTTCGGCAAAATCTGCGAAAAAATTTGAATTTCATCAAAACCAGCGAAAAAATGCAAATTTCGCCAAAAAGTCGCGGAAAAACCACAAAATTCGACAAATGATCACGAAAACAGAGGCGAATTTCTTCACAGATCCGCGGAAAAAACGCAAATTTCGACAAAGGATTGCGTAAAAAAAATGCGAATTTCGGTAAAAAAGCAGCAGAAAAACGCGAATTTCGTTAAAGATCCGCAGAAAAACGCGAATTTCGTCAAAGTGTCGTGATATAAACCTGAATTTCATCAAAGGATCGCGGGAAAAACAAATACAGATATCTATGTTTATTATTATAGGTATAGTTTTTAAAGGGATTTCCTCACCTTCCTCCCTTTGCTGTAACCTTTCACAAAAGGAAGGGGGAGCACGGGTCTCATCCTAAGGCCGACCCACGTCGAAATATGTTGAAAAGTGTTACTGTTTTTCATATATATATATATACTTTCATTTAAAAGAAAGTCATTATAGCTTGAAATCTATAAAATTGTTCTTCCAAGCACCCGAAACTAAATTCTGACTACGGTTCTTGTTTAACAATAAATTAATATTGTAACAATACACAAAATATTTTTATACACATAAACGATTTTGTTTATTATTTGTGCATTGCACAAGTAATAATAATGACTTTAAATCGTTCTAGATGAAAAATACTGGCTGCACAGCTAGGACAGAATAGGAAGATATGTAAGTGTGTGTGGGGGGGGGGGAGGCGTTACCGAACTCCAAAGATGCCTTTGGAGTCAAACAAGAAGTCACTGTGTATCTTACAGATACGAGGAAGTAATTGAGTGTTAAAAACGAAAGTTAATGAATATCATTCACAATCAACTCTTCCGCGCATATATAGTGCTTGACTTCCGACTTAGCCAAAATTCTGAAGAGATTAGCTAAGGTGTCACTATGTACAAATATGGGACAAACAAAAAAGACAAGTGCGATGCATGACAAATATATATATAATTGAATTGATCTAAAAAGTAAGGAGGAAATTTTATTACCATTTAACTCCGACCATTTTGGCAGGGAAAAGGGGCTTAACTCCTTCAACTTTCCCCACCCCCATATTTCGGTATGGCATGGAGATGAGATTGAAAAATGAAAGTTAATAAGCTACTTTTACACTCAACTCTTCCGCACTGGATTTCCGATTTAGCCGAAATCGACTTGAGATTAGCTGTGGTGTTACTGTGCATTAATATACTTCCGCATTGACAATCTTAGAGCCCACCGACTGTGAGAGAAATTAAAAACTTCTTAAATTAAACTACTTTTAGATTTGTCGAATTTACTTGTAGGTCTCTTGAATTGAGCATATATATATGTTTTCATTTATCCAGTAAAACAGGGACGGAACTATTTTTCAGCAATTTGAAAATTGATTTTGGGATCTCAAGTAAATTTGGTCGCCGGACTGAGGAGGATATTGGATTAACGAGAAAAACAAATTCGTGGCATGCCAGAAAAGAAAACAAATCTCTCTAAAAAAGAAAGAATATCAGGCCTTTTTTCATTTCGCTGCGAACTCTGGAGGCGTGGAGGTGGAATGGAGCTGTAACCTCATAACACCCGTCCCCATCGACTTCTTTGGGTGTATGCTGGGGCATCACTATGCACTAATATATGGGACTAACCAGAATAGCTGCGTCGCAGACAAAAAAAAATAAAAATTTATCTCAAAAGAAAGAAAAAAACAGAATATTTTTTTTTCATTTCATTTTTTATTATTTCGAAAAGGGGACTGTAACCCCATCAGCCCCCTTTCCCTCATTGGGTATACTGTGGTGTAACTGTGCGCTGATATGAGACTAGCCAGAACGTCTAATTCGTTGTATTGCAGAAAACAATTGCATTACAAATTTATCGGAAACAAAAAGGAAAAAAAAATCAGTACTTTTTTCATTTCCGACTATTTTGGGAGGGGGCTGTAACCTCATCACCCCCTTTCTACTTCTTTGGGTATAATGTGGTGTCACTGTGCACTAATATGGAACTAAAGAGAAGAGAACGGCTTGTCTGTTGAATGATAGGAGAAAAAAATACAAATTTATCTCAAACAGAAAGAAAAAAGCAATATTTTTTTATTTCGACTATTTCGGGAGGAGAGGGCTCTAAGCCTATCAGCCGCCTCCCCTTCTTTCGGTATGCTGTGATGTCAATGTGTACTTATGGGGTTAACGAGAATGTTTATTTCGCTGTATTGCAGAAGAAAAATTACAAATTTAACTCAAACTAGATGGAACCCGTCAAAACTTGACGGCAAACAATTTGATAGCACTAAAGAAAAAAAGTTTACTTACCGCAAAGGCTGGGCGATGTCTAGAATTAAATATCATGATAAATCGGCATGTGTATATCATGATATTCCGATATATCGATTTAGGAAAGTGCCCCCTCACAGGCCTTTGCAACGATATGTCACATGAGGTGTGACGGCAAAATTTAGAAAAAGGCCCTCCTGCGGGGGGAAAGCTACTGGGGAGTGGGACACTGAAGGTGCATAACATGAATAATTCCGCAACATTTTGAGGAAATTTGCATTTATTCTGCGATCCTTTGACAAAATCAGTGTTTTTCTGCGACCATTTGACAAAAATCGCACTTTTTCTGCAGTCCTTTGAATGAAATTCACGTTTACTCTGCGATCCTTTGATGAAATCACGTTTTTTTTTTTCAATCCTATGACGAAATTTGTGTTTTATTCCATAATCTTTCGACGAAATTTGCATATTTTCCACGATATTTGACAAAATTCATATTTTACACGATGAAATCAGAAAATAAAAATGACTGTCACTGTTGCACTCAGTTCCATGTACACCCAAGAGGTCGAGTGCCGTACTCGCTATACCCTTTTAATTTTTCAGCAGGCATGCTCGTGTAAAGTTGACGTTTTTTCAAAAAATTTCCTGCTACGAACGGTTTTAAAATTTATTTTTTACTATTGATGTTTGTGCATAGATTTAAATGACAACATTATCACAAATTATTTGAAAACAGGTTTAAAATTTTGGGTAAAAAAAACTTTTTTCCTGGAAAAATTGGAAAACAGGAATATGCTACCAAAAAATATAAAAAAATATTATAAAAATTGTAGTGTGAGTGTCATAGTTTTTACGAAAGTTTTTCTTGCTTGATTACTTTTTGTAATTATGATGTATTCCACAAAGAATATAGGAAATATAAGAACGTTTAAAGTAATACCGAGTTGCATAAAGTTAACTTAACCATCGTCACAAATTGATATTACTAAAATTTTGGGTATTTTTTCGTTAGCACACCAGTCAAAAATGACTTTCCCATTAGTGCACCACCGACGCCCCCCCCCCCCCCAAAAAAAAAACAAACAAACAAACAAACAATAAGCTGGATGTATGAAAATTCATGCATCAATCTATAAACTACACTAAATATGTAAATGTTACAGTTGCTAATGCATGTATGAGCACTGCACGCCCATGAAAACAACAAAAAAACATTACTGTATGCAGAAGACTCTAAAATGTAGGAAATTATGTAAAATTATGTGCTGTGCTAACTTAAAAGTACCGAACTTAAGGGGGTTTCTCAAACATTTCCATCCCTACTTTTTATTTTCTAAAAGATTAGATTTTATAAAAAAAACCCCACTAATATTCAAGCATGCCTACTGAAAAGAAAAACAACAAAAAAAGGAAAAATGCTGAAAAAGGCGGTTTCCCCCATGAGATGCCAAGAAATCCAAAATTTGAATACCATTATATTTCAGAAAATTAATATTTGCCTTAATTTTACATTTAAATGTTTGAATATATAAAGAAAATGTTATTGAACTGAAATGGTGGTATTCAAAACACATAAATCCTTGGTATCTATGTACCATGAGGCATATTTCCTAAATCAGCAAAAAAATTGGAAAAAAAAATGAAAAAGAAAAAAAAACACTAAAAAAAAACACATACACAATACATATATACTCAGATATTTGTGTCCATTTCGATGTTATTAAAAAAGATTTGTTGGGAACATTAAAATTTTTGTCACACATATTTACAAACAGACCATGCAAAAAAGCAAGACATGCATGAATGAAAATGGATTACTAAAATTACCTTATTGTAGACAACATTGAATCTCTTAAAACCCTTCGACCTATTTGAACCTTTGAATTGAGTATACACAAACATGCATCAGGCCAGTGCACTAATGCATGTACTAAAATAATTTTCTTATATACTACGCAATTTTATTTTTAACCCTTCTTTAAATGAAAGTAAGTGAAATGGATCAGGCAAACTGTACTACATGCATAGAACAAACAAAAATTTATTATTGCACAACATAGGCTCCCAAATTTGTTGCACATTTCTATAATTAAAGCATAGGCAGACACACATAAGGCTAAACGCACTGGACGCATGAATGCAAATACTAAGATTATCCCCTTATAAATAACATTAAAAACTTGGTACCTAGTCACCTTATTTGTACATTTAGAGCATTTTTCCATTTTATTGACATGAACCAATGAATCCTATAGGTTTTTCATTATCCAGCATGTTTATTATTGTACAATATAAGCCCCAAATTTGTTGAACATTTGTATAATTAAAGCATAGGCAGACATGCGCAAGGCTAAACGCACTGGACGCATGAATGCAAATACTAAGATTATCCCCTTATAAATAACATTAAAAACTTGGTACCTTGTCACCTTATTTGTACATTTAGAGCATTTTTCCATTTTATCGACATGAACCGATGAATCATATAGGTTTTTCATTATCCAGCATATTTATTATTGTACAATATAAGCCCAGACAAACTGCACTGATGCATATTAAAATTTATTATTGCATTACTCAGTAACCCTAAAATTTGTTTACTTATTTCTACAAACTGAAATTCCGACAGACATACATCAAGCAAAACATTCTACATGCATGAATGCCAGGTTCCCTTTAGTTGTTTATTATAGGACCTCTTTATATACTACATTCAGTGTTCTATTGCCTTTTGGTAGTATTTGAACCTTTAAGTTCTCAAATGAACGCACCCGAGACATAGCTACATATAACTGACCATGGCTAAAAACAGGCCGGGGTAAATAAATACCAACACAATCTAAAGTTTGTCCCTGTGCTTTGTTGATAGTCATACAAAAAGCCAGACGTATGGGAAATTGGCGTCTTTTAAAAGAGAAAGGGAGTGATGTGTCTGATGGTGATAGGTCGATTCTATTAATCAAAGTTCTTTGCCCTTTTCTTTCGCCAGTGATAATTTCTAAATCTAAACAATTGTCATACATATTCCTCACAATTAGTCTTGTCCCATTTAAAAGACCCTGGGTAGCATTTAGGTTTCTTAACAGCATTACAATTGCACCGACTTTTAATGTGAGATTATGTGGAGGCAAACCACTTAACTCTAAACTGTTTAGAAATTCTGCAGGAAATTGAAGAATTTGGCTTTCATCATCAGTTATGAGATTATTTACGCTAGCGTATGTTCTCTGTGTGCCAGGTATAAGATGTAGAACTTTAGAATTTATTTCATTACAATGCTCATTTTTGGGGGCAAGAATAGCAAATTTAGAAAAATTAACAACATGATCTGGTGAAGCAAAATGTTTGCCAAAAATTTCAGATACGATATCTTCTTTTGCAATAATTTCTAAAGGTAAATCAATAACAGAAGAACCATATGATGGTTCATCATTGACTGATGGATAACTTCCATCACCAATTTTAAGCAAAAACTTTGAAAACTCCAATTCGTCTGACCTAGCTCGCATGTTTTTAAATAACCGAAAAACCTTGATATATGGCCAAAGAGGTGAAAATTTGATGCAATTTAGAGTTATTGTTTGTCGTGAGGCATGTGGAACTACTGGCAATACCTGTCTAAAGTCCCCTCCAAGAACGATTATCTTCCCACCAAAAATAATATTATTGGTCATTATATCTTGCAGAAGTCTATTAACAGTCATTAATGCATAAACATTTGCCATAGGTGCTTCATCCCAAACTATCAGTCTTGCTGACTTAATATCAGAAGCAGCTTTGCTATTAATTTTTAAAGACGATACTGAAGTTTCATGCAGAATCAAAGGTAACTTAAACTTACTATGTACTGTGCGACCATTTGGTAAGAGCATAGCAGCAATGCCAGTCCATGCAACAGAGATAATTTCTATACCTAAATCGAAGCATTTTTGTATAAGACACTGGTATACAAATGTCTTCCCAGTACCACCTGGACCATCTATGAAATATGCATTGCTTTTATTTGTATTATTCGCTTGGATTACTTTACTGATTTCGTTAATGATTAAAAGTTGTTCATCATTAGCTTGCTGAATCATTAAATTATAGTCAAGATTTGGATTTTTAGAGAAATTGATGTTGTGATCAGTTATTAAGAAATCATTAATAACTGGCAAGTTGAAAGTTGAAAGAGAAAAACCATGTAATTTAAGTGTTTCATTAATATCCCTGAGACTAAAATGATAAGCTTTATTCGGCTCATGAAGCTGCAAATAATCTTCACTAAGATAATCTTTAAAAGTTTCCCATAATTGAGTAGCGTTTGATGGTTGTTGAAAAATGGCAATGAAAGAAAATAACTGCCTTAATTGAAATGGCATTTGAAGAACTGATGCTTCATGCAAACAACGCAGCCACTCAGTATCATCCTGAAGTAATCCACTTTGCATAGCTGCTTCTTTGAAAGAAGAAAAAACAACATCATGAACTGTTCTTATATCTTCATGACTTGTAGCCCCAACTACATGAAGCAACAGTAACCTAAGATGATAACGCTCGGATTCAGAGGGAGAAACATTATACATTCTGCCAATTACTCTACGAAAGTTAGAGCGTTTTTTCCAAATACACTTAGTTTTATCCCAAGTATAATGAAGAGGTGTTTCTGGATAAATAAAAGGGCTTTTTGTTTCGGGATCCTTATTTAAATTAAACCATGCAATAAGTTGTGTGCTTCTTAATTCTGATCTAAGTAAAGCTTCCGCGGCTTTATCATCCTGAAAATATATTTGTTGCTCTTCTGGCAAATGCACAGGCAAGCGAATGATTGTGTGAGATTGTTCATGCATTGGATAAGAAAAAATTCTGTATGCACCTTCACACCTTCACATGGACTGACATATCGAGTGTTTAGGAAAGCAGTAACTTCATCATGATGAAGCACACCACCTTCAGCAGTTACCTGCACATTGGCGCAGTCATGACCTTTGTAAACATATTTATGTATATATTTTATACTGTGAACACTCGCGCAAATTTCGACATTAATATGGGCTTGAAAATAAAGTAAGAGAAAGGGATTGTAAGGAACTATGTAACGGTTGTCAACCTCAATATTTTTACCTTTAATATGTTTAGAAATAGTCCTGTTATTATTTCTCCTTTTATAAAGGGGATAACCATTAACATTTTCCTTAGTTTCCTGAACAAATTCTTTTGGAAATTCTTTCTTACATTTACCATCAGTCATGCAAATTGAGTTTGGATTAAGACTACCGCAAGGACCGTGTACCATGTGGCATTTAACTAAGTTATGTAAGACTGTATCATTAGGGTCGGGAATTTCTGCAGAAATAACTTTATCTATGTCTGCTATTTCTCTAAATTTACAATTATCTTGAAGAGATAATAATAAATGCACATGGGGCAAACCTCTCTTTTGAAATTCAACCGTATATAAGTATGTTTGTACTTCGCCAAATATTTTTCTTTCTTTTATCAAATGTAAAAGTTCTTTAATTTTTGAATGAAAAACACGAACTGTAACATCTGGTCTGTTATTAGCAGTTTCAAAAGGATGTATGCTGTTAGTTATTTCTGGCCATAAAGGGTTACATGTAAACGTTAAGAAAAGGTCTGGCTTGCCAAATTTTCTTACCATTGCCATGGCATCCTGATAGTTTTGAATCATGTTTCGAGGACTACCAGTAAAAGAAGAAGGTAAAATAACAATCCGCCCCGCCCGTAAGTTTTCTTTATCAGCACGTGCAAACAGAGCATCTGCAAGGCCAGCGTATGTGTCTACTCTCAATTTTGCCTGTTGACTACGGATAAATTTTAATCTGTCACCTTCGATGCGACAGTAATAATCAACTATCAATTGCTGAGTTAATTTCCCAGCATTAATTAACGGATTGAAATTTCCCTTAGGAGGACATCCTCGAACCATAAGTCTATAAGAAACATATTCTCTCATGGAAATATTTTCACGAACATTAGTTTTCCTCTCTCCCCCCGCTGACATTGAAATATGCCAACCTGGTTCACCGCAAGGCCAAATCAGTACATATGACATCGGATCACAATGCATACTATCAAAATCTAGAGTTTTCAGTCCACCATCTTTAGAATAAACATTTATGTACCTATGAGATGGTGGAGCACCATCATTAGATTCAAAAACCGCTGCAACCTCTGAGCATGTTGGTTCGTTGTAACGGCGAGGATCTGATAGCGGTTCATGATAAAAGCGCATAACAAAATCAACTGGCACTCTGTTTTGTTTTAAAGCTAGCCCGTGTTCCTCAGATATTTTTTGATGCATCATTTTATAGCACTTAACGTATGGATTACATTTAATTAAATTAAGATTTATTATATTAAAAATGTCCTCTCTAATAGAACTATTCTCAGCCTTTTCTAACCTAATTTCGTTTGCTTCAGAAAAGTCTAAAATGTACAATTGACCATAAGAAGCATGGGTCGAATTATCTGGATACAAAGGGGAAATTTTGTGGTGTACTGAACCTAGAATTTTGAAACAATAAGGACCGTAACCAGGAGGTAACTTTATATTGGCACCGAATGACACGAAGGATAAAGCATTATTATATTGCCTAATATTTTGCCTAAAGTTTTTCGACATGTCATTATTTCCAGTGAATAGATCTCTTATGTCATCAATAATTTGAAATTCGGGCAATTTGAACTTTTTGTTAGAACAACACAAATTAAATAAGGCATTTGAATTCTTTTCTGATGAAAAATACAACGCATTACAATAAGCACATGTGTTGTCTAAATTACCTAAGTTGGACGGAGATAAATTTGAAATGTTGTCGGAAACGGCACACCTATACTGAATTTTATATGGCTTTAAAACTGACTCTACCTTTTTTCTATTAGCATAATACTTTTTATTTTGCTCCTTCCGTTTCTGTTTTTTGGAAGGAGATGATTCAACCTTTTTTTGCTCTGCATAATACTTTTTATTTCTCTCTTGCAGTTTTCGTTTTTTGGAGGGAGATGAATTTTTTTCCTGCCGAATTTGTTCTTTGCCCTTTTTGAGCAATACCGTATAGTGACCATCATGTCCATTTCCATCATACAATAAATTAACTTCTATTTTGCCTCGAGCATTTACACCCAAATTTGTGACGTTATTGTTTTGTGCATTGATAATTGTGACAAAAATATTAAAAATTGCGGTTGCGGCATTTAATTCTAAGTGTCCACCATGCGTACTGTTTCTTGACATAATATTCATGTAATCGTTTACCTGAGTAATAGGAACACCGTAAGAAAGATCACCAACAATAAACGGAGTTCAAACATCCCAATTACCGACTACATGTTTTACAATGGCTTGGCGTACGCGCGGGTGATGATCTTCTGTATCATACAGGAACACAGACAGCGCCCTAAATAAGCAATTTCCGTCCGGCTCAATTTCGCGAAGATTGTAGGATGCTAGATCCATAACTAAACTAAATAAGCCTAGGACTCGCTATGAAAATTAAACAGCAGAGCAAAATAATAGAGATCGAAATGGACACAGCAAAATAAAATAAATAATAACAAATAAACTTACTATTTCAAAGCAGCACCTTACAGTAAATAATATTAGAGATAGCAACGTGCGTGCTACTATATTAACGACTACAGCATGGGAGAATAAATTATTCATTGCCTAAGATCCTAAGAATAAATCTGTATCTAGGCAGGAAGTCTTGTGCACACGCTGAACTCCCATTGGACCACAGTGTCCGCACATGCGCTGTTTACCCTGATGACGATGATACACGGAGTAAAAGTTGCGATGATGTGATCATGTTTCTCTGTCTACGGTGAATCGTTCACTTCAGTGAAAGAGATCGGACAGCCCGGAAGAGATTTTGGACGCATGCGCAGATATTCATTTTTGATGCACTGAACTGACAAAAATAGCCTTTTCTTTTAATATATATGACAAGAAGAAAAAAAATCAGCCTTTTTTTCATTTCATTTTCGACTATTTAGGAAGGGGGCACCACATTAGCCCCTTTCACCTCTTTGGGTATAATGTGGTGTCACTATGTACTAGTATGGAACTAAAGAGAAGAGAGCGGCTAGTCTGTTGAATGATAGGGGGAAAATACTAATTTATCTCAAACAAAATGGAAAGTATCAGCACTTTTTCATTTCATGTTGGACTTTTTGGGAGAGGGCTGAAACCCCATTAGCCACCTTCTACCTTTTTGGGTATAATATGGTGTCACTGTAGACTAATATGGAACTACAGTGAAGATAGCGGCTAGTTTGTTGAATAATAGGAGATAAAATGAAAATTTATCTCAAACAGACAGAAAAATATCAGCACTATTTTTTCATTTCAGTTTCAACTATTTCGAGAGGAGGGGGCTGTAATTTCATCAGCCCCCTCCCCATCTTTGGGTATGCTGTGATAACAATGTGGACTATGGTGTTAACGAGAACGGCTATTTTGCTGTATGACAGAAGAAAAAATTACAGATTTATCTTAAAAAAGTAAGGAAAAGACACTTTTTTCATTTAATTTTTCGACTATTTCTGGTAAGGGGGGGGGGGAGGGTGTAACCCCATCAACCCCCTTTCTCTTCTTTGGTGTCAATATGGACTAATATGGAACTAAAGCGCAGGAAGCGCATAGTCTGTTGAACGATAGGGGAAAAATACAAATTGTACTCTGTCTTAAACAGACAGAAAAAATTCAGCACTATTTTTTCATTTCATATTCGACCATTTCGAGAGGAGGGGACTGAAATTCCATCCATCAGCCCCTCCCCATCTTTGGGTATGCTGTGATGTCAATGTGGACTAATATGGTGTTAACAAGAATGCCTATTTTGCTATGACAGAAGAAAAAAATTACAGATTTAGCTTAAAAAAGTAAGGAAAAAACACTTTTTCATTTAATTTTTCGACTATTTCGGGAGGAGGGGGGGGGGCTGTAACCCCGTCAGCCCCCTTTCTCTTTTTTGTTGTCAATGTGAACTAATATGGGACTGATGAGAATGTCTAGTCAGCTGTATGATTGAAAAAAAAATTAAAAAAATTTCCAAAAATGAAAGACGAAAAATCAGCACTTTTTCAGAGCACTTTCAAAAATTTCGGGGTGGGGGGGCTGTAGCCCCATCAGTTAGTATGGGCTCTCCGTTTCTCTCTTTTTTCGATTTATAAATATGCGTTACATACAGTGCATACAACAACATTTTTTTAAGAACTTAAAGTCATTACAAACATTCCTGTTGCTATTAAGGATTCTTCAGTAATGCCGATTCAATCTCAAGTGAATAAAACGTGCAAATACAGTCGAACTCTATTAATACAAGCAAGAGAAAAGTCCTCGTATTAACCGTTAACGCGAAATACGCGGGAAGATAATAAATATCTTATAAACACACACACACACACGAACATAAACTATATAATTACAACTGTTAATTGCTCTAATTATCACAGTGGTAAAATGACCATAATATGGATAAATTTACCAGGAAAAACACGGCTAATATTTCAATAGTCACTGCAATTTTCCAGCTATTGATAATACGCATCATTTTCATTTTAAAAGTGCAATAATAAGTATCAAAGGCTGGTTAATATAGCCCAGAGTCCGAGGATTTAAAGAATTTTCCTTTCTTCCTATAGTAATTTTACTATCTTATACTAAATGTTTAGAGTCAAGTTGGGTTGATTTTTGACGGCCAATTATCTACTCGAGGGATATAGGCCCAGGGGGGGGGTGCCCTTCGTGGGGGTCTTTCTAAGGGAATCTAACCCGTATTTACGCATGGAAATCCATGGTTCGAAGAAAACCATGAAAACTCCGAACGATTAGGCCGACGGGCACGATTGGTTTCGAACCCAGCACCTCCCGTCTACCATCTTCGAGAGCAGAACCTCTCGGCCACTGGTGGAGGCCTAAATGTTTAGAGACTATATATATATTTTTAGATTATTACTATTCAATATATCGTCGAACTCGGTTAATACGAGAAGCAGGAGAATTATAAAAGTCCTTCGTATTAATCGTTACTCGTAATCGTGAATATAATACAAATCTTAAACATACATACACAAATAAACTAACAACAACTATTAATTGCTCTAATTATCTCAATGTTAAAATTAACAAAACAGACTTTAGGATTTAGTAGAACATTTTATGTTTTATAGAACAATATTTTAAATATACAAAATAACTTGTTTTCATTGAAAAAATTGGACATAAATATAAACTTGTCTAATTTTTCATTCCCTAACCTGTAGAACAGTTTAAACTGAACTAAACTAAAACCGGAAACTATTCTTTCTAATGAAGTTGTAAATAATTTATCATCTAAATTCAAGAGCTTTCTCTTTCAACGGCTTTTCTGAGTAAATATTGTCTCAAATGATTATTGGTTCTACATTTAAAAAATCAGCTCATTTAAAAAATCAAGATTTTTTTTGTCTACAAAATACAGCACAAAAGTTATTTATCTTACAGAACGGCATAGTCAACAACAGTTGAAAAATTCATTTACACTTCTTTTGACTGAAAATATCAGAAATATCATAAACAATGATATTTTGAAAATAAATATCCATATATATCATGATATATATCAAGATATATATCCATTGAGAGGTCTGCATAGGCCGGAATCTCCAGGCCCGGGGCTGACCCGAACGAAAGCTATCTTGGCCCGTTCTGTTTGTATTTTCGCTGTTCACGGCCCGGCCCGTTATTTTAAATTAGCGAAAACAGGCCCGGCCCGGCTCGTGCAAAAATGAATGAAAACAGACCCGACTCAATTTTCCCAGAAAATACCGATTTTTCTTAACTTATAAGTAAGATTTTTTAGAAAACTGCACACATATTTATGGGAAAATTTAACATTATAGGTTACTATATGTGTTAGATTACTATCTGTTCGCAAAGCCATAGAATGCAGAATAGCATCAGTATCGGGCCGCCATGAGGGCCCAGTATGTAGAAAGAAAATGTAAGGTTGATCCTGGCTCGGGCCGAGTCTGCTGAAATAATTAAGCCCTGGTTCAGATATGATGCAACTGCTGCTCTACGCTGGACATGTTATATTTCTGCTCTGATCTACCACCAGTTCGTGCAGAGTATTCCCATATAGCATGAACATTAGCAGCAAGTTTGATTTTTTCTGATATTATCTTGCCGTGACAAATTTGAATTGAGAAATTCACAGCAAATCACCCGCAAGGTATACCATCACCCACTTGCATGAGTAGTTTGTTGTGAAACTGATGGCAAGACTGTCTTTAATTCACGAAAGTGACGAAAGCAAAAAATCCCTTTGTTGAGAGAATAGACAATCAGCACATATGCAGAAATTGCAGAAATTTTACTCGGTAGGCACCGCTTTTCCTAAACGTTATACTTATCAAATACCAAAAAATGCTGGAATTGAAATGTACAAATATAACCTTAACTTGTTTATGGTGGTAAAAACGATGCATGCACCATCTGACGTTGCGTTCGCATCAATAGACCTGATCAGTCTATGGACCCCTTCGAAGGAGTTAAACTTATAGTGAAACAGACTGTGTGGCATAGAAAGATTACTACTTTGCAGTAAGTTTTGCAGTATTTTTGATTATTTGTTTGCCGTTAATTTGCAATAAATTTGATACGGCATGAATTTAACTTGCAAGACAAGTTAGCTGTAAGTTCAAAGTGTGGTAACTT
The DNA here is from genome assembly GCA_963932465.1 of Maratus speciosus. Lineage (NCBI taxonomy): Eukaryota > Metazoa > Arthropoda > Arachnida > Araneae > Salticidae > Maratus > Maratus speciosus. The sequence continues at coordinate 297,289,303 of OZ010797.1, forward strand.
CGGCGTTTGCGTTATCTTTCTACAGTTTTGTTATGAACTTTCAGTCTTGTCTGCAACTTTGCAGGTTTTCAAAGCAAGACTGTTGCAAATTTTCTGCAAACTAAAAATGCTATGTGAGTTTATGCTTATCCTCGTCTCAGTCAAGCCCATTGAAAATTGTTCAGATTTTATTGACATAGATTGATTTCATCGGGTCGGCCCGGCCCGTTAAAAAAATGTCTTTAATGCGCCGGCCCGCCCCGTTGGAAATTTTCCCTTCATTGCCCAGTCCCATGCTGACCTCTACCATTGATAGATATCACCGAACCCTATTTAGGCAACAATAAGCTCTTGGATTTTTTTCTTTAATGTCTGTATAAAACACCACGTAAAATCTCCTTAAGAAATTAATTCTTTTATAAGGAATTTTTAAAAGGCGTAAATTTTATGAGTACGTCAGCATTACATGCGCTAATAACTGTCTTAAAATTCACGAAATTGTTATTCCCAATTTTAAAACACTTCATAATCATTCAATCACCAATACAATTCAAACCGAATTCCGTTATCCCCGTCAATTTTCTTAAACAGAAAACAACTCTTAATCAGGTTGTAAGTGGGAATTTTACCAATCAATAAATCTTATCTTATTTGTATTTCACTTTATCGGAAGATATGTTTTTCTATGATCTTTATGGATAGCACGGTTATACAAAAATATTACGTCGCCTGATTTTCTATATCTCAGGCCACTGATTGGAGATTAGATAATTGTTGCTTACCGCTATAGAAGATATTTTATTATTGGGGGCTCGGCCCAAAATCAGATTCAATCAAGGACCCGAAAAACATTCGATGACGCGATCACGTGAGTTCGTATATTGCAGATAAAATCAAACTGATAAGTTTGACTGTTGAAGAATTTTTAATAATAATAGCTAAATTGAAATTCTAATCAAATTTTTTTTCACTTCTGGGGCGGATTTAAATATTTCGGCTTCAGATTTTATTCGGCTTAAATATTTCGGCGATCTATCATAACCTAATGAAACTAATGAACTTCCTTTCAATTCAACTTTATTAATTGTCCACACTAAACAAAAGAATCATATTCTCTCTGGCAAATTACAAAGATATCCTTGTTTTATCCTTCACTCTTCGACTTGACCTTAGCGGATGCTTATATAACGAAAGGCTCTAGAACTTAAACGAAGTCGTGCGGAACTGCAATGATCTTAACAGTAATATTCAAAATCAACATTTAGGGCTCAATGGCGAACGTTTAAAAAATTATCGATATATTTTTGATGTCGAACGCACGGCTGTAATCTGCCGGCTAATTCAGAGGTGAATTTGAAATTTTTTCTGGTGGGGCAAATTGACGCCTAATCTTTTTTCTTCTACTTTAACAATAAACAAATAAAATAGAGGGTGATAAACAGATATACAGACAGAAGTAAAGAACATCAGTCCTACATGTCATAAAACCTTTGATTATAAAATGTGAAACTTTTAAAATGTTGTAAGGATGTTGTAACTATTAAAAGATTATAAAGTCAGGGTGCTCATGAAGTTGCTAAGGTGCTCAGACCGCCTGCCCCCCCCCCCCCCCATCTGGTTACGGAAATGCATGGAAGAATGACACATTTGTCGAAATAACAGTAGAGAAAAATAATATTGCTTGGTATCATTACTTTTATTCGGTATCAAAACATACACTGTAAAAAACAAACGGACTAAAAAACGGAAATACTACTGGCAATCTAGACGCCAGTACTATTTCCGTGTTTTTGCGGGAATTTATACCCATAAATTACAGAAAAATTTCCGTTTTTAATCAGAAAAACGGAAAATTTTCTGTAATTTATAGGCAAAAATTCCGTAAAAAAACGGAAATAGTACTGGCGTCTAGATTGCCAGTAGTATTTCCATTTTTTAGTCCTTTTTTTTTTACAGTGTACTGGTAGTATTTCAGAGAGCATAATTACAAAAATTACAAATAGTCTGGTAGTTATTTTTTGTTTTATTTCCACTCACAATCTAATGAAATTAATGAACTCCCTTCCACTTAAGCGTTATTTAACCCGGGAGAGCTCGCTGCATGAGATTTTCTCTCGCCGTCGTACTTTTTTTAAGACTCTTATTTAAACCATTTTTCATTTTAATTAAAATTTAAAAATGTTATTTCAATTATTTTACCTATTTGTGAGTACAAGTACTAAGCCAAGCAAAAAAAAAAAATGATATTAAGCGAATAAGTAAAAGAAAAGCAATTAGGCACCGTGAGAGAAATTCTCACTAGCGAGTTCTCCCGGGTTAAATGTTGAGATCAAACAAAGAAGTCATATTTGTTCACTGTCAAATGACAATAATATTCATTTTTATCCTTCACTTTCCGACTTGACCTTAAGGCTGTTCTCAACTGCTCTGCTCAATAAGCGGAAAACGTTTTGACACATTTACAAATTCATTTTTTAATGGAAAGATATAAAATTGGAAAGCCTGACCATGGAATCGATTTGGAATCGAACTGTGTTTTCCATTTTTTTTTATCAATAAATTACCTATTGAGTTATAAGCTATTTTGATCACGTGACAAATACTTTTTCGCCCTTTCTTGGGTGGTTATTCTACTTTCGCGAGGAAATTCGGTTCAAAACGTCCACTTTGACACTATTTTCCGAAAGATCTATTGCGTTTGCAAAAAAAATTGGAAAAACAGCTTGATTACATAGTTTCTGAATAACAACACCTGCTCGTTTCATGCATTTCCGAACAAAAATAAATTAAAACTTATGTCATAAAATTGCGCTCTTGGATTTGAGAACAGCCTTAAAGCGGATACATTTAGAACGAAAGGCTGCACAACACCACAACTAAAACGAAATCGTGCGGTACTGTATTTATGATCAGTAATATTTAAAATAATAGCAGCCGGCTAAGTCAGAGGGCCCTTTGAAATTTTTCAGGTGGGGCTAATAAAAGTCCGATTTTTTTCTTCCATTTTAATGATAAATAAATAGACACAATATGATAAATAAATACAGACAGAAGTAGAGGCAATCTCCATCTGTCATAAAACCTTTGATATCAAAGTCTAAAAGTTTTAAAAAATATGTATGATATTTGTTATTAAAACATTACAGAGTCTAGAAGAGGTTCAGATCCCCTGCTCCCATATGAATAAGTCCTTTGTCGAAGAATAACATGTTTTTGTCAAAAATAATAGGAGAAAAAATAGATATTGTTGGATTTTTAAAATATTATTGTACGCATATTAAAACTTTTATTCGATATTAAAACATACTGGTTGTATTTCAGATTAAATTACCAAATATCAAAATTAAAAAGTATCAAAATTACCAATAGTCTGGCAATTATTTCTTGTTTTATTTCACCCACAATCTAATGAAACTAATGAACTTCCTTCCACTTAAACATTATTTAATTGTTCATATCAAACAAAGAAATCACATTCGTTCACTGTCAAATGACAATAATATTCATGCTTTATCCTTCACTTTTCTACTTGGCCTTAAAGCGGATACAAATATAACGAAAGGCTTCAACAACCCAAACAAAGTTGTGCTATATATTAGTTATGATCTTAACAGTAATATCCAAAATTAACATTTAGAGCTAAATTCCGAACATGCCAAAAGTTACCGATACATCTTCAATGTCGAGTACGGACATTATTGGTGAAAGTAGCAGAAAAATTTTATATTGTTGGATATTAGTACTTTTAATCCGATATCAAAACATACTGGTAGAGTTTATGAGAAAGTTGAATTTTAAGAAACACAATTACAAAATTACCAAAAGTCAGGCAAATATTTTTATTTCCACGCACAATCTAATGAAACTAATGAACTTCCTTCCACTTAAACATTATTTAATTGTTCATATCAAACAAAGAAATCACATTCGTTCACTGTCAAATGACAATAATATTCATGCTTTATCCTTTACTGTTCTACTTGACCTTAAAGCGGATACATATATAACGAAAGGCTCCAACAACTCAAATAAAGTTGTGCTATACTATAGTTATGATCTTAACAGTAATATTCAAAATTAACATTCCAAACATGCCAAAAGTTACCGATACATCTTCAATGTCGAATAAGGACATTATTCTTGAAAGTAGCAGAAAAATTTTATATTGTTGGATATTATGGTAGGGCAAAAGCCCCCATACTTTTATTTAGTGAAGACATCTGTAACATGTACGGCCGGTTCGTATGTATTCGTACAACACGTTCTCGCAAACCTATTATTGGGTTCCAATCCTGAAAAGTGTAGGAGAAAAAATAGAAAGCTTCACAAATTTAAGATGTTTATTACTTTACGATCCATCAAAAGCTTCAGCAGGGGTGACCCATTAAAACAGCAACTGTTTGTTTACATGGTCAGAGTTGCGAATCCAATCGCAAGAGAGAGCGAACATAATTAAGCAATGCAGTTTTACTACATTGCCATGTTAAAATCTACAATTCGCCAATATGGTAAAAAGAGGCGCCATCATTGGGGAGACTAGTGCCAAACAAAATTAAGAATTATATAATAACATTTTGAGAATTTATTGCCTCACCCCAGAGAAAAATAGAGTAATATTATTTTCAATAAATCCTTTAAACAACAATTCTAATATTAATATTGACACCGAACATACATTATCTGTTCGATTAATGATTTTGGCTTCATTTCAAGGACAAACACATTTGCTTAAAGATATAAACTTCATCTTTAAATGATACCAGTAAACAAAATAATATTACTGGAAAATTACAGCTATAATTTATTCCTAGAGTGAAAAGAATAAACAAGTTAGCAATCTAGTTTTATACCTTTAAATTTATGGCCAACTGATTTAGCAGAGTAACGGATAAATAAAATTTATGATAGCTATAATCAATATCATAGTGTCTTAACTGAATGTTAAAAACAAAAGATTTAAAACGTAACGATGGTGTAATTGCTTCTTTTAATATTTAATATGTAACGGCTAAAAGTTATTACTGACAGATGTACATAAATATTTGCGTTACAAGAGGAAATGTTACATTCACAAAGATGAAATGAATTATAGCGCGATCTATAATTATTATAGTAGTAAATTTACGAATAAAATGAAAACTACCTTAAACTAAAAAAGTGATTTACGATAAAGATAAAATGCATCTTAGAGAAAATTAAGAGTTTAATTAAAAAAACGAAACAATTTAGTAACTAATGTACTTTTTAAGTTCTACAAAAATCCAATTATATGTGATCTACATCACATATATCTCCGCCACAACTAGATTTGAAAAGAAATGCAAGCATTGGGGTGAATAAAAATTGCGCCTCCTTTTATTTACAAATCATTTTTACCAATAAAACACGAAAAAATTAAGAATTTTATGCAATAGTCAAAACCTATTTAAAAACCCTTATTGGTACTTCAATTATTTAATATATTCATGAAGTACCTATTTTTCTCTTTACTTTACTTCATTAACACAAGTGTACTTTGAGTTGTGGCTGATCATGCATGAAATCATGTCTCCGTAAAAAGCATGTCTGATTATAGCATGCTAAATTGACAAAGGGTACCACTTACATGCCTTAAATAATAATATGATAAATATGAGCTCAATAATATAAAATTGGAATCATAAATATTTTCTTTTATTTAAATATAAACGATGAGTGTGCACAAATGATTCCAAAACTTTTTTTTTATTTGCAACATGAAGAATAATGGCAATACATATGATTGCATAACGGTTGATTTTACCAACCGAAACTAGAGACATGATGTAAACATGATCGCCTTACAAAAATAGCTATTTGCCTTCCGCTGTACACCCCATGTGACATGTGATACAAAACTATAATTCTAGATCAAAAATCAAACTAGATAACAATTAAACTTGCCTGTAAAAAAAAAACTGTATACTATGCATATCAGGCAATTATTAGCAATGTAAAAATATCCTACCAAGATGACTGAATGAGAATAATGACTGGTGTGTAGAAGCAAGAGTGGATAAAAACATAAAATTATCTCTCCCTTTTTTTTCTAACAATTTGTAAACCAATTTGGCAATAATGAGGGGAAATTTAAGGACCATGACAAAAAGGTAAAAATTTTAGAAGGTATGTGAACGTTGTTGCCAAATGTAATCTTCCAATAAATACTTTTAAACGAAGAAGTAAGTACATTAAGCACTATGACAGTACAGAAAGCACGTGTGTAAAAAAAATCGTTCACCGTAGAAAATTCTCTCTTGTAATTGTGTAAAAAAAATGGTGTGCCTCTGTACGTCATAAGTTACCTAAAGACATTACCTAAGTATAAAAATTTAAGTTCTTTAAAAATGTGAACAATGTATGGGGATGTGTAAAAAACTTCTAATGTTTCCTTGTACATACCCTGCCACTAGTGAAAAAAATGTGTTTGCAACAAAATATTCACAAATAATGTCTCTGTGTAATATTCGAAAACATCTACTAAAACCTAAAAATATCGCTGAAATAATCTACCCATTAATTATTACAATTTTTAATTTAATTTAATTTTATCTAAGCTATAAAATGCAAGCACCATCACATATGATTCGACCAACCATATAGTATTTATAGGTGTAGGATAATTTTCATGACATGAATTTGAAAGTGTATACCATTAAGGACTTTTATTTAAGAAACGTGTATAATAAATGTCCAAATACAAAACTGTGTGCTCAAAGTGTGACATGAAGTGTAACTACCAATCAAATATTTAAAACTATCAAATGATTATGAATCTTGTAACATATCTCCCAAAAATTTATTGCCCACAATATGCATTAAACTAAAGTAACCAAAACTACCTATAAGCAATATGGCATCATGTGTAAAATTTCAAAAACCAACATGCCAGTAATATAATTTGTAAATGAAAAATTCAACAGTATGTATGTAAACAAAAACCTCTGGCTACAAGAGAGTCAGAATTACCATGAAATACGTGTTAAAGTGAAAACAAAATCCTCTGACTACAAGAAAGTCAGAATTACCATTAACTATATGTGAAAGTGTAAACAAAAAAATACTGTTGAATCTTTCATTAAGAAATGCCAAACTCGACATAGAATCCAAAATAAATTAATTACAGTTAAATATAATTTCAATTTACCATTTAATACAAAGAATGCTGCATATCCAAATGAGCAATCCCACACGCAGTACTTATGATAAACCATTGTAAATAACCTTTGTAAGAAGTATAACCTTTGTAAGAAATAACCTTTGTAAGAAGTAACTGCCTGCTAAACTGCTCAAAAAGACAGGATCTGACGAATATTCACCAATGCTCAAATAAAACTTTAAAAGTTTATCACCATTGTAATTTAAGCAACAGCAAAATACCCAACAGACGCAACAAATCGTATAAATGGACCAAAATAAAAGTTAACATAATTTTAAGGACAGCAGAATCTAAAATGACAAGAAAAGGAAAAAATAAATTGTAAAATTTCTACATGACAGAATAACCTTTTCCTTTCTAAAAAAAGTCTACAGTGAACTTTAAATTTAAATATCTATTGAAATGTTTACATAATTTTAACAAACAACCAAATGTTGCAAAAAAACTGTACCGAGGACTAATAACTAAACAATTGCACATGTAAATGTATGAAAAAATTATGTATGTGAAAAAAAAATTCATCTCAATAGCATGCAGCAAAAATTATACCTTTGTAAAAACCGTTGTAGCTGCTGCATGCAATCGAAGTTGTCGTGAGAGAGCGTTATTTGCAAACTTCCATAAGTACTCAAAAAGAAAAAAAAAAACTTTGTATAAATACCCTTTGTATAAATAACCATTGTACAATTGAAGCACCCATGAAAATTAGCATACACACTGCGTGTAAAAAGAAAATGCAATTGATAATCATACAGACCTACTAAGATACAGAACAGGTACACCAATTTATGACCAAAGAAAATGATGAACCAATAAATTTCATATCTACTAGTGTAAACACATTATAACCTTTAAAGATTTTAAGCAATTTTTTTTTAAATGAAAAACAGCTAAATGAGAAAAATGTCACCTTTGAACACAAAAATACACATTAAGCTTTTATATATATATATATATATATATATATATATATATATATATGTATATATAGTATTAGATTCTAACGGCTGAACTAAATAAAATGAATCATCTAAACTGAAATGACCTGTTACATATCCATCAACATTTATTTTATGAGTAGAAATCTATTGCACTTTATCAGTGAGTCAACCAGCGTATAAAATAAAAATCTATGTTATTAAAAATAAATATCAACGTTACCTCTTAAACAATAATTGCATGAAAATATTGTAATATTCAAAGTATAAAAACTATCTATCAACTCTTTTATATTATCTTATAAAAGTAAAAAAGCAAAAAAAAAATCTGAAAATACAATTTATATTTCACATGAGAGCTTTTCACTACCCCACAAATTTTATCTCTATAATGTAAACAACCAAATCTTCAATCGTGCACAAACGAATGTGTGTAATAAAAGCACATATGTGGCATGGCATATTCCATAAGGGCGTGTAAAATTTTCAACAATGAGAATGTAAGGAATATAAATTTGCCCTTGACTGGTAAAATTACTGGTACGTGTATATAGTGTATGAAAGCCTGCAGAAATTGAAGACATGACACATTATGTTGAAAAACTGCTACAAAGAAAAAAAAACTAAAACATTCCCCCATTTTACAACATTTAACGAACAGACAGTTTAAGTGAGTGGATAAGATTTGAATAAAATTTCAAAACCATTAAGGTCTGAATGAAGTCTGGGAAGGCCAGAAAAGTAATACATAATATTAAAATGCAACAAACTTATTTCGTAAAATAAGTGAAAGTGCAGGAGTCAAATTTCTACAGTAAACGAAGAAAGTGATCAGTTTTCCTCGCCCACTATAAAACAACACCCTCAACCACCTAACCATCAGCGCTAATAGTCAAATTGAAGAGGTTTCCTGCACAGCGTGTAAAATATTTTAAATTAAAAAAATGATATGTACACCATGAAGATTTAATACTTAAAGAAAAGTATTAAATATAAAGGTTATGAACAAAATTTAAAAAATACATAAAGTGTGTGTAAGAATGTAAAAGGTTTCACAAATTAAATTCATGTTTGTGGTTGACTCTAGTAATGCATAAGGATATACGTGTAACAGTTTAATATACGTGTAATAGTTTAAGGTAACTTAAAAATTTAAAACTTGAAATAATACCTTGAAAAAATAAAATATAACCTGTAAGAGAATTATATCACACGGCAGTACCAAAACACAAAACTTTTTTCTAATAGGCTAAACACTCCCTGCAATATAAAATTTAAAAAGAATATGTTGCTGAATACCCGTGTCTTCATTATCTGAACCCCTTTTCTTTTCACATCTACTTACCATTATAAAATTAAACTAAAGTATTAAAAAAAGTTAACATATATATTATTTTAGACAGAAAATGAAATTTTCTCTTTTCTTACGTAAAATATAAAAATTGAGGTACTAAACTCTAAATAAAGGTTTTTCTTTTTTTTAAACAAATTCGTATACTGAAGATACGCAAGATATTAATTTAATAATTGTTACCATGAAATTTAACCTTGTAATAAATTGAAATTCAAGTTAAAAGCCAAATTCAACATCTAGGTATAAATGAATAGAGTAGTGTTAATATTTAAAATGCAAGTTAAAGCACCATACATATTATTGCCAATAACTTGAATACACATACTAGATTTATGCACCTGAATTTGAGAAAATGCACACCAAGTATGAATACGTACAAAATCTATATACATATTTTGTTTAATTTATATAGATTAATATCAATTTAAGGCATTAAAAATATTACTGGAAATTTAATGATTTTAGAACTGTTATTATAAAACAACATATCTAACAATGAGTAATCAGAGCGTTTACAATAAATTATAAAATTTTTGAAAAATACGCTTACCTTAATATTGGATTATCACTATTCACAAAAATTTACGTTCAATGAAATCCTGTTATAAACCACAAAACACCCTATTTATTCGTGAAAGCAATGAAATTTTTTTATTATTATTATTGTTATTATTATCAGCAACACTCCCAATTAAATAAAAATAGTTGATCCTTTGCTGCTTGTTGCTATATAATATCTTTTTATTCATTTAAGACGAAGTAACCTGTTCAGCATAATATGTGGAAATTTTGCTGAGGGAATGGATAAATCCACACAATTAACGGTGACACAGATAGAGAGTATCTAATGCGGCAAAAAATCATTGTGGAACACTTCCGCAATCCTGGGAGCTAGCGCAGAGTCCATCATGAAGACTAGGCTCCTATTTGACGTATAAAAATCAGTGGAACACTTTTCAATAAAATAATTTTTGCTGAGCTGACGTTTAACCAGTACCTAAATACAGAAAATTGCACAGCACAAACTGGAAGCGAACCGGTCACAAATTCGTCAACTGTGTATACATGATGAGGAAATATTGGAGCTTGATTAGGGCAAGCACAAACAGCTCAATGAGGCACATTGCAAACTAAATTTTACATTTGTTACTCGAGACAGCAATCGCAAGCATTCATTCTGGAACCAAGGAAATATCCAAATTAGGATAAGATTTGACATATTCATTCCACGGGCGAACTAATTAGACATCAGGTGGAAACACAGGCAGTCAGCAGACACACCACAGTTCACTGGTTGGACAACCGAAAAAAAGTCTCTCTTTTTTTTTTTAAGTATGCCGGATACACAGTTACTTTTTATAAGAAAGAAAAGCACGAAACAACAGTACGGACCACCCCGCTTTATGAAGCCTTCAATCCTCTTTTTGTCCCCTACTGAAGAGCGGCACCATATGTATGGTAGGGCAAAAGCCCCCATACTTTTATTTAGTGAAGACATCTGTGACATGTACGGCCGGTTCGTATGTATTCGTACAAGACGTTCTCGCAAACCCATTATTGGGTTCAAATCCTGAAAAGTGTAGGAGAAAAAATAGAAAAGCTTCACAAATTTAAGATGTTTATTACTTTACGATCCATCAAAAGCTTCAGCAGGGGTGGCCCATTAAAACAGCAACTGTTTGTTTACATGGTCAGAGTTGCGAATCCAATCGCAAGAGAGAGCGAACATAATTAAGCAATACAGTTTTACTACATTGGCATGTTAAAATCTACAATTCGTCAATATGGTAAAAAGAGGCGCCATCATTGGCGAGACTAGTGCCAAACAAAATTAAGAATTATATAATAACATTTTGAGAATTTATTGCCTCACCCCAGAGAAAAATAGAGTAATATTATTTTCAATAAATCCTTTAAACAATAATTCTAATATTAATATTGACACCGAACATACATTATCTGTTCGATTAATGATTTTGGCTTCATTTCAAGGACAAACACATTTGCTTAAAGATATGAACTTCACCTTTAAATGATACCAGTAAACAAAATAATATTACTGGAAAATTACAGCTATAATTTATTCCTAGAGTGAAAAGAATAAACAAGTTAGCTATCTAGTTTTATACCTTTAAATTTATGGCCAACTGATTTAGCAGAGTAACGGATAAATAAAATTTATGATAGCTATAATCAATATCATAGTGTCTTAACTGAATGTTAAAAACAAAAGATTTAAAATGTAACGATGGTGTAATTGCTTCTTTTAATATCTAATATGTAACGGCTAAAAGTTATTACTGACAGATGTACATAAATATTTGCGTTACAAGAGGAAATGTTACATTCACAAAGATGAAATGAATTATATGAATTATCTATAATTATTATAGTAGTAAATTTACGAATAAAATGAAAACTACCTTAAACTAAAAAAGTGATTTACGATAAGGATAAAATGCATCTTAGAGAAAATTAAGAGTTTAATTAAAAAAACGAAATAATTTAGTAACTAATGTACTTTTTAAGTTCTACAAAAATCCAATTATATGTGATCTACATCACAGATATTATTAGTACTTTAATCCGATATCAAAACATACCGGTAGAGTTGATGAGAAAGTTGAATTTTAAGAAACACAATTACAAAATTACCAAAAGTCAGGCAATTATTATTTTTTTATTTCCACGCACAATCTAATGAAACTAATGAATTCCCTTCCACTTAAACATTATTTAATTGTTCATATCAAACAAAGAAATCACATTCGTTCACTGTCAAATGACAATAATATTTATGCTTTATCCTTCACTTTTCTACTTGACCTTAAAGCAGATACATATATAACGAAAGGCTCCAACAACTCAAATAAAGTTGTGCTATACTATAGTTATGATCTTAACAGTAATATCTAAAATTAACATTTAGGGCTAAATTCCGAACATGCCAAAAGTTACCGATACATCTTCAATGTCGAATAAGGACATTATTGTCGAAAGCAGCAGAAGTTTTTTGTATTGATGGATATTAATACTTTTATTCGATATCAAAACATACTGATAGAGTTGATGAGAAAGATGAATTTTAGGAAACACCATTACAAAATCACTAACAGTCGGGCAATTATTTTTTGTTTTATTTCCACCCACAAGCTTATGAAACTTATGAACTTCCTTCCACTTAGCCCTTTATGTCCCAAATTATGAATTTCATCTTCTGAAGCATTTTTCCTGAACTTTTGAAATTACATTAGAAAATTTACACAATCATTTAATAAATTTTAGAAGGATTTTGGCAATTAAAATTAATTAAATATGAATTGATAGGGATTTTGTGCAGCATTTACAACTCCACTCAAATCTTTTATTTAAAATATTTGTTTAGTATTTCTACAATTAGGAAATGTACAAACATAATGTTCTTACAATAGAAATATAGAACTATTTCCGAACTGACCGCCCCCCCCCCCCCCAATCTCAACGTCAAGAAAGCTGAAAAGATGAAAATGCAAAAGAAATAATCTTTTTAAAAATATTTTTGTTTTGTGTAACCCATAATGCTTTTAGAACATTATAAAATAAAGTATCTATAACTCATTCTAAACCTCAATGCTATTAATCGATGTATTAAATGAATTTTATAACAAGTTATTTTAATGGTACTTTAACGTATCATTGGGCAATATTTCAGATCAAACAAAGAAATCATAATCTCCCACTGTCAAAAGACAATAATATTCATGTTTTATTCTCCATTCTTGGACTTGACCTTAAGCGGATACATAGAGTAGGTGGGAGTAAAGATACGCACTTTCCATACATTTTGATTTTTAATGCACACGTTGGTCTAAACCTAAACTTATGTAATGAGTGATTAAAATGTTAGGTTAGAACCTTAGGTAAGTGCCACCATCAACCGACATTCCGTCAAATTATAATTTTGTGAGAAATTGCAATTTTTAAAAAACATTGCTCTGAGTATCTTTGCCCCATCGGTTGGAGTAAAAGTACGCAGTGGTGGGGCAAAGATACGCAGTGCGTACTGTGGGTTTTTGTCCCATTTCCAATAAAACGAAGGAGTTATGCAAAAACATTAGTAAATTTCACTAGTATTTATAGTTAAACTGAAAATTGTAAGTTAAACCATGAAAAAAAAAGAAGAAAACCGCAGTCTGTGAGATCGCAAATAGCAATTAACCTCTAACTACTGTGACAAAAATTGCTGCATAAATACTGTGAGCGGTCTCAAAGACCCCTTGATCGTAGAATGAAGAATAAAAGGGTTGACTGACTCATAAGATGCTGTTTTTGCGCTAAACTTTATGTAAAGGCCTATTATAATGAAAATTCTCCTCATTTAGAAGTCTTTAGCGTTAGCGATACTACTAAGTTTCCAATCAACATTAAAATAACATCAATCGTTAAATTGAAAATTACAAGTTAAGGTATGAAAACTGAATATAGCAGTGATCTGTGAGATCGTTAAGGGCTAAGATTTAAAACAAAATCGTTTTATGAAACAAGAATATTGATTTTTAAAAGTAGGTAGGTAGATACCTACGTTCTATATTGAAAAAAAACTTAACTAGAAAAAGGAAAAGGTAGTTAACTAGCTTATATTAGTTAAGTAGCTATTATATTTTATACAATATAAAAAAAAAAAAAAAAAAAAAAAAAAAAACTTTCCACAACGTAATTGTGGAAAGCTTTGCATCTAGCTAATACGATAGGACAAAGCCCCGAATCTTAAACTTGTGCGTTATCTTTGCCCCAAGACGGTTGCGTACATTTACCCCATTGTGCAGTATTTTACTTAAACGGCTACTGACAAGTTTAAACAAATGCAATCGAGGTAAACTATACGACATTTAGAAGGTATTAGAGTTTCCGTTCTCCACTGAATTTTTGGATTTGTAAAAATTCGAAGTATTTTCAGTTAAACAATAAAGTGAAAAATTAAAAATATTAGATCAAAATGCGAAAATTTAAACTTACCTCATTTTCTTGGCATGGAGTGCTACTTTTTTCATAAGGTTTGAACACTCAAATACTACACTTGGGACCAAACTTCCACCTAGCAGTCATAATTTTAGAAATGTTTCTTCATATGAAATCACCCACTGCGTATCTTTGCCCCGTGCGTATCTTTACCCCCACCTACTCTATATAATGAAAGGTTCCAGAACTCAAACGAAGTTGTGCTATACTATACTTATGAACATAGTAATATTCAAAATTAACATTCAGGGCTAAATTCCGAACATGCCAAAAGTTACCGATAATTCTTCAATGTCGAATAAGGACATTATTGTCGAAAGCAGCAGAAAAGTTTTATATTGTTAGATATTAGTACTTTTATTCGATATTAAAACATACTGATAGAGTTGATGAAGAAGTCATATTTTAGGAGACACAAATACAAATTTACCAGAAGTCAGGCAACTAATTTTGGTTTTATTTCCGCCCTCAACCTAATGAAAATGAAACAAAGAACTTTTCCACTTAAACGATATTTAATTGTTCAGATTAAACAAAGAAATCATAATCTCTCACTGTCAAATGACAATAATATTCATGTTTTATCCTTCACTCTTGGACTTGACCTTAAAGCGGATACATATATAACGAAGGGCTCCACAACTCAAATGAAGTCGTACGGAACTTTAGCTATGATCTTAAGAGTGATATTTAATATAACAGCAGTCGGTTGAGTTAGACGGGGCTTTGAAATTTTTCTGGTGGGGTTACTAAAAGTCCGATCTTTTTTTCTTCCATCTTAATGATAAATAAATGAGACAGATTATGATAAATAAATACAGACAGAAGTAGAAGTCACCTTCATATGTCATAAAACCTTTGATAACAAAGTGTAAAAGTTTTCAATAATATGGATGGTATTTGTTATTAAACGATTACAAAAGCTAGAGGGGCATCAAGAAGTTGTTATGTAGGGGGAGGTGCTCAAAAATTCTGCTTCTATCTGTGATTACAGCCCAGTGTCGAAAATAACAGAAGAAAAAAATTGATATTGTTGGATTATTAGGATATTATTGTATATCAGTTATATTGTTCGATATCGAAACATACTGGTTGTATTTGAAGGAACATTATTGCAAAATTACCAATAGTCTGGTAATTCCTGTAATTATACAGTAGAACCTCTTTTATCCGAAACTCATTTAACCGAAACTCTCGGTTAACCGAAATCCATTTTCAAAGCTTTTTTTTTTTACGATCATATTCCTTGTGTGTAAAATACATTTTTAAAGCCTTTTTTTTACTATAAAAAACTGTATGTACATGATAAGTGAAGCTTGGGAATTGTTACAGCAGCTCACGTTCATTCGAAGTTGGAAAAAATTTACTCCACGTTTAGCTACTGAAGCTTTATTGATGAAAAAGAGAACAATACTGCCAATTTGGAATCTGTATTTAATAAAATACCTGGTTGTGATGGCTGTGATATTGAAGGAATAAACGATTGGCTAAATTGTGACTCAAATGATCCCGGATTTCATACATTGAGCAATGAAGAAATCATTGACGATATCCAAGGAACATGTTCTGATCAAAGCGAAGAAGAGGACAACGATGTGGGCGAACAAAACGAACAAATTAGCAATTTTGAAGCTTTAGAATGCTTTGAAAAAGGTTTGGCATGGCTAAAGCAGCAGAAAGACAGTGATACTGGGGAACTAATAGTATTAAAAAAAACTTCGTGATTGAGCTGCAAAGCAAAGGCACTCGAAACTGTGTCACACTCCAAAACAAAACTTTGTTTCAAACCCTTGTGAAATATGTAAAAGGTACTTAATTTTAAAATTATTTTGCTATTGTTTTATTTTTATTAAGCACTTGTTACCATGATAAGAAATAGCGCATACATTTGTCCTTAATCTTAAAACTGTTCTCGATTATCCGAAAATTTCGACTTTCCGAAAGATGGTCGGCCCCAGTTACTTCGGATAATCGAGGTTCTACTGTATTTTGTTTTATTTCTCCCGATAACTTAATGAAACTAATGAATTTCCTCCTACTTAAACGTTATTTAATTGTTCAGAGTTCAGATCAAACAAAGAAATCATAATCTCTCACTGTCAAATGACAATAATATTCATGTTTTATCCTTCACTCTTGGACTTGACCTTAAAGCGGATACATATATAACGAAAAGGCTCCACAACTCAAATGAAGTCGTACGGAACTTCTGTTATGATCTCTCTTAATTTTCACTGTTGCAAAACTCCCGCGTTCCAAAAGCGTGTCGCGTGGCTTTTGCGGGCATAAAGGGGTTTTTTAAGGATATGAATCGTGCTTTTGCGTCTATGATGCAACGAAAATTTTTATGCAGATTTGCGTCTTACAATTGCATTTTGTTCGGAATTGTGAAACTGACGTGGGGCTTTGAACTGATGTTTTTTACAAGAGCGAGGAAAATATTGTACGTTGATTAATTTATTTTCTCATTGTTATCTTATGGTTTCGGGAGTGAACAAACGGTTTATGGGAGTTGAATTAATTCGTTGCATTTGAATAATTAGCTCAATACAAACAATATGTCTTTGGCCTTGAGTGGGGGGGGGGAAAAAAGTGTTGTAAAATATTGCTAGGATTGTCATATACTGACTTTCTGAGTCAAATATTCCTAGTGGAATTGGATATAGTTATTCCAATAATTCCTAGTGGAATTGGAATATTGTTAAAGGACTTTTCACATTTCATTCGAATCTTTCTTAATATTTGTCATGTAGAACACTATGATGAGTATTTAACCCTTTATCTACTGACGATACTTATAAATACCAATAAAATAACTTGTTATAAAATTCATTTAATACACCGATTAGTTGTAATATTGTTTAGAATGAGTTATAGATACATTGCATCTTTTCAGCTTTCTTGGCGCTGTGGTGGTGGTGGTGGTGGTGGAGGGATTTTTCAATTCGGAAATATTGCTATATTTCTATTGTAAGAACATTATATTTGTACATTTCCTACTTCTACAAAATACTAATAAAAAGATTTAATATAAAAATATTTGAGTGGGGTTATAAATATTGCACAAAATCCCTATAAATTCAAATTTAATTGATCCTTCTAAATCTTTCAATCCTTCTAAAATTTATTTAATGATTATGTAAATTTTCTAATGTAGTTTAAAAAATTCACGAAAAATGTTTTAGAAGATAAAGTTTTCATGAATTCATAATTCAGTACATAAAGGGTTAAAGCATCATCTGTTAAAATTATAAATGAGGTAATTAAAAAAAAAAAATCCATGTGTGTGAAAGTGCGCGAAACAATTTGGAAACCTTTTCGATATTTTCAAAAAGAATTCTATGCTTTCCTGGCTTTTTAAGCAATCACAATTCGGTACTTATTCTGTTCTGATCGAAAAAATCCAATCCATTCATGCGTTTTTTGACTACTCTATTTGGGCGAAGGCGAGAAACAGGACTGCAGATTAACAATTTCAGAAAACGTAACATTCTAGTCTGCTTATGTCATATTTTCAAATAGGAACAACAACAAAATGTGCTTTGAAAAAGATTAAGTAATGCACATTAATAATGAAATTCATCTTAAAATCATCCAATAATACATTAGAAAGTAATTTAATTGAAAATCGTCCAATTAAATATTGTTCACTAAAGCTCCATTGAGTATTATCACTAATCACATAATCAATGTGGCGTAGCTATGACGCCACAGATGGTCGCAATAATTAATGTCACAGTGTAACATCTTTAATACGTCACAATAACTCTTGAGGGATCATCATTTATGTCCTTAGCATTTATAGCTAATAAGTAACTACCATGCCAAATTATTCCATGTATCTGGGCCCTTCAGTAACGCCAAAAATCACAATTTCGAACGTTATTTTGCTCCTGCACCCCCTTTAGGGGTAGTGGCACCGACATAAAATGTAGTCTATGTTGGAGTAAAGGTTGTCACCATCATTCTGACACCATTATTTTTTAAATCAGTTTGGTGCTTCCCGAAATTGCGTAAAAATCGCCATTTAGAACGTTTTTTAGAACGCTTTTCGCGCATTTTCACTCCTTTTTAATTTCGATTTTTTTAAGAAATGTCCTTAGAGATCATTAGTCTCTTATAAGTAACTACCATTCCAAATTTCATGTAAGCCCTTCAGTAGCACAAAATTCGCATTTTTAGAACGGTTTTTTGCTCCTGCACACCCTTTTGGCCAGTGGCACGGACATAAGACATAGCCTATGTTCTAAGTTGGACTAACACCATCATTTCGATATCATTACTTTTGGAATCAGTTCGGTAGTTCCAGAGCTTACCTCCTACAAATAAACAATTTTTACCTCTTTATAATATTAGTATAGATAACATTGTAATTGCTAAGTATTGAAAATGCAAAAAACTAAATGTAAAAAAAAGCATACATTTTAGCCACCTAAGTGCTTTATCAATTCAAAATAGATGGCAAAATATGCAGTAAATTTGTTTTCCTGAGAAATTTAACTATACATCCGCTGAAGGGGTTTTCATTGCCCTGTAAGTCTATTTGACGTCCTTACTATTTTTCAAACAAAACTATTTTGAGAACGTTAAAAAAAAAATAAATAAATAAATAAATAAATAAAAAAAAATTCATTTCAGAGATTAAATAATTAAAAAATAAATTACGAATTAAATCAATTAAAATTGGGTAGGGGGAGAGATCAAATTATAGGGTGGGCCCTCGACCCCTTGGGCCCATATACAGACTTGTGAAAATTATTAGAATAATTGTGAAATTTACATTAAAATCTTGTTACATTAAAGAAACAATACATTTAAAAAATATTGTTACATTTAATATTTAGTGTGCATCCTCTTGTTTTTTATTAAAGATTCAATACGTCTTGGTATACTTTGTATGAGTTTTTGGCAATTAATTTGTATTTCATTGTCATGATGCCAAATTTGGATGAGTTTTTCTATCAGAACATTCTTGTTTGTGATGTTACATTTCTTTAATTTAATTAAAGAAAACACTTCCATGGCCTGGAAATAGTCCAGATATGAACCCCATAGAGAACCTTTGGACCATTGTAAAGAAAAAATTAAAGAAATGCAAAATCACAAACAAGACTGGTCTGATGGAAAGCCTCAACCAATTTTGGCATCATGACAACGAAATACAAATTAATTGCCAAAAACTCATACAACGTATGCCATCATTTCTTTAATAAAAAACAAGAGGATGCACGCTAAATATTAAATGTATCAATATTTTTTAAATATTTCTTTAATATAACAAGTTTTTAATGTAAATTTCACAATTATTCTAATAATTTTCACACGTCTGTAAGTTGGCGCCGCTGCCATGCACCCCATTAGCAGTGTATCTATGTCACTGTTTCATACTGTCATTTTTAGGTAGATTTCGTATGAAATACTACCTATTGGCGTCGTTCCTAGGTTGGAATTTCTGAAAATTTTTTGCAGATCTACACGATCATGACCCTTGGAGCCCAAAACCACCCTCAGTAGAAAACTTTATCTATCTATCTATCTATCTATGTATATATATCACTTTCTTCTGGACACGATAATTTCCACAATTCTGCGCCAATCTCTTCCAAACTGATACATAAAATCAAGAGGCATAAAATCTCGGTCAAGTTCGTTAATGGGCAAAATCGGACCAAGGGGATGGAAATAGGGAGGGGTTTTGTGAAAACCGAAAACTCCCCATAACTTCTTAATTTTTGTATATATCAAATCAGTTTAAATTTTTATTACTTCTAAAAATAGGGCCAAAAACTTATGTATCACAGATTTTTGATAAAGTTAAAAATGGGCTCAAGGGGCGCAAAAATAGGGTTTTTGGAAGAAAAAAATTCATAACTTCGCCAATTCTCAAGATATCAAATCCAATTAATTTTATCATGAATCTCCTTAACATTATCTACAACTTTTATATTCACAAGTTTTTGATAAGACCAATTCGTACCGCACAAAAAATTAAAAACGAAAACAAAAAGGGCGTTTGAAGAAGATAAAAATCCATGACTCCCTCAATTCAAAAGATATAAAATCCCCATGAATTTATCATATATCTTCTTAATATTGTCTACAACATCTATATAGACAAGTTTTGGATAGGACCAATTCTTACAGCAAAAACAAATTAAAAATACATAGCAGTTGAAGAAAAAAATCATCTTATTAACCCCTTCGCGACGGGAGCCTTTTACGATTGTTTATTACTTTGCTACCGGTTTTAAAAAACAGAAGTTTGTGCCTATTCAAATCGGGAAAATGCTCGGATTAAATAAGGCAAATTTTACAGTAAAATTTTACTGGTGAGGATAAACGAGGATTCTTAGGCCTATTTCCGGCACGTATACGTATCGCTCGTCCCCAAGGGGTTAAAGGTGTATCCAAATCCAAACTGCTTATTTTCTGACTCATTTTACAATTCATTTTTGCTCTCAAAGGCTTCCAATTGGTACCTTTTCTTACTCAGAAACTATATAATGTACCGTAATGGTCAATTTTTTGATAGAGGCAGAATATATTTTAAAACATGCTGTCAAAGTGGGCCTTTTGAACCGAATTTCCCGAAGCAAATTGTGTTGGAAAAATCATCGTATTAAGGGAGTATTCAAATCCAAACTGCTTACTTTCTGACTCATTTTTAAATTCATTTTTGCTCTCAAACGCATCCAATTGGTAGATTCGCTTATTCAGAAACTATATAATGTACCGTAATGATCGATTTTTGACAGAGACAGAATATATTTCAAAAAATGATGTCAAAGTGGGCATTTTGAACGGAATTTCCCGAAGCGATTGTGTTAGAAACGAAAAATATTGTCTTACTGAGAAAATAATTGTTTATGTATCAAGTTTTAATTAATTGAACGAAAATTAAAAACACAGGTCGCTTATAAATCTCTTCAAAAATCACGTCAACAAGTTTCATATTTTTCCTATTAAAAATGAATCTGGAGTTATGCCAGAAAATTTCGAGTTGTTGAGCATGCAAAAGTATCTTTTTGAATACCGCCCTAACATGATTCTGATAAAACCAGTTAATATAAAAATGAAATAAAAACTCGTCAAAAGCGGCCAGATAAAATTGTTAAAGTGGGTTTATCTCCAATCATGATTTGTTTTTCGTTTGTGAAATTAGTTTACTTAACTTTGAAATCTACCTCCGCCTGTAGGCCGGGTCGGCAGGGATTTTTGTTAATAAGAGCTTCCTAACGGTCTTCTGTTGAGTTTTTGATTACATGTTGCTACGTAAAAATGAACTGTGAATACCAGGGTTAAATAAGGACTTTTAACTCACTCTGCAAATATAGATTATTTGCAGATAAATGCATTTTTTTTTTTAAGAATACACTTTTTTTTTCATTTTTAATAAAGAATCCCGAACAGTTGGCTTGTTTAAAATTACATAATCAGGAACAACACCACAATTCAAGCACAATATCTATCTCCTTCAGATGTTATCAGTCGATTACATATTTAGCTTCGCTGCCCCCTCCCTAGATCTCATCATACTTGTATAATAAAGATCGAGAATTTCTGTTGTTTATTCATGTTAGCTTAGCTGCGATAATGCTCAACAGCAGATAAGGCGCGAACAGATATCGTTTCATTTTCCTAAGTGATTTCTGGATATTAGATAATCCCTAAGATCATCGAAAATTCCGTTGTAGCTATTCTGATATAGACGCGTTCAATTTATAGAATCGTACATGCTAATTCAATAATTAATATGAAGCAGAGACTGACTGTGAGATTTTTGTGCCCAAGGTAGGGTCTGCGCGGGTCGGGGTATACCCGCCACGAACTTGAAAATTCCATTCCAACTCGATCCGAACCTGACGCTTTTCAACTCGAAACCCATCCGAACCTGAAAAATATAAACTCGAAAACGACCCGAATCCGAAATTAAGGAAAACTAATTCATAATTTTAATCTAATTATAGAAAAGTAAAGTAGTCTTAAGTTATATCGCTAGTATCAGTTTTAGCTTTTAAAGAAAAATAAATTTATATATACTTATATGTATTCAAATAATAGTTTTTCATTTGGAAAAAATTTCTGATTTGTTTTTTCTTCTGAAAAATTGGGACAACTCGATCCAGATCCGCATCGAAAAACTTCTTGAAATTGTTTTCCCGAAGTAAAGCCGTTCTGCAACAAAAATAAATTGCGCAAACTCGATCTGAACAGCGGATCGTCTCGGATTCGGGTAAAATCAATTCAACCTGAACTCGATCCGCAAGAGTCAAATTCCAACCCGAAATCGGACCCGATCCGCAACGAAAAAAAAAATTAGCGTCAACTCGAGCAGGTCGGTTTCGGTGCGATTTTGGTAAAATCGGATTACCCGACCCGAAGCAGCGCTCTAGACCAAGAACCAAGGACCAAATTCCACTTGATAGAAGATCGCAATAAGAAAATGATATGTTAAAAAATTACATGAATACAGACAATTTAATTAAGCAGTTTAAAAGTACATAAAAATCTTTGGACTTGGATGAGATGACGGAAAAGGGTTCCTGGAATTGTAGATTCCAAACCTCCGGTAGAAAGCTGTTGGGTAAACAAAAAATTTGATCCATAATCAATGTCCAGAAACCATAACTTGCTTGAAGCTCATCACCAGTAATGTAAATAAACGCTAATTCACGAGAGATGATATAAATTCAATTCAGAGCATACACTGTAAAAAAAAACCTAAAATACTGAAATTGTACTGGCAATCGAGACGCCAGTACTATTTCCTTATTTTAACGGAAAATTTCCCCCTTAAATTCCAGAAAAACGAAAATTTTCTGGAATTTACAGAGAAAAATTTCCGTTAAAATACGGAAATAGTACTGGCGTCTCCGCGTCTCCATTGCCAGTATAATTTCCGTTTTTTTTTTTTACAGTGTGTGTCACAAACAATTACAGTGCGTCTCATAAATATAAAGACACTGGTATTTTCGAAATAATATTTTAATAATTCAGTATTCAAAATTATATTTATGCATATAACGAAAAGTATGTGCCAAGAAAACATTTTACAGTAAATTAAATTAGAATTCAATAATTTCAACTCAAAAATTGATAAATGTAAATAAATTTGCTGTCTCATATATATAAAGACATTTTACATACTTTTGAATTACCGTCCAATAAATAATCCATTCTTATTAATGACAAAAAATATTCTAACTGGCATGCTTTTTATTAAGTTGTATAACTATTTTGGCTTTATATCAAACCAACTTCGTTCGATATCTTTTTTCAACTCAAGTACGTTTGAAAACTGTCTTCCAGATGCATATACACTGCGAACGAGAGTGCCACAAAGATTCTTAACTGGATTTAAATAAGGGTTACGTGCGGGTCATACCGTGACATGAACATTACTATCGGCAAACCATTTTTTTGTGAGTCTTGATGTGTGAATCGATGCATTATCCTGATGGTACAAATAATTCCGACTACCAAGAGTTTCAGCAATTGGCAACAACTGACTATCAAGCAGTTCGATATACTCTTTAGGTGTCTGTTTACCTTCCAGAAAAGCCATATACGTAGTTCTATTAAAAGAGAAGGTACTCCACACCATAACAGAACCTCCCCCTTTCTGCCTACTGAAGAAGGTTCGAGATTAACTTCTTAAATCGTGCGAGTAGGAATTCCAACCATCTGGGCCATCCAAGTTAAATCTCTTTTCATCTGAAAAAATGTCTTGCATCCATTCGTCCTTCCAGTGCATATGATCTTTAACCCCGATTTAACTCCGTTCTTTGTGTTCTTTTTTCAGTAAAGAAAATCTGCCCGTATGTCGGCATACAATGTTTTTCTTTCTTTTATACGACGATGTACTGTATCCTTTGTGACCATACCATAAACTTGTTGAGAAACTTATCGCAGTGACATTTTTTGCGACGAAAGAAATCGCATGATCTTGCGATCGAGTCTTTCACTAGTTTTTCTCGGTCTGCCAGATCGTTTTCTCGAACATAAATTGTAAGTTTTTGATAAAATTTTATAAAGTGCAGCTCTGATTCTCCCAGTTTTTTTACATATTTGACAAACTGTTAAGCCATTAGCTTTAAATTCACGTATTTTACAAATTTCATCTTTAGAAATTACAATGTTCCACGTTCCACGGCATCTTTGCAATTGAAACAAGTCAAACAACTTTGCTTGTTTGGGTAAGTTAAAGTGTATTTCTGTGCGTGCGCATTAATTCTGTACGCGCGCATTCGAAAAAAAAATTGCATATGAAGCAGTTTCAAGTTTGTCTTTATACTTATGAAACAGCGTATTTTTATTATTATTATTATTATTCGAGACGAAATTATTTTATTTAAATTAAAACCCCTATAAGAGATTCATTTCAATGTTCTTAATATGAGGTATAAAATTTAATTTCTTTTAACTGAATTAATAAAATGTAATTTCATAAACATCTGTGTCTTTATATTTATGAGACGGACTGTAAACACGGGGAGGGTTTAATTTTGCATTTCCCTTTATCTGTTTTGGAAGGAATATTTCCGTTTTTAACTTTCAACGAGTTCAAATAAAAAGCCGTTAAAAAGATAGAAATTTCACATAAAATACCCCTTTTACATACGTAATTTTTTACAATATGTACACATAACATTATGAATTCAAATTGTAATATGTTTTCCGTTAAAATGATATATAGGGTAGAGATCTGCACGGGCCGGCCCGTGGCCCGAGCCCGGCCCGACCCGCGGACCGGGCTCGGGCTTATTTTCATTCACGGCACTCGGGCCGGGCTGGGCCCGGGCCATACTTTTTTCTGAAGGCTCGGGCCAGGCCGGGCAGAGTCACTACTTTTTACGGGCCGGGCCTAACTTATTTTTTCTGCACAGACCCGGATACTGGTTTCATTCCTAATCTTCACGGCCCAAAATTTTCATTCCTAGTTTTGACCCAGCCCGTATGGAAATCATTGTCTCGGTGTGGCCTGGTCCGTACAAAGGTCAGTAAAATTAGGCTTGGCATAATTTTTTTTTCAAAAAATGCATACATTTTTAAATCGAAATTATTCTACAAATTGTTAAATTTAATTCCCCAGATGTTCTTCGGCAACTGCTAAAAGTGATTAATAAAATAAAAGAAAGAACTTGTTACTAAACACAGATCATTTTAACAAGCAAATTTACGAACTGTTTCTTTACTTCCGCGTTTAATAATGAGTGCTATTACAGCCCACTTGAGTAACTCTCTAAAGCATATGTTCTAATAACTAAGATTTCATCACTGATATGTAACTAAAAGGAACATCTGAACATTTTGACTGTTGCCAGACACCTTTAATTATTATATATTTTTTCTACGCTGCGAATATGTGTTTTAGCAGCTTTATGTATTATCACTCTTAATCATGTAGCTTCTCTGTTAACACGGAGTTTCTTATACTCCAGTAATATGTTTAATTATAAGTATTTAAAGCTAAAAGTTGAATCTTTCTTTATCGTAAAAACACACAATACTAATTCATATTACATTATATCTTCCCATGGATTTAGCGATTCATATTAAGCTCTCAAAGGATACTTCAAAGGATAAATAATGCTTCACAAAATAAAATAAAAATAATTTCTTCAAGAAGCTTTTGGATAAATCCCTGACCACGCCACACCGATGAAGTTATACGTCATCGCGATATTGATGAATCCCAGGTAAGAGCATTTTACCTATTTCCATTTCAAAAGCAGCATAGCCACAAGAGATTTTTTCTAATTGTTTAAATATGAGACAGCGAATTCCTGCTATCGAGAATGGAGTGCTTTTTGGCTTGATAGGCCACTTAAACTCCAACAAAAAGATTAATGAGACAGATAAAGTGCTCATGTTTAGCGAAAAAGAAGAAAAATTTTATATAGTGGCTTAGATTATAAATATTAAAAGTATTCATGTTCTGAATAAAAAAATAAAAATAAAAAGATGCTGCATTGAATAAAATTATGAATGTTATTGTACCAGAAATATAAAGGTGAATGAAAAAGAAACATTTATATATTTATGTTTTATGTAATGAACATTTAAATAATTAGTGAATGAACAATTTGTTGGTTGTGAGTAATAATAATAATAAAAAAAGAAATCGTTCATTTTACATTTTACAGTAAATAAATAAATAAAAAGGAAATAGGTTCGTCGCATATATAAATAAGAGTAAACATGGCAGGGATCAAAGACGTTCAAATTGTCGAAAAATTAAATTCGCATAATTACTCAAATTGGAAATTTCGCGTAGAAATGATTTTAATAAAAGAAGAATTGTTTGATGTAATAACACAAAATCCCCCAGATCCAATTAACACGGACTGGACGAAGAGGGACCGTAAAGCACGTGCAATTATCAACTTGAGTATTGAAGACTCACAGATCGTGCATGTAAAGCACTTAAACACTGCCAGAGAAACCTGGCAAGCTTTAAAAACAATTCATGAAAGGGCCAATCTCTCAAGCAAGTTATATTTGCTGAGAAAATTATACGGAGCAAAACTCCCAGAAAACGGCAATCTAATAAAACACATTACACATATTTTAGAACTTGTTGATAAACTTTCAGCCATAGGCGAAACTATTAATGACTCGCACATTTCAGCTCTGTTACTTTGTTCATTACCACCTAGCTACAACACCTTAATTATAGCCCTCGAGGCCCGTCCAGAAAATGAACTTAATTCCGAGTTTATAAAAGGAAAACTCACTGATGAATATACAAGACGTTTAGAAAACACAGATCAGAGCGAGAATTCCTCAAAAGCGTTTAAAACGCATAAAAAGTTTCCGGCTGAACACTATAATAAAAAGGACAAACAGTGCACATACTGTAAATTAAAAAACCATACATACAGAGAGTGCTGGCATCTTAAGAACAGAAACACTTACTCACCGTCACAAAAACAACAGCCGCACAAATCCAAGTATTACACATCATCGTTATGTTATGAAGACGCAAACTATTATAGAGAAAACAAAAACCGTGAAACAGAACCAATTCGGATTAACAAAACACAGGGCAATTCAGGAAAAGGCAGCGACGCAGCTTTTTTAGTCCAGAAACCAGGAAAACAAACCTGGATAATCGACTCAGGTTCATCGACACACATTCTAAACAGTAAAGATGCATTCACTAAGTTTAACGACACTGAAAAGACGACAGTCATCATTGCCAATGGCAAAACGCTGAATTCACACGGTACAGGTGAAACGACATTTAAAACAAAAACATCCGATGGAGGGATAAACACAATCACATTAAAAGAAGTATTATACGTACCAGAATTAGAATCAAACCTCATATCGGTAAGCAAAGCAACACAGAATGGCTATAAATTAATTTTTCGATAAAGAAAAATGCACGTTATCCCGAAACGGGAATATTTATCTTGAAGCAAGAATGAAAAATAATTTATATCAAGTCGAATTATTAGAAAGCGCTGAAACTAATAAAGTAAACATTGCACATGAATGTAAAAATAAAAATTGCATAGAAGTTTGGCACAAACGGCTTGGCCATCGTAACTATAATGCGATAAAAGAATTAATAAATAAAAACTTAGCAGACGGAATAAAAATAAATAACTGTAATCATAATGCATTGTGTGAAATATGTATCCAAACAAAAATAAGTGATGCCCCATATCCGAAATCAACAAACTGTCCCAAAACAGGCAAAGTGCTCGATCTGATACACACGGACGTGTGCACATCTATCGGTACACCTACTATCGGGGGGAAAACAATGTTCGTCACTTTTATAGACGACTATTCAAGGTTCACAGTAATTTACTTACTTTCGCATAAAAATGAAGTTCACGAAAAGTTAAAAGATTATGTAGCCATGGTGAAAACCCAATTCGGCAGATTCCCTAAAGCTATTAGATCCGATAATGGAGGGGAATATTTAGGTAAACAAACGGAAGAATACCTAAGGGCAAGAGGTATCCAACACCAGTTTACTGTACCATTTTGTCCGAGCCAAAACGGCGTAGCGGAAAGAAAGAATAGGTCATTATTAGATATGACTAGGAGTCTACTCTCCGAAGCAGGCTTACCTCAAAAATTCTGGGGAGAAGCCATAAATACCGCCAATCACCTGCAGAATAGGCTACCAACCAAAATAACAAACAAAACACCGTTCGAAATTTGGTTCAACCGAAAACCCACCTTACACTACCTGCGTACATTCGGCTGTAAAGCTTATGCCTATATACAAAAACATCAGCGAAACAAATTAGATGATAGAGCGCAGGAAGGAATACTTGTGGGGTATGACAACAAATCAAAAGGTTACCGTATATTTACAAAAGAAAACAAAATAATAATAGCGAGAACAGTTAAATTTATAGAAAATAGTGAAAACAACTTAAAAGAAAGCGAAGAGGTAGAAAACTCAGACAATGACAACAACTACATTCAAACAGAGTTAAGTAATTCGGACGAAGAACCAACCGCGTCCAAACAACCCGACGTAGAACCGAGAAGGTCTCAGAGGTCAAATAGAGGAGTACCACCCGACAGATACGTATGTCACGTAAAAACAAATGACACATTCGAACCATCCGATTTTTATGACATAGCAAACATGAACAACCCAGTAGAAAAAGAAAATTGGCTCAAAGCAACTCAACAAGAAATCCACTCATTAAAGAAAAATAAAACTTGGGACTTAGTGGATCCCCCACCAAATAAGAAAATTATTGGTTGTAAGTGGATTTTTAAGAGAAAGTTAGATAATTTAGGAAATGTACAAAAATACAAGGCCCGTTTAGTAGCGAAAGGATATAATCAGAAGTACGGCGAAGATTATGATGAAACCTTCGCACCCGTAGTTTCACACACAACAATCCGCACATTTTTAGCCTCAGCGGCATATAAAAATCTTTCTGTTCAACACATTGACATCGACACTGCATTTCTT
Organism: Maratus speciosus; assembly: GCA_963932465.1. Taxonomy (NCBI): domain Eukaryota; kingdom Metazoa; phylum Arthropoda; class Arachnida; order Araneae; family Salticidae; genus Maratus; species Maratus speciosus. Next base: position 297,318,702 of record OZ010797.1, read on the forward strand.
CACGGCGAAATAGAAGAAGAAATTTTCATGAAACAACCAGAGGGTTTTATAGAAAAAAATTGTGAAAACAAAGTGTGTAAACTGAATAAAACAATCTACGGCTTAAAGCAGGCAGCTAGAGCCTGGCACAAAAAGATCGCAGAATCATTAAAAAACATGAATTTTGTGCAAAGCACTGCTGACTCATGTTTGTTTACTAGAAAAGAAAAGGAAAATTTCACTTATATCATCGTCTACGTTGACGATATTTTAATCGCGAGTAAAAGTGAAATAATTAAAGATGTAATAAAACAATTGCAAAATGAGTACGGAGTAAAAGACTTAGGCGAAATAAGTCAGTACCTAGGAACCAACATAATCAAAACGAATGATGGTTACAAATTAAACCAAAGGTCAAAAATAGAAGATTTGGTTAGAAAGTTAAATTTAACAGATGCAAGACCTATTGGTACACCGATGGAAGTAGGTTTCTATAAATTAGAAGATAGCGACAATTTACTTCCGAACAATACAAAGTTTAGGCAAGCGATCGGTTCGCTCTTGTATATTGCCACAGTCACTCGACCCGACATTATGGCACCAGTAAATATACTTAGTAGGAGAAGTGCAACGCCACGCGAGAAGGATTGGAAAGCGGCAAAAAGAATTATTATTTACCTCAATTGCACAAAAAACCTATGCCTAACAATAAGCAAAAATAAACCACCAATACTCATCGCGTATGCTGATGCTGATTGGGCTGGGGACACTAAAAATAGAAAATCAACCACCGGCAATATTTTTTTTCTGGGTGATAATCCCATTCAATGGACTACAAAATTACAGTCAAGCATTGCATATTCTTCCGCTGAAGCGGAATATGTTGCTGCAGCAACCGCAGGACAAGAAATTTTATGGCTATTAAAACTGCTAGAAGATCTTAACTTGTATCAAGTAAAACCTATTTTACTTTACCATGACAACCAAAGCAGTATAAAGATGATAGAAAATGAAAAATTTTCGAAGCGGACAAAACACATTGATATCCGCTTTCACGCCATAAGACAATTAAAGGAAGATAAAATTATCGAATTAAAATATTGTCCCACGCAATACATGATTGCTGACTGCTTGACGAAGCCCACACCCAAACCTCAACTTTTGTGTGACATCAAGACTATGAACTTGTTACCTTATCCATCTGAGGAGATTAAGGAGGGGTGTTAAATTTAATTCCCCAGATGTTCTTCGGCAACTGCTAAAAGTGATTAATAAAATAAAAGAAAGAACTTGTTACTAAACACAGATCATTTTAACAAGCAAATTTACGAACTGTTTCTTTACTTCCGCGTTTAATAATGAGTGCTATTACAGCCCACTTGAGTAACTCTCTAAAGCATATGTTCTAATAACTAAGATTTCATCACTGATATGTAACTAAAAGGAACATCTGAACATTTTGACTGTTGCCAGACACCTTTAATTATTATATATTTTTTCTACGCTGCGAATATGTGTTTTAGCAGCTTTATGTATTATCACTCTTAATCATGTAGCTTCTCTGTTAACACGGAGTTTCTTATACTCCAGTAATATGTTTAATTATAAGTATTTAAAGCTAAAAGTTGAATCTTTCTTTATCGTAAAAACACACAATACTAATTCATATTACATTATATCTTCCCATGGATTTAGCGATTCATATTAAGCTCTCAAAGGATACTTCAAAGGATAAATAATGCTTCACAAAATAAAATAAAAATAATTTCTTCAAGAAGCTTTTGGATAAATCCCTGACCACGCCACACCGATGAAGTTATACGTCATCGCGATATTGATGAATCCCAGGTAAGAGCATTTTACCTATTTCCATTTCAAAAGCAGCATAGCCACAAGAGATTTTTTCTAATTGTTTAAATATGAGACAGCGAATTCCTGCTATCGAGAATGGAGTGCTTTTTGGCTTGATAGGCCACTTAAACTCCAACACAAATAGCATTCAAATTCATTCTCTTTAAAGAATAGTAGATTTCTATACTTATTAAAATATAGTTAAATTAAAATATAGTAAAACGTGTGAAAAAGAACCTGTCTGTGACGGAATCTTGTTTTAAACTGAAAAACGTGTTGATCTATTCAAAATTAATATACTACTGCATAAGAAAAGAATATGTAATACTTTTACACTTGCTAAGAACAGAACTTGTCTATAACGAATTTTTTTTTTTTCTTTTCTATGCAATTCAGTCTTAGATTTTACTGTACAGCATTTTTCAGATTTTTAGCACTTCGATACATGGAATATGGATTAATAATATTAATGATAACTGAAACATTTACATACAAAAAATAGGTTTATTAAAAAAAATTCATTAAAAAAATAAATATCGCACCCTGCGACACTTCTATAAAAATGAAGATTATAAACATGGAAAGAAAAGTTAATATAAATACTTTTGGCTTGAACTCCTCGTACGAGACAAACTCTTAACCAAATCGACGTAAAAATCAATGTTTTGTAGAAATTCACTCGCGCCGGACCGGGCTCGGACCGAGATTTTAACTTTTTTTCGGGTTGGGCTCGGGCCGAACTTTTAACTGTTACACTGGTTCGGACCGGACCAATAAATTTTTTTCTACGGGCTGGGCCGGGCCGAATTTTTTTTTTCTCAGAGTCGGGTCGGGCCCGGGCCTGGAAATGTCGGCCCGTGCAGACCTCTAATGTAGGGTGTTCTATAAATAAGTCTCGTCATTGTACTTTTTAATGTAATCAGGTAATTAAACTCTTATATACAGAGTGTCCATAAAAAAATGTCCCAGTTATAAATTTTAATTATAAGTTTTGTAGAGTGTTGGTTCAAGATCGCAAATAAAGAGTAACTCAAACAGTTTCAGATAAGCGACCTTAATACTGCTTTGTTATTGACTCGCTTGCAGTGCCCCATACATAAAATGGCGACTCCTGAGCGTAAAGCGTTATTTCTGGGCTAGATTTAAAAGCCCACTCTTATACTTAAAATGAGACTAAAATAATAAAAGATATGTTACAAGTTAAAATACATTTTTTTTTAAAACTTCTTAGTACTTTCGGGCTGTATTTCCCAAGCCCATCATCAGAGAACATTTTAATAACTAATTGCTGTTTATTTATACAAATACGTCACGTTCTTTTGTAAATGAAAGAGCCAATAATTATTAGAGTTGAAAGTAGAAGTAGCAGTTTCTTGGATTGAACTTAATTAGAGAAAATATGTATTATTATTAATTGTGGTTCCATTTATTTTATTTTATTACGTCACTCTGTTTTCATACGTCATTTTCATTTTAAATGCGTAGCTGGACGGTCGAAGTAGCAGTGTTTCAGATTAAATTTGCGTAGAACAAAATATTTAACTGCCGTACCATAAACTTTAACGCGTTTTTGCTCAAGTTTTCAGGGTTTATTTTCAGGATATTGAACCATAAATTGGGGATATTGTACGACAGGGCATAGTTGCATACTTGATTGTTTTTACACAGGATTTCTGTGGATTCTCTGATAGTGGATGCGTAATAATTGGATGTTGTGGGTATATGATTTTTACATGATCAAAATCTATTGTGATATTCTTATTGAAACTTAAACGAAAGAGAGCTATGGAGTGACGACAAAATTTTATATCTGCTTTATGTTCTTTGGGTTTTCTTTTGGTCATTCCTATGTACTCCATTATTCTATTGCTATCAGTTCTAAAAGGAATGGCATATAAACCAGCTAATTCACCTTTCGGTGTTAGATTTATTTTCGTGCAAATTAACTCTTTTAATTTTGTACAAAAGCAGATCCACTGCCGAAAGATGAATTAGCTGGTGTACGTGCCATTCCTTTTAGATCTGATAGCAATAGAATAATAGAATACATAGGAATGACCAAACGAAAACTCAAAGAAATAATCCAAGAACATAAAGCAGATTTAAAAAAAAAAAAAAAAAAAAGATTGCTTAAAAACAGTGATTTTTATGCTGCAAGAGACATCTTTATAAATTTTTTCAATAGGATTAGCTTTAACGGGCGGGTTTTTTCGCGTGACTTGCTGACAGAACCGCTACAAAAATCTATCTCCAGGGGGTGAATCAAAATCACTGGTTAATTTTCCCGAGTTTTTTTCTGACTTTATAGTTAACGTTTAAGGACTATATCTTTTTTTTTTTTTCCTTTAGGATAATAATTATTTGCGGCATTTTTAGTGATTTAAATTATACATTCGGACCTCGTTATCCCATCACCTGATTTTCACGTCCCTCCGCTTATCACGTCAGTTTTTCAAAGTCCCGATTTTCTGTATAGGATTTTAATGTAAATAAACTCCGGATTTTACGTCGTTGAATAATTTTCAACTCCGGATAACCCGACGGTTTAGGAAAATTGTCTATTTTTCATAATCCATCTTATAAGCACGAAATGTAAGCGGTAAGAAATGTCTTTGCCAAACTTTTCACAAAAGAGTCTAAAATACCCATTGAGATAAATGTGAAATTTTACTTTAATCCTTTATCGGAATAAATAAAACCACAAACTATGAATTACACACTTACGCTCCAGATAGACATATCAATCTTCTCGCAATCTTTTTGTTCTGGTCAGGCGGCGCTTTCTTGTGGATACGCGGCGTTTTTCATACTAAAACCGAAGCATTGCATTGCATTGAAACACTCAGAAATTATCTAACATCCATTTCTGAAACAACGAATATTGATTACAATTCATTGTATAATATTGGAAAAAGAATTCTAGGGATCACATCTAAGGATAAGCAAACTTTAATCCATCAATATTTCATGTAACAATAAAAAACAAAACAAAAAAACAAGTGATAATAAATCTGATTTTTATTCTTTTCATTTTTTTTTTTTTTTTTTTTTTTTTTTTTGTGTGTGTGTGTGTGTTTATTTTGTTTAATAAATAGTGTTTTATTGCTTAAAACTGCAAGAACAGTTATGAATTTAAAATTGTATTAAATTAATTAAAAATACAATTTTTTATAAACATATTGTTCTTCAACTCCGGTTACCGCGACACTCCGCTTATGACGACACTTTTTTCTGATCATTAGAGTGTCGGGATAACGAGGTTTGACTGTATTTTATCTTTTGTATAATTAGAAAACATATCTCATAATTCTCTCTCGAATATTTGGAGATTTCGATGGGAGCGTATATCATATGCACTCTTAAATATCTTATAGAGATAGTAATGTGCGAATTAAGTTTAACATTTTGTCTGATTTCATACAATTTATTGCATTAATAAATATTTATTGCATGGTTTGTAGATATATAAACAATCTACAAAATTTCTTACATATATTATTTTTCGTGGTCCGTTAAATAAATGAAACGAAATAAAATGAAATATAAAGCACAAAATTTGTATCCTTGTTTGGTCGTATATTTTTCAAATGGATAAGTCTAAGAACTGTGTTTACATTACATTAAAAACGAACACTTTGAATAAAATAGATTACATTTACATTAACATTACTATATATTACTATTTTTTGAAAAATGAAGATCACTGTGTATGTTCAAAAAATTTTCATATGCCACATACGGGAATTAATTCAATTTTTACAACCGTATCTTTCATTGTGAAATTTTTATTTATATTAATTTTTAACCATTTGGAAATGGTTGTTGTTTTCGGTCGAAGATGGAGCCAAATGATGCTCGCATTTTATTTTTTTTAACGAAATTCAAAGATGTTCTTTACTTTTAGAAGAATTTTTATTTAAATAGGCAATAGAAGGGCATAAAATCGTTAAAAATTGTTTGAATAGGTAATCGAAAAGCATAAAATCGTTAAAACTTGAAAAAGTTACAAAATGGGTAGGCGCAAATTATCAGATATGGAAAAATCCAAAGCCAAAGAGCGACGCCGAAATGAAAATCGTCTGGCAAAGCAAAAATCAAGGTCTTCAACTCATTATGTAGGCCGTGAAAATCGAGGTCTTCAACTGATTATGTAGCCTATGAAAATCGAGGTCTTCAACTGATTATGTAGCCCATGAAAATCGATTACAAAATAAAAGACGAACGCGAAAAAGGAAACAATCTAATGTTTAATCGATTGATAGTAAAAGGCCATGTCTCAAGGGGTTCCAATCCACTAGCCACGGCGTTTTACAATCGGTCGATTCTAACCGGGGAAAATTGAGCTCAACGTAGGTAATTTGTCGCAATTTGTGGATAATTCGGTGGAACTGCTTTCGATTTGTAAACTGTTTTTCCTCTCGAAACGGGACTTGGAGAGTTTATAGATGAAGGTTTTGGTCGTCTGAAGTTTGATCTTTGCGACCTGTTGTTGAAGAGGATGCGACGGAATTTGGTGGACGAAATAAATTCCAAATGGTCGTTGTAATCTATTAAGTTACAATTTTTTTGTTTTGTTTTTTATAATTAGATTTTTTCCTGATTTTAAAATGCAAACTTTATACTGATATTATATACTGCAAACTCTGCTCAAAAAATAACTTAAAAAATAAAAATAAATAAAAATTATAAATTTCATTTCAAATACCATTTTTTCCCTCATGGATTTTCACTGTAAAAAAAAAAAAAAAAAAAGAAAAGAATACAAATAACAATAGGACTCTAAACCTGACCCGCAACGAAAGCATTTTTCGCTAACCCAGCTGGGTTCAGATAAATTCGGATTATCAGATCCGATGCCAGACTTTAACATACATCCGCATTTTAATTATTTCTTTTATATTTAGTAAAGTCTACATTTTTATTTATAACAACTTCAGAAAAAAATAAATCTAGACTTTCGACTGAATCCAGTCTGGCTTCATGCGTGCATTTATCGGACCAAAGTTTAGAATCTCGTCGGGTCGTCGCCATTTTTTTCCCTTTGGAGATACTTACAGTGAGTGGAATTCGGACCTTTACAAAAGCCAAAGATAAGTTTTGCCTTGTGGAAGAGATTAAGAATTATCGCAGAAAAGGTTGGACTCGGGATCATAAGTTATCGGGGAACCGGGTATAAAACACTGAGTGAAAGAGAGAAAAGATTTTTGATGTTCAAAATCAGAAATTTGTTCTATTTGGAATTCTATATGGATTGCGGCCATTTCATGAAATTAGAAAGCAGGTTGGTAGATAAAAATTGATTTTTGCTGCTCCACCCCAATAGGGTAAAAACATTTCTTTTTTCTAAAATGTTTTGATTGTTTTAATGTAATTTAAGATGGAATTTTACTGCTTCTCTGAGTTATTTTTCATTTGAAGGTTGTTTAAATGTTTTATCCAAGATCAGAAACATAAATTTATTTAGCTAGTTTTTATTTGCTTCAGTTACATTACAGGGTTCATACGCTGCAAGGACCTTTTACCAGAATTTTCGTAAAATAATATTTGCCTTATTTAATGAAAAAAAAAAAATCTATCTTCAGATATAGCGAACAGTACTTTAAGAAATTTCTGGTACTAAAACACCTAAAATCCCCTGAATCCCCTGATGCGTACGAACCCTTCATTACTTTTTTTCCTATATAAAGCAACAATAACACAGTTTTTTTTTTTTTTTAAATATGTTTTTCTTTATTACTCATATCTTAATATAAAAAAGAACTACGATGGTATTATGAGCGCTTCATATCGAAAAATAAAAATCAAATTGATGTAAATGAAATACATTAAAAATAGTTAAATAAACGCATATTTCTGTCTTTGTATAAAACATTTGAATAATCTTTAAACATAAGTCAGTCAGTAAAGCAGTAAAGGTGCATCCTATTATATATATATTATAATATATATATATATATATATATATTATATATATATTATAATGATAAATTATATTAAAATAATCAAAACATTTCCGAAAAAATGATTTCTTTTTTTTAAATTCTTATCGAAGGAGACAAAAATCATTGCTTATCTACTACATCTTGGGCTTCAGCGTGATTTTCAAATAGGTACAGTGTCCCAAACAGTGGGACATGGAGATAAAAAGCGGAGACAGACCAATTCCAAATTGGGACATAAAAATATGAAGCAGTTTTTTGCATTGTATAAAATTTATGTGAACTAAGCAATTGCTAAGGCTTAATAAAGTCTAGCGAATTTTGGAATAATAACCAATTTTTGAAAATCAATCAATGTTTATATATGAAACTAATAATATCGCTTTTAACCATTTCAGGGGCAAAGCGCTTCCAATCCTAAAATGTTGAAATGAATGAATGACACCAGAATTTACAAACAAATTTATTTGCAAATAAGTAAAAGCTATATTTCTCATACATAATAAACGAAAAAAAAATTTCACTAAAATCCCGGTGCCATTTTGGCATTTGGGAATTAAAATTAAGTGGTTTCATTTTCGTACCACCGCCCCTGAAAGGGTTAACACATCAATACGCGCCCTTTGGGTATGTGTATCTCCACCTATGGGTAGTACTTTTACATTTTATGTGTTATGTTATTTCCAAAAATATATATACAATATTTGTATTTATACAATTTATTAGCCTAATGTATACAAATTCATCAAAAGTGGAATACCGACTTTTAAATCGGGTTATAAAAATATAGTAAATCCCATGAAACCTGAATCAGTCTTAAGTCTATTCTCAACTACTCTGCTCAAGAAGCGCAAAACGTTTTGATACATTTACAAATTCATTTTTTAACGGAAATATATAAAATTGGTAAGAGATTTGGAATCGAACTGTGTTTTTCATTTTTTCATCAATAAATTACCTATTGAGTTAGAAGCGATTTTGATCTCGTGACAAACGTGTTTTTCACCCTTTATTGAGTGGTTATTCTTCTTTCGCGCTGAAATTCGGTTCAAAACGCCCACTTTGACACTATTTTCTGAAAGATCTATTGCGTTTGCAAAACCAAAAAAAAAAAAAAAAAAAAAAAAAAACAGAAAAAGCAACTTGATTGCATAGTTTCTGAACAACGGCACCTGCTAGTTTCATGCATTTCCGAACAAAAATAAATTAAAAATTATGCCATAAAATTGCCCTTTTGGATTAGAGAACAGGTGAAAACACACTTGAAAACCCAAATTTCACCTACTCCCATCTACAAAAATAATCCGAATTCTTTGATGAGCCCTGTATATATTGTATTGCCCTATTGTATAGTAATCATCCTGTAGTGAAATTCTGTGATTTACATCAGTTAAAACTTATTTCATAAAGTTGCCCTTTTGGGTATCCCTTACGGAAGGAATGCAATACAATTATACCTACAAAGATGCAAAACTGTCTATAACGAAATCTTTTTTCGGCATTTGAGATTTTGTCACAGTAGATTTTAGTATACAATCTTATACAGTTAAAACTGTGGAAGTGGGATTATTTGGGACAGAAAGAAAATTCCGTTACGGTTCATTTGAGAAAATATAATTGCATGGTATTCAATCTGTAGATACTATGCAATTTTTGCTTTTTAGACAGAAATCCATTATAGACAGGTTCCATTTTCATAAGATTTATGTACACGATTTAGAAGAAGCTGCCTCGTTTTTTCTACCTCCCTAACCTGCTTTTTATGACAGTGGAAGTGGACCTGCCAAAAGTAGTCACGACCCACTCTTGGTCCGCGAAACGATTGGAATCAAGGGCGGATCTAGCTCACCATTTAGAGGGGGGTCATGGATTTTTTTGGGGGGGGGCGGGGGGGAGGGGATCACATCTCTTTATGAGAATTTTTTATATTGAAAGCTATTCACAAATCCAAACTAACTATTTTTCTGATACTTTCGCGAAGTCATTTTCATTCGTAAATACAAAAATTTGTATTAATATTCGTAAAAATATAAAATTTACCGCTTTTGTTCAGATACCAAGAAATTAAATAGTTTTCCCATTTTCTTATAAAGGTCCATTCATTCATTCAGAAAATGCTGTCAAAGTTAGCATTTTTAGCCAAGTTTTACGACTGACAGCCACGAAAATGTCGTCACAAGGGAACAGTTGGCTGTCACTTCCGGAAATTCAGTTTAAAAAGTCTAACAATTGTCTACGATTAAATATGGCAAAAATTTGTAATAAATTTTAGAGTTAACAAAACCGTTCAACATTGGCAGCTATGTGATTCTATTAGTGTCATGAAAATAGCAGTTTTAGTCTCTTCTTTCTGCTCAAAGTATTAAATAGTTTTGTTTCAATCGAACTTGTACCTTTGGAATGGATCATTTTCTTCTGATGGACTGATGGCTTCTATTATTATGAAACAGCCATTATAAAGGAAGCGTTAGGTGAAGATGAAAGAGCAGCCTTAAAAAGTTAGAACCCTGATTTTCTGGTCAGAATGGGGAGAAAAAATGGCCATATATATACTCTTTTTTTCATAATAATAGAAGCCATCAGTCCACCAGAAGAAAATAACTCGGTGAATAATCGGGACTCTACTATATATTTCACTTTAAAAATTATCTTTAGAATAATCTTGTTGGTGTTCAAAGGGGGGCCATGACCCCCATGACCTCCTTCTTGGATCCGCCATTGATTGGAATGAAATGATTACTGAACAAAGTACAGTGAAACCGGTGTAAAAAAAATAGCTAGAGACCGAAAAAATATTCCGTTTTAGACAGATTTCCATCTTTAAATCGCTTAAGAAGGCTATGTTGTATTATTTTAGAATCATGAGAAAAATAAAACTTATCTAATAAAATTCACTGAGGGGCAATCCCCCCTCCCTCCCCCTTGTGGGCATCCATGCTGTCTCGTAGCAGCGGTAATCAGTTTGCGCTAATTGTAATATTCTTGGCAAAAAAACTCGAGATTCCGTTCTAGTAATTCCACTTGGTAACACAGAAAAACCTTTTTTTCTGGCACCTATACAGCTAAGTGTCATTGTATTTCAAAGACCAAAGATTCCGAGGAATTTTAGCGGTGTCTGTGGTGGGGTGGGGAACAAATTTCTAGAAACAGCGTCGAACTCGAGTAAAGGGAACAAAAATTGTCAAATCTGCGCAATATGGAGTCAAGGATTATATCATTGAACTTTTACTTCTTTATTTTTTACTTTGACATCGTTTTTTCGTTATTTCGCTTTTAACTTTTGCTGTATCCACCCTGTAAAATGTAAACAGTTTGAGGCTGTAGAATGGTCTAGTGCCAAATTCTTTTTTTTTTTTTTTTTCAAGATCCATGTGTTTGGAGAAAAATATTAGCGATGCGTCTTTAATTTTTTCTGCGACGTTTTTTTTTGTTGTTGACTGAATGTTTATATTGTTCTATCTGCAACAATTGTTAATCTCCTTTCTTTCTTTATCTTTGTTTCCTGCCCATCACTAAATTAAAGAATATAAAAAGTTGGCATGTCATAAGGTTTTACATGCAAGGGCCCGATTAACTTCTGAAGCTATCGGAAGCACAATGTCATTTCGGGGGCCCCCTTTCATTCGAGAAGTGTTTTCTAAATTCGACGTACTTGGAAACTCACCAATGCTACACATATTATTTCTTTGAGTAGTTCAGTTGAGTTTAAGCGTATTTCATTACACAAATACACAAAACTTCTACTTGTACAAAGAACAGTGAAAAAGTATGTGTGTGTGGGGGGGGGATATAATTAATTTCATTATTTTTTTCTGAACTCTTTATGTACTGAATTATGAATTCGTGAAAATTTTGTCTTCTAAAGCATTTTTTATGAATTGTTTAAACTACATTAGAAGATTTACATACAGGGCCTGTTTACCGAATAGGCCCGTGAAGCCCGTGCTTACTCACTGAAATACAAAGGGGCCCCAAAATTTTCTTTTCAGAACTAATTTTTAGAAAAAAAAATCAACCAGGGTAAAAAATGCATTATTTTTTCTTAACTTTTTTTTTGTTATGCTGCAAATTTTAAGTCATTCAACATAAAAGATCTTTCGAAGTTCAAATGTTCTCAACTGTAGTTACAAAATTAATTGGTTATGTATAATTAGTTATATAATAAAATACTTTTTCATATGTATATAGGTACTTAGTTTTGGTTAATAAGAAAAGTGTTATTTACTCAAAATTTTGATGATAAAATTTCAAATTATTTAAGTATACGAAAAATGGATTTAGTAAATAAACAAGTTGTAAATTTCTCGTCAAACATGGCAAATGAGGTGCGTTCGTACTATAACTAGTTTTATAAATATTTTTTGCACCGCATATTGTACTGAACGTATATTTTAATGCACCTCATATGTGCATATTAATTGCATGCTGTACAAAGAGCTGTAACATCATTAAAATGCATTTGAAATAATTTTTTCCCATTGGCCGTCATGTAACAGGAAACTTTTGACTGTCCCTGTAATTAAACTACATCCGATTTTTATAAAATTGGAAATGAGTCGACAAAATTTTGCAACAATATTTAAAATTTCAGACCATTCGGAAGACTAACATCATTAAAATGCACTTGCAATAATTTTTCCCCATTGGCCGTAATGTAACGGAAAACGTTTGACTGTCCCTGTAATTACACTATGCATCCGATTTTCATAAAATTTGAAATGACTCGATAAAATTTTGCAACAATTATATATTTGAAATTTCAGACCATTTGGTTGGGTAGTTTTTGCTCTGTTATATGCGGAGAGACGGACAGACAGATGGACCGAACGACGATTATAGGTGCTACGTATTTATATAATTACGAACGCACCTAAAAAGCAATTGGTAGAGTAACAGGGGGGCCCCTGTATGACGTCGGGCTTCCCCTACTTCTATGTCTTAAGCGGGCCCTGTTTACATAATCATTTAATAAGGATTTTAGAAGGATTCATTAAATTTGAATTTATAGGGATTTTGTGCAGTGTTATAACCCCACTGAAAACTTTTATTTTAAACATTTTTCTTAGTATTTTCTAGAATTAAGAAATGTACAACTATAATGTTCTTACAATAGAAATATAAAAATATTTCCGAATTGAAATATCACCCCCCCCCCCCAATCCAAAGGCAAAAAAGTTGAAAAGATGTAAAGACAAAAGAAATCAGCCTTTTAAAAATATTTTCGTTTTGTGTAACCCATAATTCTTTTGGAACAAGATAAAGTAATGTATCTATAACTCATTCTAAACTGTATTACAGCTAATCAAAGTATTAAATGAATTTTATAATAAGTTTTTTAATGATACTTATATGTACCGTCAGTAGATAAAGAGTTAAACATATTATGAAGCTAATTTCGTACATTAAACATGTATTATATTGCAACCTTAACAGCATACACAATTAATTCTAGTTTTTGGTTTTCTGTTTTTTTTTTCTTATTTCAGAGGGGAGGGGGAGATGACAATTTCTCAAGGTATCATATTAACCTCAGAAACAGATTACTTGAAAAAGCAACCAACTTAACAGCCTGTAGGCATTTTGCCTGCTCGCTGGATTTTCTCGATTTTGATTGGTTGGACAAATTGAAGAATTGTAATCATTGGGGTTGAAACATGTCTATTATACGAAAAATTAATTTGTCGTGTAAGGTATTTTTATTGAACACTTATATATATATATATACAGTAAACTCTGTCTAAGGCGGAATCGATCGGGATCAAGAAAATTTTCCGCAGTAGACAATATTCCGCCTTAGATAAATTTTACTCTATATCTATGGATTCGCAGGGACTTGAAAATATTTCCGAGTTAGACAGAATTCTGTCTTACACAGAGTCCACCTTATAGAGAGTTTACTGCATATATATCTGCTCTTAAATACCAAACATGACACAAAAAAAACATAACTATTTTTTAAATTAGACTTAAAATTCACTAAAAATGAAGTTCTGTATAAAGGGATATATGTAAAAAGGCAACATGTTGTTAAAGTTTCAAGTTTAATAGAAAATTGTATATGCATTCCCAAATGTATTTTTGGTAGCAAATGTTTTTTTGCCTGAACAGTCCTAAAGTAAAATAACTTGGTAATAACTATTTATTAGACCAATTCAGCTTTAGCTACTCTATTATGTCAATATCAAAACGGAGCTCACGCTTATGTGTAATATCTTTTTTATTTATTTATTGCGAGTGAAAAAAAAAAGAAAAAGTTCAGCGGAAGATAAAGGATTAAAAACTACATAATGAAGAGTCTAACAGGAACAATTTTATATTTCTGGAACAGTAAAGAGAAATTTAATTACTAATGGCAACTTGATATTTATTTTAATAAATTTTCAATTCTGAATTTATAGATGTATGAAGTAATTCTTTAAAAATAATTAAAGAAATCCCCCTTACGCCTGCTTAAAAGCTGTTTTCAAATGCAAACTGGCTATTTTCTGACACATTTTTAAATTGAAATTTTTTCGCAAACGAATCAAATTGGCAGGTACTCGTTTTAAAAAACTGTGTAATCGAGCTATTTTTTCCGTGTATCCGTGTGTACTATAATACAATAAATATACCTACTATATTGGGGAAAAATCTATCTTAAATTGCAAATGTTTCCAAACAGTTGACAGTATTGCCAACCATTATATCTATTACTAATACAATATTAGTCAAACCTGAAACCTTCCTCATCCCACAGAAAAAAAAGGGGGGTGGGGTCATCCCGACCTGAACCCGAAACTCAACTAATATATGAGCCGTTCAGTGCACAAATCGATTAACTCCATCAAATGAAAATATTCAGTATAAACAGTTAAGGGGGTCCGGAACACATTTTAAAATAATTCTTATTTATTGAGTTAAAATTTATAAAAAAATTTTGTGATGGTTAACCATATCATTTGTAAACGAAATCACATGATAAAATTTCTCATAATTAAAAAAAAATTAATTCAAAATTTATTAAAAAAGTGGGGTAATTTAAAATCGTTATAACTCGAAATATTAATTGTAGAATTTCAATTTTTTTTAATTTAAATAAACAGAAATGTATAAGTTTTAATTTTAATTCAGCATTTTTAAAAATATTAATTTAAAAAGAAATTAAAAATATTTAAAGTAAAAATTGAAAAAAAAATGATGTAACCTTAAAAAAAATCATATTTTCAAAAGTAAGTACTACTTTTTTTTTCAAATTTGCTAGATCAAAATTAAAATAAAACAATTGAAAAAGACATGTTCCAAGTTTGAACCATTTATCTTTAACGGTTCTTGACTTATAACAATTTAAATACGTGAAATCGTGAAATAACCCATCATGAAGAAAAACACATTTTCACAAGAAGTCGTTTCCATTTCAACCATTGTTTCAAAGCTAGATTTTGAAAACAAACCAAAACGAAAAATTTAATATTCCCTGTTCTAATTAAGATAGAAACATGATTTAAACGTCATTTTAAGCAGAATATTTGATGTGATAAAATGTTTTTAGTAAATTTGAAGATTTTTTCTGTCAAAGACCCCCTTAAATTTATTGTAAATATAAAAATATTGTATCTATATAATATTTTTTCTCGGGATATTTTGATTGAACTCATTAATTTTCTTTTAATCAAGGGTAACTTTTTATCACTGAATAAATATATAGAAAATTTTCAATGTTCCTTTGTTTAAGAAAACTCCACTTAAGGGGGTAGGATACCTTTAAACCTACAAAATTTTCGATTTTTTTAAATACATATTTTGATTCCGTAATCATTTCTGAACAATATGCAAAAAACCGCATTAAAAAATTCCCGTTAGTTTACTAAGCATGGCAGTTTTATTAAGACTATATATTAAGACTACATAGGATAATTAAACTTTGCGTTGCATTTATTCAAAATGATGAATTTTGATACTGTGCGCAGTGTTACTAAAAAACTATGCATGGCAATCAAAAGAAATTTTCAAAACATATTCATTTCTGTATTATCTGCAATTTAAAACCAGAAAAAGGTAATATTTTATTTTTTTTCTGTTTTTTTTACTTTGAAAATATTTTTTTTTTAATTGAAAATTTTTAGTTTTCTGTTAATTTTTTAATTTAGTCGATATTATTTAAAAATATTCTGATTTTAATACAAAGGTAACTCTATTGTGTATTTATTTTCACCAAAATTTCCTCTTTATATGCATATTTTCAGATTTTATCGTGCGCGCAAGATTTTTTTCTCTTATCAAATATTTTTAAACTTACCATTTCAATATTTATTTATGAATTTACAAGTATATATATATATTTAAATGTAAATTTAAATATGAGCTTTATATTTAAATGAAGTTGATTTTTATTTTTGACTTATTACACAAGTTTTGAAGCTTGGAACATAGTGATATTTTTTACTTTTTCGACGTGTTCAAAGGTATCCTATCCCCTTAAAATGGAGTTAGTCGGATTGTCTTTCTGAATGCCTCATATGTGTATAGATGTCATTTTAAAACTTCATACGGAAATGTAAAAAACTATTTTCTTCGAAAGGAATGCGTTAAACCCGCAAAAATTCTTAGTCCTGGCTGAATACGTCAGTAGAATGGAATTCCAACATGCTATATAGCACATTTAGGAGACTCTCGACCTGGCGCCCTGTGATAGAGTCACCTGTAACCAAGGTGACACAAAGCCTATCCCAGTCGTATACGCAGGCTCTCACAGTAAATGACATTTTGTCTCTAACATATCTCCTACTGATTTTTTGACCAGGAAAAAAAATTAAACAGAAGCCCCTATCGTCTCCTAAAGGTGTCTTTTAAAACACAAAGAGCATCACAAATAAAAGAAAG
The DNA here is from genome assembly GCA_963932465.1 of Maratus speciosus. Lineage (NCBI taxonomy): Eukaryota > Metazoa > Arthropoda > Arachnida > Araneae > Salticidae > Maratus > Maratus speciosus. Next base: position 297,335,330 of record OZ010797.1, read on the forward strand.
ACATAGAGATTGTTAATGGATTGGGGATTGTCATGAGATAGGCGTGGTGATGTTCTCCTGTAGAGATCTGATCTCTCGGTTTTTACCTGTTATTTTCTGGGCGTCTGTTTGATACGGGAGATATAGACGTGGGAATTTTCTAAGGAAAATAGTAAAGGAGCCTGACCATAGTCAGGTATGCACATGTACTTCAGTAATTAATAGTTAAAGTAATTTCCGGTTTTTGTGTGGTCTTTTTCTAAAAGAGTGAGATATGATAGGATAGCAACCTTTAGGTGATAGATAAAGTGCTTTTTTAAGTGTAAAGAAAACAAATATATGCTTTAAGAGAAAGTAGAAGGAGAATGATGATGTACATATCTCAAATATGAATAATGAAAGTAAGTTGTTTTCAATTGATCAGCATAACAATGTCTATGACCAGTTTCTCTAGAAAATATTTTGGTGGTGGGTTACAATACTGATTACAATGATCTGCAGAAAATGTACAGAGACTTATATCAGATAAGATAAAAATAATAAATATGTATATTTTACATATATATATGAATAAACGTTAATCCAGGAGAAATTAATTGTTTGATAAGAAAGATGGAAAGATAGGAATTTTCTAAGGAAAATAGGTAAAGGAGCCTGACCAAAGTCAGGAACACACAGGTATTTCAGTAATAAATAGTCAAAGTAATTTCCGGTTTTGTGTGGTCTTTTTTTAAAAGAGTAAGATACGATAGAATAGTAATTTTTATGTGATAGATAAAGTGCTTTTTAAGTGTAAAGAAAACAAATATATGATTCTTTCTTTTAAGAAAAGAGAAGGTGAATGATGTACTTATCTGAAGTATGAATAATGGAAGTGAGTTGTTTTCAACCTGCCAGCAGAACAATACTTGCACATGACTCGTTTTTATAGAAAATATTTAGTACTAGGTTACATTAATGATTACTTTGATCTGCACTAGTGTAGGAGCATCAATATGTTTGATTTCGGTCAGATATGAAGAAAATAATAAATTTTATTTATAGCAGGAGAAATTAGTATTATTATTATTATTATTATTATTTTTTTTTTTTGTAAGAAGGATGGAATGATGGAAATTTTCTGAGGAAAATAGTAAAGGAGATTTAACATAATCAGGTATGCACGTGCACAGGTTGAGACGTAATTAATGGTCGAAGTAATTTTTGCTTTTTGTGCGGTCATTTTAAAAGAGCGAGATACGATAGGAAAGTAATTTTTAGATGATAGATAAAAGGCCTTTTAAGTATAAAGAAAACAAATATATACCGGGTTACCAGGCCCTGATTATCGCACGTGCACCCGGGGCCCGTGCCGTTGGCACGAAATTTCTGAGGTACAGAAAAATTTTCATAATTTCATCTAAATTTCCATTTTAAAAATCGTAATTGTGGAAAAATGTGATATATGAGATATTGATACGATGAAATGATAAAAATATGTCTCAATATATGGTTAAAAGCATATTTCAATAAATAATGGGAAAAAAAATTATTTTTATTCCTGGAATCGTTTTTAAATTTTCCGGAAAACTTAATTTTTTAAGTTGACACTTTTCGAATAAGTGTATAATATGTAAAAAAAGAAAATGCTACTATCAGTAAATCAACCAATCTAAGGGGGCGCTAAAAATTGTAAGTGCCCTGGGCACAGAAACTTGATAGTCAGGCCCTGCGAGTTTACATTATAATGATTGGAATGATCTGCACTAGTATGAGAGTATTAATACTATGATTGATTTATGCCGGATAAGGTGAAAATTATAAATATATGTATGTTTTTGATATGTATAAATGTATAAAAGTTATAGCAGAAAAATTAATTGTTCGGTGAAGCAGATGCAAAAATGAAAATTTTCTGAAGAAAGTATGATCTTTTTTAAAAGAGATACGATCGGAAAGTGATGTTTAGTTGAGCCTTAAGGCTGAAACCAAGATCCTGGTCCGGACATTTTTGGCCAGTTGGAAATTTGCAACTCACATGATTTATTTACCAATTAGAATAATTGTGTTAAAATTAATCTAGTGCATTTACGTATCCAGCGTTTTCTGGAGTTCCATTTCCTGCGATTTAGTCTGTTGAGCTGATTCAGATATCAGAGCAGATGTTGGAATTAATAAGGTTAGCTGGGTGAATTAGATCCACCCGATTCTTCCGGGATAGCTCAGATGGTAGGGCATTAGCGGCTTCAGCCAAGAGATCCCTGGTTCGAATCCTGGTCCGGACATTTTTCGCCCAATTGGAAATTTACATCTCAAAATCATGAAGTATTTATCTTAAATATGAATAATGAAGTGAGTTGCTTTTAACGTATTAGCAATGTGTATAACCTGTGTCATAGATAATAATCTATGACTCGTTTGTTTAGAAAATACTTTTGGTAGTAGTTAGAGGTCTGCACGGGCTGGAATTTCCAGGCCCGGGCCTGACCCGGCCCGAACGAAATCTATCTTGGCCCGGCCCGGTGTAAAAATTAAAAGTTCTGCCCGAGGCCGGCCCGTTTATATTTTTACAATTCTCGGCCCGGCCCGTACAAAAATCAGTGAAAACACTCAATTTCTACAAAATTCCGTTTTTTCTCGACATACAATTAAGATTCTTTTAATAAATACTACATACATATGGGAACATTTTACTGTGTACTTTAGATTACTATGTATGTTCGTAAAACAGAAAACACACAATAGTAAGCATTAACGAATACTTACAATGTTTTAGTCATCGTCTCTACAGACGTTTCAAAATTCAAATAAGGATTCATTAAAAAATTGATGTACTTTTGAATAAAGGGTTAAAAACATGATAACTTTTGAAGCTGTATAATAAAAAGTAGATTTGTGAAAATATTTCTCTCATTTTTAAGGTTTTTTACAAATCCAAAAGAGGTACATTTCGACACATTTATGAATTCATTTTTTTTTTTTTTTTTTTTTTTTTGGAAAATGCGTAAGATTGGCAGGTATTCTTATTCAGAAATTATGTAAATGCCGTTTTTTTATTAGATAAAAGCAATATATCTTTCAGAAAATACTGCCAAAGTTAGCGTTTTGAATCAAATTTCCAGAAGCGATAGCACAGGAAAGGAGAAAAACGTACAATCACGTGACAAAAATCTCTTATCTCTGTGTAAGTAATTTATCAGAAATGGAAAAAAGCTATTCGATTCCAAATGCCTTCATTAGCCAGGCCTGTCAAAATTTTATGCCTTTATAGTTAAAAATGAGTTAGAAAATGTGCCTGAAAGTTTCGCATTGTTGAGCAGTGAATATGAGAACACCTAAAGGTATATTTCAAAAATACTGTTAACAGAAGTTCATTATCGCTATTAATACTTTCACAAAACATAATGCTTGCTCTGCACATCCTGAGATCAATTAGGACCAGTTCACCCGGCACAAGTCTGCTGAAAAAATTAAACCCGGGATCAGACATCATGTATAACTGTACGATGGACATGTTACATTTCTGTATTGGTGTTGTTAAACTCGCATCGGCTTGTGGACGCACATTTATACTTCTCGAGAAAGTCATATTCATTGAAAATGGCTCGTATTTTATCTGTCTTGCTTAAATTCTTATATCGGGCCGATACGCCCGATTAATTTTTTTCATCGGCCCGGCCCTGCAGGCCCGTTCAATTTTTTTGCCGGCCCGGTCCATTTATTTTGTTTGTCGGCTCGGCCCGTTGAAGAAATTGTTCGAATTCTGCCGGCCCGGCTCGTTTGAAAATTGGCCTTCATTTCGCCGGCCCGAGCCCGTGCAGACCTGCAGATTAAATTATTATTGAATGTAATAGAACAATATTAAAATTTGATATTTATATGTTTGTTAAGATGAGAACTATAAATCACTGCATATTTTTTATACACATGAATGCTTAAAAGGTACAGCTGGAAAACCTTATTGTTTAATAAGGGAAATAGGCGATACGGAGATGGGAATTTTCTGAGGAAATAGTTAAAGAACCCGGCCATAGTCATGTATGAACGGGCACAGGACTAATTAATAGTCAAGTAATTTAGGTATTTTTTTTTTCTTTGAAGAGTAATATAGATAGGATAATTATTTTTAGGGGATATAGAAAGTGCTTTTTAAGTGTAAAGGAAACAAATATGTACATTAGATACTCGCGAACTAATGCTAAAACCATGGGGAGATTCTTTGTTAATATCTCTAGTAGTAGCCTTTCGACATTTAAATATATATATATATATATTATGTATATATATATATATATATATATATATCAATGCCAATAGAAAAAAAAATTAAATGTCGAAATGCAAACAAGATATTGGCAAAGAACGCCTCCATAGGTTTAGCGTTTAGCATTAGCTGGCGATTGTCTTCGCCTGACGGAATAGGAGCCTTAAGGCTCAGTGCTATAGTATTGTACAAAAAGTCTTAAGGCTGTTGGCCAGGGAGATCTCAAACTCCTCTCTCTAATGTTAAACCTATGGGTGTGTGATATGCATTCGCATTTTTAAAATCTCTTTTCAGGAAATTAATATTTTTTTACTTATTTTTTCAATGTACTCTTCTTAAAGGATGTCTCCCTTTTTTTAGCTGTTAAAATATTCCTAAAATGTATGCTTGATTTTATTTGAAGTGTAAAATTTTACTAGGTATCGATTAGATTTTAACACATAAATTATAAAATAAGTATTTACTTTAGAAATATTGTGACAACAACAACAAAAATGGACATTTTTGAAACCAAAAATACACAAAAAAGAGAAATATATTAATTTCTTAAGGAGATATTTTAAAAATACGAATGTATCACATGCCCACAAGTTTAACATTAGTGAGGCGAATTTAGGTTTTTACTGGTCTTAGATTGTTTCTCTGAGCTTTTGCATTACCGTCTCAATACTCAAGGCCTCCTGACTGGGATTCGTGACAACTGATCTGCTCAACAAGCACAAAACGTTTTGCCATATTTACAAATTCTTTTTTTAACGGAAAGATATAAAATTGGAAAGCCTGGCCATGGAAGCGATTTGGAATGGAAGTTTTTTTTCCATTTTTTGATCCATCAATTACCTATTGAGTTATAAGCGAATTCGATCACGTGACAAACCCGTTTTTCGCCCGCTCTCGAGTGCTCTTTCTTCCTTCGCGCGAAAATTTGGTTCAAAACGCCCACTTTGACACTCTTTTCTGAAAGATCTATTGCGTTTGCAAAAAAATGAAAAAAAAAAAAAAAAAACACAGCTCAATGACATAGTTTCTGAACAACACCACCAGCTAGTTTCATGCATTTTCGAACAAAAATAAATTAAAACTTATGTCAGAAAGTTGCTCTTTTCGGTTTGAGAACACTCTTAAAGAAGAGAACTGTGTGCTGATGTTTTCTCCGCAAAATTCAGCCAAAAACTTACTACTAGGTACTTGCACGATAGGATTATTTATTTATTTAAAGAATCAGATTATATTTCGAAGAACCAATTTTGTAAAAGTAGAAAGCTATTTTTATAAACAGCTAATCCTTCTTTAAATTCTGAAGTTTATGTCGTTAAATTGTCTAAAAGATAGATACAGATTTTTTTTAAGAAATCGTATGTACAGTCGTACCCGTTTAAACGAATATTGGCAGTTCCAAAAATAATATTCGATTAAGCGGGGCAATTGATTAAACGGGGAATCATAACTACAATATTTAATGCGTAATAAAAAGGCAAAATAACCATCTACGGTATATTTAACTAACAGCATAATAAATCAGTAACAGAATAACATACACTAAAATAAATATAAATGCTAATATAAATAGTCCAGGCAATAGGGAATTTTACCTAGCAAAATTAAGTGTAGTTCTGGAAATCGGCTTACTTTATGTTTTTTGGGTCACTGAATCCGAATTTGCAACTTCCCACCAAAATTTCCCCCGGCAACCCTTGCAAATTTTGGTAAAAATCCCCCCAAAAAAGGTTTTTTATTAAAAAAATCGAATTTTTAACTTACCCCCAAAATTTTCCCCCATGAAACCCCCCAAAATAGTTGTTATTAACTTAAATTTCTTATTGTTTCAGGGGAAAAGCAATACAAAATTCAGAAACTAGACAAAATTTGCAACAAATAGGATATACGACATTATAACGTAGGATAAATGGGGAGAGAGGGGGCTGCCTCGGAACATTCCCCGCGCGCTTTTCTCAAAAACCAAATTTTTTCAAAAAATCAATTTTTGGGGGGTTTGCCGGGTGAAATTTTGGTGGGAAATTACAAATTCGGATTCAGCGACCCCAAAAACATAAAGTGAGTCTAAATCGAGAACTAGTATTAATTTTTCCAGGTAAAATCCCCTATTGCCTGGACTTCATAACTTAGTGCACGTAGCGCCGCAGTGCATGTTCAGAGGCAGCAACCCCCCTCCCCGTTCATCCCACGTCATAATATCATATATCCTATTTGTTCCAAATTTTGTCTAGTTTCTGAATTTCGTAATGCTTTTCCCCTAAAACAATAAGAAATTTAAGTTAAAAACAACTAATGGGGGGGGGGGGGGGGGGAGATTTTTGGGCGTAAGTTAAAAATTCGGATTCAGCTACCCAAAAAACTTAACGTAAACCTTATAGAGAAAGTTCGGAGGGGAGATGGCAGGGCGAATGTAAACGTGTGAGTGGTTAAGTGGAATTGCGCAACTTAGTTCACAAAGCACCGCGCGCATGTTCCGAGGCAGATCCCCCCTTCTCCTTCATCCTAAGTCATAATGTCAAATATCTAATTTGTTGCAAATTCTGTCTACTTTCTGAATTTCTAGATACTTTTTCTCTAAAATAATAAAAAAATTGATTTTTTTAATAAAAACCTCTTTTGGGTGCATTTTACCAAAATTTGGGGGGGCGTGCCGAGGGAAATTTTGATGGGAAGTTAAAAATTCGGATCCAGCGACCCAAAAAACATATAGTAAGCCTTTTTCCAGAACTACCATGAATTTTGCTAGGTAGAGCCGCTATACGGTCTCTATTGCCTTGACTAAAAGTAAATACGTATTAATTTAATGTCAATACATACATTTATATTTTTTACCTCACACTTAATGCAGCTCGTTTGAATTGGGTCAAAACTTTGCTACTTCTAATTTACGTTACTTATACTGCCTTAAAAAAAACGTTGAAAGTGGTTTAAGTGGGATTTTAAAGGAATAAATATCGAGTTATTTTTCGAATGCGTGCAAAATATTACAACTACCATTTCGAGTGACGGCGCATTGCCATTAAAGCCTGGTTAACAGCAAGAAGTGATGGTGGGGAGATCAAGATGGGAAATCATTTGACCTGTCCATTATACACCTGCTGGCCGAAATCATTGCAGGAAGAACTGCAAATTTGTTTTGAGCCTAACGGAACCGAAAATGACAAAAGGTGAAGGAAGTTCCAACTGAAACGTGCTTTCCACGCCTATTTTCAAACATCGATCACACAGTTGTTATTCGATTAAGCGGGGACGTTCGGAAAAGGTACTTGGTTTAAGCGGGGAAAAATAACATAGAAAAAATGAGAATAATTTCGGTTCCGGATGATTCTATTCGAATAAGCGAGGTATTCGATTATCCGTGATCCGATTAAATGGGGAGGACTGTATATTCTTATGTTGTAATATTAAATTTTAATATAACACTAACTTTAAACAAAAATGTAAAACCGACGAAATATATATAAGAAATGCTGAAATGATGTTAGAAATAGCATACGTTTTGGTATACGAAATATTTATTTTGACAACTTCGTAAGCGTCTTGTATGGATTAAAGTTTTTTTTTTTTTTTTTTTTTTTTTTTTTTTTTTTTTTTTTTTTTTTTTTTTACCCTTGGAAGAAGAATGGAAATAGTGAAAAAAAAAAAAAAAAAATTGCAAAAAAGGAAAGCATAACCTCTGGAAAAATAGATGAAATTGGATCTAGTTTAAATAAATTATTCTTGAACTTCTAAATATAACATTTTTGTTATTTTTAGAAAACAGTTAATGCAATTTTTGAGTCATTATTTTAGATATACTTCCAAATCATTATCTCGTAATAATAATAATTAAAAAAATCACATTAATTTTGGATCAGAAGCATATTTTAATAGACTCAAAAGAGGGACCTTCATCCTCCTTCGACATTTTGAATTAGGCTAGAAAAAATGGGCACATTTTCAATTATTTAAAGTATATTTAAAACTTATAACATTTTTTGTAACTATCTTTGGTTTAATGGTGGTGGGGGGGGGGGGGGGAGGGGTAGAGGAAGAGAATAGTCAAGTATAATTTATTTTGTAATTGATAATGGATATAATATGAAAAATAACTTTACAAATAAGCAATAAAATATCATTTTCTAATTTTCAAATATTTTTTAAAGGATATCATTTTTTTTTCTCTCCATTCATAAATACGAATCTTTCTGACATATTCATGAAACAATTTTTATCAATAAATGTATGAAATTGGCACACGTTTCTTAGTATTTAAGTGACAAAGAGTCGAATAGCGTGTATTGAGACGGTAATGGCTTTTGTCCTCCAAAGATTATGTTCTCAGTGGTGATCTTTTTTAATGCTCTTCTATGGAAAGCGCCCAAAATCAACAAAAGAAAAATTTCCCCGGGAGAGGTGATAAACATGACAAGGAACTGAGTCCTGTATCGCATTTCTCTTGTCGTGTGACAAAAGAATGACCACACCAAACAAGCCGAAAATGGTCCCGTACGTCGTTGCGTTGGTGTATATCAACCTCAATTCTATTCACAAATCCAAACGGTGCTTTTATTCCGAAACTATGCAATCGATTAGTTTTCCATTTTTTGTTCAAGGCAGAATATCTTTCGGAAAATGCTGTGAAAGTTGTCGTTTAAGTTGAGTTGAGTTGATTTTTGACGGCCGATTATCTTCCCAAACGATATAGGCCCTAGGAGGAGTGCCTCCGTGGGGGCCTTTCTAAGGGAACCTAATCCGTATTTACGCATGGAAATCCAAGATTCGAAGAAAACCACGAAAACTCCGAAAGATTAGGCCGACGGGTGCGATTGGTTTCGATTCGAACCCAGCACCTCCGTCTACCAGCTTCGAGAGCAGACCCTCTCGACCACTAGTGGGGAAGTTGTCGTTTAAACCAAATATCCTTTCGCAACAGCGTGGGACAGGGTAAAATCTGCCATCATAAAACTACAATCGCTTATAACTCATGACTCATGTTACATAAAGATATAATTCAAAATGATTTTCTATGATGTTATTCAAAAAACAGTTCGGTTAAGAATCACTTCAATGATCCTGCCTGAAAGTTTCACGCATCTACGTTTAAAAACAGAGTCAGAAAATGTGTCAGTTAGTTTCGAATTGTTGAGCGGGAAAATAGATTTTTTTAGCGATTTTCAAAAAAAATTTCCTCCGATCAACAACGCTAAACTTTCTGATTCATTTGTAAACGTTAAAGAATGATACCTGCAAGCATAATTATTGAAGGGTTTTGTAATCGACCAGTTTTTTTATTTATCGATAAATGAATTAAATTTTGAGTTTTAAGCAGTTGTTGTTCCAGGTCGATTTTTTTTCCTGCTCTGTCGCAAAGGGAAATTCGGTTCAAAACGCCAACTTTGACAGCAATACTAAAACATCTGTCTTTACCAAAAAACGAAAAAAAAAAAAACCAGTTTTTTAATAATTGTTTTTGAATAAGAGCAACTGCCAATTTCATACATTCGCAAACAAAAACAAATTTTAAAATATGTCCAATAACCGCAATTTGGGGAGTAAAAAATTTCATTTTTTCCTAAATTCCTTCACTTAGTCTCTAGAATAAACTTTATTTAACTAAAACAACTATATATTTTTAAATTTTTTTTTAGATAAACCAAATTATGCAGATAAGTCTATAATGATCGTCGCAAGCCTCCCCCTTCCATACATCCCTTCTACACTCAAAAAAAAAAAAAAAAAAAAAAAAAAAAAAAAAAAAAAAAAATCATCAGAAGACAATAATTACAAATACATTTAAAAAAATAATAATGTATCAAAACTAATTTTATGCATTGTATTGTTAAATAAAAATAAACTTAAAAAAATGATTGCTTAACGAGGAAAGAAAAAAGAAATTTTTTCTAACGCACACCTGGGTGTAAGCCCTTACACTGAAAAAAATGAAGCACTCAAAAATGAGTCAATCGATGTACTCGTATCGAATTGAGGATGTTCAGATCAAAAATGAACATATATGTTTTCTCAATTTTGAAACATCACATGTTATCAAACCCAAACAAAGCGATAATTTTGTATCCTGTAATGGTTTATTTCATTTATGGTGGCATAAAAGATACTCATGATGATTCAAATAATAAATTATGTACAGTATATTAAAATAATTCAAAAGTTCTTACAAATAAGGCTCTTGTTTTAAAAATATTTGATTTGCGTATAGCGCTAATAATTTTGCTATTTTTCTTAATAAATAATCAATCAAACGTTTCTTGTTAATAATTTAGAACGGAAAATAAATGTTAGTACATTTTTACTTTAATTTGTAGTTTCAGGGGGGCAGTAGAAAACAATTCATATTTGAACACAACCATGGGATCAAAAATGAGTACATGTGTTTCTCAATTTTGAGTACATTTGGATCTGAGCTATTTTGAGTATGTGACGTATTTAAAAATGAGTACAGTAAATTCTGTCTAAGGCGGACTCTGTGTAAGCCGGAAATCTGTCTACCGCGGAAAATTTTTCAAGTCCCGGCGAACCCATAGAAAATAACATTAATTCTTGCTGCATAAGCCGGAATCTGCCTAACGCGGAAACGGAAACTGTTTTGAGGTCCCGCCGAAACCAAAATTTTGCATAAGGCGGAAAAAAAGGATATTTTAAAAATGCAAGGCATTTTGTTTACGAAACTTTAAAACTGATTATATACGTCAAATACTCAATGTCGAATTCAATAATAATTAAATTCTGTAATACTTCAAAAAACTTAATTCAAAAGAACAGAAACTATTTAAACTTTAAGGAATTCTTGCTTATGGCCTTTTTTCCTATAAAAATTTGTGCTTAAAAGTTATTCTTATTATTACTAGTTGAGTACACATTTATGAAAATATGCATTGTCTAAGTATATTAAGTTTGTGTTGTGTATGCTTGTAGTATAGTATGCAAATGAAGAACTCTGACCTTCACAATTCTGAAAACGTTGAAGACAGCGGTGATTTTAAACATATCAGGACTGCTTGAGAAGAATTAGGTGACTCGAAAATATTTTTCTTGTTCAAAGAAAAAAAAAAAAATACCGATAATAACAAACTTACCTAAAGAAAAAAACAAGGATCGATAAAAGATTATTTTTTGATTCTTTAAACTACTATGTGAAATATGAGGTATGTAATTGTATTGGTTAAATTAAATGATTTTCAATAAATTTGAGAATTAAAGCAATTTCGTATTGGTAATATCCATTACTGTGTTTAAATAATGTTTTAAGAAATTATTAAAAACAATAAATTTAATAACAAGTCGGATTTCAATGAAAATTTCATTTTAAAGAACGATAATAAAAGTTACGAAAGTAAAAAAATATACGATTTGTGCTTTTTTTCGGGGGGGGGGGGGGGGAGCTCTTTTGCATAAGCCGGAATATTGTCTACCACGGAAATTTTTCTCAGTCCCGACCGCTTCCGCCTTAGACAGATTTTACTGTACTTTTTACTCAATTTTGAGTGTCCATTTTTTTCAGTGTAATACTGATATAAAAGTCACTATAATATAAGCAGCATGTATGTCTCAATCTTTATTTTTCACCGTATAATGGCAAATAATAGTTATAATGAGAAAAAAATGTTCATTTAATGTATTAGTATTGTTCTTTTATTAACATATATGTGCTATAACTTATTTTTTAATGTTCCACTAGCTTTGTTTTATGTCCCAATACATTCAGAGTACGAGGCGGATGGAACAATTATATAATTGCATTTTATTTAAAAATAAGCAGTTATAAAAGTTAATATTTATTTTATAGAAAATCTTAGCAAAAATTCAGGTTTAAGCTAAATATCATTTTCCATAATTCAGGTATATCAAAATACGGACTTGATAATTCGGTCTTCTGAGGGGTCATCAGATAATGAAAGTAGTTATTCAGTGATATCATTTTAAGCCAATGAAGGCTAGGCTGGATACGAATCCAACAGTGATGTCATTTTAAACCAATGAACACTCGATACATACGAATTCTACAGTGACATCATCGTCAGCCAATGAAATGTCTTCATTAGTCCTTTGCGAATGTTCAGGATTTTCTGTCTCGGTGTCGGACAACTAGACAGTGTACGTCCCTTTAAATAATACCCTTTAAATTCATCATTCCTCTTGTCAAGAAGTAAGCTGGGAGGTATACCATGACAAATATGTACACAAAAGAGAAGGTGGGACATACTACCCATGCATTTTACAAACCCGCTTTCTCTTTCAACAGGTTCTCAAACCCTCCACCTACTGCTATTAAATCGTTTGTTAAAACTTCACTGGACCCTTATAAATTTAGATGTATTTTGTTCACTGGCACCGCGATAATCTTGTTCTGAAGACTCAATAATTTGTCGGCAAGACAACGTAGTCAAAGTTTTGTATAGTAAAGTGTACTATGTGTCTTTATCGAATCATGTATCCCCAGAATAATCTATCAACCTGAAAGGTCAAATTTTTCAGATATTTTACTACCACATTCTATGTTTTCGGTGAGTCTTTTAAAGATTTGGTAGAAGCTCAAGGTTTTCACAGAAAAGATTTAGTCTTTTTCGGTAATATAAAAATCAAGGGCGGCATAAAAAGGCATGCCAATATGACATTAGCCTTGAATGTTTTTCCCACGGGCAAGATGCTTTTAAAACACATTTTCAGTTTGTCACACAAAGTCTTGATGTGATATACTGACGTGTGTAACTTGAGACTTGGGAATATTATACAAATCATCATTGTTAGATTATAAAATGGGTTACATTTGAAAAAAACTAAAAGATTCTGTCAATCAACCGATTTTAATTGTAATCGAAATTTAGTGTCCCTAATTTTTTAAATCTTGTATAATATATATATAATATATATAAGTTTTATAACAACATGTATAATAACTTAATCTATATATAAGTTTTGTATAGTAAAGTGCACTATGTGTCTTTATCAAATCATGTATCCCTGAATAATCTATCAAATTGTAAGGTCAAATTTTCCAGATATTTTACTAACACATTCTATGTTTTCGGTGAGTCTTTTAAAGATTTGGTAGAAGCTCAAGGTTTTCACAGAAAAGATTAGTCTCTTTCGGTAATATAAAAATCAAGGGCTGCATAAAAAGGCATGACGATACGACATTAGTCTTGAATGTTTTTCTTGATGCTTTAAAACACATTTTGAGTTTGCCCCACAAAGTCTTGATGTGATATACTGACGTGTGTAACATGAGACTTGGGAATATTATACAAATCATAATTACAGTAAACCTCCGATTATCCGTCACTTTATCAACCGCCATCCTCGGTTAACCCCCCCCCCCCCTCCTAAATATTTTTAAAAAATAAGAAACGAATTACGAAAACTCGAACGTACAGTAAACCCGAGTCAGTCGGCGTGCTATTACGAGAAAAATGCTTCTTATAAAGAGTTAACGTACGATGAAATTATTCAAAATATTTTTAGTCCAAAGAAATCTGAAGCTGATGAATCGGGAAATGACGATTCAGGGCCATTTACAGATGTGGAGATAATGCTCTTTATGTGCATTAATTGTTTTGAGATGCAAGAAGAAGCTAATGCAACCCAAGTACATTTATTACGTAGAATCCATAATCTTGCTGCAGTAAAAGTAAAGCAAAACACAAACAAAAATGTATAATTGAGTACTTTGGATGAAAAAAAGTACTACATATTTATTCTGTAAAACTTTAAATTTGTCTAATAGATTTCTTCTTATTAATTATGCTTTTTATTAACGAATGTACACAACAGATAAAAAAAGCGTTTAAATATTCTTACTTATAAACTGGCAAAAATAAATGTAGTTTTAGTAACAGTCTTTGAGTCTCTTTCGATTATCCGTCTATTTCGATTATCCGCCACACCGTTGGTCCCGTGAGTGACGGATAATCAGAAGTTAATTGTATTAGATTATAAAATGAGTTACATTTGAATAAAAAACAAAACGAAAAGATTCTGTCAATCGACCGATTTTAATTGTAATCAAAATTTAGTGTCACTAATTTTTTAAATCTTGTGTAATATTAGTTTCCGAAGTTCATAGACAAGGGATGACAATGACAATATGGCATCAGCCTTGAATATTTTCCCACGGGCAAGAATGTTTAAAAACACATTTTTTATGTATTGGAAAAAGTCTTCATGCGATATATTGATGATGTGTATAACTTAAGACATGGGAGTATTATGTAAATCATAAATATTAGATTATAAAGTGAGTTAAATTGAAAAGACTCTATCAATCAAACAAATTTATTTGTAATGGAAATTTAGTGTCCTTTTTAAATCTTGAAAATATATTTAGTTTCTGAAATTCATAAAAGGCATGACAATATGGCTATAGCACTGAATATTTTCCCCACAGGCAAGTGTGATTAAAAACATACTTTTTTATGCATTGGAAAATAAGTTTTGATGTGATATATTGATGTGTATAACTTGGGACTTTTGAGTATTATGCAAATTATAAATATTAGATTAAAAAATGAGTTAAATTTGAAAAAACGAAAACATCCAATCAATCAACCGATTATAATTGTAATCTAAATTTAATGTCACTTTTTTAAATCTTGAAAATATATTAATTTTCGAAGTTCATAAAAATTCATGACAATATGGCATTAGCCTTGAATATTTTTCTCACGGGCAAGATGTTTGAAATCACATTTCCTCTGTATTGGAAAAAAAGCACTTCATGTGATACATTGATATGTATATAACTTGAGACTTAAGAGCATTATACAAGTCATAATTATTAGATTATAAAATGAGTTAAATTTGAAAGTCAACCGATTATAAGTGTAACCGAAATTTAGTGCCACTAACTTTTTTAAATCTTGAAAATATATTAGTTTTCGAAGTTCATAAAAAGGCATGACAATATGGCTATAGCACAGAATATTTTCCCCACATGTGAGTATTTAAAAACACGTTTTTTATGTTATTGGGAAAAAAAAAAAGTCTTGATGTGATATATTGATGTGTATAATTTGAGACTTTTGAGTATATGCAAATCATAAATATTTGATTAAAAAATGAGTTAAAATTAAAAAAACGAAAATATCCTATCAGTCAACCGATTATAATTGTAATCGAAATTTAGTGTCTCTAACTTTTTTAAATCTTGAAAATATATTGGTTTTCGAAGTTTCATAAAAAGGCATGACAATATGGCATTAGCCTTGAATATTTTTCTCACGAGTAAGATGTTTGAAAACACATTTTCTCTGTATTGGAAAAAAAGGTCTTCATGCGATATATTGATATGTATAACTTGAGACTTGAGAGTATTATACAAATCATAAATATTAGATTATAAAATGAGTTAAATTGAAAAGACTCTATCAATCAACCGATTTTAATTGTAATCGAAATTTACTGTCACAAACTTTTTTATATCTTGAAAATATATTAGTTTCTGAAGTTCATACAAAAGCATTCAATATGGTATTAGCCTTGAATATTTTTATTACTGGCAAGATGTTTGAAAACACATATTTTATGTATCCTTCTATATATAAAAAAAAGTTTTGATTTGGAAATGGACCAATGAAAATCTGCGTAGATATTCCGGGTAGAACTCATCCAATTTAAATGCTTAAGCCAAGGCCTCCTTATCGAAATAACAGGCCTCGCAATCGCTAAGTTTCCTTTGTTCGCGGTTAGAAACCACATGGTTTTCCGTGACTAGCGCCATCTAACGTAAGAAACAGAAATATTTTTTAATTTGTTTTCCATTTGCCTTTTACCATTTTCTTTACGATGTGCTTTGTAGTTTGCAAATGATAGTTGTTAATCTTAAAATTTTCATATGTTCTAGACATTTTATGTAAAAAATGAACTTATTTTACTGTTAAACAAAAAATGTTTACTGCTGTATTCCGTTATGTAAATAAATGATGATAATAATAATAGTAATAATCAGGAAAGAAAATTATTTTACCATGAATTTCTCAGTGATATTAGTTATTGAAATAAATGGATAGCATCTAGATCAGGAAAATGTAAAATATTTCATTTTCTCTTTTATATTTTCAAAAATGTGATTTATTTTATTTCTGCTATTTCTTTTCTTTTCACAATTAATTTCACCTTACAGTATTAATTTAACATCGCTCCTTCAATTTGTTTCAATGCACAGTCTCATTTATTTATTTATTGGCCTATCACTTGTTTTATTTTTGAAGGTATGGGGGATCATTTCAGTTTAACATACTTTAGATGAAAGCTTCACTGTTTTTTCATATAAAGTTTGTATGTATTAATCTATGGAATGTTTCATAATTGGCTCCACAGCCAATTGGCATATCTTGGCGGGCATAGTTTGGTGCGTAATTAATTTCCTTGTTTTAACTCACATATATTATGTAAGTTTTACTAAAATGTATCAAAGTATTTTAGGAAAGTTAAAACACGCATAGATACACACACACACACACAAAAAAAAAAAAAAAAAAAAAAAAAACAGACTGAAGTCGTAAACACTTAAAAAATTGGAAAAATAAAGTTTAATAATCACTTAAATTTATACATGTCCCTCAACTTTCCGCAAATACCGTATTTTTGTCATGCTACGATTTTGGTGTTTGTAAATCTTAATTTGAGTATTCTTCCTTAATCAGACCTAGAGCCAATTGGTGTAAGTGTAGTTTGGCGCAAAATTAATTTTATTTTTAAACCGTATACTTGATACCACATTATTCCAGCATCACGCTTTTCCAGTCAACTTTGACTGTGGAACAGATTACAGAACATTAGCTAATACTACATTATATAATAATAAATCGGTATTTTTCAAGTATAGGGGCCTTGGCGAGAGAAGAAAATTTGGCAACGTAATTTCTGGAAGCATATTCACTGTTTCACATAAAGAAGCAATATTTTCCAATATTTGTACAATTTATTTAATATAAAAAAGGCATTTATCTATTTTATATACAAATATAAACAAATCGTACATAAAAAACAATAATAATATCTAGAAACTAAATTTATACATGTAAATTCGGCACAGATGTCATATTGGCGCGATTTTTTTCTGGCGCCAATGTCATATACGCACCGGATACTTAACTGGAACCAAAGTGTCGTTATTTTGCTTGATATGGTTATCCGGATATAGATGATATATGGTAACGAGGTTTTCGCAAAATTGGCATCGGAAAAAAATCGCGCCAATATAGGGCATCTGTGCCGTAAATTCTTATAAAACAAGCTGACAGTTCATAAGGTTTGTTTTCATAACTGTTTATATCAATCCGCAACAAATCGCTCTTTCTGAAGACCAAATTGTGCCAAGATTTAAAAAAAAATAACCCGCAAAGTCCTATATACTGAAAATGGTACTTGTTAGTTATCCCGTTGACCAAATTACTGTCGCCAGATTGTAAGATTAAATGCCAATAATGGTTTGCCATAAATTTATTAATTTTAAGATTAAATGCCAATAATGGCCAATAAAACTAATATTTCGACGTTTTATTTGTATTTTTATTAATGTTATACTAATTTATTTGTTTTTTCGTTATTTAAAATAAAAAATTGTGTCAATTTGTAGAACTTGGCGAGTAGTTTGGCGATATTGGTCGACGGGATAACTAACAAGTACCCTGAAAAAATATCAATAAATCTTATATTTAAATCTTCATTTTTGATATGTTTCATTTTTTAAAGCCAAAACATAATTGTGCGAAATACTTTTTTTTTACGCCTTTATTTTACTGGAATTCGAAAAATATTTTATACAATTTTGCCAATAACACAACATTTTCAATTTTTTACTATGCATTTGTTTATGGAGTATAACCAGGAGTATACACCAGGTGGCGTAACTTACGGGACAAAGTCAGCTAATAAGTTGGCAATTATAGGGGACATTTTCACCCATAGACTTTCTCCGGATTGTCAAGTCTGTTTTATGATAAGGGCTTTTTTGATAAGTTTTATGATATAATAGTAAAGTCTTGGCTTAAGCATGGCCATAGCCTACTATGATATATAACGACCCGCGCATTTCGCCGAAAAAGTGAAGTCGGATCCAACTTCAAACCCTGAACCAAAACTTCACAACGTGCCCTTTGTTTACATTTATACCCTGCCCAGATAGAAGCTTGTTTCTCATCGTCGAGGTTTCAGAATCATTGATCATATTTTCATGTAATAAATTAAATATTTATATTCTTCAATTTCCTTCGATTTAAAAGGCTATTTTACACAAATTGTAGCATTTTAGTGTTACACATACTTTTAAGATTAGCTAAATTATTTATTGTTTACCTTGATCGTTTGGTTCATTCATGAAAAATGCCGGTTCTGTTATTCTTTTTTGAATGTCCCCTTTTTATATAAAAAAATCCCTGCCGGCTCGGACCTACAGGCGGAGGTAGATTTCGAAGTTAAGTACTAAATTCACCAACAAAACTTAAACCAAGATTAGAGATAAACCCAGTTCCTTCACCAAGAATGAGCTCTAGGGAGCTAAACATTTTGTGAAAATTCTAATATACAGGAATACACACAAGCATGTATATGAAATAGGTTTAAAAATGGCTAAAGCAAATTCAGAGAACCCCAAAGTGTTAAAATATGTTAAAATTTCCATAGTCTGGTTTTTATCATGTTTTAATACGTTTCTTCAAACTCACATGACGTTACATATTCACCTGCTGGTGTCCATTATATTTCTAATATGACGCAATATTTTGATTTTTTTTTAATTCGTCAAACTATTTATTTCATTTTGAGTTTTCAGGCGGAAATCTTGTTGTAGAAAACTTATGACGTAATATTCAATTTGTTTTCAATTCGTCAAACTTTTTATTTAATTAATTTTCGCGTGAAAATTTTGCAATAGGAAATCAATTGTTGTGGTGAGAATTTTATTGCTTTTTTTAATTGTTGGCAACTGCTATAACGAAAAATATTCATTTTTTTCTGTCATTGTTGTGAAAGAACTGGTTTTATCAGAATCATGTTAAGACGGTATTCAAAATTTTGAACCCTCCCCATTTCTATTCCCTTGGGCCGATTTTGCCCATTTTCAATCCCCGCCGAGATATTAACCATCTCAAAGTTGTTGGCGAGTTTGAAGACGATTCGTGCATAATTGCGACTTTTATCGTGCGGACAAAATTTAGTACATACATACATACATATATATATATATATATATATATATATATAAACTTTTTAGGTGGGGGTGGTTTTGGGTTCCTGGGGTCGTATAATGAAAAGTTATGAAGGAATTTTTCAAAAGTCGCACCATGGTAACGACTGCAATAGGTAGTATTTCTTACGAAATCTACCTAATAGCTTGGTTTCATATACACGTTTTAAAATTAAAATTTGATTTTTATCAAACTACAGTTCTCATAACTGACTTGAAGCAGCTATTTTTGATTAATTTACTGTTACCGGTAAAATATTTGTTTTTAATATCGCCCGAACCAAGAAGAAGAAGAAGAAAAAAAGCCGATCTTCCTTAAACATTAAATATTCTTATTTTTAATCAGAGAAAGAAATGGTGATCACGGATTTATTTAAATATCGTTGCAATATTCTATGTTATTCAAGCAATTTTGATTAAAGCATGTAAGGGTATTTGTTACTTAATAAATTACATTTATTAATTATTACAAGGAATTTTATGAGTATTTTAATATATTAAAAAAATTTCCATCAGTTTTATTGTTTCAGCAGTGAAAATAGTAAATAAGTGGTACTTAGTTATTCCGTTGACCAAAAATCTATCGCCAAACTATAAGATTAAATGCCAATAATGCTTGATCGTAACTGTCGCATTCACTTGACTGTAAGCAAGTTACACGTGTTTATGTCATCAAGTGATTTTTATTTCGACGTTTTATTTGTATATTTATTAATGTCATACTAATTTATTTGTTCTTTCGTTATTTAAAATAAAAATTATGTCAATATGTATAATTTGGCGAGTGTTTTGGCGATTTATATAATTTGGCGAAATCGGTCGACGGGATAACTAAGTGGTACCAAATAAATTTGTGATATTGATGTTTTAGACTAAGCATGTGTTTTTTTATTTATATATTTTTATGTGTGTTGGTTTAACAGTTTTAAAGAGAAACACATTATATTAGACACTTAAATAAATAGAACTTTACATTTACATTGATATGGACAGTTTATAATAACTCTTAACAGCTGTATTCGAATTAGCTGTCATTTCTAAGCTTGATTGGAATGTCAGCAGAACTGTAAACGTAACCATGGCGACATGACGTAATTTTGGTGTTTGTTTACATATCTACCCTTCCCTAAGGCTACTATAATAGGAGTTCTACCCTTCCCAGGTTGTTTCAGTTACGGTCAGAGTCAAATTTCAATTTTGGGCAGGGTATCAGAGTCCTCAGGCGAGCGACTTCATACATTAAACGCAAATCAGTCTGCCTGTAGTAGTATCTAAGTATGCCATGAGCATGGCCTTTCTTCGTTAATATTAAAAAAACTGTCGTATACAAAAATATGGAAATCAGTGGTATTATAAAGAAATGTTTGATAAACACGCTGATGCAGACTGTTTTCAAATCGAAGAATTACTTTCAGAGATATTTAAATGCTAAAGTTGGACAAAATCGTTCCATTAAAAAAGTTTTATTGGAGCATATCTATACATGAGAATTTAATCATTTTTAGATCATTTTATAGGTTATAAGTTCCTAGTGTGCAGATTGCATTTATTTTTTTTTATTTGTCTATTTTTTGAGGTTTTATTTCTATTTTAAATTCAAATTTCAGTATTTCGAGAGATATTTTTTACAAATTTAAAAAATGTTATTAATTTAAACTGTTGCCAACTTTATAAACAGCACAAACAATAATGTTTACTTCAAATTAAAAATTTATTTACACGGGACTATTGTAAACGGAAAAAAAAATTAAAATTAGAATTAAATGATTACATGTTAAAAGCAGGAAAATTGCGTCATAAGAACCATATTTATACTGGAATTTTAAAAGAGAAACAAAATGTTCAAATAACAAAATCATTACTATGCGTTAAAACCTGTAAATGGAGGAAATTACGTCATATTTAAAATGGCCAAAAAATATGGCAAAACAATTTAAATTAAAAAATATATTTGCGCGAGATATTTTGAGATAATCTTTTCAACTATTAATTTGAATTCGAAGACATCGCAAATAATATTTCCTTCTAACAACAAAAGTATTTTCACGTGAATATTAAGAGAAATAAAACTTTGGTGTATTACGTCAGATTTAAAACGATACATTTAAAATGAATTATTTAAAAGAACTATCTTACAGCGCTGTTAAAAAATATCGGGAGACAATGACGCTGTTTACTTAATTCATTTTACATTAGCTTATTTTCGAATGTTTAACTAATTTTTTTAATTAAATACGAAAACAGCCATTGTATCTTTTAACAGCAGCAGATGTGATCTTAAAAATCCCCAATCCAAGAAAAACGAATGGAAACCCGTTTACAGAGAGATCGCTACTGTTTTTTTTTTTTTTTTTTTTTTTTTTAATTCAATATTTTTAAAGCCGATCAAATTAGCGTGCTTTTTGGATTTTGGTGTCCCTGAACGGGGGTTGGCGAGCGTAGCTCGTAGGGGGCAGAGCCCCCTAGTTGGAAAAAAAAAAGTCTTGGTGCGATTTTTTGATGTGTATAACTTAAGACTTGAGAATATTATACAAATAATAGTTATTAGATTATAAAACAAATTAAATTTGAAAAAAAAAAAAACCCTAAAAGATTCCATCAATCAACCGATTTTAATTGTAATCAGATTTAGTGTCACTAACTTTTTTAAATATTGGAAATATATTAGTTTCTGAAGTTCATAACAAGGCTTAATATGATGACAATACGGTATTAGCGTTGAATATTTTTCTCACGAGCAAGATGTTTGAAAACACATTTTTTATGTATTGGAAAATAAGTCTTGATATGATTTTTTGATGTGTATAACTTGGACTTGAGAGTAATATACAATTCATAATTATTAGATAATAAAATGAGTTAAATTTTAAAAAACGAAAAGTTTCTATCAATCAACCGATTTTAATCGTAATCGAAATTTAGTATCACTAACTTTTTTAAATCTTGAAAATATATTAGTTCCCGAAGTTCGTAAAAGTCATGAAAATATGGCATTAGCCTTGAATATCACCCCCCCCCCCCCCACGGGCAAGATGTTTGTAACACGATTTTTATGTATTGTAAAAAAAGTCTTGATGTGATAGATTGATGTGCATAACTTGAGAATATTATACAGATCATAGTTATTAGATTATAAAAAGAATTAAATTTGAAAAAAAAAAAAAAAAAAAAAAAAAAAAAAAAACGAAAAGATTCTATGAATCAACCGATTCTAATTGAAATCGATTTTTTTTAAATCTTCAAAATATATTAGTTCTCGAAGTTCATAAAAAGGCATGACAATATGGCATTAGCCTTGAATATTTTTCTCTCGGGCAAGATGTTTAAAAACACATTTTTAATGTATGGGAAAAAAAAAGTCTTGATGTGATGTATTGATGTGTATAACTTGAGACTTGAGAGTATTATACAAATCATAATTATTACATTATAAAATGAGTTAAATTTGAAAAAAAAAAAAAAAAAAAAAAAAAAAAAAAAAAAAAAACAACGAAAATGTTCTACCAATCAACCGATTTTAATTGAAATCGAAATTTAGTGTCACTATAAC
This sequence comes from Maratus speciosus, assembly GCA_963932465.1. Taxonomy (NCBI): domain Eukaryota; kingdom Metazoa; phylum Arthropoda; class Arachnida; order Araneae; family Salticidae; genus Maratus; species Maratus speciosus. The sequence goes on from OZ010797.1 coordinate 297,358,283, forward strand.
TTTTTTAAATCTTGAAAATATATTAGATTCCGAAGTTCATACAATGGGATGACAATATGGCATTAGCCTTGAATATTTTCCCACGGGCAAAAGTGTTTAAAAACACAATTTTTATGTATTGGAAAAAAGTCTTAATTGTGATATATTTATGCGTATAACTTAAGACATGCGAGTATTATGCAAATCATAAATATTAGATTATAAAAAGAGTTAAATTGAAAAGACTCTATCAATCAACCGATTTTAATTGTAATAGAAATTTAGTGTCACTAACTTTTTTAAATCTTGAAAATATATTATTTTCCGAAGTTCATACAAAGGGATGGCAATATGGCATTGCCTTGAATATTTTCCTCATGGGCAAGAGTGTTTAAAAACACGTTTTCTTTTATACTGGGAAAAAGTCTTGGCGTGATATATTGACGTGTATAGCTTCAGACTTGAGAGTATTATACAAATCATAATTATTAGATTATAAAATGAGTTACATTTGAAAAAACGAAAATATTCTGTCAATCAACCTATTTTAATTGTAACCGAAATTTAGTGCCACTAACTTTTTTAAATCTTGAAAATATATTAGTTTCCAAATTTCATAAAAATACATGACAATATGGCATTAGTGTTGAATATTTTTCTCACGGTCAAGATGTTTGAAAACACATTTTTTATGTATTGGAAAAAAAGTCTCGATGTGTATAACTTGAGACTTGAGAATATCATTACAAATAATAATTATTAGATTATGAAATGAGTTAAATTTCAAAAAAACGAACTATCTATCAATCAACCGATTTTAATTGTAATCGAAATTTAGTGTCACTAACTTTTTTAAATATTGGAAATATATTAGTTTCTGAAGTTCATAACAAGGCTTAATATGATGACAATACGGTATTAGCGTTGAATATTTTTCTCACGAGCAAGATGTTTGAAAACACATTTTTTATGTATTGGAAAATAAGTCTTGATATGATTTTTTGATGTGTATAACTTGGACTTGAGAGTAATATACAATTCATAATTATTAGATAATAAAATGAGTTAAATTTTAAAAAACGAAAAGTTTCTATCAATCAACCGATTTTAATCGTAATCGAAATTTAGTATCACTAACTTTTTTAAATCTTGAAAATATATTAGTTCCCGAAGTTCGTAAAAGTCATGAAAATATGGCATTAGCCTTGAATATCACCCCCCCCCCCCCCACGGGCAAGATGTTTGTAACACGATTTTTATGTATTGTAAAAAAAGTCTTGATGTGATAGATTGATGTGCATAACTTGAGAATATTATACAGATCATAGTTATTAGATTATAAAAAGAATTAAATTTGAAAAAAAAAAAAAAAAAAAAAAGAAAAAACGAAAAGATTCTATGAATCAACCGATTCTAATTGAAATCGATTTTTTTTAAATCTTCAAAATATATTAGTTCTCGAAGTTCATAAAAAGGCATGACAATATGGCATTAGCCTTGAATATTTTTCTCTCGGGCAAGATGTTTAAAAACACATTTTTAATGTATGGGAAAAAAAAAGTCTTGATGTGATGTATTGATGTGTATAACTTGAGACTTGAGAGTATTATACAAATCATAATTATTACATTATAAAATGAGTTAAATTTGAAAAAAAAAAAAAAAACAACGAAAATGTTCTACCAATCAACCGATTTTAATTGAAATCGAAATTTAGTGTCACTATAACTTTTTTAAATCTTGAAAATATATTAGATTCCGAAGTTCATACAATGGGATGACAATATGGCATTAGCCTTGAATATTTTCCCACGGGCAAAAGTGTTTAAAAACACAATTTTTATGTATTGGAAAAAAGTCTTAATTGTGATATATTTATGCGTATAACTTAAGACATGCGAGTATTATGCAAATCATAAATATTAGATTATAAAAAGAGTTAAATTGAAAAGACTCTATCAATCAACCGATTTTAATTGTAATAGAAATTTAGTGTCACTAACTTTTTTAAATCTTGAAAATATATTATTTTCCGAAGTTCATACAAAGGGATGGCAATATGGCATTGCCTTGAATATTTTCCTCATGGGCAAGAGTGTTTAAAAACACGTTTTCTTTTATACTGGGAAAAAGTCTTGGCGTGATATATTGACGTGTATAGCTTCAGACTTGAGAGTATTATACAAATCATAATTATTAGATTATAAAATGAGTTACATTTGAAAAAACGAAAATATTCTGTCAATCAACCTATTTTAATTGTAACCGAAATTTAGTGCCACTAACTTTTTTAAATCTTGAAAATATATTAGTTTCCAAATTTCATAAAAATACATGACAATATGGCATTAGTGTTGAATATTTTTCTCACGGTCAAGATGTTTGAAAACACATTTTTTATGTATTGGAAAAAAAGTCTCGATGTGTATAACTTGAGACTTGAGAATATCATTACAAATAATAATTATTAGATTATGAAATGAGTTAAATTTCAAAAAAACGAACTATCTATCAATCAACCGATTTTAATTGTAATCGAAATTTAGTGTCACTAACTTTTTTAAATCTTGAAACAATATTAGTTTCCGAAGTTCGTAAAAAGTCATGATAATATGGCATTAGCCTTGAAGCTTGTGAAAGCCTCACGGGCAAGGTGTTTGAGACACACTTTTTATGTGCTGTAAAAAAAAGTTTTGATTAAAATACATATAAAGACACAAATAATTGTACGAAAATTATTTTCAGGTGCATACATATGATATAAAGATATTTAAAATATAAATTAAAAATATCTTAAAGTACATCAGAAAAACCTAGAACGTTTCAACCATTACAAGGTCAATTAAATGTTGTTATTATTTTCTTTGCGCTTATTCGAGAATTGTCCAGAAGAAAACATTGTAATTTAAAGGTTGTACGTCAGATGAGATGCCAGATAATGTTATTCAAATTTTTAACAAAACGAGCTTTCATCTATTATGCAGCAAATATCGCCGTACTCCGTAGATACCGTATATGACAGTGCATCGTTACAAGCTGTATCTTTATTAGCAGTTATTTCAATTGATTCTCTTATGATGGCTTCCTGGTAATTATTTATACGAAAGATAATTTTTGATTTATTAAAATCTACTTTTATAGGTTGAGTTTGATCTAATCTTGATAATGCAGTATGGAGTCTATTTAATCTGAGATCTGCTTCATGTTCCTTAATTCTATCACAAGACTTTTTGAAATTTTTATGATCTGTCGTGTGATCGCAAGTGTTCAGCTATAAGTATGCAAAATTTCAAGTCTTCAACTTAATTAGGGGCTGAGTTAGAAAAATTGCTTAAAATACACAAGTTAGAGCCCGGAAGGTTAAATAATATGAGACTTTAAAAAAATTTTATGATTTTTCGTGTGATCGCAAGTGTTCTGCAATAGTATGCAAAATTTCAAGTCTTCAACTTAATTAGGGGCTCAGTTAGAAAAAAAAGCTTAAAATACACAAGTTAGAGCCCAGAAGGATAATTATAAGTAGACTTATAATTACCCTTCAGGTAAGACTTTTTCAAAATTTTCTTATTTGTCGTTTGATGTGAGGTGTTCAGCTATAAGTATCCATCATATATAGTTTCTGAGAACGGGCTCTGTGACAGACAGACAGAGGAGTGAGACGAATAGGGTTTCGTCAGATGAATGAAACCCTAACAAGCAAAACTTCTCCGAAAAAGAAAGAAAGAAATCTTTTTAGGAAGTAAAAAATCAATGCTTATCTATCCACTTCCTTTACATGTGTTTGAAAACTCAAACATGCATTTAATTTCAGCAAATATGAATTTACAGTAAAACTTGTACATTTTCAGCGTGTGTACAATGTAGCGTGTGTACTTGGCGTGTGTACTTGTGTAATTCAGCGTGTGTACTTGGATGCAATATATGCAATAAACTATGCAGTAAAATTACATCACAGCACTTGAAAATTCAAGAACAGATTCATTTACAATGAAAGGTGAATTTTCCAACTCATTGTGTTGTAAAATTACATTACCGTGCTTCAAAATACAAGCACCCGTTCATTACAGTAAAGCTTGAAATTTACAACACACTGTGTTGTAAAATTACATCACCGTACTTGAAAATTCAAGCACACGTTCCTTACAACAAAAATTGAAATTTACAACACACTGTGTTGTAAAATTACAGCACCGTACTTGAAAATTCAAGCACACGTTCAATTACAGCACACTTGAAATTTACACCACAATGTGTTGGCGATTTTTTTACCAGCACGTTGTGTTGTAATCTGGCTTATTCATTTTTTACAGTGCGAAATTTTCTCATTGTCATACCGACATAAATAAAATATTTACTATCTTTCTGGACAGCAATCAAATAGATCCGGAGTATACATAATAAAACATCATATATAGCGCAGAAATATGTTGCTACATTGCACTGTAAATTACTAGAATACAGGAATTCTGCCTTTTCAGAATTAAGTGCCGCCCCCGATGACAAAAAAATATATGCATATAAATATAGATACAGTAGAGTCCCGATTATTTGAGTTAATCGAATTCATACCTTTGGAATGGATCCTTTTTTTCAGACGTACTGTGGCTTCCATTATTATGAAGCAGTCATTATAAATGAAATGCTAGTTGAAGATGAAAGAGCAGCCGTCATTTATAATGACTGTTTCATAATAATGGAAGCCATCAGTCCATCAGAAGAAAATAATTCGGTGAAAGCGGAAACTCCGATAATCGGGACTCTACTGTAGTTCAGTTTTAAGACTTAAACACGGGATTTTATTTTACATAAAGTGACGTCATCCCCATCCGCTAAAGAATTCATCATTTGCGATCCGGTGTTAAACAACATCTACAGTAAAGTATGCATAGGACGTCACTATCGCTGAATAATACACAAATCCAAAAAAAAAAAAAAAAAAAAATTCGTCATTCAAAAAACTCGACAAAAAAATCGGCTATCTAATGAGTCATATGCCGTCATTTGTTTGTATTATTAATATACATATTTAAAGTTAAATTTCGTTTCTAATAGCTCCCATGTTTTATCAGAAATCCTCCATTTATATTTTTTCAAAATAGCACGTATTTTATTTTTTTTTTTTCAGTTTTTATGGGAAAATGGAAACAAAAAGATATAATTGCTATTTTTCTTTCACTTTCTACAGAAATGGAGTTTTTCCGCTGCCAATATTAAGCAAATGGCTCTAAAAACTACAATATATATATATATATATATATATTTCAAAAATAAATGGAGATGCAGTTTTCAAACAAATTGCATTAAAAAGTACTTTTTTTTTCCCGAATACGACGGTATAAGAATTGAAAATGTGCGATGCTTAAAACTTTAAAAAATTGCTTTAGAGTGTTTAATCGTTTTGCTTTTTTTTTTTTTTTTTTTTTTTTTTTTTTATGGCTGGCTTCTGAAAGGTAACGTTATTTTTTGGAGACGGCACAAAATAAGCTGGGAGAAAGAAATAGCATACCGTACCAGGGGCTAATAACGACGGTAATGAGGTCCAAGCTACCTTTGAAAATTGGTTGGCAAATCGCCGTCCCTTCAGAGCTTTCTTGAGTGGACCGAAGATGTGGTGACATACACTCTGTGCCATACACATTTTGCATTCGACGATAGATTTCACTAATAGCACTCACATTTTCCGCTTTTGGAGTCTCAGGACTCTTAAAAGTGGAAAAATCGGAAAAAAAAGACCATTTTCAACATATAATATCTTAAAATGTAATTGATTTTAAGACAAAATTTTATATTGGGATGAAAGATGTAAGTATGTTCTTTCATTTCATGTATTTGAAAAATTACAAGATGCAGAATTAGAATCTACAGTGGGCTCCAAAATGTCAGACATTTGACGAGCGGAAAATCGGCCTAACAGATTATGCGCACGATTACAAAAAAAAAAAAAAAAAAAAAAAAAAAAAAGCAAGTAGAAGGAAAATTTTGGGTTCTACTTATGCTTCACATTGTAATAATTACTCTGAACCTAAATAAATTTGTATTTAAAGCATTTTTTTTTTTTTTTAATACAAAGTTGAATTTAGTTAATGCAAAATTTAGAAATTTTCAACACTATAATCACCTATAAAGAATATATTTCTGAACAATAAGAAGGAAATTTTAGGTTCAGTTTATACAGACTAACATGAAACATATGTTTTGAAAATTTCATGAAAAAAAAATTCAGAAGTTTTTGAGATATCGTGCGCGTTATGGCCAAAAACGTCATTTGGAGAAAATTGACTTCAAAGTTTCTGAAACGCCGCTTCAGCTATTGAGCGTGTATAATTCTAAAAGACATAACTTCTGTTCTAATAGGAATTTCAAGAAAACATTTATACCAAAATGTCCAGAAAAGATAGTAGTTTAATATCTAAAAAAATTAAAATTTAGAAAATTTTAAAGCTGTAAGAGTCCTGAGACCCCTTAAAAAATGCACGACCGCGCGTAGACACTTTTTGGAGGCATCCATGCACTGAAAAAAAAAATGGGTACTTAAAATTGAGAAAAAAGTACTTAATTTTAAATAGGTGACGTGACATACTCGAAATAGATCCGATCCAAATGTACTCAAAATTGAGAAACACGTGTACTCACTTTTGATCCCATGGTTGTGTTCAAATATGAATCGTTATGTACTGCCCACCTGAACCTACAAATTAAAGTAAAAATGTAATTACATTTATTTTCCGTTCTAAATTATTAACAAGAAACGTTTAATTGATTATTTATTAAGAAAAATAGCAAAATTATTAGCAAGATACCCAAATCGAATATTTTAGCACTTTTCAAGCACTTTTAAATTATTTAAAATACTGTATATAATTTATTAGTTGAATCATCATGAATATCTTTTATGTCACCATAAATGAAATAAACTATAGGGTACAAAATTATCGTTTTTTTGGGGTGGGGGGGGGGGGTTGTTGATAACATGTGATGTTTCAAAATTGAGAAAACAAATGTTCATTTTTGATCCAAACATACTCAATTCTATATGAGTACGTCGATTTACTCATTTTTGAGTACTTAATTTGTTTCAGTGTGATGCGAACGATGCTTTTTAATGTGCTCCCACGCTATTACACACGCATCTGGCGGGATCTGATGATATCGTGTGCATTCCCAGCACTCTGCGCCCTCTATAGGAGCATGCTCAGTCATCTTTCTCTTTAAATGGCGGAAGTATTACAGCAATGCTACTTTCATTTGGGCAACCCTTATATTATAAAAATTAAGTTTACTACTGCTCTTAAGGGGACTCGGTGCCCCTTGAAGAATTTTTTTTTTTACTGATGTACATTTACTTATTATATACGCATATTATTATAGGTAATACTCAGAAAAACTGATTTTGACAAGAAAAAAAATCATTTTGTGGGTAAAAATTGAGAATTTTAATTTCATTTTAAAATTTGTAAAGAATTTTAAAGTTTGCTGTTTTTTGATACATTAACACTAAAACGTCTACAAATATCTGTCAACACACTCCATTATTATTTTTTTTTGTATCCTCAATATAGTGCTCAATATACTGCTCCTCAATATACGAGGTAGGTTTCAAAAGTTCCCGGATTGACTCTATAACTGTAAAAATATTACCAACTACATTGCTGAAACACATCCGCCTTCGAAATAAGATCCTTGCGCAACAACACACTTTTGCCATCGGCTGTAAAGGTCATCGAAGCACTTCTAGAATCCATTTTTAGCCATGTCCTTTAATTCAGCCTGCGATGCACTTTTAACTTCACCTGAAGATTGAAATCGATGACACTGCAAGCGACGTGCCAGTTCAGGAAACTGGCTGAAGTCGCAGGGTGAGAGAACAGGGGAGTAAGGAGGATGTTGCAAAACAGTTCGCAAGAAAGTCAGCGACGTTTTCACAAGAAAGTCAGCGACGACTAGGGATCGGTGTGCAGGAGCGTTATCATGCAAAAGCATCCATGACTGCTCAGCTCACAATTTTGTCCTCTTCTTTTGGACCGACTCACGCAAACAACGCAGGATGTCTACATAAAGTTCTTTGTTGACAGTGCGTCCTTCAGGGATAAATTCCACATTCACAATGCTCTGGATATCGAAGACTACTTCTAGCATGACCTTCCCTCTAGAGCGATCTTAGCGGAATTTCTGCTTCCGTGGTGATTGTAGTGATTTTCACGTCGCCGATGCTCTCTTGAATTGCGGGTCGTATAAAAAACACCATTTCCCGTCTCCAGTAACAATTCTACCAAGTCTGTTTTGCCACATCCTCATTACTGCCCTGATCTCTCATCCTGCGACTTCAGCCTGTTTCCTGAACTGGCACGTTGCTTGCAGGGTCGTCGATTTCAATCTTCTGATGAAGTTAAAAGTGCATCGCAGGTTAGATTAAAGGACATGGCTATAAATGGATTCCTGAAGTGCTTCGATGACCTTTACCGCCGATGGCAAAAGTGTGTTGTTTCGCAAGGATCTTATAGTCCAGGCAATAGGGAATTTTGCCTAGCAAAATGAATGGTAGTTCGGGAAATCGGCTTACTTTATGTTTTTTGGTCGCTGAATCCGAATTTTTAACTTCCCCCCAAAATTTCCCCCGCCAACCCCCCCCCCCCCCCAAATTTTGGTAAAATGACCCTCCAAAAAAGGTTTTTATTAAAAAAAATCAACAATTACAAATTCGGATTCAGCGACCCAAAAAACATAAAGTGAGTCGAAATCCAGAACTAGTATTAATTTTTCCAGGTAAAATCCCCTATTACCTGGACTTCATAACCTAGTGCACGTAGCGCCGCAGTGCATGTTCAGAGGCAGCCTCCTCCCCCCCCCCCCCCGTTCATTCTACCTCATAATATCATGTATCCTATTTGTTGGAAATTTTGTTTAGTTTCTGAATTTCGTAATCATTTTCCCCTAAAACAATAAGAAATTTAAGTTAAAAACAACTATTTGGGGGGGGAGGGTGTTCGGGGGGGGGAATTTTAGGGGAAGTTAAAAATTCGGATTCAGCGACCCAAAAAACTTAAAGTAAACCTTATAGAGAAAGTTCGGATTGGAGATGGGAGGGCGAATGTAAACGTGTGAGTGGTTAAGTGGAATTGCACAACTTAGTTCACGCAGCACCGCGCGCATATTCCGAGGCAGATCCCCCCTTCCCCTTCATCCTAAGTCATAATGTCATATATCTAATTTGTTGCAAATTTGGTCTTCTTTCTGAATTTCTGGATACTTTTCCCCTAAAAGAATAAAAAAATTGATATTTTCAATAAAAACCTTTTTTGGGGGCATTTTACCAAAATTTTGGGGGTTGCCGAGGGAAATTTTGGTGGGAAGTTAAAAATTCGGATTCAGCGAGCCAAAAAACATATAGTTAGCCTTTTTCCAGAACTACCATGAATTTTGCTAGGTAGAGCCCCTATACGGTCTCTATTGCCTGGACTATTATTTCGAAGGCCGATGTGTTTCGGCAATGTAATTGGTAATATTTTTACAGTTATAGAATCAGTCCGGGAACTTTGAAATCCAACCGCGTAGTACTTAATAAAATTAGGGATAGATTTATAAAATATAATGTAATGAAAAAATAAATAAAAATCGAAACGTTTAAGAAATCATGTTTTTTCTGCGTTTTTGCCCATGTTTGTACATACCGGGTGTCCTTCAAAGAACTGATTGATTTTTAAATTCAATAACTGGCAAACGGTGACAGATATTTAAAAAAAATCTTGCAGAGGGTTATGTATGATGCCAGGAGGGTTTTTTTTTTACAGTGATTCTCGAATTTAGTTCGAATTACAAACAATAGATGGCGCTGCAAGCAATAGGCACTAAATTCAAGCTGGATTTTTTGGCCTTTCTCTTCTCCCATGCCAAAAAAAAAAAAAAAAAAAAAAAAAAAAAAAAGGATTAAAATGTATTGAGTAGGTCCTGAAGTATCAAAAAGCAGGCCTGGATTTAGCCCATATTGCTCGCAGCGCCATCTATTGTTTGTAATTCGAACTAAATTCAAGAATCACTGTAAAAAAAACCTCCTGGCATCATACATAACCCTCTGCAAGATTTTTTTAAATATCTGTCACCGTTTGCAAGTTATTGGATTTTAAAATCAGTCTGTCCTTTTTAGGGCACCCGGTATATATATATTTTCTCATAAACTAATTCATTAATCGTAAAATCGATCCCTAATTTTATTAAGTACACTATATTGAGGATACAAAAAATAATGGAGGGATTTGACATACCATTTGTAGAAGTTTTAGTTTTTTAAACACAGTAATGTATCAAAAAACAGAAAACTTTAACATTCTTTAAATAAAAAAATAAAAAATTAAAATTCTCAATTTTGACCCACAAAATTATTTTTTTCTTGTCAAAATCAGTTTTTCTAAGTTATTACCTATAATAATATGTGTATATAATAAGTAAATGTACATCAGTAAAAAGAAATTCTTCGAAGTTCTTCAAACGGTACCGAGTCTCCTTAAATAAATCACTATTCTTTAAATTTTTGCCAAAATAAAAAGCTTTTTCTCTGAAACATTAGCTTTTATATGGATAACCTAGTACTTTCTTAACATAATTAAAGAAGAAATGCGATGTTTTTTCAAGTTCTGTTTGGCGAAAATATGTTTGACAGATCCAGGACAGCTGTGCTGTGCTTTTGAAGTGATGAGATTAATATTTAAGATTCTACTTTCTTTGAGGCGGATTTTTCTTTTTGCTTAAATTTTTTCTACTCTCATTTAAAATTTATCGCAAATCTTTATGTACAGTCGTGGGGGCGAAAAGTAAACACCCCTTGCTAACTCTGCAACTAATTATAATAGAAGAAAATTACTGGTACCAAACGATTGGAAATAAAGCCTACTTTTAAATTATGTGTATAAAATTTGGTTAGGGGCCACCTACAAATCAAAACCAGGCCAAACTTTATTTTTTTTCAACGGCAACACCCAATTTTGACAATATATTTTACATGGAAAAGTGTATAAAAAGTATAACATGGAAAAGTGTAAACTTTCTCGTTTTCCACACATTTTTTTTAAGGCTGTTCTCAAATTTAACCTGTGGTTACATTTCTTACTGATTACATACTGACACATTTTTTAATATATTTTTGCTCGCAAACGTATAAAATTGCCAAGTGCTCTTATGTACGAAATATGCAATCAAATCGTTTCTTCCGTTTTTTGATAAAGGCGGAATATTTTTTCTGAAAATGCTGTCAAACTTGGTGTTGCAGTGTTGAATTCAGACATTTTCTCCGGGAAGGATATTTGCATTTCTGCGGGGGGGGCGGGGGCGCACTATAGACCTCTGGTGGGGGAAAAGTACTTCTAGACCATTAATAAGCATTAAATCCCAAACCTTAAGTAAGAGGTATTTATTCCGTTGCTCCGTGAGGAATGTCCCTCCCCAGGCCACCCTCTGAATTCAACAATGCAGCACAGGAAAGGAAAAAACTGTCACCCTGAGACAACAATCACTTATAACTCAAGATGTAATTCATTTATCGAAAATTGAAAAACATTTCGATTACAAATCATTTTGAATAAGCATACTTTTATGGTTAAAAGCTACTCAGAAGATGCGTCAGAAAGTATAAATTTGTTGATCGGAAAAAAAAAAAATTCTGAGAACCGCTTAAAAAAAACCCCCCGTTTAACTTACAGGAACGACCAATAGTCTAGCAAGGGGAGGTTCCGAGGTCGGGAACACAAAATGCGGTGAACATTTACGTATCATTAAAGTATAGTTGATATATAAATATATAGAAGTCATAAAGCGCAATATCCAGGGAGCCTTGAGAAAATAAATCTTAACGTTTGCGTTATGGTTTATAATCGGATCTCAGTAGGGTTCGAACTTGCAAAGAAAATTCACAAATCCAGCATGCTGCCAAACATGCTGATGAGCTGCTTGCCAAGGAAGAAATGTATCCGATTAAAAACTGTAACGTAAACTTTGAGACTTATTTTCTCAAGACCCCCTGGGTATTGCGCTTTATGGCTTTCATATATTTATATACCAACTATACTCTATCGATTCACAAACGTTCACCGCATTCTGTGCCAACGACCTCGGAACCTCCCCTTCTAAGTTAGAGTTTTCCCCAGCAGAATTGCATACTCGGAGGTATATTAAAAATTATATGACAAAAAAATAACAACAACATCAACAAAAAAAAATGCTGATTATAAAAGTCGAATTACTTAAATATTAATAACTAATTTTTCTCTCATGATTAATTTTTTTTTATCTGTCGTAGTCTAAACTTAAGTTGTTCTTTTTTTTTCTTTCTTCTCTGCAGTTAAAAGTTTTTTGACTTCAGAGTAAATCAGCTGTTTCATCGTATTCTTTTTTTCTTTCTTTTCTATTTCAGTAGCTACGATAAGATATCCAAAGATCTTGCCAGCAGTAGATGTAAGAAAAAAAAAAGAGGAAGCGTAAAAAAATGAAACTGCACGTGCATAGAAATAAAAGGTCATTGTAAAAAACTCCTTCTCGTTTTTTATTGTTTTGTTTTTTCAACCTTTTTACTTTTGAAGATAAGCGGCAACTCAAAGAAAAAGATTTAAAAATATTAAAATTTAAGTTTTGCGCAATAACTAATAAGTAATATAAGTTTGCAGGATTTTGCAGCTGAAATAAGTTTTAAATTTCTCTTTCTTCTTTTTCTTTTGACAATGGAAAAAAACAACTATCAATTTATAGTAGCATATAGGTAGGTGCATAAATCGCACAGTGATCGAACTGGGGAAGTGTTTACAAAGGCATTTTTGCATTGTAAATTATATCTGTGCTAGCAAAAACACGACCGCGAGTGACGCATAGAGTCATATTAACGGTGGCAACCAGGGCCTGACTCGCAAGTTTCTGTGCCCAAGAGCACTTTCAGTTTTCCGTGTCCCCTTTAGATTGGTTAATTTACTAATACTAGTTTTTTTGCTTACACATTCAAAAAGTGTCAACTCAAAAAATTAAGTTTTCGTGAAAATTGAAAAATGATCCCATGAATAATAAAAAAATTTTTCTATTATTTACTGAAATGTGCTTTTAACCATAATATTGAGATATATTTTTGTCATTTCACCGTATTACTATCTCAAATATCACATTTTTTCACAATTATGATTTTTAATGGAAATTTAGATGAAATTATGAAAAGTTTTGTGCCCCTGAGAAATTTCGTGCGCAGGTCCCGGGTGCTCTTGTGATAGTCAGGGCTTGGTGGTAACACCTGGCTAATAAATTTCCCCTTTACTGTGGGATGAGATATCGTATCGCCTCGATGTCGTTCGTGTTTCTGGAGGCCTCAGATTGAACATTTATAAATGTATTAATTTAAACTTTCAACTTTTATTTTTGATTTCTGATGAACAACGAGGTTGTACATTTTAGTCTCCGATATGCTATTTCTTTCGACCAGCGTTTAAAGTGTCGTCTACAAAAAAAAAAAAAAAAAAAAAAAAAAAAACGTTCCTTTGTATAAGCCTGCCGTAAAACAAAGCAGATGTATCATTGTACTGTTAAATACTCTACTGCAATTTTTTAAACTTCTAAACATCGCGCATTTTCAATTTTTGTACCGTCGTATTGGGAAAGAAAAGTACTTTCAAATGCAATTTGTTTGAAAACTGCATCTCAATTTATCTCTGAGACATTAATTTTTTTTTTGGAAGTTTATAAAGAATTTTTTTTAAATGTTGGCAACTGAAGTACTCCATTTCTGTAGAAAGTAAAGGAAAAAATATTTGGAAAATAGTAATTATATCTTTTTTGTTGTCATTTTCCCATATGAAAAAAAAATGTAATTAAAATGCGTGCTATTTTGAAAAGAAAAAAAATAACAATGAATGATAAAGCATGGAGCTATTACAAACTACAATTAATTTTAAGTATCTATATTAATATTACAAACAAATGAAGGCACGTGAATCATGAGTTAGCCGAATTTTTGTCGAGTTTCTTGAATGACGACATCGCTCTTTTTTTTGGATTTGTGTATTATTTAGCGATAGTGACATCACATGCATATACTGTACTGTAGATGTTGTTTAAGACAAAAATATAAATGAGGACTTCTTCCTCTGGGTGCGAATGACGTCATTTTATATAAAATAAAAGCGTGTCTTTTAAGTCTTAAAACTGAAATGTATTTTGTACTATCTATATGTTATCAAGGAGAGACCTCTTGAATATTATATATTCTAATATATCATTTTCACAAGATTAGAAAAAAAGAGATAAGGAATTTCGAAGGGTCCGCCCCGATCCTTGGTTGAACTTCTTCACTGAAAACGTCTGCATATGTCACAAGAAAATACCTAAAGTATTATAAATAGAAAGTTGACTATGTGTTGCTTAATATTTTCTTTTCGAATAGATAGTGTGCACGCTTGAGCCACAAAAGCAGATTTCTGTTCCTTTAAGTGATTTAATGAAATTTCTATGTTAAATGTAATTAATAACAGAAAATGGAGGGAGAGGGAAAAACCACCTCTTCCCTTCCGAAAGAAACATTACAGAAGAACGCGCGGAAAGCCGATACAGATACATTGGCCAAAGTCCACACACATGCCCAATGTAGGAACATCAACCGCATCATTTGGGTTGGGCACGTACATGTACTTGAAAGTATCCTGAAATGAAAGTAACAGAAAATGAATTAAAATAAAAGTCATTAAAAGTCTGGGATATTATAGGAGTTTTTTTGTTTCAAAGATTCCGATATATAACACCCCCGCTGAAACGCCGGAACAAAAAAAAATGTTTATAAGTTTAATATAGTTTTTCTGTGAAGCACGAATCGAGGTTTGGGCAGGGGTTTCGTCAGCAGATCGGCAGTCATTGCTGCAGTTTCAAGGTAAGTCATAGTTATTGTCCCTTCCTGGACAAGGTTTCTCAATAAATGATAACGAAGAGATATATGCTTGGTTCTTTGATGATGCTTGTCGCTTTCGGCAAGTTTAACGGAGGACTGGTTGTCCTCAAACAGTTGTATAGGTAGTTCTTGCTCGAGGTCCAGTTCCTTCAGGAGTTGTAGAATCCAAATTGTCTCTTGTGCTGCACAAGCGGCAGCCACGTACTCTGACTCAGCTGAAGACATGGCAATGCAAGCCTGCTTTTTTGATGGCCACAGAAGTGGGTTATTTCCAATCATAAGTAGGATTCCTGACACTGACTTTCTGTCAGTAGGATCATTTGCCCAGTCTGAATCAGAATATGCCCTCAAGACAGGTTTCTCTAAGTGTATGTTAATTTTAAGTCAATTGTACTTTTAAGATATCTGATTGTTCGCTTAACAGCTTCCCAATCCTTAGCCCTTGGACGCTCATTTCTGCGACTTAAAATATTTACGGCGGCACTAATATCTGGCCTAGATACAGTCGCGATGTATAGTAGAGCTCCTATGGCTTGTCTGTAATTCGTATTATTCTGAAGGAGATTTTCATTATCCGCTAATTTAACGTATCCTGGTCCCATTGGTATATTAGTTGGTTTCGAGTTTTCTAAGCCGAATTTGATTATCAAATCATTAATTTTATTAATTTGATCAAGCGTCGTGGTATTTTTGTCAGGCCGATTTATATTTATCCCTAGATAATATTTTGCTTCACCTAAGTCAGTTACAGGGTATTCTTTGTTTAATTCGTTTACAAGTTTATTAATGTTCTCATCTTCCCCAGCTATGAGGAGATCATCTACATAAACGATTACGTAAGTCGCTGTGTTATTGGTTGTTTGTTTATATAAACATTTATCGATCCTACTTTGGTGAAAACCTAGTTTAGATAATGATTTATGTAATGTCAGGTTCCACGCTCTGGCGGCCTGCTTCAAACCATAAATGGCCTTTTTGAGTCTGCATACCTTATGCTCCTCTCCCGGAACTGCATAGCCTTCAGGCTGATGCATATACACATTTTCTTGCAATTCCCCGTAAAGGAAAGCGGTCTTAATATCTACATGTCTTAAATTCAGAACCTTATACAATGCCATTGCTAAAAAACTTCTAATTGTCGTATGAGACACGACTGGTGCAAAGGTCTCATCATAATCTACCCCATATTTTTGGGAAAAACCCTTTGCGACCAGCATAGCCTTAAACTTTTCCAGCAAACCCTGGCTATTGTATTTAGATTTGAACGCCCATTTGCAACCGATCACTTTCGTTCCTGGTGGGGCTTCGACTAATTCCCATGTATCATTTTCGCGAAGAGAATTCATTTCTTCTAAAGTCGCTTCGATCCACTTTTCCTTTTCAATCGGGTTTTGCATATTTTTTATATCGTCCCAACTTTTCTAATCTTCTACTTTAACGTTATTTGTTAAGAACGCAAACCTATCGGGAGGAACTCCCCTGTTCGATCTATTTGATCTACGCGGGACGTTCTGCGTTGTATCCGAATTTGCATTTGATTTTGCGTTGTATTTTCGGCGCTGTCAATATTATCCTCGATTAATTGTAATTTCGGAAGCGGATTTTCAGAATTTGGTGTTTCATTGTTTTTATTTGATATGCTATCCTCAGTTATGTTTTCACTTTTAGTCTCCAGAAATTTTACGGTTCTACTTATTACGATTTTCTTACCGTCCGTACAAACTCTGTAGCCCTTACTCCTATTGTCGTAACCTACGAATATCCCTCTACGGCTGTATTATCCAATTTTCTTCTATGAGTCTTTTCCACATAAGCAAAGGCGCAACAACCGAAAATTTTAATATTTGAAAGATGTGGTTTGCGACCAGTCCATTTTTCGTAGGGAGTGCTGTCGTTAGATGAAGCCGGGAGGCGATTTTGTACGTAAGTTGCGGTGCAGACGGCTTCGCCCCAGAATGAGTTAGGTAAACCACTGTCTTTAAGTAGGCAGCGAGCCATCGCCATCAAGGTACGGTTCTTATGCTCCGGAACCCCATTTTGAGGCGCGGAATACGGAACAGTAAGTTGATGGTTAATTCCCTCATTTTTTAGATAATTTTCAATTTCCTTCCCTGTGTATATCCCTCCGTTGTCGGTACGGATAGCACGCACCTTCCTGCCAAATTTATTCGCGGTCAGTGCAACATACTCTTTAAATTTAGGGAAAACTTCATGTTTGGTTCTCAGTAAGTACCTTACGGTAAACCGACTAAAATCATCTACAAAAGTCAAAAAATAGTATTTTCCGCCAACCGTCGCCGTTTGCATATGCCCACATAAATCGGAGTGCACTAATTCTCTGGGCTTTGTAGCTCGAAAACTAGCGGCTTTGGGGTATGGATCACTAGTGAGTTTAGAAATTATGCATGTTTCGCATGTATCACCGTGTTTACATTTGTCAATTTTAATTCCTAACGCCATATCATTATTTACTAATTCCTTAATATGATTAACGTTTCTGTGCCTAATCTCCTATGCCACTTGTATAGACAATTTTTATTTTTGCATTCATTTATAATATTTACATTTGTGAGACATATTTTGTTCTATTTTACATTCATGTAAATTATTGTTTACATAGCCCTCGAGGTACGTAACACATTCGTGAGTTATCTTGCAAGATTGTTTTTCAAATATGGCTTTACAACCATTTTCAGTAGCCCTTTTTATAGAAATTAAATTTGTTTCAATTTTGGATACAATACATTCTTTAGTGTTATCGTTCTATGTGCATTATCCGACGTTAATGTATTTAATTTTATAGTCCCGTAACCCTCAGAGCAAAGCTCTTGACCGTTTGCGATTGTTACGCTAGAAGCACCCTGAGTTGAAGACCCTGAATCGATCACCCAAAGATCTTTTACATTATCCCCAACAAAAAAAAAATGTAACATTTCTATCATTAGGTGTTTCTTTTTCAAAATTCCTATTTTTGTTAGTATTCGCATATGCGCTGCCTTGAGAGCATATAGCCGATTTTTGTGACTGGTTGGGGAAACGATTAGTACTGCTTAGGATTATTTTTATTTTTATTTTTCAAGGTCCAACAATCATCAATATTGTGAGAGTTCTTTTTGCAGTACCGGCAGAATTTATTTTGTTTGTTTTTATGGAATTTCACCACCTTTAATGCGGAGTGACTGTTATCACTTTCGCGGTTATTTTCAACTCTTTTTGAATGTTCGTCTATAAATTTTGTGAGAATAAAACTAGCACTAAGGTCACGCTCATCCCTCGCCTCCAAAGCGGTAATGAGACCGTCATAACTGGAAGGGAGAGAGCAGAGCATTAAAGCAGCAAGATGTTGATCATTTACATTTTCGCCGTTAGCGGCTAGCTTATCGCGCGTTTCATAAATTTTGGTAAGGTGATCAACCATATTACCACCTTCGTTTAATTTTATGGAATAAAGTTTTCTTAGAAGAAATAGTTTGCTACTTAGATTAGAGCGTTCATGAACTTCCTTTAAAGTAAGCCAACGCTCTCGCGCGCTTTCTAAATTCTTCACATTAATAATCTGATCGTCATCGATCAACAAATTTATAACGGCACGCGCTTTCCTATTTTTGTTTCTAAAATCATCTGTCATTGGATCGGGCGGATCCTGACAGATAGCACTATAGAGGTCCTCCTTCTGTAAATACATTTCAAATCTGAACTTCCAAACATTATAATTGCTTGCGTTCAGTTTTTATATCACAGTATCCTTTAAGATACTCATTTTTCATATATAGACTACGATCTTATATATATATATAAATATTATGTCAATATTCAAATTATATGAGTAAAAAGGTTTTAAATAATAATGTTTCAATAGTATCGCTTGCTTAATAATTGTAATAATTGTAAGCTTATGCTTTTTTAGGCATAGCAAAAATACTTATTATAAAACATTTTTTTTTAAAAGTTTCATATGATATCAAATTATATTTCAAACATTTTCAGATACTATTGTTAAAGAATAAAGTAGCAATAATTTTCCAATTTTCCTCTGTAGCAATGCGACAAATCACGTCACATAATCTGTTATCAAGGAGAAACCACTTGAATATTATATATTCTAATATATCATTTTCACAAGATTAGAAAAAAAAGAGATAAGGAATTTCGCTTACCTCTGAATGTCGCAGGGTCCGCCCCGATCCTTGGTTGAACTTCTTCATTGAAAACGTCTGCATATGTCACAAGAAAATACCTAAAGTATTATAAATAGAAAGTTGACTATGTGTTGCTTAATATTTTCTTTTCGAATAGATAGTGCGCACGCTTGAGCCACAAAAGCAGATTTCTTTTCCTTTAAGTGATTTAATGAAATTTCTATGTTAAATGTAATTAATAACAGAAAATGGAGGGAGAGGGAAAAACCACCTCTTCCCTTCCGAAAGAAACATTACAGAAGAACGCACGGAAAGCCGATACAGATACATTGGCCAAAGTCCACACACATGCCGAATGTAGGAACATCAACCGGCATTATTTGGGTTGGGCACGTACATGTACTTGAAAGAATCCTGAAATGAAAATAACAGAAAATGAATTAAAATAAAAGTCATTAAAAGTCTGGGATATTATAGGAGCTTTTTTGTTTCAAAGATTCTGATATATAACACTATATTTATGTACATATATATATATATATATTTTCATCTGGGGCTACATTAAATTCTGAAAAAGCAGAATTCCTGTTTTCTAGTCTCTACATATTTAGTGTGCATATTTTAAACAGCTGAAATGTTTATTTTTGTTTTCTTTTAATAGCCCTATAAAGTTGGGATATTCGTTTATGTATATGTACACCCTGTTTCTTGAATCCTAAAACTTTAAACGCCATTTTCTGGAAATTACATTTTTCAACATGAGCAGCATGATAGCTTGAACTATTTTTAACATTTTTGGATAAAATTTGCACCCATTTACGCATAATTAAATTGTCTAAGGGCCATCGAGCCATTTTTTGAAAATTTTAATTTTTTATATTTTTGTAATAAGGTCAAAATTTTAAATGAAACATAATTTTTTTTTTCAAAATAGAGCAGTTTTCTTATTTTTTAAAAATTCAAAAATTTGAGGCCATGGCCCTTAGCTACAACGTTATTTTACAAGAGAAAACTGAGATTTTAATATTTTTTTGTTTTTACAGGAACTTAGGATGCTGGCCCATCGAGTCCGGATATTTTGTACAGGTCAACGCGGTTGCACGTTTCCGACCTAATATGTGACCAAATTTAACAACAAAAAATATTTTTAAATACTTGAAGTAATAAAGAATAACGTGAAATTATTAGTTTTTCAATTAATTTTACTTTCTTCCTAAAAACAAAGGAATTCCAAATATGTCAATTTTTTGCCGCAGAGAACGCATGCACGTTTACGGCTCATATGACCTTAATTTTAGGACTTTTTCTACGAGACCAAATGTTTTTAAAGGATATTTTTAAAAGTTCAAACATCATAAAAATAATAATAGCAAAAAATACATCTTTACGTCATTTCAAACATTTCTAATCACCTTAACGCTTATTCTTTCATGTAAAGTAGTACCCCGACTTATGTCCCCTTGACTTACATCACACCGCATTTACGTCGTCGGGCCTGAAAAAAAAAAAAAATTCCCTTAGTTAAGACTAACTTTGAACTTTTTTGAAGACTATTGGTTCTATGAAGGGAAACTTTCCCAAACAGACAAGTGATAGTGACAAACAAATAAAAAAAGTATATAGGTATGACTAAACGTCGATTTTTCGAAAGACTGAAAGAACATAAAAATGATTTGAAGTTTCGTAAATTTTCTACAGCACTCTCAAGAAGCTACCATAAAGGACTCATTTCATTTATAGACTTTGACCATGCTAAAGTTATTTCCAAGCAAGTTTTTCCGCGCAATGCTATTATTCGTGAATCTTTAGAAATTCGCCTAAGAAACCATGAAGTGTGTAATGATAATGTTTCCTTTCACATGCCTGAAATATGGCTTTCTATTTTGAAATGTCAATGAAAATTCCACTTTTTTCAGCAATTCTTTCATCGTTAGTTTCTTTGGTTAAAAGATGGCGCCACTGAACTGTTTATTTGGGATTAATAGGTTTCCGTTAGACTGATTTGTATTTTGAATTGATTTCAAAATGTAGCATGTAAAGAGTTTGTTGTCGATTTATATTTTAGAAAATTTTTCTCCTAACGAAGGTTTTAAAGATTAAACCGAAACGTAGAGTTTTATGTTAAACTTGTGAATAAATTGTACGTTGGATAGCAACACCTATTTGTTTTGAATCGATATTACAACGTAAAGTCCTTTATTATTATTATAAAAAAAGTCATTAGAAAAAGCTTATAAAACTCACTCTGCTGTTACAAAGCGCTTTTAAAAGTAAAAAAGAAAAATTTGTCGAAAAATATTGTTAAAACATCATTACAAGATTTTTTCGCATCCTCAAAGACTCGAGCGGGACAGCTGGAAGAACAATAAATTGTAAGTTGACATCTTATTGATTCGTTCCAAATTCTGGTATTGCAAACGCATTTTTTTGCTAATGTTAAATGTGTGTAACATAACCCCCTAAATACAATAGAATATGTTCATTAGATTTTTAATAATTTTTAGGTATAGATTCCGTACGAAATACTACCTATTACATTCTCTGCTATGTTGGAATTTCTGAAAATTTTTTGTAGATCTACACCGATCATGACCCCTAGAACCCAAAACCACCCTCAGTAAAAAACTTTATATATATATATATATATATATATATATCACTTTCTTCTGGACACGATAACTTCCACAATTCTGCACAAATCTCTTCCAAACTGATGCATAAAATCAAGGGGCATAAAATCTCGGTCAAGTTCGTTAATGGGCAAAATCGGACCAAGGGGATGAAAATAGGGAGTGGTTTTGTGAAAACCGACAAAACCCCATAACGTCTTAATTTTTGTACGTATCAAATCAGTTTAAAGTTTTTATTACTCCTAAAAAAACCGACAAAACCCCATAACGTCTTAATTTTTGTACATATCAAATCAGTTTAAAGTTTTTATTACTTCTAAAAATAGGGCCAAAAATTTATGTATCACAGATTTTTGATAAAATTAGAAATGGGCTCAAGGGGCTCAAAAAATAGGATTTTGAGGAGAAAAAATTCATAACTTCGTCAATTCTCAAGATATCAAATCCAATTAATTTTATTATAAATATCCTTAATATTATCTACAACTTTTATTTTCACAAGTTTTTGATAGGACCAATTCGTACCGCAAAAAAAAAAAATAATAATAAAAAAAAATAAATAAATAACGAAAAAAAGGGGGGGGGGTGAAGAAAAAAAAATCCATAACTCCGTCAATTCACAAGATATAAAATACCCATGAATTTATCATATATCTTCTTAATATTGTCTACAACATTTATATAGACAAGTTTTCCATAGGATCAATTCTTACAGCAAAAACAAATTAAAGATACATAGCGGTTGAAGAAAAAAATCATCTTATTAAGTGTGTATTCAAATCCAAACTGCTTATTTTCTGACTCATTTTTAAATTCATTTTTGCTCTCAAACTTGGTAGATTCTCTTATTCAGAAACTATATAATGTACCGTAATGATCGATTTTTTGATAGAGGCAGAATATATTTCAAAAAATGATGTCGGAGTGGGCATTTTGAACAGAATTTCCCGAAGCGATTGTGTTAGAAACGAAAAATATTCTCCTACTGAGAAAATAATTGTTTCTAAATCAAGTTTTAATTAATTGAATGAAAAATAAACACACAGGTCGCTTATAAATCTATTCAAAAATCACGTCAGCAAGTTTCATATTTTTCCTATTAAAAATGAATCTGAAAATACGCCAGAAAATTTCGAGTTGTTGAGCATGGAAAAATATTTTTTTTTTAATACAGCATTAACATGATACTGATAAAACCACTATCATATAAAAAGGAAATAAAAACTCGTCAAAAGCGGCCAGATAAAATTGTTAAAGTGGGTTTATCTCTAATCACGATTTAGTTTTTGCTGGTAAAATTAATCTACTTACTGTAGGGCGGGCCGGCAGGGATTTTTTTATTACTTATACTTTTTTGCTTATCTAAATGTACCTCGAGTTACGTCGTTTTCGAATTACGTCGCTACTCTTGGAACGAATTGCTGACGTAAATCGAGGTATTACTATATACAGTAAACTCCCGACTATCCGGCCTAATGGGGCGGAAGGGTAGTCCGGATAACAAAAAAGCCAGATAGGCCGGAGTTCTACAAATATTTACTAACTTCGGCCCCCTCCCCTCCCCGCCATGATATTAAAAACACATGTTATACACATATTAAGATAAATTTTATATATACAGTACATACAGTTTCAAAATAAGCAAAACATTAACATAAAACGCAATCCTAAATTCGTAAAAAAATTAGTAAATCTTATTTTACTGTTTATTAATAAATGGTTGCACAAATATGAAAAGTTATGCATAATATAAGAGTCAAAACTTACAATTTTTAGTTTAAGTCCTTAATAGAGGAATATTTTCTCCCTGTTATCCCTCTTCCGCGACGCAATGTCCCTCCATTTAGGCAAGTAGATGATATCAGTTGGGGTCAGTTCCTGCTGACTAATGTACTACAGTGCTGCCCCAATCGTCTTGAACCCTTACGAATGTGGGGGGGGGGGGGTATTTTTCTTACAATCCTTTTCATCTTTTTCTTCTGATATTTATCCCTCTGTCAATACTTCTACAATATCGTTTTCAATTAATTCATTGACTTCGTCGTTTGCCATCCATTCTGTATGTCTTCTGCATTGGCATCGTTCATCATCATCATCATCATCATCAACCGTGTTCAATCCACTGCTGGATGTAGGTCTCCCCCAGATTTTTCCAATGTTTCCTGTCTAGTGCTTTAGTCATCCAATTCCCACCGGCTACTTTTCTGATTTCATCACTCCATCTTACTTGAGGTCGTCTTCTTGGCCGTTTTACATCTCTGGGATACCACTGTAGGGTGTTTGTGCTCCATCTATTGTCTTGTCTTCTTGCGATGTGCCCAGCCCATTTCCATTTTAGCCGTTTAATTCTTTCAATGATGTCAAAAACTTTCGTCTGACTTCTTATCCAGGTTATTCTTTTTCTGTCTCTTCTAGTTATACCTAGCATACATCTTTCCATACTTCTCTGTGTTGTTTGTAATCTTTGTACCATCCGTTTTGTTAGCGTCGATGTTTCTGCTCCATAAGTTAGGACAGGCAAAACACATTGGTTAAATACCTTTCTTTTCAAACACAGGGGCATGCTACTCTTCAGAATAATATTGTTCTTCCCAAATACTCCATCTATTTCTTATTCTTCTATTGATTTCATTCATGATACTATTATCAGATGATATTTCTTGCCCAAGGTACACATAACTTTGCACTTCTTTAATTTCAGTGTTGTTGTAGACGATTTTCTTTTTTGATGCAAATGAATTGAACATCACCTTAGTCTTTTCCAAGATTATTTTTAATCCCACATTAATGCTAGCTTCTGCCAAATCTTTTAGCATATTTTCCAATTCTTCAGGACTGTTACTGAAAATTAAAATGTCGTCAGCGAATCGGAGATGACTTAAATATTCCCCATTTATTCTAATCCCTTTGTTTTCCCAATCCAGCTTCTTGAAAATATTTTCTAAGACAGCAGTAAAAAGCTTAGGCGAAATGGTGTCTCCTTGTCTTACCCCTCTTCCAAGCTTGATCTTTGCTTTTCCTTTGTCCAAGCGGATGATTGCTGTTGCTTTCTTGTAAATCTTCTTTATAATATTGATGTAATGTTTGTCTATACCAATGTCCTCTAGAGATTCTACTACTGCTGATGTGTAGACCGAATCAAATGCTTTTTCATAATCAATAAAGGCAAGGCAAAGAGGTAAATTATATTCCTTATGTTTTTCTATGAGTTCCCTTACCGTTTGGATATGATCCATTGTGCTGAATCCACTTCGGAATCCTGCTTGTTCTCTAGGTTGAGCTGAGTCCAGAGCTGATTCAAGTCTTGTCGTTAAAACTTTGGTGAAAATTTTATAAATCACTGACAGTAAGCTGATTGGACGGTAGTTTTTAATGTTTTCCTTCTCTCCTTTCTTGTAAAGTAGCACCATCACAGCATTATTCCAATCTTCTGGTACATCTGACTTCTGGAGACATTTGGAAAACAGTAAGGATAGCATTTTTGCAAATTCTTCTCCTGCTTCTTTGATAAGGTCGATTGTAATTCCATCTTCTCCGGGGCATTTACCTTTTTTCATAAATTTAATGGCTTGTAAAACTTCGTCTGTCGCCACTGGGATTATGGCATCGGTTTCTGTTAAGTTTTCTCGTGGATCACATAAGTTGATTTCCCTCTGATCTTCACATTTATATAAATCGTTATAGAATTTTTCGACAATGTGTACTATTTCTTTATTGATTTTGGTGATTGTTCCATCTGCCCTCTTTAGTGCAAAAATACCTTTTCTTCCAACTCAAAGTTTTCGCCTAGCTGATTTTAAACTTTTGTTATCTTCTAGAATTTTCTTGACAAGATCAGAGTTAAATTTTCTGATATCTTCTGTAACACATTTTCTTACCGTTTTACATAATTCAGCATATTCAACTCTTGATTTAGGATCGTTTTTCTTCATTTTAAATTCTCTGCGTTTCTTCATCAATCTTCTTGTTTCTTCTGTTATTTTCTTTGTCTGCTTTACTTGTGCATCGCCGGCTATCTTCTTTGCAATATCTTGTAGAGTACTGGTTAGTTTCTTGTTCACTACTGTAACATCTTGCTCTTCTTCTAAAGCTGATTGAAGTACTTGGAAACGGTTTTTAAGTTCCAAATGGAATTCTTCTTTATGTTTCTGGAGATTTATTATATCGATTGATTTTTTGAGTGTTGCAAAAGCTTCATTCTTTCCACTTTAGTATTTAACAGCAGTTTGCATCTAACCAACCTGTGATCACTTCCTGTATTGAAGTTATTGAGAACGCTGCAATCCTGAATAAGATGCTTTTTGTTTGTTAAGATGTAGTCGATTTCACTTGTTGAGCCATTTGCACAACGCCATGTCCATTTTCTTTGTGGCTTTTTCTTGAAAAATGAATTCATGATATACAACTGTTCACATTCTGCAAACTCAATCAATCTGTTTCCTCTTTCATTACGCACCCCATATCCATGATTTCCTACTGATAACTCACCTTTCTCTTTTTCCCCAATTCTAGCATTCCAGTCTCCCATTATTAATTTTATGTAGCATTTTCCCTTTTGATGCATTGAAGCTACTTCTTCATAGAAATCCTCAACTTCTTCATCAGTATAGCTTACTGTTGGTGCATAAACTTGGGTAATTTGCAGCTTGTATCTTCTGGACACTTGTATTACTAACCTTGCAACTCTATCTGATGCACTATCATATTCTACGATGTGATTCTTCCACCTTTTATGAATCAGAAATCCTACACCGCTTGTTCTTCCATCTTCTGTGCCTCTGTAGTATAATACAAGTCCGCAAATGCAAGATCTATCTTCTCTTCTCCTTTTCTTCTTACTTCACATAATCCTAGGATGTCCCAGTTGATTCTTTCTAATTCTTCTTCAAGTTCCTGTAAACGATTTTCCGAAGATAGGGATCGTCCATTATACGTAGCCAAGGTCATCAACTTATGGCAGCCTAGCCGAGCCCGGTTATTCTTAGCACCCTCTGTCTTCATGTCTTTCTGATCGCTGCCGTAACCAGGAACATTCAGACCGCCGGGAATTAAGGGCCGTGATTTATTTTGTGAATTCATGGTAAAATAAGGGGGGTAGGGGGCGAAATTCCTCCACGCTGGCCAAGCGGGTTGGAGGAAGCCCATCCGCGTTCGTTCCCCATGCACTAGGCAAGGGTACTAACAGGCTGTACCGGTGGAAGGTGCGGATTGGACATTAAGTCTCCGCTCCCAGTGGATTCCTTTAAGTCCTCCTCGAAGGCAATTAAAGGGTCTTCTCCTGGTTAGCCCGGTATATTTTTCAGCAATGGAATAACCTTATCTTTTTCATCTCCCATTGCAGTTTCCCACACGGGTTGATGTCTACATTTTTAGTGCAAAAGAATATTCCAAGACCTTGCAGTTACTATGTTTAGAATTTTTCCCCATGCTTTTGACACCCACCTGGACGGGAACCTGCCCGCCTTGGACGATTGCAACATTCTTCCATTTTTTTTAATAGGCCGGATAGTACGAAGGGCCGGATAGTCGAGAGCCGGATAGTCGGGAGTTTACTGTATTACTTCGATCTAAGAATACATTTAAGGCAAGTTAATAATCTTCGTGATCTATGTAAAATAGGAAACATACATCTTTCTTTCTTAAAAGAAAATGCTTTTATTTTTCCCTCTAGGTATTAATTACACTGACGATTTATAATTAAACAACTACAGAGGGAAAGTACGCCTGATTATGGATATTTCATTTACAGCAGGAGAACGAACAGATGGATGGTTTGGTTGATGAAAAAACAATAGAGGGAAAAAGTAAATTTCAGGGTCATGCTATGCGTCTGAATTTCTTGGAAATTTTCGCTTTGGAAAAAGATTTATTAGTGTTATTGTATATTACGTTTTTGCCATACAAAGAAAGTAAGAAATTGTTATGATGCATGGAACACTAAATATTTTATATAGGTTGGGATGATTATAAGTTTATTCTCAAATCCAAAATGGATATTTTCTGACGCTTTTTTAAAATTCTTTTTTTATTCTCAAACGTATGAAATTGGCAGATTCTCTTACTCAGGAACAATGTAATCGAACAGAATCGAATTTTTCGGTAAAGACAGAAGATTTGTAAGAAATACTTTCAAAGTTGGCATTTTGAACTGAATTTTCCGACACGACAGCGGTGAATAAAAGAAAAGAAAAAAACTTGGCTCACGAAAACTGCCTATGATGCAAGATGCAATTCATTTATCGAAAAATGGAAAAAAGAAAACGATTTGATTACGAATCACATCAATAATCATGCCTGCAAGTGTCATGCTTTTACGTTTAAAAATGAGTACGTAAATGTGTTTGAAAGTTTCACGTTGTTGAGCGGGGAATTTCTTCCTTTCTTTCTTTCTTTTTTTGAGAGCTTTTCAGGTTCAAACATTATAAAAATAATAATAACAAAAAATACATTTTCTTGTCATTTTTGATAAATATTATTTTGAATGCAAAATACCTGTAATACAAGTTAATAATTATCAGGATATAATTTAAATGTTTATTTTTCTATATTTATACAAAGTCTTTCTTTCTGGTAAGAAAATATTTTTCATCTAAATATTAATTATTCTGACGATTTATAATTAAACAACTGTACAAAGGGAAAATGTTGCCCTGATATGGATATTTCACTCACAGTAGGAGAACAAACAGGTGGATGGTTGCTTTAATCCGGAACAAACTTGTTTAGCTGATGAAAAAACAATAGAAGGAAAAAGTAAATTTCAAGGTCATGTTGAACCTCTGAATTTCTTGGAAATTTTCGTTTTCAGAAAGATTTATTAGAATGATGTATAGCGCATTCATATAAAATGTATTCATGACACATTTTTATAGTACAAGGAAACTAAGCACTAAATATTTTATATAGGGTGTTTAAAATAAGATGGTATACAACATTTATCCTATTTACGACAATCGTTTTTTTAATATTTTATCACCAGTTTTTCAAAATTAAAATTTTTGTCTAATTAAATCGCAGAAGTGCATTAATTAAATAAGAAAAAATGTTCATTTAAAAATTACTGGTAGGAATAATAAAAAATACTAAGCACTTTATGTGTCACGTATACGTGACGCTCGTCACGAAGGGGTTGAGGCTACTCTCAAATCCAGTCTACTTTCTCACACATCGTCTAAATTCATTTTTATTCCCAAACGTATGAAATTGACAGTTGCTCATATTCAGAAACATGTAATCAAATACAATGAAACCTCACTGTGCGACCACCTCCATTAAGCGACCACCTCCCTGAACGACCATTTTTTTATAGAACGAAATTTATTCCCATAGGCTCAATACTAATTTTACATCTATTCAGAGACCACCACAGTTGAACTCCCTCCATGAGCGGCCAATTTCTTTGAAGAAAATGAAACTAATTCCGTGTTTTCCTGGTCGCTTGAAGAAGGTTTTATTAGAATAATAATTCTGGAGAGCGTATTATTCATTAAACTTCTTACTGAGATTAGAATTTTTATTTATTCCGGTAACTTTTAAGCGTGTAACCCTTTGTGCCTTTTTATGCAATGAATTTAACTCTGATGACAAAGTAAGGATAACGGTCAATAAACTCATCTGCCCTATTCTGTCAGAAAACTCTCAAAGAAATAGATAAATTAATAAAATTGTCATAATTTGTAAAAAAAAAAAAAAAAAAAAAAAAAAAAAATTGCATTTATTTACTGAACTTTGAAATAAAAGTTATAAAAGATAAAACCGTAAAATCAAAGCAAACTTCAATGTATTCATTTTTTAAACTCTGCTGTAATCAACTTATGTAATTAACTTTTGTTCTGATACTTAAATTTACATATTTTTTCCTAAAGTGAAAAATAAATTTTAGTAACATTAATTGTTGCCTTTTTCCAACAATTAAAATCTAGATTTAAACATGACCTCCATTAAGAGACCACCTCTCGGACCAATATTTATTGTAACGGAACGTGGTCGCTTTAGAGAGGTTTTACTGTACTTTTTTCCATTTTTAGGTGCATTCGTAATTATATAAATACGTAGCACCTATAGTCGTCATCTGGTCCGTCCGTCTGTTCGCATATAAAAACGCAAAAACTACCCATCCGAATGGTCTAAAATTTAAAGTATATAATCGTTGCAGAATTTTGTCGATTCATTTTAAATTTTAGGAAAATCGAAAAAAAAAATTAAAAAGAAATTAATAAAAGTTTTCTTCATTCTATTAAATCCTATCATACTTAATTTATTCAATGATATGTAATGATATGTAATGATTCTAGGTTACCATGGTAATGAAGCTCTATTTAAGATGGAGTCTCATTATTTCGGTGTTACTGAAGAATCGTAATAAATTTTGTATTCATGTATTTTTGTATAAGAGCGCAACAGATACTGCACCAAGATCTGAATATTGATAAAACTAGTTATAGTACGAACGCACCTCATTTGCCACCTTTGACCGTACCAATTTCCCACTTCCTCAGTAAAGGCAGAAAATGTTGTCAAAGTTGGCGTTTTGAACAGAATTTCCGAACGCGACTTTCGGAGATAAAAAATACCCAACGCCATAATACAACAATTCCTTATCGCTCAAAATAAAATTCATTAATTAAAAAAAAAAAAAAAAAAAAAAAAAAAACTTTTCGCTTAGAATTTCCTTCAATAATTATGCCTGCAAGTTTCATGCTTTTACTTTTAAAAAATGAGTCGGAAAGTTTCGCGATGTTGATCGGGTGAAAATATTTTTTTCGAAGGTGATTAGAGTTACAACACTGCAACTCACTACACCAAATATGTTTTTGAGTATGAAATCAGGATATAGCAATTCATTTTTTCAATCAAATATACGGGGTGTCACGCTCCAATACGATCCTGATTTTTGGCAAAAACTTTAAAAATATTGAAGATAAACAAATGACACTTTCAAAGGATTTACCTTGCTATCGTGAACTATAACGATATCACGAAATGTGGTGAAAGTGGCAAAATTCTTATAAAAACAGCACTGAAAGACACCCGAAACTTTGGAAAGTATAGTTTAAACTATATGTGGTGCCAATGACCGAATTAATCTGCCCTTGCAGCACTTTTTTCTTATGTCGTCGCATTTCATACAAAATATTTTACGCCCATTAAAAACTTTCTTAAAAATCTTCATTATCGTTAATGTAATAGACAAAAGAATCAAAGTTGATGATTACAGTTATAGACACGTTGTATATTTGACTAAATAAATTGCACAAGCCTGCAAAATTTGGGTTATTTCAAATTACCTAGCTTTTGAAAATTGAGTCTTACGTATTTCGTAGCGCTGAATCTGAAAATGGCCTTCATTTTTTACCATCACATCAGGATTTTTTGCAATTTTTTTAGTTTTTAACTTTGAAATTTACGATTTGCGAAAAATTTTGAAGTGATGGTTAAAAATGAAGGTTATTTTCAGATTTAGTGCTAAAAAGTACATAAAAATCAATCATCAAAATTTTAAAAACACAACCATCAAATCTATTTTATAGTATCAGAAGTTTGATATTTTTTTACTTTGAAATTTACGATTTGCAAAAAATCCTTACTTCATGGTTAGAAATGAAGGCCATTTTCGAATTCAGCGCTAAAAATATATATAAAAATCAGTTATCAAAAGTTAAGAAGCACAACCATTTCCTGTATTTTTCAGTATCGGATGTTCTCTATTTTTTTACTTTTTACCAGTGAAATTTACGATTTGCAAAAAATCCTGACGTGATGGTTAAAAATAAAGGTCATTTTCGGATTCAGCGCTAAAAAATACATAAAAATCAATTATTAAAAGTTAAACTCCATGCAGGCTTGTGTTGTTTAAGAGACTGGTTTTAGAATCTTGTGTCAGGTCAGGTAACCGTAGCTGCCAACTCTTACGCTTTTTGGTACCGCAAAATTTAATAGAAAATTTTGACTTATTTAATATGTCGATTATGGCAATTAAAAATGGTAAAATTTACTAATAAATTTTGTGTTACAAAAAAAAAAAAACATAAGAGTTGGCAGCTATGGGTAGCTCGATTTTACTCAAACCCGACTCGAACCGCTTGGATTGATGCTATTTTTTCGTTGCACATTGGCTGCGGGACGAGTTGACTAATCATTATGTCGGATTCGGAAGCAGTTTCGGATACTGTTTTAGACGCGGGTCGGTTTCGATTTCTAAAAGGTATGTCCAGAATATTTTTTTCAGATGAAAATTATAAATCTGAATAGTATATTTACTGCTTCTCTCTACTTAAAAGATAAAGTTCATATTAGAGATATAATTGTAGGCTGTTTTTACTATAATTGCAATAACATGGGGATTAATTTTCTTTCATTTTGGGTTCGGTTTGGATTCGGGTAGAAGTTTGTCGGGTTCGCGTCGAGTTTCGGCTCGAGTTGAAACAGACTTGTTCACTTCCCGAGTCGGATTATATCCAACAGGGATATATCTAATGATATCGGCGCGGTTCGGGTTATACCTGACCCATGCAGTACTCTAGCTGGTTTCTAGTACAAAACATTTTTTTTCTTTTCAACTCTTAAGGCTGTTCGTAACTGCTCTGGTCAACAAGCGCAAAACGTTTTGACATATTTACAAATTCATTTTTTAACGGAAAGATATAAAATTGGAAAGCCTGGCCATGGAAGCGATTTGGAATTGAACAGTTTTTTCCATTTTCTGATCAATCAATTACCTATTGAGTTATAAGCTAATTCGATCACATGACAAACACGTTTTTCGCCCGCTCTTGAGTGCTCTTTCTCCCTTCGCGCGGAGATTCGGTTCAAAACGCCCACTTTGACTCTATTTTCTGAAAGATTTATTGCGTTTGCAAAAAAATGGAAAAAACAGCTCAATTACATAGCTTCTGAACAACAACACCAGCTAGTTTCATGCATTTTCGAACAAAAATAAATTAAAACATGTCAGAAAGTTGCCCTTTTCGATTTGAGAACACCCTTAAGAGGCTACTTCAGTCAAATGAAAAGACGCGTTCGCTAATGCTAATCCTATGGAAAAAAAACTTATAAAGGTATCTTGGTCGCATTTCAATATTTTAAAATTATTTCTTTTGCATTGAATAGTTGAGATCGATCTGTACAAAGGCCGTTGTTTACTTTTTCGATTTTGTTTACAGGTATTTCTTATGAGGGTACTTTCATTTTCGGAACCGGTTTCGAAAGTAAAAGCGACCGAGATATCTTTATAAATTTCTTCCATAGGATTAGCAGTAGCGAATGCGTCTTCTCATTTGACTGAAGTAGCCTCTTAAGGCTCTTCTCAACTGCTCTGCTCAGCAAGCGCAAAACGTTTTGACACATTTATAAATTAATTTTTTTAACGGGAAGCTATAAAATGGGAAAGCCTGACCATGGAACCGATTTGGAATCGAACTGTGTTTTCCATTTTTGGATCAATAAATTACCTGTTGAGTTATAAGTGATTTTGATCGCGTGGCACGGCATTTTTCTCCCCTTACTGACTGGATTTTCTTCTTTCGTTCGGAAGTTCAGTTCAAACTGCCCACTTTGATAGTATTTTCTGAAAGATCTATTGCGTTCACAAGAAAACGGAAAAAACAGTTCGATGACATAGTTTCTGAATATCAACACCTTCTACTTTCATGCGTTTCCGAACAAAAATGAATTAAAACTTATGTCAGTAAGTTGACCCTTTGGATTTGAGAACAGCCTTAAAACTTGTCTAAAATATTCTGCATCTTCGTAAAATAGCTTTATTACAAGATTTACAATTAAATAGCTACACAGGAAAATGACGCGTGATATGGATATTTCACTGACGGCACGGCGCGGCGAGAGAAGAAACAGGTGGTGGTGGTTTATTCTGGAAGAAGCTTGTTTAGGCTGGTGAAAAAACAATAGAGGGGAAAAAGTAAATTTCAGGGTTAGGATATATCTCTGAATTTCTGCGAAAGTTTCTTTTTTAAAAAGATTTATTAGTAGTTTCATATCATTATAAGACACTTTTTTATAGCAAATAATAAGAGTAAGAAATTATTATGAGACATGTAGCTTTAAAATAATTTTAACAATCATTAGATACAAATGAGCACTATTAACAATCTTTATTCTTAGGTGACACCTTGTCAAACATGACAAAGGGAAAAAAAAAAAAAAGTTGTAATGTTGTTTCTGTTGTAATTTGCTCTACCAACACTTAAAGATTGTCTTAAACACCCCGTATGTTCGTAAAATATCTTTATTGCAAGATTTATAATTATATAACTACACAGGCTAATGACACCTGATATGGATATTTCACTGACGGCAGGAAAAAAAATAGGTGGGTGGTGGTTTAACCAGGAACAGGCTTGTTTGTTCCTGGTGAAAAAACAATGCAGAGGAAAAGTAAATTTCAAGGTTATGTTAGATCTCTGAATTTCTTGGAAAGTATTTAAAAAAAAAGATTTATTAATAGTTTGATATCATTATAAGGCAGATTTTTATAGCAGGTAATAAGTGCATAAGGAATTATCCGTTGCTTGTAGTTTAAAATAATTTTAGCAGTCATTCGATACAAATGAAAATTATATTAATAATCTTTATGCTACATCACCAAAGAGTATTGAAGGAGGCTGAGTTTTGTAAAATATTAGTGTGTCATAGGAATGACATTACAACTTTACTCGATGGCATCCTGTCAAATGCGACAGGAGAAAAATATAAAGTTGTAAAGTTGTTTCTGTTGTAGTATGCTCTACCACCTCTTACAGCTTGTCTTAAATATCCTGTCAGGGGCGAAGCTACTGGGGGGGGCGTAGGGGGGCGTCTCGCCCCCCCCCCCCCAATGTCGGCAACTGTGATCACAGTCGGCAAATTCTAGGTAGTAGTATCGATCGATAAAATTCTGACACAGTCGATTTTTTCCAATTTTCTACATTTTTTCTTAAAACATACACTAAAAAACACCAATTCCTTAGCATTTGTCTTAATTTCTTTCGAAAATCCGAAGTTTGCCCCTCCCTTTTTCGACTTCGCGCGACCGCTGAAAATAAATTGAGAAAGAACCAGGAGAGAGTAGTTTCTCAATATGCAAAGGGGTCTTTCTCAGAGTCCGCAGCGGTTTCGTACGGTTCTGAACATCTAGATGATCGACTAGCGCTGAAGATGATGACGACTTCGGTGAAGGCATTCATATTAATCGTGGTGTATTGAAACGTGCTGGGCAATTGAATCATTCAGTCGATTGTTTAAACGATTGCAAGCCCATTATTGAAAAATTGACCCAATCTGATGAATTAAGTGTTTTCTTGTTACTTAAGGAGACCATAGATATAATTAACAGGAAAAAGAAAATTGTTCGTCGTCAAATATTTATAGTAAAATCGTTAAAGAAATCGAGCAGAACCGTGGAAAGGTTAGCATTACTGAAAGTGGGAACGATTCCATCATCGAACATGACCCAGGAAAAAGGTCTAAAATGAAGTCAAACAATCAGAGACATATTTGGTCAGTTTAAGTCCGTATCAGTCAAAACTCAGCGTATATCCGATAAATGGTTCCATCCCGCAAGATAGACAGCGACATTTTAACACCACTTGTTACAAAAGAGCATCCGTTTTTGGAATATAGCACAGAACTCAATGCTATTTTTTTTTGCCTATTTCATGAAGGGCCTAGGAGAGAGAAAATACAAAATGCACTTGAGTGTGGTGTAAACAAAGTACACAAAATGAAGAGCTTAAGGTAAAGAAAAAAACAGAAAGTTCGCACAACATTTCTCTTCCAACTCCCACCAAATTTTCTGTTTCCTATTTTGTCAGTTCATAATGACACATAATCCCTTACTAGACGAGAGCAAGCGCAAACAAATTATTCTGGAAGAGCAACAGCAACATCTTGCATTCAGCACTGAAATTGTAGCAATCTTGATGGACATTACGCAAGTGCGGCGGAGACAAGGTCTAGTTGCGGAAATGACAAAGATGAAAATGGAAACTTTTGGCTAATTGTGAAATTGATTTCAAGACATAACCCTCAACTGAGGAAATGTTTGAGGACACACGTTTCAGGCCAAATCACATAACTTACTTTTCCGCTTCATCCCAAAACGGAGATGATTGAATTTCTTGTTACAGAAGTGTGTAAAACGATAGTCAGAGATATTCAAGAAGCATAATTTTATGGAATTATGGCAGATACGACTCCAGATGTTCGCAACATGATCGATCAGCTGTTGTGTTGAATTATGTCGACAAAGAGGGAAAACTCCGATCGGCTTTTGGAAGTTATAAAAGAAATCTATAAAACCAATGCCGACCTTGCATGCTAGAAATCGCACATCCTTACGAAGAATGAGCTCGAAATAGAACAGGTAGTTTTCCAGTCATACTGTTTTACAAACAGCATGTCTGGGGAATTCAACGGCACTTAGGACTAGGAGGCGTTTTCAGAAATTGTGAATCAAATTGGGCAATATATTCCTTGTCAATGTCACAGACTCAACACTTTCGCTTCGCATATCTGCAATGCCAGAAATATTATAGGCGATGTTTTCAACGCGCTGGAAGATGTTTGTGTTATTCACAGCAAGTAGTAAACGAAAGAAACCATTAGTAGACAAGCTCAAAAAAATAGAAAATGCTCTTCTACTGCGGAATCTTTCTAAAGCGAGATGGACTGCTCCAGCGGAAACATTGAAAGCGGTTTGGATCTCATATGAATGTATCCTACAAATTTTGAAATAGTTGATTCCTCTACTTCTGTTAACAAAGCAAAGATCAAGCCACGAGGTGTAAGAAAGAAAATGTTATCGCTCGACTTCATTGCTTCACTGGTGTTTCGCAAGGATGTTCAGTACAAGTGCAAGTTAGTTACTGAAAAAATGAAGTCGAAGACTCTTAAAATAGACGCTACGAAAATACCAAAGACATGAATCAAATCATTAGAAGCAATCAACAATGACAATGAAAATATGAATAGGGAAATATAGAGTGCAGTTCTCTATTAAACCAAGTAAGGTGTTGATCCATTAAATGAATTTGCTATGCATTATCGACGAAGATTGGCACCAAAGAAGTTAGACGGTAATTGAAACAACCTCTTTGATCCCGAACTTCTAATGTTCTAACGCATGGAATTTGAAAAGGTACTGGATACCCTTACAGGGATGATAGCTGAAAGTCTCAATTCTTTCATCAGCATAATCACACCACTGGATAAAATTGTGTATCCTCCCATTACAAGAAAGAAATAAAAACTAAATCTGGTTAAGAAAGCAGAAAATTTCTTCATGAAACATTGGCAATTCCTGATATGGAAGCATTACACGCTGAGATGAAAGTTTTGTTAGACTTCTGCGCAGAGGCTGAAAGAATGGACGATATTTACATGAAAGTAGAACCTTTGAGATACGTTCTGCCGCTTCTGAACCACGTCAATCGTCTGGCTTTAACTTCTCCAGTCACAGTTGCCTCGAATGAAAGAACAATGTACAGAGGTGTGAAAATTATTAGAATAATTGTGAAATTTATAATAAAATCTTGTTATATTAAAGAAAAATAAATTATTTTAAAAATATTGATACATTTAATATTTAGTGTGCATCTCCTTGTTTTTTATTAAAGATTCGATACGTCTTGGCATACTTTGTATGAGTTTTTGGCAATTAATTTGTATTTCGTTGTCATGGTGCCATCTTTGGATGAGTCTTTCTATCAAACCAATCTTGTTTGTGATGCTAAATTTCTTTAATTTTTTCTTTACAATGGCATCAAACATTCTCTATAGGGATCACATCTGGACTGTTTCCAGGCCATGAAAGAGTTTTCTTTAATTAAAAATTAAAGAAATGCAACATCACAAACAAGAATGGTCTAATAGAAACACTCATCCAAATTTGGCATCATGACAATGAAATACAAATTAATTGCCAAAAACAAAAACTCGTAGAAAGTATGCCAAGACGCATCAAATTTTTAATAAAAAACAAGGGGATGCATACTAAATATTAAATTATCAATATTTTTTAAACAATGTATTATTTCTTTTGTATAACAAGATTTTAATGTAAATTTTACAATTATTCTAATAATTTTCACACCTCTGTAAATTAAAAATTGTGAAAAAAAAATCTAAGAACAACAATGACCAATCCACGTTTGAATACACTCATGATGCTTACGTTTGAGAAAGATATTTTGAAATACCTAGATTTGAGCACAGTCGTAAATAGATGGGCTCGTATAAAAAAATGGTGAGTTAAAATGCATGTTATGCAATGGATGAACAAAGATGTAATTAAAATAAGTTTTGATTTAATCATTTTTTATGTAAATATAAATAAGCTGATTCTGTATAAGTTCCAAGTATAGCATCGTGCTGAAAACTTCAACTTGTTTAATTGATCCGAATTGCAGATTTCCATCTGCGCATTCAGTAAAAAATATCAAAATATTTTACGGGAATATTTACAACAATGTAACGTAACTGAAGGGGTGGTATGTCCATCTTTAAATCTATCTTATATTCTCCTAAATATTCTAAAGTAAAGTCTATGAGTATTCGACGTTATAAAGTGAAAAAATTAATCTCGATGGGTTAATAATGTTGATTTTTATAGAGAACATACCGTGTTTACTAAAATGAATTGACTGATTTTAAAATTCAATAACTTGGTCATGGTGGCAGCTCTTTTAAAAAATTCTTGCAGGAGGGTTATGTAAGATGTCTGGAGTTTTTTTTTTTATAGCGATTCTCAATTTTAGTTTAAAACAGCAGCTATACATGGCACTGCTAACAATAGGTGCTAAATCGGGGCCTGATTTTTTGTTTCTCTTCTCCTTCAGTATTGATGCGAAAGAAGGAGGTTAAATATATGGAGTGGTTCTCTGTCGCCAATGCAGTTGTGTTCTTAGGGGCCCACTGCATATATTTAATCTCCTTTTTTCACACCAATATTGAGAAAAGAGAGAGAACAAAAATCGGGCCCCTATTTAGCACCTATTGCTAGCAGCGCCATCTATCACCTCTATTTTAAACTAAAATCGATAATCGCAGTAAAAAATTCCTGACATCTTGCATACCCTTCCTGCAAGAATTTAATTTTATAGCTGTCACCATTTGCAAGTTATTTTAAAATCAGTCAGTCCATTTTAGGACACCGGGTAGATGCATACATACAGACACAGAAATGTACTTTTAAAGATATATATATACATATTTAAGTTAGTCGGAAAAATCGTCATATACGCCCCCCTAATGAATTCTGCTTAAATACGCCCCTGTATCCTGTATGTTCGTAAAATTTCTTTATTACACTTAGAGTTATAATTAAATAACTACACAGGGAAATGACGCGTGATGTGGATATTTCCCTGACAGCAGGTGGAGAAATAGGTGGGTAGTGGCTTATTCCGGAACAAGTTTGTTTAGGCTGGGGAAAAAACAATAGAGGGGAAAAAGTAAATTTCATGGTTAGGACATATCTCTGAATATCTGCGAAAATTTCTTTTTTTACAAGATTGATTAGTATTTTGATATCATTATAAGGCACCTTTTTCAATTCCTACTATTAGTTCACACTCTCCCTATATTTATTTATATATTTATATATCTTGTTTAAATTTTCAATCGTTAATAAAATACTCATTATTCATCCTATCAAGTTGAAATAATTTTTTTAAAACTTGTATTGGATGACAATTGATGTTAATACAGTTTTTTTCAAATATTAATTCATTAATTAAATTTTAATTAATTAATTTCAGTTTTGCATGGGAAACAAAATGGCGGCCATTGGTTATTGAAGATCAATGAAAGTATTTTCAATA
Organism: Maratus speciosus; assembly: GCA_963932465.1. Classification (NCBI taxonomy): domain Eukaryota; kingdom Metazoa; phylum Arthropoda; class Arachnida; order Araneae; family Salticidae; genus Maratus; species Maratus speciosus. The sequence continues at coordinate 297,397,749 of OZ010797.1, forward strand.
AGGGGTCACCATAGGGAAGACCCTGTTCTGTCACCAAATACCGCCAAGTTTGTCGCCAACTTGGCGATATATTGCCAAATTTGGCGGCCAAAATGAGTCTCCAACTTGGCGATATCTCTAATATTTCGCCAAATTCCCATAGACTTCCATTGTAAATCTACTTGCTTATAGAAAATCAACAAATTGAGATATTTTAATGCAACAAAAACTAATATTAGTTTAAGGGATTATATTAAATTTTTCTTTGATGACCTAAGTAGGAATTGACTTTAAAAACAAAATTTTTATATTACTTGTTTAATGAGCTTTTGCACATGTTGTCAAAATGTATGTGAAAGATTTTTGTTTTGAGAAAGTGGTTCGAAGTAGAATTTAAAAATATTCGCCAGTGGCAGCCCTGTATGGATATTTCACTGACAGCGGAGAAGAAAAGGTTGGATAGTGTTTATTCTGGAACAAGATTGTTTAGGCTGATGAAAATATAATAGAGGGGAAAATTTTTTTCAATGTTAGGTTAGATCTCTGAATTTCTGCGAAATTTTCTTTTTTAACAGATTTGTTAGTAGTTTGATATCATTATAAGGCACCCTTTTTTTTAATAGCAGGTAATAAGTGCGTAAGAAATTATGATTAATGTAGCTAATTTTAACAGTTATTAGATATAAGCGAACAATACTAATAAACTTTAGGCTTAGGTGACGCACTGTCAAATGTGGCAGGGTAAAGAAAAGGTTGTAATGTGCTTTACAAACTCTTAAAGATTGTCCTAAGCAGTCCACATGTTCGTAAAATGCCTTTATTACAAGGTTTATAATTAAATAACTATACAGGGAAATATCGCCTGAAAGAATATTTTACTGATAGTACAGGTAAAACTGGAGGTTTTTTTAAAAACAACTGATGCATTTACCAAAATTTGGGAAGAACCTCATTTTGACACTAGAAATGAAGATCCGATGAGTCCCCCCCCCAATATAAAGTTGTTTTACAACTTTATTTCGGTCAAGTGCTTTAGTTCGGTCAAGTGCGAATATTACTCGCGCTCAGAGGGTTCCGTGCAATAACTATATGAATTATTATCTGTATTATTTAAAAAAAAAATGTTGTTAAAAGAAAAATAAGACTTTGTAAAAAACTATACAACGTAGGATTTGGTATAGCTGTATATATACTAGAAAAGTATGAATGCGTATACCGCAAAAGTTCAAAGAGGTATGAAACCTGTAACATCAAATATTGCTATTCTGTATAACTGTTATTTAAATCTTATCCTAATCTGTTTATGATTAGCTTAATTCGACACTGGCAATAAAGGTAATGAATATTTAAACTTCATATGACATTTCATGAAACTAAATTCAGCGTCGTAATAATCTTTTCTTTTTACAGTGCAGCTAAAACAAAACACTTGCTCAAAGTTTAAACTTGGCATTTTGTTAAGCGCGCTTCGAAAGGAGGTCGCAAGGTTGCAACGCTGCCTTGTTCAAAGCCGCGCTTTTCCAGATAGCTTTTTAATTAACTTTTAAAGACACGGGAGGCGTATTGAGAGTTCTACTCAATGCAAAATAGTCGAATACCGTAGTATTTATGTGATTAATTCTAATTAAATTAGTCTGTTTTTCACAATTTGAGGTTTATTGCTTTTATAATGCTTCTGGACATTGTATTACACAAATGCATCATTAAAAGTTGTTATCTAGGCATTAAGACGATGGTACATATGGTGCGCTGTCCCTGTCATTATGTATGTCCAAACCGTCGGTGTCTTTAAGGGTTAATATCTCGGCTAATTGCCCACGATTTTTTTGACAATCATTATCAACAATGCTCTTATACTTCTGCTACGATAGATACCTCCAGCGCTCTTCAACACCTTTGCTGAATGCCCGCAAATCGAAATTTGTGTGTAACAGAAAAATGCGCTTTTCTCAAAAACTATATGACCTAGGCTAATCGCTATAATTTTCCTGCAAGGTTTAAGTTAACCTCGAAAACATCTAATTTTTTTATAATTTTAGTTTCAGTAGATTCGGAAATAGATGGGTGGGGACATATTTTTACACTACATTTTTAACGATATCTCTGAAAATATGATATCTAAAATTAAATGAATTGTATTTTTGAGTTCAGCGTTATGAAAGCTTTCACGCGATACCCCACACGGTATACAAAGAAAATATTTTTTTCCCAAGTAACATAATTAGGCCCCTCTAAATTTTTCCAAAATATATTTGTAAATGTTTAATAATGTGTAAATATGTGGGTCAATAGTCTTTATTACTTCCCCCAATTTGAACTTTCCACGTTCCATAGTTTACGAGTAAAATGGCTGTGACAGACAGACAGGCAGACACAGGAGTGATCTTATAATGGTGCCGTTATTACTTTTTAAGTACGGAACCCTAAAAATCCGCCAATAAAATCGAAAAAATAAAAAAATTCCTGCGGGCTTGGTCTACAGGCACAGATAGATTTCGAAGTTAAGTACGAATTTCACCAACAAAAACAAAATCAAGATTAGAGATAAAAACAATTTAACAATTTTATCTGGCCGCTTTTGACGAGTTTTTAATTTAATTTTTCTGGAAGAACTGGTTTTATCAGAATCATGTTAATGCGATAATTCTTCCTTCAACCCCCTATTTTTTTCATCCCTTGAGAATATTTTTAGTAATATCATCCATTAGTAGCGTTTATCTTATCTAAAACTTGTTACTACAAAAGTTATAGATAATATTAAGAAGAGTTATATACTAAATTTAAATCGTGTGGCGATTGTTTCATTAAATGAACCATACACTAAATTTTAAATTCTGACTTTTTTTTAAAATTCAAACACGCGCGCATTTAAGAATGCAACCATATATACAGCATCTCTGAGAGTTGTCAAAAATTTTCATCACGCCAATGATACTTTTTTATCGCCTTTGTGGCGGATTAAAGGATGTGTGATTTTTTTTCTTCTACAACCTACCCCCCCCCCCTCCTTTTATTTATTTTTTCTTTTTTTTGCTGCAAGAATTGGTCTATCAAAAACTTGTCAATATAAAAGCTGTAGGTAATATTAAGAAGGTTTATAATAAATGTAATTGGATTTGATATCTTATGAATCGACGAAGTTATGATTTTTTTTTCTTCTTCAATCCCCTCCCCCACTTTCTTTTTTTGTTTAATTTTTTTTCTATAAAAGTTGGTCCTATCAAAAACTTGTCAATATAAAATTTGTAGATAATATTAAGAAGATGGACAATAAATTTAAGTGGATTTGATACCTTGTGAATTGACGAAGTTATGAAATTTTTTCTTCTTAAAACCATATTTTTTTGCACTATCATTTTTAATGATATAAAAACTCTGTAATGCATAAATGCTTGACCCTTTTCCTAGAAGTAATAATAACTTTAAACTGATTGGATATGTATAGTAATTAAGATGTTATGAGTTTTTTCTGTTTCACAAAAACCCTCCTCATTTCTATCCCCTTCGTCCGATTTTGCTCATTAATGAACATGACCGAAATTTTCTGACCCTTGATTTTATGTATCAGTTTGGAAGAGATTTGTGTAGAATTGTGGAATTTATCGTGTCCACAAAAAAGTGATATATATATATATCGATAGATATGAGGCATTCTCCCAATCTTTTGACTTTTAAGTCCCTGAATAATAATTTTTATTTTAGTACATATTCCTGTGTTTGCTTATTTTTATCATGCAAGACGGTAGTATTCCAGTGACGCAGCCTTAAGCCTAAAATCGTAAGAATGGCGGAACTCATATATACACCTAACTCGAGATCAAAGGAAACGCGAAAAGCCGCCACTTCATAACTCAGCAAATATAGCGCATATTGTTCTGATTTTTTAAAAACAGTCTTATATCTTCAGTCTTATGCTATTCTGAAAATTTTACATTTCTACATGCAGTATATTTTGAGATCCCGAAACCTATTTTTAAAGCACTTGCGATGGATAAAGTTCCTAATTTCCATTCCTGGAAAATGGCTCGGCCGATTTTCTTTAAATTGATATGTAATATGAATTTGTTTTAGATGAAGGGAATGAGATAATACTTGTGTCTGGGAAAACTCTTGTTTTTTATATAATTCGCATTTCCCCCCTCAAAAATGACCTGCGCGATTTTATTAAAATTAATATATAATATAAATCTGTTTGAGATAAACCGAATAACATAACACTTATTTGCAGAAAAACTGTTGTTTGTTATGTAATCGGTATGAAAAATGAGACTATATTTTTTCGTCATTCTATGAGAATTTACCGCAAATGCGCAAGAAGTTATTAATGTATTCCGGCGCATGCTTTCTTTTTATTCACTTTTGGGAACAGCTAGCTATACAAACACTAGCTGAGCGGTTAAGAGCGCTGCTCTCATGCACGCGATATCTCGGGTTCAGTCCACTGTGATGTCTTTTGATTTTTTTTAATGAGTTCTTTTGTAATTTTTTATTGCCAATTACTTCATTAAATAAATTTTAAGACTTTTTTAATTGCTATCAAGTTAAACAAAATTAAATTGGAATTATAACTAAGCTAAATAAAATAAAACTTCATTTTAAATAAATTTCAATAACAAAATGTGCCATTTCCTGCAGCTGGTAAATGTGGCGCCATCTATATTTTGGATAGAAACCTAAACTCTAACATTTCATATAGAATACAGATATATTCATTTAACATTTTTTAAATAACGATAACTGGAAAATGTTATTCAATATTATTTCATAATCCTTTAGATATTTTGAGAGTGTTACTATCACACAACAAATATGTCTAGTGCATAGACTTTATTAACTCGTAGATGTAATTGAGTTAAAAATCTTTATCTAACTTTAAGTAATGAATTTTGTTCTATGCATTTCAAATATTTTGTAACTATGTATCTTATCTCCACATAAAAATTAAAAATCTCAGATTAACTGTTTCATAAAGTATTTTCACATTTAATCATGTATATATAAATAAATATAATCTTTTCTTGTCCGATGTATGTTTTTTAATATCTGCTTAAAAAAAAAAAAAAAAAAAATTCCAAATAGTATTAAATTCAGACATTTTTCTCCAGGAAGGTGTGTGTGCGTGTCTGTTTAAAAAAAAACTTAACTGCAGAAATCACTTTTCCTATATTAAGGAGTATAAAAAATTTAATGTAATTTAAAATAAGAATCTCTTGAAATTGTTCCAACTATTTATTAAGGTTATTAACTAACTATCACATTTATTTTTTATATATGTTGAAAATATCATACCTTAGACTAGGTACTTCTTTTTCGTTTTGAGAAATGATGTAAATTAAAATCATTAAAAATTTGCTGTTTAATGTTTTGCATAATAATTCAAAAGGATTTTCTGACTAGCAAAATAATTTGTAAGCCTTTATGTCAAATTGTCTTCTATTCAGTAATATGAATATGTAAAAATATTTTTTAACAATTTTTATAGAATTAACCTATAATATATATATTTATTGTTACAAATGCAATGCAACTTTAATCTTTTCCTGCTCCATGCTGAAATATTTAAAATTTGGGATGCAATTAAAAAAATTTTTCAAAAAGGCATTTTTCAGTTAAAATTTTTGTATTTTAAATATTATTTTAAATTGTAGTTTACATAATCTCTTTGTTGTAGCCATACAAAAATCAAATGATAATGCCTATTTTAATTAACAAAATTAAAAAATTATAAAATGATGCATTATTTTTTTTTTAACTTTTAGTGAGAAAAACTTTTTAATGTACAAATTTTATGATTAAATCTTACTCGAAAATGTGGCTATTTTGATAGAAATTTATGTTTGTTGCTATGAACTTAAATTAAAAAATAAAAAAACAAAACCTATATCTTTATCAATCAGCTGTTTTTCTTATTTTCATTCATATTTATTGTAATTATGGTACACTTTTTTGAGACTCAAAAAGAAAATAATAAAATACTCAATGGCAGTTGATGGTGCCATCTATAATCAAAAATCGAAACTGCATCCAATCGATCACGTGAACAGACTAGATCGAACAGGCTAGGTACACTAGCGCCACAAAACGAGTATTACTTTCGGGATCAAATTCTGTGATGAAAAGCATATCTTCATTGTTCTCCTGTGCTTACAATGTTATTGTATTTTAAATAAAAAGGTTTAAAGACTAATATTTCTTGATATTTTTCTTAAGAAAGTAAACTTTTTACATAGCAAAATTTAACAAAGCTTTCTATATATGTGAAACGAACCATAAAAACCCCCATTTTGTATAATACTTCTATATCTTACTAAAAAGTTCTTAAAAGAAATCAAATAGTACAGCACTCTTTACAATTGAAGTATGAGGTATGCTTTTTTGAGCGAGCGGGGAGAGGGGGGAGAATTAAAGGTGAATGGAAATTACGATTATGAGTTCTTATCGTTGGTCTTTATTTATTTTTTATCTTTTTGTTATTAACCAAAAAAAAAAGTAATGATATCAATTCAAAAAACCCTTAACGGGTTAAAAGTTTGTGACGCAGCACTTTATCTTATTGCTATAAGAATTTTAAATATGGAACTTAAAAATAATGATATCAAACTTTAAGTGACGCTACATTATTTATTTTATCTTTTTATTTTTGTTTTATTTATAATTGCATGTGTAAGAATTATGTTGAATTTAAAAGGATGTATAAAAATTTAGCCCTTGATGCTTTATCATTCACATCTTTCATAAATTCAAAATATGAGTTTTAAAAGATATGATATCAAAATTTAAGTGACGCCTTGATGTAGCTTTAAACAATTTGTTTTAAAATTCAATTTTAATTGTTTTTGGTTTGGCTAAATATATTTACACATATAACCAAAACTTTTAATTTTCCAATACACAGTTAAAAATATAACTTTCAGTGAACCTATACAATGCACTGTAATGTATTTATATAAATAAATTGATTTATCTTTTGTGCCACGTTATCCAAAATCAAAAATAAAATTTATATAAATGATTTCATTGTATCCAAACTAAACGAAATGTATGCAAATGGATATTATTATGCAAAGAAATCGTTTACATAAATTTTACTTTTGATTTTGGATAACGTGGCACAAAAGATAAATCAATTTATTCACATAAATACATTACAGTGCATTGTATAGGTTCAATGAAAGTTATATTTTTAACTGTGTATTGGAAAATTAAAAGTTTTGGTTATATGTGTAAATATATTTAGCCAAACCAAAAACAATTAAAATTGAATTTTAAAACAAATTGTTTAAAGCTACATCAAGGCGTCACTTAAATTTTGATATCATATCTTTTAAAACTCATATTTTGAATTTATGAAAGATGTGAATGATAAAGCATCAAGGAATAAATTTTTATACATCCTTTTAAATTTAACATAATTTTTACACGTGCAATTATAAATAAAACAAAAATAAAAATATGAAATAAATAATGTAGCGTAACTTAAAATTTGATATCATTATTTTTAAGATCCATATTTAAAGTTCTTATAGGAATAAGATAAAGTGCTGCGTCACAAGCTTTTAACCCGTTAAGGGTTTTTTGAATTGATTTCATATACTGGGGAACATCTCATTGTATGATTGCATAACAATATTAACGAGATAAATAAGTTTTGGACGATGTTGGGGGTCCAAATACCAGGAAACTCCTATAGCGTCCCGTGTCCCTGATGCTGATTTTAAGTTTGGAGCTGTCTTTATAAAATTGTTTCAATAAAAGTAATTCGATGTAATTTTTTCTCCAAAACTGGGACTATTGTTTTATATAAATATGTAGCAAAAAATTAACCTGCACACATTTTTACGGTTGTTATTATTTTTGTTCAATTCTGTTCCTGGGTTTTAGATTCCTTACCGTACCTCTTCTAAAATTATACAGAAAATTACCTCAGATGCCAGCCACAGATTTTTTTTTTCAAGTTTTTTCTCATGCAGAAGTATGCTAGAGAAAGAATGTCTAAACCTCTTTGACAGGAAATTTACTGCAGAATTTAAATCAGCATTTAAATATCAATTTCAAGCATTGTGGCTTTATTGGTCTTACCGTCCCCAAGGTTTATTCCTGCACTTTTCGAGGTAAATTAAAGTTTTTTTTTTTTTTTTTTTATTTAATCCAATGTAAGTAACTGTTTCTAAAAATCAAGGAACATTGTGTCTATCACTTAATCTTAACATGATTTGCCTAAAAATAAGTGGTAATTTTCATTACCGTCCCATTCTTACCCTCCTTTTTTCCTCCTTACCGTCCCTTCTTTAACACTTTTTTAAGCCAATTTTATACCAAAATTTTGTACTAAAAATGCTACATTGTCATTATTAATGGCAAATTAATTATGAGTAAACATTTAGAAGAAAATAAAAAGGTTTTGTGATAAAATGGTAAGGAAAATTAAACTCGCAAGTTTAACTTAAACCTCAGTTAAATAAAAAAAAATTTTGCTGCTGATCCTTTTTTCTTTATTTTGAATCATTAAGGCATTCGTCTATCAGATTAAAATGTTATTTTAGGAAGTTTAATTTCACCAGATTTTTATTCCTGAAAGTCAAAAGATTGTGAGAAGGCCCCATATAGAATATAGATAGATATAAAAGTTTTGAACTGGGGGATGGTTTTGGGTTCAAGGGGTCATGATCGGCGTAGATCTGCAATTTCTTTTAGAAATTTCAACATAGGGGAGAATGTAATAGGTATAAAAATGGCCTTTGCAAAGAACGACCTCAGCCTCAAATGGAAAAAAAAATCATTTAAATGTATGGAAATGCAAACGAAACAGTTTAAAAAGTTTCTCTCATAGGATTAACATTAACGAGTGGGTGTCTTCGGGTGAGTTAAGTAGCAATTTAATCATAGGGTTTACTGGATTTTTTGTCCCCCAATTTAGAAGTTGATGTTTCTTTTTTTCGTGTGTGTGTGCGACAGTGGATTTTGCAACACTAATCACAATCGTTCACGAATAAATTACCACAAAAATGGTAAAAACTGGAGAAATGTTGTGAAGACTTTTACCTTGAACATTTTTACTACCCATAGAGATACGCTCGAAAAGACAAGTAACACAGTAGGTGCCTAAGGAACGTCATAAATGTCATAATAGCGGAAATGTGGGCATAAAATTCACACTCTGCGTGTTCGATAAAAGTTAGTCAAATTCGCAATTTGCGAAGATTTCATAGAGAAGGGGCACGTTAAAGGTAAAAATAAATAGTATATTCAAACGAGAAAATGCAGATCCGCCGCCCCTAAAAATATTATAATTCTTGTGGGTTTGGTTATGTATATAATTAAGACTGCTATTAAATCGTTTATCTTTTTTCTTTCTTTCTTTCTTTTTTTTTTTTCTTTTCTTTTCTTTTTTTTTTTTTTTTTTTTGTTTTTTTTTGTTTTTTTTTTTTTTTTTTTGTTTTTTTTTTTTTTGTTTTTTTTTAAAGAATTCGTTTGCAGTAAGTTTTGTATCCTGAACAAAGAATCGTTATTATTATTATTATTTTTAATGTTTGCTTCCGTCTGAGCGGTTTGGACGTATTTTTCCGTTTCCCAAAAACAACTTGTTGTAGAAAAAAATATTTTAAACAGAATTATATTTTAAAATGTAATAACAAATAAAGGGGTATAAAGTGTATTTTAGAAACAAACAGGGAAAGAAATCTTACATTAAGATTATTTTTATAAACATTTTTATGAAAATGCAGGAAAGCCCTCAAGACTCTTGGAAGGTTAAAATTTTTATATATTCCAGACTTACCAAGTTCTAAAGGGCAAAAATCTGGAGATTTTTAAAATGAAATCCGGAGACTTTTTTCAATGAATTTGTTGTTTTAAAATGTAAATATAAATTAATAATGATGATTTAATTAGTTTTAAATAATATTACAGCCGTATATACTTAATATATTAAAAATGTTTTAATTAAGGGCTCTAAAATTCTTTTAATTAAGCAAATAACGTAAAAAAGACTTAAAACAATTTAAAATTGATTATAAATACCGAAAAGGGACTTAGTCTACACACAATGTATGATTATGAAAGTTATGAATGATAATTCTTTATTAATAAAGGATTTATTAATAACAAAAACAAAATGATACACGATGATTACATTAAAATAATGAATTTAATATTTGCAACGTAAAGTTACAACTTATTCATTATAGAAAACAAAATTAATGATATCAGATTTTGCATTTAAGAATAAAATTGAAAATTTGCTCATAGCAAGAGTCACAAACTTTTAAAAAGCCATCATATATATTTGACCTGAACTTCTATCTAATCAAACACACAGAGGAAATAAACTTCTGCGATTTTTCTAGCATATATTTAAATATAAAATAAGATTGAGAAAAAATGTGTTAAAAAATTAGAAGAAATACGTAAAAAATCAGGGGTACGAAAAAATCGAACACGAAGGGGTACGAAACAAGCAAAAATCATCAGCCTCCTGTCAAAATCAGGAAACTTGGCAAGTCTGATTCTAATAGGCATTCAGACTAAGAAAAAAATTTACAATTTTTTTAATTCGAGACTTTGATTTACGAAGTTTTTATTGGAAAGGCGACTTTTCTCACGCTAAGAACAGCGCAGCCATATAGTGAATTCAAATGAGAAAATGGTGACCGTGTTATAGTCAAAGATTATATGTAGTAAGTAAAAGGAATGAAATCAATCTACTGGAGTAAATTTTCTGTACGCAAAAATTACAGTTTCTTCACAATTAAAAAAGTTTTTGAGTCTTCAACCTCCTCTTCCTCTCTCACAAGAATTCATTCATTATGGAAACTTTATGCTATAAACATAAAATATTTTTTTTTTTTTTTTTTTTTTAAATTACCATTTGGAAATATGGTTATTGTCCTCTGTCAGGGTAGGAAATCAAAAACATATCTGAAGCGTTTTATTGGTTGAATCCTCATTTATTCGTTTTCTGATTGGTCTATATAGTAATCTGTATTTTCCCTTTACTTTCAACAGAGATGGATACTTCTGTTGCCACTAAGACAAAAAAAGTAATAAAAACTACAAAAAAAAAATAAATAAAAATAAATAAATCAATAACTCAGAAACAAATTGAGATACAGCTTTCAAACAAATTGCATTTAAAATGGGTCGATGAAAAAGCCTTTTCCCGAACAGCCAATGAAATGCTTGGATAATACGTAAGTTTCAGGTGGATAATACGTAAGTTTCAGGAAATCTGACGAGTCGCAGGCGATTTTTGTCGCTTGTAATTTTTACGTGTAATAACACTATTGATGTTTAATTCATGGCGTACGTAATGTATGATCAACTCCGTGCGATTTTTTATGACTTAAATTTTAGTCTTTGAAAAAATCATTTTCCAAATGGTCGTTGTAATTTGTTAAATTTTTCTTTTTTTTTAACATATACAATTTTAGAAAATTTTAATTTCTAATTTACAATTTTTTTTATTGAAAAGGTGCTTTTCAGTAATTGATCTATGCAAATACTGAGACTATATAGTAAGTAAAAGGAATGGAGTCAATCTATTACAGTAAATTTTCACTATGCAAAAGTTACAGTGTTTTTCACAATTAAAATTGTTTTTGAGTCTTCAACCTCCTATTCCTCTCTTTCAAGAATTCCTTCATTAAGTACCTAAACTTTACGCTATAAACATAAAATAGGTTTTTCTGTGATTTCTTAAAAATTCCACATATTCTAATTTAATTTCAGACTGTCTGAACTTTCTTTCTTTCTTTTTTTTTAACTTATGTAAATTTTTTGAAGATTTTAATTTCTAATTTCTAAGTTATGAATTTTTTATTGAAGGGGGGCTTTTCAATAATTGACCTGTACAAAAACTGAAATTTCTTTACTGTTATTGATTCTTTTGTCTTCTTTCTTTCAAGAATTCATTTTTTAGCAAAATTTATTCCATGAACGTAAAATATTTTTGTTTATGCTTGCCTAAATATTTTTCAATTTCGTATTCAGTTTCAAACTCACTGTAACTTTTTTTAAAAAAATTATTTAAATTTACGAAATTTCTAATTTCGAGTATCTAATTTAAAGTTTATATTGAAAGTAAGTACTTTTCGTACGTTAAAATAAAATGAAACGAAATATAAAATTCAATGAGAAATTAAAAATTTTAACAAGAATGTGTTATAGTAATTCACCCACGCGAAAATTAGAATTCCTGTGTTATTAAGGCTGTTTTTGAATCTTACGGTGTCAGTTTTTTCAAGAATTGGTTTTTCAATAACACTTTACGCAATAAACGTAAAATAACTTTTAAAGGTATATATAAATATTTTACAGACATACATACAATAAATCCAACAGGAGTGAAAAATTAGCCAGAGCCAGGAATCGAACCCGGGACCACTGCATTCCAAGCAGTCGCTCTAACCACTGAGCTACTCCGGCCGATGCCTGAGTCTGCAATTTCTCTCTAATAAACCATGTATATACCTTTAACTGTTGAGTGCAGGCGTTATTTATGTGTGAATTTTTCACTCCAGTGATGTGTGAATTTTTCACTCTGGCTAATTTTTCACTCCAGTTGGGTTTATTGTATTTATGTCTGTAAAATATTTATATATACCTTTAACTGTTGAAGGCAGGCGTTATTTATGTGTGAATGTGTGTTTTAATATATATTGTAGTATGTGTGTTTATTATTGTAAAATAACTTTGTTTATGTTTGCCTAAATATTTCACAGGTAAATCTGTTATCAGATATTCGGTTTCAAACTTCCTGAACTTAAAAAAAAAAAAAAATTATTTAAAACTGAGAAATTTCTAATTTCAAGTGTCTAACTTAGTTTGAAAATAACGACTTTTCGCACGTTAAATAAAACGAAACGAAATATTAAATTCAAATGAGAAATTAAAAATGTTAACAAGGATGTGTTATAGTAATTCCCCCACGCGAAAATTACCATTCCTGTGTTATTAAGGCTGTTCTTGAATCTTACGGTGTCAGATTTTTCAAGAATTCGTTTTTCTATAAAACTTTGCGCAATGAACGTAAAATAACTTTGTTTATGCTCGCCTAAATATTTCGCAGATAAATCAGTTATCAGATATTCAATTTCAAACACCCGAAACTTTTTTTTAAATTACTTAAAATTACGGAATTTCTAATTTCGAGTATCTAATTTAAAGTTTTCTTTTAAAGTAAGGACATTTCGTAACATTAAAATGAAATGAAATGAAATATTAAATTCAAATGAGAAATTAAAGATTTTAACAAGAAAATGTGTTACAGTAATTCACCCATGCGAAAATTACGATTCCTGTGTTATTAAGGCAGTTCTTGAATCTGGTGTCAACTTTTTCAAGAATTCGTTTTTCTATAAAACTTTGCGCAATGAACGTTAAATAACTTTGTTTATGCTTGCTTAAATATTTCGCAGATAAATCAATTATCAGATATTCAGTTTCAAACTCCCTAAACATTTTTTAAAAATTACTCAAAACTACGAAATTTCTAATTTCGAGTATCTAATTTAAAATTTACTTTGAAAGTAAGGTCTTTTCGTAGCATTAAAATAAAATGAACCCAAATATTAAATTCAAATGAGAAATTAAAGATTTTAACAAGAAAATGTGTTATAGTAATTCACCATGCAAAAATTATGATTCCTGGGTTACTAAGGCTGTTTTTGAATCTTACGGTGTCAGTTTTTTCAAGAATTTGTTTTTCAATAAAGCTTTGCGCAACAAACGTAACGTAATTTTGTTTATGCTAACGCTTGCCTAAATATTTCGCAGATCAGTTATCAGATATTCAATTTCAAACTAATTAAACTCTTTTTTAAATTATTTAAATTTACGAAATTTCCACTTTCGAGTATCTAATTTAAAGTTTATTTTGAAAGTAACGACTTTTCTAGTGTTTACTGTGAGGAATTTCTTGGAGGAGGATTTTAGCCATAAACTGCGGAGAGGTTAGCTTCTGCGTCGGAGCGGCTTTTGAGGTGGGATAAATCGTGTGATTTTAACCCTGGAAGAAAAACTTTGCGAGATTGTAACTATTTGTTTAAAAGGTAAAATTAAAAAAAAATCCCTTTTACTTTCGTTGGGAACTCCTATAAGCGCAAGACGCGGAATATGTTATTTCATTTGCCTCCAGTATTTTATGCTGTAATGCAGTAATAATATTTATTAACCAGCAATGTTTGACAGCATAATGTTCGGATATTTTCAAATGATTTGCATCGTTTACAGAGAAAGAAAAAATATGACGTCGCAGTGAAACGCATTAGTTCTAAGAAATACTTCAACTACACATAAATACAATGTGAGCAAACAGAAAAAAAAATTTAAAAATAAGAGTAAAATAATATTAAGTATTACTATCGCCCGAGAACGAAAGTCCACCGGAGCGATTTTGGAGGCGGGTAAATCGCGGGCCTTTAATCTTACAAGGGAACCACTTGTGGTGTTGCTCGCACCTAGCAATGAGACCTGATGCATTTTGTAGCCCTATACTTAAAAGTTAGAGAACGGATAAAATTTCTTTGTTAAAATCATATTTTATATACTTTTAATTTTTTATTATTACATTTTTATTTGTGTATTTCACGCCAAAAGTGAGTTAAGTCGCCAAATATGGCGCTACAATTTTTTCGCCCGCTTTATCCGAAGAGTAAATGTACAGTACATATTACTAGAATTATATCAGATTGTGGTTTTTTTTAATAATTGATAGCATAAGAAACACATTTTAGGCTTTTTTTTTATGCAGACGATAAATATATAAATAGTAAATATAATTTTCCAAGATCATTGAAAACTATTTTTTAGTGAAATACAAAATAAGCAAACTATTTTCTTTTGAAATCGAATGGAATAAAGTTTCGAATGTTTAAAATGAAATATTGCTGTATTAAATGGTCCTTTGGTAAAAGTAATTATAAAGTAAATTAATACTTTTACACAATTTAGAAAATTACTGTGGCTAATTAGGTCGGACATTACAATTTCTACTGAAGTCCAAACCACTCCTCACACAAGACACACAGCTATGACATTTTGCTAGGGATGCCGGAAAGCTCTACTTTTGAAAAAAAAAACAAAACGCCAACTGTTTTCCCACCAAAAATGTGACTATAATGTTTCAATTTTTCAAAATAAAATCCGTGGGTTCTTCAAGGAATTTTTTAACTTTTTTCAATATTTTATACTTATTATTAACTAATTTTAATTTTTAAATGCTTTTCTTTAAGAAATTCTTCGATGCTAATAGTCCGATAAGTGGTCTCGAAAATTGCATTTTCAGAAAGTTATGCTGTTGTAAAATCAAGAAATATTATTTTAGCAGAAAATTTTTATCGATTCTATTCTCAAACTTCGTAATATAGGGCTTTCAAATGCACCAAGTCTCAATGCTAGGTGCGAGCAACACCAAAAAGCGGCTCCCTTGTTAGATGAAAAACTTTTTAAGATTATAGTTATTTGTTTTAAAAGTATAATTAAAAAATCCATTTCATTTTAAGTGATTACTTTAACCGAAAGTCACAGAAGAAATTTGCGCGCTTATTTCATTTGCCTCTAGCATTTTATGCTGCAACGCAGTAATAATATTTATTAAGCAGCGGTGTCTGATAGCATAACGTTCGGATATTTTCAAATGACTTTCATAGTTTACAGGGGAAAAAGAAAAAATATGACGTCTGCTGTGAAACACATTAATTCTAAGAAAAATTTCAACTACACATAAATACAATGTGAGCAACCAGAAAAAAATATGTAAAAATAAAAATAAAATAATCGTATCTATTACTACTGCACGCGAACGGAAATCCTTAATTAGTTACATCGCCTTATTTACAAATCAAATTACAAGATTAAAAAAATTTTTCCCTGTCAGACTAACAAAAAATTCGTCATAATAAGATCACATAATCACGTTCCGCGCGTGTGTAAGATCAGTTCCATTCAAAAAACGGCGCCGAACTGGAAAAGGAAATCTCTATAATGGGCAAAAAATTCATTGCGCACGTTCTCTTAGATGAGGTGGAGGCACAAGACACTTAAAAAATATCCAATAAAAATGGCATTTAACCCTTTCTTCGACAGCCGCTACCGATACATTTACATTCGGCAATAAAAGTGATTGAAAAAAAAATCCTCCGCCATTTATCTCGACCTTGATTTTCTATTCTTTGTCAATTCCAGTATGAACGAACTCATATTAAAATGAGAGGTACCCAAAGGGTTGCGTTTTTTATGCGAAAATTATGCTAATTAATGAGTTATGGCAGTCTTTTGTCTAGCGTAACTGTCCCGGATGATAGTTCCAAGATGGCGACTCATTGTTTTAATTGAAATAAAATACGCAACGGTATTTTTTTGGAGGAAATATAAATATGACTGACATAAAATGTATTTTATTTTTTATTATTTTTCACTGACCTCGACCGCAGAAATTTCTTGGTTGCGAAAGTCGATTTAAAATGGATTGGTGCATGAGTAATCAGGAATTTTATTCCTATTTTATTTTTCCGTTGTTAGCTAGAGATGCTGCTCATCATTAAAGTTTTTTCAGAGAATAATGAATTGTTATTGCTATAAATTACTGCTTTTTAATTGATTTTGTTGGATGTATTCATTTCACACCGGAAATCCGATTGTTCTTCAAAACATTAATTAGGAAAATTAATTTGATTTTAAATAATTGACCTTGATGAATTCCCCCCGGTATAGTTTTGAAAATTGATTTTATATTGTAACTATATAGAAAGAAAATTATAGTAAAGCATCAGTCTTGATTTTATCTTTCTCATATAATCTCTATCTATCCCTCCTTAAACCCATATTTTTTTTCTGTAAAGATAGAACAGTTAACCATATTGAAAAAAAAAAAGAAAAATTGTTTGATGCTGCATCGCTATTTTATTAATTTTTTTTCGTTTGACATGAGCTAAATGAAAAAAAAAAACAAAAAAACATTTTAATTAAAACGAACGTGTGCTTAAGAATGCACGGCCGAAGTGAAAACTTCTATGGCGATCGTGATCGATTTGAAGTAATATCATAGATTGTATATTGTATTATATGAATGATAGCAATGTTAATATAGATGATATAACTTGGACGTGCAGGAACTAGACATAAATTAACCCGTTAAAGACTGGCGTTGCGTTTTCGCAACGTTATATTTGTGATTTTTAAAAATTTTTGATACCAGTAAAAGAGAAATGTAAAATTTGTCTTATTTAATTACAGTGTTGCCAGATCGTCGAAAGTCAATTTCCCCAAAAGTTTTGAAAATTTCCCCAAATCAGCGGTTTTTATTTTTTCGAAAAAGTCTCCAACTCAGGTTCTACTAAAATAACGTGATTTTTTAAATTTTCAATTTACCCTTATAAAAAATATTTAGCTAATTTAAGATTTAAAAAATGTTCCCCAAATCAAGCCTTTTTTTGAAAAAATTCCCCATTTACATGTAATTAATTTTTAATACATTCCATCTGCGCTACCTACTGAGACATAATATCTAAATATTAAGCAACTCGGGATTGGAATTATAGTGCGACGTCAGCCATGACGTTTTGTTGGGAAACTGACTCCAAACAAACAGTTGCTGTGTTTCATTTCTTATTGAATACAGACGGAATTTTCTGTAAAACTCAGGACAACGGCGGTAGTGTAGCGAATACAACTTGTACTTCTGTTTCTGTATTTAAAAAAGGTTATTTACATAAGCATCCTTTTTAAGTTAAATAACTAATTCTACGTTCTCCAATTTTCATTTTGTTTCTGGTAAGCTATAAATATGCGCATTGTATGCTTATGATAAAATAATGTTTTCATATATATATTAATAAGAGTGAAAAAGGTAGAATTCTGCCTCTGAATCCGATTAATTACATCAACAAAGTAGAAAATTTTATCACTGAATGTGAAGTATTAACCCTTTGAGCTCTGATGGATGAATTTCTTCCCATTTACATTTAACCTCCAAATGTCACATTGGCACTGGAATATTCAACCAAATTTATTTGAAAATAGATTAATGCATTTTTTCGTGTATATTATAAGCGGAATCCTTTGTTTACAAAATACTGGTGCCAATGTGACATTCGGGCATTTTGAAGAAATTCACCTCCCCCCTCCCCCCCCCCAGAGCTCAAAGGATTAAAACATTTATCTGAGAATTACAGCTATAAGATGTAACTATGATTTACAAACAAAATAGAAAATACAACATAGCAATCATTTTGTTGGAGTCAGTTTCCATTCGTTTTGGTGGGAAAAAAATACATTAAGACAAAAGACATTAGAATTATATAAACGTTTAAACTGTAACATCATAAATGACGAGCACGACCACTATAATAATAATTAACACTTCCGTTTTCGTATTTTATTTTTGTTTTCCGAATCAAAACAGAGAGTTCTAAAAAAAATGAAAATCGAGATCGAGACAGACCAAGCGTTCCCAGCTGATTTAGGGTGTATTCGAAAAAATATTTTTCCACCCTCAATTGCTCGAAATTTTCCGAGACATTTTCAGACTCATTTTTAAAAGTAAAAACATGAAACTTGCTGAGGTGATTTTAGAAGAGATGTATAAGAGGCCGTGCGATCTCATTTTTCGCTCAATTAATTAGAATTTGATTTTTAAACATTTATTTTCTCAGTATCACCATTTTTTTCATCCCCAGATCTCCCGCTTCGGAAAAGTCGGTTCAAAACGCCAACTTTGACAGCATTTTTCGCAATATTTTCTGCATTTATCAAAAAATCGACAAGCACGGCACATTATGTAGTTTCTAAATAAGAAAATTTGCCAGTTTGATGCGTTTGAGAGCAAAAATGAATTTAAAAATAAATCAGAAAATAAGCAGTTTGGATTAGAATACACCCTTAAAACCAAACTTTACGTAAAATAATGAAAAAAAAAAAAATCCCCAAGTTTTTCTCCAAAAATGTTGATTGCCCCCAAATATTTCCCCATGAATTAGTTGTCCCCAAATAATTCCCCTGAAAGTTCAAAATTCCCCAAAATGGGGACAAAATCCTCAATCTGGCAACACTGTTTAATTAACTCGTTTCAGTGATTCTTAAAGTAAAAGTAAATGTTTAACAAAAAGTGGTGTGAACTGAAAAAAATTCTGTAAAACCCTTAATAGGTTAATACTACTACATATACCGAGAGAGGTAAAAAAATATTTTCATTAATATATGCACTTGTATGCACGTATAACAAAATTTCAACCCTCTCCATCGAGGGCTTCCTGTACCCAGATTTAACATTGTCTGAAATTTTACCATGTAAAATGTGGGCGGGCTGCGGCAATTGAAAATTCAAGCAAGAAATTATAAGCAATTGAAAATTCAAGACCATCTCCATGGGGGTCTACGATCACCACATGCAACATTTTCCCATGATGTTTTACCATGCAAAATCTGGGCGTGTTGCGATAAATAGAACGCGATTTGTAAACTAAAAATTCAAGATCTCCATGATGTGGGGGAGGATAGATCACCACATGTAACATTGTCTCTTGATTTCTTATCGTATAAAATCTAATCGGACTGCGATAACTAGAAAGTTATAATCATTTGAAATTTGGAAGTCCGCTCCATATAGAAGGACTTAGGCGACCACGTGTAACTTTCTTTCATGATGTCTTATCACAGAAAATTTGGGCGCGTTACGACATATTTTGGTTACCAGTTATAAGTGTTTTAAAATTCAAGCCTTTTACGATGGTGGGGGGGGGGGGGGGGGTCTCCGATCACTCATGTAAAATTGCGCTATGAAATTTTAATATATAAAATATGGGCGCGCAATACGACAATTAGAAGGAAGATTACAAGCATTTTAAATTTTCGATCTTCAGCAAGGAAGGGGCAAAGGGTATTCGCTCGTCGCAGTAATATTAGGTCACGTTATTTACGCACACAAAATTTGGGCTCCCTGCAACAATTTGGTGAAGAGGTACAAGAGTTTAAATTTGTCAGGTCCTTTATATTCAGCTTGTTATAAAATTTAGCGGGGAAGGACTTCGATAAAGTACCGACAATGACGTTTGCGCTCCTTTCTTAGGTCGATTTTCACCCAAATATTGTTAAAAAAAGAAAAGAAAGAAAAAAAGTTGAGAAGATGGACCCAAAATTGAGATGCCAATAGCTAGGCAGAGGAACATAACATATTGCTAAACTTAAACTTACACTATGTGCAAAAGATGACAGAATACTAAAAAGATGTTAAATTATTTTAATATCTTAGTACTTTCAACTATAAAAATCTCAACGTCTGAGGAATATAAGAAATACAATTGTTGTTGGCGTCTAATTTCAAAATTCACGTAGATGGTGACGAAAGGAGTGAAAGTTGAAGTTAATTTTTAGATCCGGAAAACATTAATAAATAAAACATGGATATAGGGAAGTGGAATATTACTCGTTTTATGATTATTTAAGTAAACTGAGCCAAATTCTGGGTATGTTGTAGGATAAAATGTCATTGCAAACAGTATTTTCTTTAGTAATAATTTCTATTGATTCGCGGATGATTAAATCATGATAATTCTTTGAGGGATATATAATTTTTGCGTCTTCGAAATTAACTTGTATATTCTGCTTCTGGTTAAGTCTTGACAGGGCTGTAGTAGGTCGGTTATACTTTAAATCTCTCAAATGTTCTTTAATGCGGTTTCTAAGTTTACGTGAAGTCATTCCTATGTATTCGAGATAAATGTTTTCTGTTTTCAGTGGAATTATATATACTCCAAAAATTTCATCTTCCGGGATCGGGTCTATTTTGGCACAAATTAGATTTTTCAGTATTGCTGGAGGAGTGACGATTAAGTTTACGTCAAAGCGGAAAAGTGCATGTCTGAGTTTTTCGAAAAGTCCTGGTATGTACTTCATCTTGCAATATCTCATATTACACCGAGGAGTTTTTTGTATTTTCATATGGTTCTTCTGTGAGTTGATTAGCTTATCAATAATGCGTATTGGGAAACCATTCTCAACTGCAATGTTTCTAATGGTATTTAATTCATTTTCAATATGATTAATAGAGCAAACACTAAAAGCTCGTCTTACATAAAAGTTGAACGGAGCAAGTTTGTAGTTAAAAGGTGATGTACTTTCAAAAGTGGCTCGTTATCAATAAAGTTATTAATGATTAATTTTACTTCGTCAACGTCGATTGATGGGAAAAGTGAAATGATGTCAAAACTTGCTAAAACACTCTCTTTATTGAGCTTCAAATCTTTAATCCGGTTAATGAAATCAGTGGTCGACGTTAAAATATGGTTAGACGGTGGTAGAAAAAGGTTCAGAAAAGAAACAAATGCTTTTTCAAGTAAATATGTTGGGCCAGCACATTTTTCAACTATCGGCCTTAAAGGAAAATTATTTTTATGGTCCTTTAGCCTCCCAAATAGCCTTGGAGTGGTGGCTGTGTTATTCACTCTTAATTTGAATTTCATTATTGGTGGCCAACATCCCCTATTGATTAAAGCTTCAGTTTTACTCTGGATTTGGTTGTTCGGATCCTTGCCAAGTGGTGTGCATGCCATATCTGCGATGATTGTTTCCATTTTTGCAATATAATCCACACGGTTCATTATTGCGATTTTATTTGTTTTGTCTGTCTGTATAATAATAATATTTTGATCTGCTTTAAGTCGATTAATTACCAGATTATTTTTATTTTTAATACTTGATTTTGTAACGAATGCTTGCACATTATTATACATAACACTTCTCGCAACATCTCTTTTCTCTGGGTCTATTGACAGGGTAACTTTTTCATAATCAGCGATTATGCTCTTGGAGTTTACATTATTCTTAAACATATATTTAGGACCTTTTACTAAAACTTCATCTTCCTTACTCGATATTTCTCTATTCGAAATATTATTTATCTCGAATGCATAGGAATGACTTCACGTAAACTTAAAATCCGTATTAAAGAACATTTGAGAGATTTAAAGTATAACCGACCTACTACAGCCCTGTCAAGACTTAACCAGAAGCAGAATATACAAGTTAATTTCGAAGACGCAAAAATTATATATCCCTCAAAGAATTATCATGATTTAATCATCCGCGAATCAATAGAAATTATTACTAAAGAAAATACTGTTTGCAATGACGTTTTATCCTACAACATACTCAGAATTTGGCTCAGTTTACTTAAATAATCATAAAACGAGTAATATTCCACTTCCCTATATCCATGTTTTATTTATTAATGTTTTCCGGATCTAAAAATTAACTTCAACTTTCACTCCTTTCGTCACCATCTACGTGAATTTTGAAAATTAGACGCCAACAACAATTGTATTTCTTATATTCCTCAGACGAAGACTATGTTTTTTATAGTTGAAAGTACTAAGGTATTAAAATAATTTAACATCTTTTTGGTATTCTGTCATCTTTTAAGTAGTTTTACACATAGTGTAAGTTTAAGTTTAACTTTTTAAAGATGAATTAAGCATTTCTATGTATTTATTTATTGATAATATATTGCTTTTGACCAAAACTTTTTACTTTCATATAAAATAAAATGTAATTAATTCAGCAACGACACAGAATGATTTTCTAATTATACGAATTTCATCTAATTAAAAAATATTTTAGGATACCTCTATTTATCTTTTATAATGCGAAAAGTCCGAAGGTAATATCAAAGGATCGACTAAAACAGGTTTTGAAGATCGAAACCAAATTTCGGAAATCTTATTATTCTCGGCCGAAAATGAAAACGAAAATGTCCAAAAAAATTATTTTTAGTAATTAATACATAAATATACATAATTATTAATTAATTATACCCTTTAGCCTTATAGAACATTGTTTTGAAGAGAGACCGAATTTTCGGTCGATCTCTAGTGATATTTCTTTATTTTGTAACAGAAACAAAATTGTAAAATCGTGAATTTTAGGTTGTGAAGTAGAACATCCCTTTAAGAAACAACTGTCAGACATTTAAAATAACAATTGCATTCTTTAGAGGCACAGAAGAGGCAACTCTGTGCCAAATTTTTTACTTTCATATAAAATAAAATTTAATTCATCAACGACACAGAATGATTTTCTAATTATACGAATTTCATCTAATTAAAAAATATTTTAGGTATACATACCTCGATTTATCTTTTATAATGATTTTTGTAAATGATCACCCGTTATACTGGAACGTTCTCAAAAAGTCCTTCCGCGAGTGCCGGTAGGAAGAGGTAGCTTTCATATTCCTTATTTTTTAAAAGCCAGCTTATATTATTCAAACACACGGAGCTCAAATTAGTGGAGCCCGATTATAGAAGATTAAATACTAATTTTTGTCAACATTGAATATGAATGAGAATTTCGCCAAATTAGTCAGCGTTATCAAAGCTGGTTTTATTAAAGTGATTTATATTTTGTCGCCAAATTCTGTGATATCCCGAATTATATTAATAATTATATTAACCCGAATTATCGGTGATAGCCCGCCATTTTAAAATAACATAATGGGTGCAACAAAGAACACCAATGAACTTGGTCGAGACCTTAGTAATTACTGTGCACATGCTTACTCATATCTAAACCGGCTGATATATACGAGTGCTGTTGCAGGCAAAAAATCAGATTTTTCAAAATGTCACACACATTCAAAATTCAAACTGCTATATCTCGGCCTTTCTTTTAGATAAAGGCAAAACAAAAAATGATCCGGAATCTTTGTAACAAGCTGAAACACATAAGAAAAAAAATCTTTTTCAATTTCTAATTTTTTTGTACCTCATTTTAGATTAAATTTTTTTTTTAATTTTTAAATGGCCGCCATTTTGAAACAAGATAGCGGATGAAGTTAGCAAACGATCTTGGCCGGGAGATTGCTATGTACTATGCACATGCCTTGTCACATCCTAATCGATTCATAAATACGCGTGTTATCGCGTGAGAAAAATCAGATCGTTTCAAAATTTCAGCCATGCTAGAAATTCAAAGTGCTATAACTCAGCCATTTTTTAAGATATAGACGAAACGAAAAATGTTCCAGAATCTTTGTATCAAGGTCAAATACATAAGAAAAAATCTTTTTCAATTTCTAATTTTTTTCGTACCTCATTTTAAATTAAATTAGAAAAGAAAAATAATGACCGCCATTTTGAAACAAGATGGCGGATGATGTTGGCCAACGAACTCGGTCGAGACATGGGTATATACTATGTACACACCAAGTTATATCCAAATCCATTCATAAATACGCGTGTTATCGCTTGACAAAAATCAGATCGTTTCAAAATGTCAGCCACACTAGAATTTCAAAGTGGTATAACTCAACCGTTTTTTAAGGTATAGACGAAACAAAAAATGCTCCGGAATCTTCGTATCAAGCTCAAACATATAAGAAAAAAATATTTTTCGATTTATAATTTTTTTCTACTTCATTTTAAATTTAAATTTTTTTAAATTTTAAATGGCCGCCATTTTGAAACAAGATGGCGGTGAGGCTGGCCAACGAACTCGGTCGAGACATTGCTATGTACTATGCACATTATTTGTCACATCCAAATCGGTTCATAAATACGTATATTATCGCGTGACAAAAATCAGATCGTTTCAAAATGTCAGTCATGCTAGAAATTCAAAGTGCTATAACTCAGCCATTTTTCAAGATATAGACGAAACTAAAAATGCTCTAGAATCTTTGTATCAAGCCCAAACACATTAAAAAAATATTTTTCAATGTCTAATTTTTTTGTGCCTCATTTTAAATTTAAATTTTTAAAATTTTTTTTAAATGGCCGCCATTTTGAAACAAGATGGCGGATGAGGCTGGCCAACGAACTTGGTCGAGACATTGCTATGTACTATGCACATTCCTTGTCACATCCAAATCGGTTCATAAATACGTATATTATCGCGTGACAAAAATCAGATCGTTTCAAAATGTCAGTCATGCTAGAAATTCAAAGGGCTATAACTTAGTCATTTTTCAAGATATAGACGAAACTAAAAATGCTCCAGAATCTTTGTATCAAGCCCAAACACATAAAAAAAAATATTTTTCAATGTCTAATTTTTTTGTGCCTCATTTTAAATTTTAAATTTTTTTAAATGGCCGCCATTTTGAAACAAGTTGGCAGATGAAGCTGGCCAACGAACTCGGTCGAAACATTGGTATGTACTATGTACACACGAAATTTTATCCAAATTGGTTCATAAATACGAGAGTTACAGTATGACAAAGATCAGATATATATATATATCAATTTTGAACGGAGGGTGGTTTCGGGGTCTAGGCATCATGATCGGTGAAAATATACCAAAATTTTTCGGAATCGTTTTCCTCCGAATGGCTGCAATAGGTAGCTTTTTGTAATGAAAGCTAGCTAAAAGTATTCGCAACACTTCTGTGATTTCAAACTAAAAATTTCCAATTACTGTTAAGGCTGCAGCTTTTAATGAGCACGTAAAAACGTCTTCAAAGTTTAATCACATATGCATTACTTGCTTTATAATTTGCACCCACGTCTTGAGTCAGTCATGTCTGATAATTATAATCAGTGAAGGTAATAGCAATAAATAAAGAGTGTCTCATGAAATTTTTGAAAAAGAAACGATTTGAAAAGAAACGAGATTTTTAGAATACAGATAGTTTAGGCCCTGCCGAATTTTCGACAGCTCTTTCTTCGTCGAATTTTGGGTCGAAGCCGAATTTTCGGTCAATTTCTAAGTGATATTTCTTTATTTTGTAACGGAAAAAAATCGTAAAATCGTGAATTTTAGGCAGTGAAGTAGAACCTCTCTTTAAGCAACAACTGCCAGACATTTAAAATAACAAACCGGCGAGCTGTCACCGTTTCGTCATACACTGGAATCGAATTGTTGCAATAAATAATTTAAAAAAAAGACACTATTAATAGAAACATTTATTCATTTGAATTCTGCGTTTATCTGCTTTGTGAAACGTTCTCTCCAAGTCGCGTGTAAGTTTTTAACCACCTGATCCCAGTAGAGCGTGTAAAATTCATGAGTATAAAAAGATTATGTTTGAAATCTTTGCCTGCTAATAATATGGGTGAGTTTGTAGTCGATCTTTTGAAATAGAAAATGTCCTGGGTCAAGGTTTGATTCAAGTTGATGTGTTGTCATGACAACTTTAATTAATTGCTCATTGTCGAGCGTTGTGCAGACTGCGTGTCTTAAACGTTTCTAAAAAGAAATCGACTAATAATTCTTACTCATTTTATATTTATTGTTCAGAAAAATCACAAAATAAAATTCATTGCTGTATGCAAAATATTAAATAATGATAATAAAAAGACTTAAGCCCGTTCTATATTTAAACAAGAAAGAAAAATAACGCATCAAGCATAGACTATGAAACGCTTTCCAACACATTCAGAATAATGTAACAAAACTTCTCCGTTTAATAAGTTTAAATAGGATGTCTAATTGAATCATTTGGAAACGCATGAAACATTTGAAAACCCAATTTCAGTAATTCCAGTAAGTCAGTCGGAAAAATATCCGAATTCTTTGAACATCCCTGTATATGATATACATATTTGTATCTATTAGCTATATGCATGCAAAAATTTAGTTCAGTTTGGAAGTAAATATCTCAGTTGAAAATTCGCCTTCAGCAATTTCCGCTAATAAGGAGAATGGTACGTGAATACTTTCGTGCAGCCCTGTATATGGGGCGTGGAATTTATACACAGCGAGTAACAGGCAAAAAATTTAAAAGCGCATGCCGAAACTGAAAACGCACTTACAGCAATTATGGCTCAAAGCGAGTACTGTAACCGATTTCTTTTGTGTGTTCCTGTAAATAAACGACAAATGCTATGGATGTCGTATTCGATAGTAATAATTTTGTAGTGAAATTCAGTGATTTATATTAATTTCAATACATATGAAATAGAAAAATGTCATTAAAATACTCTGCAAACGATTTTTTCCCATTGACACTAATGTAACGGAATTGTTTTGAGTGGAACAATTTGAGTGGAAAAATGTATCGTACATAAATGAACTATTAATGCTACACATTTCCTATTCAATACCGAGCATGCCATGGTAAACATCGATAACATGTATCAATTGCTTGAAAATCCGATTGTTTTTACCAGTTAGAGCGTGGACAGACAGACGGCCAGACAAACCGAATTCATAAACACTTTTCAACTTTGATGGAAAAAAGTGTTAAAAATATATTTTACAGCTTTTTCTAAATACTAGGATTTCTGCACCTGTCCCTTACGACCTACGCTCATCAACACTCATTCAGACACCGCACGCTGTCTAACATACCAGCACCGCTAATACGCGAACACGCTAATTTGCCCTGTTTCAAAAAGATTACTGAAAATTGAAGTATATTTAAACGACCAGTGGCAATCTTCTGTAATTGTTTTGCGATTTAATTTTAACTGAGGGATTTTTTAATTGTTAAGCCCAAATCAACTGCTGTCGTGACAGTTAACGACTTTTTTGGCCATTGATTTAATAAGATCAATTAAACATTTAAAAATCAGCTTGTATAAAATGGCTAAGTAAATAATGTCACTTCCTCTCGGAATTTTATAACGACGCTATAAGAAAATTGTTTTAAATAAGATGTTTTAAATGTATCGCATTAAATATGACGTAATTTTCACAAAAGTTTTCTTTTTCTTTTTAATATTCATGTATAAATACATTTTTTAGTTGAAAATAAAGTATTATTATTTGCGTTGTTTTAAAATATGACAACAATAGGTAAAAGAAAATGACTTTTTCATGATATGAAATAAATTTCTCGTATACATATATTTTACATTAAAACTTCTTGGTTATATTATTACTTGGTAAAAATTATATTTAAATTAGCTAATTTTCCCCGTTTAATGTTTATACCCACGTAATAATTTAAGTATTATTTTAAAGTTTTCTTTCTATTTTGAATATTCACGTATAAATACGATTTTTTAATTCAAAAGAAATATCATTATCTGTGCTGTTTTAAAATTTGGCAACAATAGGTAAAAAAAATGGACTTTTTCGAAATATGAAATGAATCTCTTTTGAGATAATGAAATTTTTAATAAAAAAATAAAAAAAAGACCTTTAAAAATTAGTCAAATTAAAAAAAAAAAATGATTGCACACTGCACGCCGTAAGCTCGTCAAGTATGTACTTGCGATAAATGGTTAAATTGCTACATTCAAATTCATCGATAAATTGGAGAAATAGTTATATTGGGCATTGTTAAATAAGGGTTGTACTGTATTTGCGTCTTGAACAGGATTTTTTCAAAATTCTTACACATTTATTTTTAAAAGTACATTGTTATATAGAAACTTACTTCATTTCTTCGTTCAGAGGGATCAGAGGGGACCCCCGTGTGACCTCTTCTTAGACCCGCCCTTGGAACGAACACTCTCATTTCTAAAAATTCAAACACATTAGAACCCGAATAAATTACTATGTAAAAGTCACTATAATTTTTTCTAATTAAATGATTCTTAAATAATTATATGCAATTATAAAATAACTACAGTCGAACCCGGTTAAGACGCGTTTCAAGGGAGTGGACAAAAGTCGCGCATTAAGCGGGATCGCGTATTAAACTTGATTTGTATAATGTTGCCGCTACTGGACTTATTTACAGATCAAATCGTCTAAATGAGCTTTAGAGCTTATTGTGTCTTTTATGTATATTTAGATTAAAATTTAACTGTATTCAACTTTAACTCAGTTGTTTCTTTTTATAGGACCGACTAGAATCACAGCTGAAAATAAGGGGCTGTACATATATAACGTTATCAACTTTTTAGCAAATCTGGACTCCCTCCCCCTTTACGATATCATAAGTTACCATTCCTCGAACACCCCCCTCCCCTAATGATATCGTTATCAGTATCTAAAAAGTCTTTTTATTTTTACTTTGTTTTTCTTTCTTTTTCTTCTTATAGGTTTTCAATGATATACATGTATGGTTACAAATTTATTATTCGCATACTTTACTTATTTAAATGATGGGAAGAAGTTAATTAAATATCACTATAATATAGGAAGTAATTTTATATCAAATAACACTTAAAGAAATACTTACTATTTAAAGTATGTATACTCCCTAAATATGCATTCCAATATGACTTTATTATCAATTAATTCGTTACAATAAAAAATTAAACAACAAAAATAATTTTCCTGCTAGACTCATTTTTGAATACAAAGAAAAAATATTAAATCTTTGAAGCACAATCCAGTTATTAAAGTCACATTTAGTATTTGTGATAATGAGTACTATTATAATCTCTCCTTCATTTTTAATGTAATAAGAAATAACTATCTTTATTAATCTTTGTATTTAAAAATATATATATATTAGCGTAGCAAAACGTAGGCAAACATAGAAAAAAAAATCATACAACCACAATCGTATTTGTTTAATCTTCACGAATTTACTATTAGTACTACTATTATTATTACTAGCAAAAGTCATGCTTTGTTTGGATTCGCGAAGCATTATTTAATAAGATTAATATTTGACAGTAACAATATATTTTTATATTATTCTTGCATCTTTATTAAGCAAAAACGTTACTTTATGTTTTGGCGCATTTTAATTTTAGAAACGTAAATTCAACCAAATAACTAAAAATTTCCTCGGAATTTTTTATTTATGCGAATTTAACGAATGTAACAATTAATTTTATTTTTTTTACACTTATTCTGTTGCCACTTTACAAAAAAAAAAAAAAAAAAAAAAAAAAAAAATCATAATATAATTCTTTTAAAATGCGTAAGGATCGTCTGCATAAATGATTTCGTATAATAAGAATAAATTGTGCATTTGAATTCTTAGCATTGAAAAATACTTTCATAACTGAATGTAAATAATTGAATTTTCACAAATTTTAATTCATTAAAAATATGCTATAATTTTCATAAAAAAGGTATTTTAAAAATTTCATAAAAGAAATCGTGAAACTATTTAATTAATCATGATTCTATCTATGATTACTAACTCCATGATTTATTTTTTCTTCTGAAAATATACGTGTTTCATTATTTATTTGCAAAAATGCATCCGTAACTTAAAAACATGTAAAATAAATTAATTAAAATAATAATTTTTTAAGGTTATTCTGTAAAAAAAAAAATACTATTGTGCAAATCTATAGATCATAATTTATTTTTCTGTTTAATTTCAAGTCAAAATACTGAATAGTTTTTTTGTAAAGTGTACGACAAAACGTAATTTGTGTAGCCTAGTAGAGGATTCGCTTCGCTCATCCTGTTTATTATTATTATAATTTTGCCTGTAACTCTCATTATAAAACATAGCAATCATATAACGTACATTTAAAACCTCACGAACAACAACTATAATCACCCCTAATCATAATAATTTTATGACGTATCTGAGCTGAATTCATCTATTTCTCTCTACTACAGTAAAAACATAGACGAAGCAAGAGACAAAGAATGTTAGAATTGCAGTATTGCTTATTTAGCGAGTTTTTTATATATTTATTTATTTATTCATATATCTACTACTATTCCCGCTTAGCAATGCTCGCCTTAATTAACTGTATTAAATAAAGCTGATATTACTATTCGGAAACAGTGGTTTTTATCTCGATAAAAACATCCACTAGTTCGGCAACTTTGGAGAAGAGAAAAGGAATTCGCATCTTGATCAATGAATTAGCGTTTTAAGCGTGATTTTTTGCCTCAAAGGGCTGAAAATCTACCGCGTATTAAGCAGGATCGAGTAATAATCATTAGCGTATTAAACGTGATATTTTTGCATTAGCTTTATGGGCAATGTTGAAGAGACCGGAAAAAATCCGTGTATTAAGCAGGATCGCATACTTTAACCCTGAGCATCTTAACCGGGTTTGACTGTAATATAGAGAAATCGTTGATTTATTTTCTTAGAACTTTTCTCCGACAAGCACTGAATTTTCACAAAACTTTCAAAACTAAAAAAAAAAAAAAAAACAGCAACACAACAACAAAAAACAACACAACAACCAAAAACATTTAAAATTTCTTAATAACACATAGATAACAATGTTGTAATTAGGCACATATTGTCTTAATTCATGAAACTTGCACAAGTTCTCAAATTTAAGCAATGATCACTTTTACTTTTCAAGCAAAATCACAGAAAAGCGATAATTAACAATTGTATCACTAAAACTACTGAACTGTGAAGAGGTGAAAGGTGATGACGTAATTATTACGTTGAAAAGGCTTAACGTTGCATCATTTGCCTAATTATCAAATGAGCCGGAACTATCTTTCTTCAACCCTTGACCGAAAACACTCTACTCTGTCTTTCTTCTGTCTTCTTTGTTAGGTAAACGTTGCCATTTTTAGAACAGTTGATTTTAATCGTAGAATACGCATAATTAGTATTAGAGAATTGCAGCTTTGTGATATATTAGAGTGATTAAATGTTACGTAAAAGAGTAAATGTTATTTCTATAAAACAAAATTCTATCAATAATTCACAAACTAAATTAATTTTTCTAATTATATGAAATAACTTTTATAAAAAAGTTTTCTCTGACTATATTTGTGAAATAATAGTGACTCAAAATATTTGGATTAAGTAGATCAATCAACCTGTAAGACTGGTTTATTAATGTTGCTGTGCGGGTTTGGATCTTTGTAACAATTTATGTTAATTAACCAAACAATTAAGTTTTTGGTTTCGCTTTGATTTTTGGTTCTTGCGGTCAATTTCGGATGAATCTGGTTTTTCAAAAGAAATCCTGAACATTGTGTCAGATGATAACAGTATGTATTTGAATATGAATTAGTGTAGTATTTATTCATTATTTTAATTTAAAGAGGAATTCGACGTTAGACATAGATTGTAGCGTATTTCTTCATAATTGCACTAAAATACTTCAACGATTGATGGTTGATTAAAAAAAAAAAAAAAAAAAAAAATGAACCCTTATCCGAAAACGTGCTATCCTGTTTTTAAGAGACTTAAAAATAATATTAATTTACGGAGTGACCTCTTTTACTACTTATATATTCATATAAAACATTTTTCAGCAAATTAGAGGGAAAGAGATAAGAAATTTCTCTTACCTCAGATTATCCCTTGGTCCGCCCAGATCCCCAGTTCATCATCACCAGCAAAGCGGTTTGCATATTTCACTTATATACCCTATAGTGTATAAGGAGAGATAATTGGAGAATTTATATTAATTATTTTTTTCCATTTTAAATATATTTAGTGTGAGGTTTCACGCATGAAATCTAACGGCTTTCCATTTAGAAATTTTAATTCTTCTCTTGGTTAAAATAATATAAAGTAAAGTAAAGTAAAATAAAGTAAAGGGAGAGGAAAGCACCTCTTCCCTTTGCGAAGATACATCAGAAAATGCAAGAAATAAAACGCGGTACAAACGAATAGATCAAGTTCGGACTAGAGATCTGCACGGGACGGGCTCGGTCCGATTTTCATCCACGGCACTCGGGCCGGGCCGGGCCCGGGCCATACTTTTTCTGAAGGCTCGGGCCTAACTTAATTTTTCTGTACAGAGCCGGGCCTGGTTTCATTCCTAGTCTTCATGGCCCAAAATTTTCAGTCCTAGTTTTGAGGCAGCCCGTATGAAAATCATTGTTTCAGCGTGGCCTGGTCCATTTAAAGGTCAGTTAAATTAAGCCTGGCCCAAAAGTTTTTGCAAAAAATGCATACATTTTTGAATCGCCATTATTCTACACACTGTTAAAAATTTGCAGCATTCTGTCCAGTCATTTCACCGTTTTTATCGAAAACGGTTACACATGCGTAATTTAAAACTGTTCTAACCATATTATTGGCCATTTTATGGTCAGAATACAGTTAAATTATGGTTATGAAACAGTTTTTTCAAAAAACGGTCAAATGACTGGACAGAATGCTGCAAATTTTTAACAGTGTACTTAAACATTAAAATTTATTATTTTTAAAGAATAGTAGATTTCTACGCGTATTAAAACATAGCTAAATTAAAATACAGTAAAATGTGTGAAAAGGAACCTGCTTATGACGGAACCCTGTTTTAAACTGAAAAACGTGTTGATCCATGCAAAATAAATATACTAATAAGTAAGAAAAGAATACATAATACATTTATACTTTCTAAGAAGTGAACTTGTCTATAACGCATTTTTTTTTCTCTTCTATGCAATTCCATCTTAGAAGATTTTACTGTATAGCATTTTTCCGATTTTTAACACTTCTATACATGGAATATGGATTAACAATATTAATGATAACTGAAACATTTACATACAAGTAATAGAGATTCATTAAAAAAAAATATCGCAGCCTGCTGCACTTCTATTAAAATAAAGATTATAAACATGAAAAAAAAAATTAAGATAAATATTTTTGGTCAGAACTCCTCGTACGAGACAAATTTTTAATCAATTCGACGTAAAAATCAATGTTTTGTAGAAGTTCACTCGGGCCAGGCCGGGCCGGGCCCGGGCCGAGATTTAAACTTTTTTCCGGGTCGGGCCGGGCTCGGGCCGAACTTTTAATTTTTTTATCGGGCCGGGCCAATATTTTTTTTTTCTACGGGCCGGGCCCGGGCCGAACTTTTAATTTTTGTATCTGGCCGGGCCGATTTTTTTTTCTATGAGTCGGGCCCGGCCCGGGCCTGGAAATGTTGGCCCGTGCAGACCTCTAGTTCGGACATTTGCATAGCAAGTGTAGAAAACATTTAACCACAAGAATTGGGCTGGGCAGATACATATACATTAATGAATTCTGAAATGAAAGTTCTAGAAGTAAATTTAAAAAAAAGGATATAGTCTTTAAAAGTCTGGGATTTTATAAAAGGTTTCATGTTTTGATGATTCTCGCACGTAACAAAAAAAAAAAAAAAAAAAAAAAAAGAAAAGAAGTTTTTGTTTTTGGTCATTATGTATATCTCTCTGTGTGTATATGTATAAATGTATATATAACGTATGTCCTCAAATTTTTTGCAACAACCACGGAACGAATCTGGATGTAACTCTTGCACTGCAATTCTAGTATCCCAGGGAAAGTTTTGAGTTAAAAGGATTTACCATATCCTGTATAGGGCTTATTTTTTATTTTTTTTAATGGAACGCGTCAAACCGTCAAACATTTTAGTATATGATTGTCTATTGCGTGTCAAACGTGAGCGACGAGAAATAGATTGCCTTTATAAATGTGAAAGAGGTGACATACGAGAAAAAAATTTGATTGGCTATAAGAATTTTTTACAGCATCTTTAGCGATGAACAACATCTTTACCAATGAGCTTTTACAAATAAGAAAGTTGCGAGTGCGGCATACGACACGAGCAATAAAAGTTGATCGGTCGAGTGGAGTTTGGATGAATCCGCGAGCGACGAGTTCTTTCAAATACAGGGTGTCCACAAAAAGGTCACAGTTTGAATGGTATATTATAATAGTTTAATTTAGATTATTTGAAACAAATCATACATAACTTTGGCATCATATTGACTGTGTCAACGCCCTGGCCTTTACTTTCATTTTTTAATTTCTAAACATCGTACAATTTCAATTTTTAGAATGTCAAATAGAAAAATAAAGTATTTTCAAATGCAGTTTGTTTGAAAAATGTATATAAGTTTACTCATTTTTATGGTTTTAAAATAATTTTTAAGGATGATTTTTTTTTTCAAAAATTTATATCTATATATTGTGCAGACTGATCAGGGAAGATTAATCGGTTTGCCCTTAAAACAATATAAATTATTCAGAAGTTCTTTCTGGCTAATTTACTATAACGAAATCAAAACTTTAATAACAATAAATAAATAAGGAAAAGAAAAGAAAAGAAAATACCAATTTAATAGATAGGTCGAATTACGTACTGAAACACTAAAATAGTCAGAAACAAAAATACTGCTGAAAATTGGGAAATCTTTCACGATTTCTTCGTTTGTTAAACTTTGCCATGAGGCTATGAAAATACAGCTTTTATAAGGTTTCAAAACTTTATTTGAATAATTGGTATTTTTTATATGAAAGTATTTTTTGGTATTGTTAGTGAGCAAAGAAAAAAAAAGTATCAAATGGAAAAAATATATATTTCAAAACTTTATTTGAATAATTGATATTTTTCATATGAAAATTCTTTTTAATATTGTTAGTGAGAATCACTCCCTCCTCAAAAAATATATTAAATGTGAAAAAAAAGTATTAAAACGAAAGTGTCGCTTTGAATAAATTTCAAAGCCTTATTTGAATAATTGGTATTTTTAATATGAAAATACTTTTTTCGTATTGTTAATAAGCAAAAAAAAAAAAAAAAAAGTACTAACTGCAAAAAATTGATTAAAACGAAAGTATCGCTTTCAATAAATTTCAAAACTTTATTTGAATATATTATTGATATTTTCATATAGAAACTGGATGTTGTCAGTGGGCAATCTAAGAAATATTTATAAAACGTAACAAATTTTTAGAGTTTTCAAGAAAAATTTTTTTATCATCTATATGTCCTGTTAACTTGTGAAGGACGGGTTGGATATCCTAGTAACTTTAATAAACAGATTATTTTATTTATTGTAATGGTCATTTGATTCATTTCAATCATATTATATTTGCAATTAATTATCAATATTTCCTTCTTTTGAAACCGGTTAAAAATAAAATTACTCTGGATATGAAAATATCATATATATTTGAATAACTCAGTTCCAATGAACTTATTTAATTTCGACACTGTGTTAACAAGGGTTGTGAAAGCAGTTCATAAACCTGACGTTGACTACGCATTCGGCTTGCATTGTTATGCATGATTCCACATGGAAGCGTTACCTCTTCAGAGAGTTGCATCAGCAGCATACAGGTGATCCAATGTTACCAAACTGTTGTTTTCCGACTTGTAACTCATGCTTCTGAACCGTGGAAATTAAAAGAAAAAAAAACTGTATCCGTAGCGAAATTACATCCGAAAAGCGGTAAAACATTTATACCGATGCATCTTCGGTGACCTACATTCTGAAGCTCATCTTTTAAAAGTTTAATGTCAATTATTGGTTATAAAGATGATGTGGAAACTTTTTAATAACGAATCCATGCATTGAAAATCCACGTATTATATCCATGTATCGAAAAATAGCATAGAATGATCATTAGTATTAATGTAAGCTAAATATTTTTACAATATTGTGCTGATTCTGTACAATGTTACTACGCAAATATGATGTAGAAACATTTTTATAACAAATTTATGTTTTCGAAAATTCAGGAATTATATTCATGCGTAGAAAAATATTCTAGAATGATCACTTAAGCTAAATCGGTCTAAAGTAATTATGTTAATTCTCTACCATGTTACTATAAACATAATGTGGAAACTTTTTAACACCGAATCCATGGATATAATGCATGGATATGCATTATATCCATGCACTGAAAAATAACCTAGAATGATGATTCGTATAATGTAAGATGAATATTTTACAATATTTTGCTTATTCTGTACAATTTTACTGTATGTAAACATGATATGGAAACTTTTTAATAACGAATTTATGCATTGAAAAATATTCGACGATCATCATTGGCATAATGCAGGGCTAAATAATTTTGTAATATTACGCTAATTCTGTACAATGTTACTGTAAATTAATAAAGAATCCATGCACTGAAAATCCCCCGATTATATCCATGCATTGAAAAATATCCTAGAATGATCATTGGCATAATGTAGGCTAAATAATTCTACAATATTGTGCTAATTCTCTACAATGTTATTGTCAATATTATATGGAAACTTTTTAATAACGAATCCATGCATTATATCCAACCTTTAAAAAATATTCTAGAATGATCATTCACATAATGTAGGCTAAATATTTTTACAATATTGTGCCAATTCTGTACAATGTGACTGTAAATATGGTATGGAAACTTTTTAATAAAAAATCCAGGCATTGAAAAATATTCTAGAATGATTATTGGCATAATGCAGGCTAAATATTTTTACAGTGCTTATTACGTACAATATTCCTGTAAATATGATGTGGAATTTTTTTAACAACGAATAAATGCATTGAAAATGCATTATTTATATCCAAGTTGAAATATATTCTACAATGATCATTGGCATAATGTAAATTAAATAATTTTAGAATATTGTGCCATTTCTGTACAATGTTACTTACTGTAAAATGGAAAATTTTGCATTAAAGGAAGGTTCTGGTCTTGAACTGAAAAAAAAAAAAAAAAAAAAAAAAAAAAAAATCAACCTTTTTTTAGCTTTTCATCTTTTTGAATGCATCAATCATTTTGAATGCTATTTAAAGGGAAATTTTGAAAATCTTAAAATTGCTGTTACAGACTTTTAAATAGATCGTGCCACACGAGTTTTATACCTGACCCTACAATACTTAGCTATTAATCTCTTAACTGCCGACGAAATCTTGCGCGATCTCCAGTGCATTACTTAAATCCCATACTTCTGAAATTACAGAAGGTGTATATTTGTTTTCTGAAATAACAGTAAGAAAATGCACATGTTATATTGTTATATATAATGGCTCAGGTGGTGAAAATTGCCTCGCTATAATTGGAATTCACCATCCCTTTAATAGATGCATGCATTTTCTAAAGACGTATATATACGTCGGGGGCAGTTAAGGGGTTAACAATAAAAATATAGTTCCAACGTATGCCAAATAAAAATTGAACTAACCAACGCATTCTCAGTCAGGTTCAGTCGGAGAAAAAAAATTTAGATAAAGAGAGTGTGTGACAGAACACCCCCATACATTTTAATCACCAAATTATCCCCCCTCCCCAACAAAAAAGTAAGTAAATAAATAAACAAGTAATATAAAAATTTTGTTTTTAAAGTCAATTCCTACTTAGGTCATCAAAGAAAAATTTAATATAATCCCTTAAGCTAATATTAGTTTTTGTTGCATTAAAATATCTCAATTTGTTGATTTTCTATAAGCAAGTAGGTTTACAATGGAAGTCTATGGGAATTTGGCGAAATATTAGAGATATCGCCAAGTTGGCGTCACTTTTGGCGACTCATTTTGGTCGCCAAATTTGGCGATATATCGCCAAGTTGGCGACAAACTTGGCGGTATTTGGCGACAGAACAGTGTTCCCCCCTATGGTAACCACCTTATAGATATGAAGATGCATTAAATGCTGTTCAATAACCAATGGGCGCCATTTTGTCTCCCATATAAAACTAAAATTAATTAATTAAAATTTAATTAATGAATTAATAATTGAAAAATCTGTATTAACATCAATTGTCATCCAGTACAAGTTTAAGAAAAATTATTTCAACTTGATAGGATGAATAATACGTATTTTATTAACGATTTTAAATTTGAACAAGACATATAAATATAGGGAGAGTGTGAACTAATAGTAGGAATTGAAAAAACGGAAATAGCCATTCAACTCGAAATTGTTTTTTTTTCAATTTCTGTTTGAAAAATAAACTTAGAAGGTCGTCTTCATATTGAAATTGTACCAAACAATACGAGCATCCACTTTTGACAGAATATTTTGTTTTTTTTCGTAAATTTTAACTTTATCTTAGGATATCAAACGGGAAGTTATTCGGTCGAATACCTTAGGAATTATGAAGGTTTAAATTTTAGAAATCTTAATGTTTAATTCGTTTTAATCGTTTTAAAACAGTTTTTAAGGCATACATGAGTAAAGACGGTATTTATATCCCTGCAGTAGGATATCTTACATCAAGAAGATGCTTCAGCGATAGGGTCGCAATCTGCTTATTCCGTCAAAAGTACAGAGTGTCTCACTCTCTGATGAACAATTTGGTACAAAACTTTTGGTGTTTTGGAACTGTTTTGGTACATAACTTTAACAGAAAATTATGTAGCGTCTACTTCAGTGTTATTTAGACTCGAATAGCAGTCATTTATAATACTTCTCACGATGGCATCATATTTCAAAAAGAGCTAAGTTAGTCTTTTGAAAATTTCGCTGAAATACCTTTATTTTTAAAAATGCAGATATAATTACGTCTGGATAACTATTAATTATACATAAATTATATGACTACAGACATACATAGATAAAAATACTGGAAACAATTAAAACATAATTAAAAGTAGACGTTTCGTCTACGTTCCATAGCCCTCATCAGCACTCGAACAAAATCACAAAACATGTAAGAACCACAGCAATTAAAAGCAGTTAAAATTACGGTTTAACACAATCAGTTATAGCGCAATCCACTGGAACCTGTGTAGCTTCATTAATTAGAGATTCAACCAAAACAGTCATCCAACCCTCTAAGACACGACTAATGTAACCGTAATTTTAACTGATTTTAATGGTTGGGGTTCTTGCATGTTTTGTGACTCTGTTCGAGTACTGATGAGGGCTATGGAATGTAGCCGAAACATCTACTTTTAATTATGTTATAATTGTTTTTAGTATTTTTAACTATGTATGTCTTATGTAATTATCTTTATTTTTGTTAAAGTTATGTACGAAAATCCGGATTATGGGCGTAATAAGCCCGTGTTTTTGAACGAATAAGAGGAATGCGCCCCTAGTTTCTAAACAAAAATTGCTCATCCT
Source organism: Maratus speciosus (assembly GCA_963932465.1). Lineage (NCBI taxonomy): Eukaryota > Metazoa > Arthropoda > Arachnida > Araneae > Salticidae > Maratus > Maratus speciosus. Next base: position 297,437,281 of record OZ010797.1, read on the forward strand.
GATGGGATCTATCAGTCCTCTTATTTTGCAAAAAAGAGCTTACGAACACACTGTTTATGTGTTAAATATTAATATAACCCATAGACAATTAATTGTGTTAACAATGTACTTTTCCAATAGGGAAAAAACAACAATGTGTTGCGTATAAAAACGTAGCTAAATAAATAAATAAAAGAAAAATTAAGAAGTTAACCCATATATTTTTCCAAGTATTGATGTACTTAGATATGTAGAATTGCAAATTTTCCATACAAATATTAACAGACTTTTTAAAACTAAAAGATAATTTTTATTGATTTTAGAAATTTTATCACAATTTATACTAATAGGCTTTACACATGAAGTGTTTTATGACTTGACAAAAAAATCCATTATTAAGAGAAGATTGCTTCAGTGGCTGCTTAAATCGATTTTTTTTTTCTTCAAACACTGCATGTTGACTTATGAATGGATATTTCATTACGAAAAATTTGTTTTATTCATTGTTAAATAAATTTTTAATCAAGCCTCAGGATAAATTTACGTTCATGATATAATATATCCATAATAATGATAATTTTATTATGGATACGTATGCAAAATAATTAGTAAATACATCAAATGTAAGGTTAGTGTAATTAATATAAATTATGTGAAATTAATATACAGTAAGTTTTTTATAAGGCAATGTGATAAGGAGACCACCAGACGTTAGGGTCACCGATTTGCCTCACAGGATGCATTTTAGTCGAACACCAAAGGAAGAAAACAGTCTTGAAGAAATTACCCATCAAATCCTAAAAAAAAAGAAAACGGAAAATTAATTTTGAAATCTTGCAAATACTGTTACAACTATTTAAAATATTTTATTGCATCACCCAGAGAAGCTCCATGAACGAAGGGTCAAGTCAACGTGTTGAATTTGGACAGTATGGGGCGTTACCTCAGATTCATGTATGGGGACGGTGTTTTTCTTTTCAATTTTTAGTACTCGGTACCTCAAAAGTTAAAATAGAAACCTCATAGTCTCACTTTGGAAATCCCGATTATGGAAAATCCCGTAATAAATCGACATAGAATTACAAATTAATGATTCTGGGATTTTCTTTTTCTTTACACGTGTTATAAAATTTCTTCTTGCCAAATTTAAAGGTTTTAGGTCAAGCGGAAGTACCTTATAGGTTTTGAGAGTAAAATCTGTAAAATCTATTGGGTACTATCAGTTGTCCTAGAACCTTGAAATTTGCCACGAAGGAAAATTACATAATAAATTGACATAGAATTACAAATTAATGATTTTGGGATTATTTTTTTCTCTTCGCATGTGTTATAAAACCTTCCTTCTTGCCAAATTTCAAGGTTTTAGGTCAAGCGGAAGTACCTTATAGGTTTTGAGAGTAAATTCTGTAAAACCTATTGGGTACTTTCGTTTGTCCTAGAACCTCGAAATTTGCCACGAAGGAAAATTAAATAATAAATCGATATAGAATTGCAAATTAATGATTTTGGGATTTTTTTTTTCTCTTTGCATGTGTTATAAAAGCTTCCTACTTGCAAAATTTCGAAGTTCTTGATCAACCAGAAGTATCTCATAGGTTTTGAGCATAAAAGTAAAACCTATTGGGTACTTTCGGTTGTCCACAGAACCTTGAATTTGGCACGAAGGAAAATCACGTAATAAATTGACATAGAATTATAAATGAATGCCTTTGGGATTTTTTATTTCTTTTTGCATGTGTTATAAAACCTTCCTACTCGCCAAATTTCGAAGTTCTAGATCAACCAGAAGTATGTTATAGGTTTTGAGAGTAAAACTTGTAAAACCTATTGGGTACTTTCGGTTGTCCTAGAACCTTGAAATTTGGCACGAAGGGAAATTACATAATAAAATCGACATAGAATAATAAATTAATGATTATGGAAATTTTTTCTTTACATCTTTTATAAGACCTTCCTTCTTACCAAATTTCAAAGTTCTAGGTCAACCGGAAATACCTTGTAAGCTTTGAGAGTAAAACCTATTGGGTGGTTTTGGTTGTCCATAGAACCTTGAATTTAGCACAAAGGAAAATCACGTAATAAATCGACATAGAATTATAAATTTATGACCTTGAGATTTTTTATTTCTCTTTGCACTTCTTATAAAACTTTCCTACTTTCTAAATTTCGAAGTTCTAGGTCAACCAGAAGTACTTTGTAAGTTTTGAGAGTAAAACCTGTAAAACCTATTGGGTACTTTCGGTTGTCCTTAGAACCTTGAAATTTGGCACGAAGGGAAATTACATAATAAATCGACATAGAATAATAAATTAATGATTATGGAATTTTTTTCTTTACATGTGTTATAAGACCTTCCTTCTTAACAAATTTCAAGTTTCTAGGTCAACCGGAAGTACCTTATAGGTTTTGAGAATAAAACCTATTGGGTACTTTTGGTTGAACTAGAAATTTCAAATTTGGCACGAAGGAAGGTCTTATAGAACACGTAAAGGAAAAAATTAGAAAATCATTAATTGATAATTCTATGTCTATATATTACATGACAAACTCATGAATTTTCATAATTGTTATTAAATGCATTATATAAAGGAATTTTTTTTTGTAACAGTAATATAACATAACGGTACGGAATCCCGGTATGCGTGTCCTACTCGCAATTGTCTTGATTTTATTTTTATTTATTTAATAATGATTCGTCAGTTGTTTTATACTTTCCATGATAAAAGGATAGTACAGATTTTTTTTTTTTCGAAAAAATATTTCACCCCTGTTTCAACAACACTAAACTTTCTGGCATAATTTCTGACTCATTTTTAAATGTAAAAGCATGATTCTTGCCAGCATGAATATTGAAATGATTTGCAATCAAATTGTTTTTACTATTTTACGATTAATGAGTTACATCTTGAGTTATAAACGACAGAGATCAGTAATGTGTACTAGAGATCTGCATCACGGGCTTGGTCCGGCCCGAACGAAAGCTATCTTGTCCCGGCCGTTGCAAAAACTAAAAGTTCAGCCCGAGTCCGGCCTGGCTTGTTTGTATTTTCGCAGTTCACGACCCGCTACGTGCTAAAATCACTGAAATCAGGCCCGGCCCGTACAAAATTCAATGAAATCAGACTCGGTTCAATTTCCCCAGAAAACACCGAATTTTCTAAGCATTCAATTAAGATTTTTTTTCTAGATTATTGCATTTATGGGAAAAATTAGCATTATAGATTACTACATGTTTTAGTTTGTGCAAGCCATAGAATGTAGAATAGCATCAGTACCGACCACCAGTCTGGTAGGCCCAGTATGTTTCCTGGCCCGGCCCGGGTCTTCTGAAATAAGGCCTGGTTCCGGCATGATGCAACTGCCAATGCCGATCTCTATGTTGGACATGTTATATTTCAGTACTGATATTGTCAATCTAGCATCAGCTCACGCATCATATTTATACTATCATTGCCTTAGTCACGTTCATTTTGGAAACTGTTCATATTTTATTGGCTTAGTTTGATACTTTTAAATTTTATATCGGGCCGGGCCGGGTATAGGCCAAGCCCTTGTCCGTGCAGACCTCTAATGTGTTCCATAATAGCATATTCAAACTTCGTGACAACTGGCCAGATTTTACGAAAATAACAGTTTGGAGAATAATAATAATAATAATAATAATAATAAGATAATAACAATAAAAGAAATACAAAATTTCTACCTTAAGGGTGTATTCGAAAAAATATTTTTCCACCCTCAACTGCTCGAAATTTTCTGAGACATTTTCAGACTCATTTTTAAAAGTAAAAACATGAAACTTGCTGAGATGATTTTAGAAGAGATGTATAAGATGCCGTGCGATCTCATTTTCTGCTCAATTAATTAGAATTTGATTTTTAAACATTTATTTTCTCAGTATCACCATTTTCTTCATCCCCAGATATCCCGCTTCGGAAAATTCGGTTCAAAACGCCCACTTTGACAGCATTTTTCGCAATATTTTCTGCATTTATCAAAAAATCGACAAGCACGGCACATTATGTAGTTTCTAAATAAGAAAATTTGCCAGTTTGATGCGTTTGAGAGCAAAAATGAATTTAAAAATAAATCAGAAAATAAGCAGTTTGGATTGGAATACACCCTTAAAAACCTAATAAAATCTACATTGGCCCACCACCAGAATGAGTCTTTTCCAACAAGGAAAATATTGTGAAAATAGGAGCGCCCGTTTAAAATTTATACGTGGGCATGTATTAACACGTTAAGCGTCACGTCACTCACCAGTGACTGACACTGAACTTTTCGTTTAGATCGCGTCATTCCTCGATGGCTGATGGTCTAAAATGTGATATAAAACTAAATCTACCCTATATATATATAAAATCCTAATGAAACGAATTTATGAAACGCCTGAAATGTATCGATTCTTTGAATCGACTGATTAAACAACTGACTTTGTTTCACGGCGATTTCTCCTAACATATGGAATACTTTGCGATGAAATTAACACCAAAAATCCGTGTTGATCCACAGATCTCAAAACTGGTATTAGAATTTTTAAATTCGAATTAGTTTTCAAAATATTAATTTTTTTCTAATTTTAAATACATTTTTTCTAATGATGGCAACTCAAATTTTAATCATAACAGAAATCTTTTTTTCATAATTCAGAAAAGGTTACTATTTTAAATTAATTTGGCGACAGTTTGGTCTCCTTTAAATCTATGCTAAGAACAATGCTTTTTTTTTATTTCGTTATCATTTTATTAAATACAAAACATTCATTTAAAAATGAAACATTTAAATTGATGGCTTTCACTTCTTTTTTTAAGAAAAAAAAAAAAAAAAAAAAAAAAAAAACGAAAAGAAAAATATTAGGCACAGATGTCATATACGTACCGGGGTACCTAATTGGCGCACAAATGGCATTATTTTGATAGACATGGTAACCCGGCTATTGTCGTTTATTTAATAATAAATGTATATTTACTTTTATTTCTTTTTTAAATTTATATAAATTATTTTGTTCTATAGTAATTAATTTTTTTTTTGCTATTTTCTTTTGGAAATAATAGAAAATAATTAAAAAATACGGTACAATGTAGTAGTTATTCCGTCACCCAATTTCGCAAATTATATAAATTGCCAAACCACTCGCCAAATTGTACAGATTGACAAAATTTTTATTTTAAATAACGAAAGAACAAATAAATTAGTATAACATTAATAAATATAAAAATAAAACGTCGAAATAAAAATCACTTGATGACGTAAACACGTGTAACTTGCTAAAAGTCAAGTGAATGTGACATTTACCATCAACCATTATTGACATTTAATCTTATAGTTCTCGATAGATTTTTTGTCGATGGGATAACTAAGTAGTACCAAAAATACATATGTAACTGGTATTCGAAAAAGAGGTTTTCGTCAAATTTTCGAACAAAAAAAAAAAAAAAAAAAAAAAAAAAAATCATGCCAAACATGCGGTGTGTATATGACATCTGGCGAAATATTAAATTATGTAACAAACCATGACATTTAATTTCAACTTCAAATCAATGTTTTAATTTACCACTCGAACAATAAAAAAAAATGCTAACTGGCGAATTGAAAAAAAGATATTGGCGAGATTTGCACCCGGTTTTTTTTTTCTTTCGGCACAGATGTCACATACGGCCCCATATTGGTGCGATTTTTTTCTGACGCCAATGTCATATACGCAACGAGTACTTAACTGGCGCTAAAGTATCGTTATTTTGCTTGATATGGTAAGCCGGATGTTGTTGTTTATGCTGTTAATGCATTCCCCAAATTGGCGTTGGAAAAAAATCGCGCCAATATGGGGCGTATTGTTCCAAACCTTCATATGAAAGGCGAAGGGATCAGATCGTATTTGTTTATGGCATTTGATGACTTGAACTATTATAATATAGATGAAATGATGGGGATAGAATAATATTTGGTGACTTATCACCTGTGCCTGGATAACATTAAAGTATCAAAATGGCACCTAGAGTATAAAAAGCAAAGTGTTCCGCCCGGAACTGTTGATGATAGCCACATGATTTAGGCTATTGTTATAAAGATTGTTTTAAAATATCGGTTGACAAAGACTCTGAATACTTAATTCATTTTATTTTAGCTTCTTTTCAAATGTTTAGCTGATCCTCTTTAATCAAAAACGAAAACAACCATTGGATGTCTTAACAGCAACTGATTCTCCGTTAAATTTTTGCAATCAAAGGGAATTGAATGGAAACCCGTTTACAGGGAGATCTGCACACCTTTTTCAGTATAATTTAATCTTCTCTAATATTTTTAAAACCCATTAGAATTTTAGATTTTTAGATTCTGCGGTGTCTGAACGGGGGTTGGCGAGCGTAGCTTGCAGGGGGAAGAGCCCCCTAGTATATATATATTGTTTTAAGTAATTACTGAAAATTTATTTAAAATTTTCTTACCATTTATTACAGGATTATACTTTCTTAAACATTACTTAAGACTGTTCTTAACTGCTCTGGCCAACAAGCGCAAAATGTTTTGACATATTTACAAATTCATTTTTTAACGGAAAGCTATAAAATTGGAAAGCCTGGCCATGGAAGCGATTTGGAATTGAACTGTTTTTTCCATTTTTTAATAAATGAATTATCTATTGAGTTATAAGCTAATTCGATCACGTGAGAAACCCGTTTTTCGCCCGCTCTTGAGTGCTCTTTCTCCCTTCGCACGGAAATTCGGTTCAAAACGCCCACTTTGACTCTATTTTCTGAAAGATCTATTGCGTTTACAAAAAAATGGAAAAAACAGCTCAATGACATAGTTTCTGAACAACAACACCAGCTAGTTTCATGCATTTTTGAACAAAAATAAATTAAAACTTATGTCAGAAAGTTGCCCTCTTGGATGTGAGAACACTAGCTTCAGTGTTAGTCGCCGTGGCACTCAACGTTTTAAAAGTGTATTCGAAAAAATATTCTTCCACCCTCAACAGCTCGAAATTTTCTGAGACATTTTCAAACTCATTTTTAAAAGTAAAAACCTGAAGCTTGGTGAGGTGATTTTTGAAGAGATGTTTAAGAGGCCGTGTGATTTAATTTTTCACTCAATTAATTAGAATTTGATATTTAAACAATTATTCTCTCAGTATGACCCTTTTGCTCATTTCCAGAACTCCGCTTCGGAAAATTCGGTTCAAAACGCCAATTTTGATAGCAATTTTGACAATATTTTCTGCATTTATCAAAAAATCGAGAAGCACGGCACATTATGTAGTTTCTAAATAAGAGAATTTCCCAGTTTGATGCGTTTGAGAGCAAAAATGAGTTTAAAAATTAATCAGAAAATAAGCAGTTTGGATTGGAATACACCCTTAACAACAACAGCAGCAAAAAAATCCAAACAAATGAATTATATAACCTCGTTTGTTGCAAGTCGGTTAAAAATATTTTATATATTCTAAATGTTTTCATTCAATCACAAAACATTCCTTTGTTGTGAAATAATTGCTTTAGTACCTACTAGCTACGTAAACACATGTTTTATTTTTTCAAACAGAGAATATTGATATAGGAACGGGCATTCTTTCGGAGAAAATATTTTTCATTTATTTTTTATGCATGGCTAAGTAAATTTTATAATTAAACCTCAGGGCAAACATATTTTCTATACATTTTGCATATCTGTAAAAATTATAACAATGTAGAAAAAAAGTTGAGGTAATATTACGTAACATTAGAAACATGTATAAAATTATTAAAAGTTAAAATAAATGTAATTAATAAAAAAAGTTAATAAAGACTGAAACATCGGAACAATACATAAATATAATTATCTGAAAACTGAATATAATGCTATAATATTAAATTGCTTGCGTAATGCGTTTTCATACAAGAAAATACTATAATTTTATTTTGCATACACCTATTTTCTTACAGTTTTTTTTTTTATTTTATTTAGTCATAAAATGTCTGTAATTAAATAACACTGCACGAGTACGAAAAGTGTGGTATTCAAAATAAAATTTTAGTACTTTCCAAACAAACGTGTTTGTATACCTGAATATATTTCCATAACTTTGCATTATTTTATTTTCAGTAAATTAGAATTTAGGTAATATGTAATTGCACAAACTTCTGTTTACGCGAATTATATATATATATATATATATATATATATATATATGTACTAAGAAAAATTTTCGCCTTTTTACCTTAGTTAATTTATTCCAAATTCTTATAATATTTACATTTTTTACCTGTCTTTTAATAATATCTTTATATTTTTATCCCATGCCTTTAATCCAGCGCATTCTTTTATTTCTTATTCTAAAAATCTTAATCTATTGATAACTATACTTCTTTGTAAAACCCACTCAATTACTTTATTCTCTCATATTTTGAGACATTATAAGTTCTTTTTTCTTTCGAATGTTTGGAAATACTATTTTATTTTTGTATTAAATTCATTCGATTTTCCACGAGTCTTTGCCAGAGCTTTGGCCCGCTAGCCTGTTTTCTTATTAAATCCTCAGCCGTTAGATAAAGAATCCTGTGTCCACGTCATGCTTCCCGCCACCTCCCCGGACTTTAATCCTATCGCTTGCGTGGTCTTTCCATTCCGCTTCCCACTCTCTTCGCTGGATTGGCTTGTTGCCATGTAGCCGTACGTGTGCTTTCTCACATTTACACGCTTGCATTGACTTGCGAGAGCAGATTTTGTACGATTTTTGTGTTGCTTAAAAAACCTGCATCACTTGGAGAGTTGTCATTTAATCGCGATGTCGCTTGTAATCATTTTAACATTTTAAAGCTTTATTTAAAATGTGACCTTACTTGAAAAAAAGTAACTGAGAGACTAGTGGAGTTCGAATAATCTACCTGTCACTAATAAATCTTTTGATTTAATTTTACGGCTTCTTCCGTTATGCACGGAAAACACCTAAGGAACCATACCCTTGCCTTCCACGCCGAACACGAAGGTACGACTGCAATCCATAATCTTTCCTATAATCTTACAATTAATTCTACTGGATTCGATTCTTACAACTTGTAGACAGTCATAATGCTACACACACACACACACACACACAGATATATATATATATATATATATATTGAAAATCCAAATTCGTATAATTTAAAACACGTAAAAAACATCTAACGAACTGTAACTAAAACAATAAACAACAAAACCAAGAATAACTAAGAAACAAGTAATATAAAACTTTTGTTTTTAAAGTCAATTCCTACTTAGGCCATCAAAGAAAAATTTAATATAATCCCTTAAGCTAATATTAGTTTTTGTTGCATTAAAATATCTCAATTTGTTGATTTTCTATAAGGAAGTAGGTTTACAATGGAACTCTATGGGAATTTGGCGAAATATTAGAGATATCGCCAAGTTGGCGACAAAATTGGCGGTATTTGGCGACAGAACAGGGTCCCCCCTATGGTAACCCCTTATTGAAAATACTTTCATTGATCTTCAATAACCAATGGCCGCCATTTTGTTTCCCATGCAAAACTAAAATTAATTAATTAAATTTTAATTAATTAATTAATATTTGAAAAAACTGTATTAACATCAATTGTCATCCAGTACAAGTTTAAAAAATTTTATTTCAACTTGATAGGATGAATAATGAGTATTTTATTAACGATTGAAAATTTGAACAAGATAAATATATAAATAAATAAATATAGGGAGAGTGTGAGCTAATAGTAGAAATTGAAAAACTAAATATAAAGACAAGCGGCAAGGCTAATGACTTGCGCTGCAGTGTTAACCCCTTGAGGGGAGGTAGGATATATTTTATCCCACCTACGATTAATGAAGATTCGCACCAGAAAAATTTTATCAAATTTTACTTTTCTAACTTTGGTCGAAACAAGCCATAAAATTGCCTTTCTTTATTTTGCAATAAATCTTTTTTGCAGATTCCGGTGTAAATTTGACATTACAGAAACACAATAACTTGCCCTCAAAGGGTTAAACATGCTTGGCGGGCACAACATCCCCCCTCATTTGCCAAGACCAAACAAATGAAAAATTGAAGTGAAAACTACAAACTAACCCAAAACCGTTAAATGAAATCCGTGAATATCCACACCGCTAATCAATTTCCGTCAGGTGTCACATATCGATATATCATCATCATCAAACAATTCCAATGTTTTATTTCGATAGCTTTTTTTTTTTTTTGATAAAATTGAGAGTTAAATCATTCAGAAAATGTATTGGGTAATTTTGTTTACCGGCGTTTATGTAAAAGTGAAAAATTTCACCAACCATTTCATCAACATTTGAACACAAATTTAAAATACGGTTTAAACCATTTAAATATATATTTCTAAAAATTGAAACATGCACGTTACTATTAAAGTTTAAGATTTTTATTGTATCAAAATCAAAATAATTTCTTTTATCGTAAATACTATTTACTAAAATCCCGTTTATAATTTCAAATTTAACATCCAAGTAGTTGACTGTGCTTTGATTTTCTGATGCGCTCTTTAAATTTAAAGTATTTGGATAACATTTAAATTGATAAATTTCTTTATTGTTATTCAGCTTAGCTACCAAAATATCATCTCTATATCTGTATGTCTTTAAATCATTTTCCAACAATAAACCGGCTTCATATGTAAACAGATAAATATCTGCAAAGATGGAACTGCAGCTACCCCCCCCCCCCCTCCCCCCATTGGAATACCTCTCACTTGTTTATATATGTGTTTCCCTTTAAACAGGTAATTCTCGCAAACAGCAAATTGAAATAAATCAGTGAACAGTTCATTACTGATATCCTTTTCTTTAGATTTTTTGAAAAAATCCATAACTTTGTACGGATTTATACGTTTTAGAATGCTCTGAACACGATTTGATGGTTTTTAGAAAATGTCTACCTGTGAGTCATGCTGCCACTTTGTCATTCTGTCACTCAGTGAGTCTGTATGTGACAAAAATTTTGTGGGCGCTCTATCTCAAGAACTAATGCACGGAATTTCATAAAACTTTATATTCAGTTAGACCTTGATATAAACTAGACCTGATTAGTTTTGGGGGAAAATCGCCCTACAGGTGGCGCTGCTATGGGTGGCATTTTTCACGATTTCTGCAATTACTATATCTTAAGAACTACTGCACAGATTTTCATAAAACTTCAGGTTCAGTTAGTCCAGGACATACCTTGGTGCTGATTACTTTTTTGTGAAAATCACCCAACAGGTGGCGCTACTATGCTGCATTATTCATGATTATCGTAATAGCTCTAACTCAAGAAAAAATGCACGAATTTTCATCAAACTTCAGATTCAGTTAGTGCCTGATATAAATTAGTGCTTTTAATTTTTGGTGTAAATCGCCCAACAGGTGGCGCTGTTGTGCTGCATTTTTCACGATTTCCGCAAGAGCTGTATCTCAAGAACTAATGCACGGATTTTCATGAAACTTCAGATTTAGTTAGTCCTTGACATGAACTGACACTTTCTGCATTTTGGTGTAAATCGCTCAACAGGTGGCGCTGGTATGCTGCATTTTTTGCGATTTCCGCAATAGCTTTATGTCAAGAACTAATGCTTGGATTTTCAGCAAACTTCAGATTCAGGTAAACCTTGATATCAATTAGTGATGTTTATGTTTTGTTGTAAATTGCTCAACAGGTGGCGCTGCTATACTACATTTTTCAGAATTTCCGCTATAGCTCTATCTCAAGAACTAATGCACGAATTTGCATCAAACTTCAAATTCAGATATACTTTGATATGAATTGGTGCTAAATCGATGTTATTTCTTGTACTATTTAAATGATTTAACTGACGTGATTTATATAGAAGAAAGTTTTGTGATGGCCACAACATACTAGTTTGCTTAGATTTTATTTTTTATAGAACGCCTTCACTCTGTTTACAATAACCTGTTTAGTAGTTGATAATTTCCCTCATTATTGTAGGTTTCCCTTAGAATATCTCCATATAATTTTTTACATATTATAGCATAGTTATTGTTTGCTTTATCCACATATGTAATATATATATATATATAACCATTAAATAAACATTACCGACCACCAACAAAAACTGTGAAATGGTGAATAAAATTACATTAAATAATTGACAAAAATACAGTTCCTCCCAACACACTTAACATAGATTCCAAAAACATAGTAAAAAACAGCAGAAATTGAATAACAGATATGGAATAATGGAAATTTGTAGAACTTAGAGAGAATCGTCGGGTCCCAAATGCCTAAAGTTCCACAAATAAAATGTGTGGTTTCATCTTCATATTAGTGATAAATTAGCTAAAGAATATTACAGTCGGACCTCGTTATCCCGACACCCGGTTTTCACGTCACTCCGCTTATCACGTCAGTTTTTCAAAGTCCCAATTTTCTGTATCAGATTTTAATGTAAATAAACTCCGGATTTTACGTCGTTGATTGATTTTCAACTCCGGATATCCCGACGGTTTAGGAAAATTGTCCATTTTTCATAATCCATCTTATAAGCACGGAAATTAAGTAGTAAGAAATGTCTTAGCCAAACTTTTCACAAAAGTGTCTAAAATACCCATTGAGATAAATGAGAAATTTTACTTTAATCCTTTATCTGAATAAATAAAACTACACACTATGAACGACCCACTTAACTTCCAGATAGACGTATACGTCTACTCGCGGTCTTTTTGCTCTGGTCACGCGGCGCTTTCGTGTGGTTACATGGCGTTTTCCAACCGACTAAAACCGAAGCATTGCATTGCATTGAAACGATCAGAAGCTATCGAACATTCATTTCTGAAACAACGAATATTGATTACAATTCATTGTATAATATTGAAAAAAGAATTGTAGAAAGCACATATAGAGATAAATAATCAAACCTTAATTCATCAATATTTCATGTAAAGTCAACATAAATCTGATTTGTATTCTTTTCAATTTTGTTTTTGTGTATATTTTGTTTAATAATAATGTTTTATTGCTTGAAACTGCAAGAACAGTTATGCACTTAAAATTGGCTTAAATTAATTAAAAATACAGCTTTTTATAAACATATTTTTCTCCAACTCCGGTTATCGCGACACTCCGCTTATGACGACACTTTTTTCTAGTCATTAGAGTGTCGGGATAACGAGGTTCGACTCCATTTTGGGACAACCACACACAAAAAAACAGAGAAATAAACCATTGAACACCAATTAAGTTCAAAATAAAACAAGATTAAAAAGGATAGAGGAAAAATAAAAAGCAAAATACCAAATTGAAATCCATATTGTCTTAGCATTAGGCATAACAAAATACAATCATTGGAGATCACCAGCACATGTTGCCAAAAAAGTTTTTTATATGATGGGGGTCCAAGTTTCAACAATTTACAGCATAGCCAAGCACACTCCCATTATGTATAAGCAGCGCCCTCTATAGATAATTTAGAATTGAGAATGAACTAATGTGTGTATTCAAATGAATCAAAGTGGTGCTGCCATCTATTGACTAATATATATATATAATTTATATATATAATTAAAATGAACAAAGTGAAATATTTATGATAAATGTAATGACTTTTCATTTAACACTAAAAAGACCGAGAATTTTACTCAAATTTAAGAAAAATATTTCACACCAGAATTTTTATTCTAAATTATTAACTTATCCATTTAATTAGTTTTTTTTTTCTCTGTATCTTTTAAACTAGTTTTTAAAAATAATTTCTGGTTCGAACCGCGAGATATATTCATTTGGTAGCTGTCAAAATGACTGCTTGCGGGCTTTCTAATATTAATGTAATTAATTTTACTAATTTCAATTCCTGCTTACATATTTCAGTATATAGAAATATTCTACTTAATCATAGTCTTCATATCAAACGTTTATTTCCTCTCAATTCTTACAGTCTAACATTTTTAAATTAAAGCAATTAGCATTGTCTTATAATTATCCCGTTTCTTTTATTTCTGCATAGATCAAATCTTAATATTCATTTTTTCTACTTTTTACCAGTATAGGCATACAATATGTTAAAAAAAAAAAAAAAAAAAATATCGAAGGCACTAATTATGGAGTGTGGGATATGTATTGCTGAAAAAATTATAAAAACATACACAAAAATTTATATTTAAAAAAAAAACGAAAGGTATGTGTGTGTGTATGTTTTACATACATTATACACTATTATTAAAAAAAAAAAAAAAAAAAAAAAAAAAAAAAAAAAAAACATTATGGAGAGTTGAGGTCAGGAATGCTAAAAAAAAGTTTAAAAACCTTATATGTTTATAGGTATGTGAGCATGTATATGTGTATATATCTCTGCGTATATATTGTATGGATATTATTAAAAAAAAATAGGGTATCTTGCATTTAACATAATATTTTTCATTAATTTTCACACATTGGTACATAATACAAGGCTATATTTTACTATCTCAATATAATCCTCATTGTTTTTTAAATGTTATACTCATTTTTTATTTTATAATATTTGTTTTTAAACTAGTTAATTTAATCAATGCCTTTTTAGTTACTTATTTATTTTATTTTATATTTATTCAGTACTTATTAAATTTATTCCCATTTTTTTTTCATTTTACTTTAAATAAATGTTAATCTAAAATCTTTCTCGATTTCTTCAATGAACTTCATTTTTTGGGTATAGTTAGCAGCACTGAACATTTTTGCTAAAAACCTAATTACAATATAGTTTTCCTTTTTCCCACCAGTTGGCAACAAAGTTTTTGGTTTCAGCAACTGCTGCCCACATGTTCTAATAGTCCTAAATCTGTTTGCATCCTCACATGCTTTAATATAGTGTGCCAACTTTTTGAAGTTTTGGATGCTAGTATGCAACTGAAGTATTGTGCTCTAGAGGTCTGCAAGGGCCGGAATTTCCGGGCCCGGCCCGGCCCGAACGAAAGCTATCTTGGTCCAAACCCGGCCCGGTGTAAAAATTGAAAGTTCGGCCCGAGCCAGGCTCGGCCCGTACAAAAATTAATGAAAACAGGCCCGGCCCGATTCAATTTCTACAAAAAAAATCCGTTTTTTCTCTACATAAAATTAAGATTCTTTTAATGAATACTACGTACATATTTATGGGAAAATTTTACAGTACATTTTAGATTACTATTTGTTCGCAAAGCAGAAAACACACAATAGTAAACATTAACGATTACACAGTGTTTTAGTCATCGTCTCTACAGACATTTCGAAATTCCAATAAGGATTCATTAAAAAGTTAATGTAGTTCTGAATAAAGGATTAAAAACATGATACCTTTTGAATCTGTATGATAAAAAGTAGTTTTGCGAAAATATTTCTCTCATTTTTAAGGCTTTTCTCAAATCGAAAGAAGTTACATTTCGACACATTTGAGAATTCATTTCTTTTCGGAAACGCGTAAGATTGGCAGGTATTCTTATTCAGAAACTATGTAAATGCCGTCTTTTTCATAGATAAAAGTAATATATCTTTCTCTGAAAATACTGCCAAAGTTAGCGTTATGAATCGAATTTCCGGAAGCGATAGCACAGGAAAGGAGAAAAACGTACAGTCACATGACAAGAATCTCTGTTATCTCTGTAAGTAATTTATCAAATATGGCGAAAGCAATTCGTTTCCAAATGTTTTCAATAGTCAGGCCTGTCAATTTTATGCCTTTATAGTTAAAAATGAGTCAGAAAATGTGTTTGAAAGTTTCGCATTGTTGAGCAGTGAATATGAGAACCCCTTAAGGTATATTTCCAAAGATACTGTTAACAGAAGTTCATTATCACTATTAATACTTTTACAAAACATAATGCCTGTCCTACACATCCTGAGATCGATTAAGACCAGTTCCGTCCCGGCACGAGTCTGCTGAAAAAAAATTAAACCCGTAATCAGACATCTTGTAACTGTACGATGCCGATCTCTACGATGGACATGTTACATATCTGTATTGATGTTGTTAAACTCGCATCGGCTCGTGACGCACATTTCTACTTCTCGAGAAAATCATATTCATTGAAAATGGCTCGTATTTTATCTGCTTTGCTTGAATTCTTATATCGGGCCGATAGGCCCGATTCATTTTTTTTTATCGGCCCGGCCCGGCCCTGCAGGCCTGTTCAATTTTTTTGCCGGCCCGGCCCGTTGAAAAAATTGTCCTAATTCTGCCGGCCCGCGGGCCGGGCCGGGTACGGGCCTCGGGCCAAGCCCGGGTCCGTGCAGACCTCTATTGTGCTCTAATAATTTTAATTATCCTGTGTGAAGTGTATCTTCCTTTAGATCTCTTGTTTTTTATCTTTTATTTTCTTTTATGATGCGTTAATAGGAGCTAAATTTTATCATTTTTCCTTAATGCCGACAAAATTGGATTAAATAACGCATCTTCACTATGAATTAACTAACAAGCACCTCTGATGATTCTGTGTGTTATTCATAGTTTCTTATTTCTGATACTGGTTTCCCATTTTTATATCTTGTTCATCTTTACAATTTTACCTTTTGTTCATATATTTGTGATTTCATCTTTATTATATATATATCATTAGCGAAAATCTATAGTTCTGCTATAATTACTTTATCAGATAGTAGCCCAAATTTTGGTGAATTTATTAATTAAAACCTTTATATCCCAAATTGTGAATTCATGAAAATTTCATCTTCTAAAGCATTTTTCGTGAATTTTTGAAACTCCATTAGAAGATTTACACAATCATTTAATAAATTTTAGAAAGATTTACCCAATTAAAATTAATTAATTAAATTTGAATTTATAGGGATTTTGTCCAATAATTCCACTCAAATCTTTTATTATAGAAATATAGAAATATTTCCTAACTGAAACTTTTCTCCTACAATCTTTCAACGTCAAGAAAGCTGAAAACATGAAAATGAAACAGAAATCATCCTTTTAAAAATATTTTTGTTTAGTGCAACCAATAATGCTTTTGGAGCAAGATAAAGTAAAGTATCTATTACTCATTCTAATCTGTATTACTACTAATTGATGTACAATAGAACTTCGATTATCCGAAGTAATTGGGACCGACTCTCTTTCGAAAAATCGAAATTTTCGGATAATCGAGAATGCTTCGATTTTAAGATTAAGGAGAAATATATGCAATATTTCGTATTATGGTAACAAGTGCTTAATAAAAATAAAGCAATAGCAAAATAGAAAAAAGAATACATTTTTTTTTTTTTTGTTGTTGTTTTTTTTTAAATTGCAGTTTTGATTTCCTTTTCTTTGAAGCTCTATCACGGTTTTTTAATATTATTAGTTCACCAGTATCACAGTCTTTCTGCTGCTGCAGCCATGCCAAACCTTTTGCAAAGCATTCAAAAAGCTAATAGAATTGCTAATTTGTTTGTTTTCTTCCTTCCATTCCGCAGATTACGCAACCTCAAGTTAAATTCAAAGGAACTCTAAGAAAGGGGATCGAAAATATTTATATGTACTCGTAGTTTGGAAAGAACCGCTTGCACACAAGGAATATAATAATAATAATAATAATAATAATAATAATAAAGCTTTCAAAATGGATGGATAGTAAAAAAAAAAAAGCTTTAAAAAGGGATTTCGGTTAAAAGAGTTTCGGTTAAAAGAGTTTCGGTTAAAAGAGTTTCGGTTAAAAGAGTTTCGGATAAAAGAGGTTCTTCTGTATTAAATTAATTTTATAATAAGTTTTGTCAATGGTACTTTAAAGTATCGTCGGGGCGTAAAGAGTTAAGGTAAAAATCACTACAAGAAACTTAGCAAAATCTAGTATTTAATTAAATAGTGCATTTACTGCACTATTTATGTTTGTTAACTTACTTTCTTTTCCCGTAGAACTGCGAACTAGAATCCTGCACGGGTTGCACCCCCCCCCCCTCCCCCCCTACCAAAAAAAAAGTACTTTAAGAAATTACAACGACCATTTGGAAAATGATTTTTTCAAAGACTAAAATTTAAGACATAAAAAATCGCACGGAGTTGATCATACATTACGTACGCCATGGATTACATTTTTCGGTACTGTAAATATTTTTACTTCTACGGAGCTGGTCATACATTACGTACGCCATGGATTAAACATTAATATTCCTGGACCAATTTTAAATGAAATTTCATTCTTAAACTTCTAAACATCCCACAATATTACTTTTTACACCGTCGTACAGAGAAAAAAATGTACTTTTAAATGAAATTTGTTTGAAAGCTGTATCTCAATTTGTTTCTCATTTATTAATTTTTTTTGTAGTTTTTATTACTTTTTTGTCATAGTGGCAACAGAAGTATCCATCTCTGTTGAAAGTAACGGGAAAATATAGATTACTGTATAGACCAATCAGAAAACGAATAAAATGCGGATTCAACCAATAACACGCTTCTGATATGTTTTTGATTTCCTACTCTGACCGAGGACAATAATCATTTTTCCAAATGGTTAAAAAAAAAAAAAAATCTGCATAAAGTTAGCCCAAAACCTGACCTGAACCCGACAAAAAATTTCGTCAACACGAATTTAAAATATTTAAACCCAAACCCGAAATGAAAAAAAAATTAATTCATATTTTAACCTTTTGCACTTCAGTGACACATGTATGGTGACATACTAAGTTTAACTACAAATCCATTGACACCCATACGGTAAACCACAAATGAACATACAACAAATAAACATACTTTTTAGTGAGTTCTCCACATGTTATTTCAAATATGTAAGAATGGCGCGGAGTTGCTGGTAGGTGATTGAAATTTTGGTATGGAGAGCAAAATGTTACAACAATTATGTGGAAAAGTAGTATTCTATCACGAACTTTTACGATCTTCAACCATATTATAGTGGCGGGACTATAGCTAATTTTTGCATTACCCGACTATTATATACTATCGGCTATTTGTTTTACGCACATTGGTTTTTGTATGTTTGAATACATTATTCTCTGGATTATGTTTTTTTGCAAAATTTTCATTATATATACAGTAGCCTCCCTCTTAACCGGCCTCCCCATAACCGGAACTCCGCTTTAACCGGCCGACTTTTTCCCCCAACATCAGGCAAAATTCAAGGATGGCGGCCTCGGGAACACAGCTTACGCTTTCGAGGTGAACTGCAATCCCGAGGGGAAGGAGGCAAAATTCAGAAAGGAGATCGTCGGTTATAAATGGATACGTGTTGGCAATCACCATTGTTGAATTCATGAGTGGATGGGGGGGGGGGGGGGCTGTCCCCTCAGGAATAATGAGATGTCCCCACCGGAAGATTTCAGATTTTGTGTTTTTAATGGTCAAAAGTTCAATCCCCCCTCCCCCGGAACTCTATAATGCCTCATCTATCTGCAAACTGTTTAATACAGACATTTAAAAAGCTTGAAGTGCGAACAGATCACCGTAGATGTATAAGAGTCTGATATTGAGTCTGATAACTATCTCAAGCATGAAACATTACTTGACGAGGATATAATTAGGACAGTAACTGGTGTTGTTCAATACGAAGACGATCCTGATGATGATCCTTTGAAAGTTGACACTGCTTGCCTTCAACAGAAGAAGGCCGCTGATTTCTTTATGCTTGGTTAACTTAAATATACATAATGTAGAACAATTTCAACTTTTTATAAAGGTGTGTGACACGATTTTCGACAATTTAATTCGTATTAAATATTTTTCTTTTAAAACTACACAAATTGAAAAACTGAATGCATCGTACGGGTTTAATTAATTAAATTACGCAGATATTATTTAATTTTTTTTTTTTACTTCTCCGATTTAACCGGTTTTTCTCTTAACCGGCTTACCCTCGGTCCCGTTTAGGCCGGTTAAGCGGGAGGCTACTGTACTTGATATGAGAAATTTCAGATTTGTTTTTCGTTTAATAATAATAATAATAATAATAATAATAATAATAATAATTGTTTTATTCAAAGATCTTTCTTTACGCTTGTTAAATATTAAATCAGCATTTACAAAATACGGACGTTTTAATTTTTAAGTACCAAAGCCTTGGCACTTAAAAATGACAGAGTATGTTTTTGAAAGTTGGCAAGTAATTAAAAAATTTACAGGTCAATCAAGTGGTTACAAATCAAGTGGATGCGTCTACAATTAGAACAATTGCCTGAAAGTCTGAAATGTGCTAATATTTTTCGGTGCCTGTTGGTTTCGGGTCGAGTTGACTTTAAACGTTTAGGATAGGTTTGGTTTCGGGGTTCCATATTATAGTGGCGGGACTATAGCTAATTTTTGCATTACCCGACTATTATATACTATCGGCTATTTGTTTTACGCACATTGATTTTTGTATGTTTGAATACATTATTCTCTGAATTATGTTTTTTTGAAAAATTTTCATTATATATACTTGATATGAGAAATTTCAGATTTTTTTTTTTCGTTTAATAATAATAATAATAATAATTGTTTTATTCAAAGATCTTTCTTTACGCTTATTAAATATTAAATCAGCATTTTAAAAATACGGACGTTTTAATTTTTAAGTACCAAAGCCTTGGCATTTAAAAATGACAGAGTATGTTTTTGAAAGTAGGTAAGTAATTAAAAATTTTAAGGTCAGTCAAGTGGATGCGTCTACAATTAGAACAATTGCCTGAAAGTTTGAAATGTGCTAATATTTTTCGGGGCCTGTTGGTTTCGGGTCGAGTTGACTTTAAACATTTAGGATAGGTTTGGTTTCGGGTTGGGTTTTTATTCTTTCGAGTCGGGTTTGAGTCGACCCGACTTTTCTAAAGAATGGCCTGGATGTTCTATATAATCTGAATATTAAAGAGTATATATGCGTTCATTTATATATATATATATAAAAGATAAAATTTATATTAGAGATATATAAAATTTTAGATTACTTTTACATAATTGTGTTAAAATATGGATTTTTTTTTTCTTTTTTCATTTCAAATTTGGATTCGGATCTTTCGGTTTCGGGTTAATGATTTTTTTTTTGTACTGTTGGGGTCAGATGTTTAGGATGTTGACTTTAAGTATAATTTTAGAGTTCGGGTCGGGTACAACCTGACCCGTGAAAGACCCTACTCTGCAGCTGACTACCCTCGCTCCCTCGCACAAGTAGACCGCGTTCTGGCGTTACACCACAGAATATTGAGCACTGATTTTCAAAGTAAAGTTGTACTGCTGATAATTTTTGTCCAGTCTTGTATCCCTGCATGATAAAACTCTGGTGTATTGAAATTCTAAATCTAAATGAAAAGTAATCAAAATTTGTTAACACGTAGTATTTTTTGGGTATCTTCCGTGGGTATTAACTGTTATCCTCGGCTTGATTTTCAGAGTTGGGCAGTATCGAAAATACATGTATTTGAAATACATTTTCAAAATACATTTGTATCTTGTATTTTGTATTTTAGACCGACAAAACGAAAGTATTTTAGTAATGTATTTTGTAATGCTTTTTCCAAGTATTTTGTATTTTGAAAATACTCAAAATAAATTTTTTATGGCTTTGCCTGTAAACCGCAAATCAGAGATTCGGAACAGATAGTAGGAGAGCTGTTGAACATTTTTGAGTAGGTATTTGAGGCACCCTGAAAATTTGTGCAACACTTCTTTTGTAATGGCTGAATACAAAATCGAATGTCTGGCACAGTTTTTGTGCCGACTAAAGTATCTGTCATTTTCAAAATATTTTTTTCTAAGCATAAATATTATTCTGCCTCAATCTCAGCGTGCCTCAAATACCTTCTTTGGGTAGTCAAAAAATGGCACTTGACACGTGTCTGGCATAGTTTTTGGGCCGACTAAAGTGTCTGTCGTTTTTAAAATATTTTTTTCTAAGTATAAATATTATTCTGTCTCAATCTCAGCGTGCCTCAAACACCTTTTTTTTGGAGTAGTCAAAAAATGGCACTTGACACGTGTCTGGCACAGTTTTTGGGCCACGATCCTTCAGCCAGACATTCGATTTTGTATTCAGCCATTACAAAAGAAGTGTTGCACAAATTTTCAGGGTGCCTCAAATACCTTCCTTAAAATTGTTTAACAGCTCTTGGACTAAGAGAAATATAAGTCTGGCTATTTTCTTTAGTCTTCCAATTCGTTTCTGGATGTTAATATAAACACGTTTTTTCAACTAGCGTACGATAAAGATGTTAACGAACAGGATGTATAGCTTATTCAAACGCATTTATACTGAATTGTTACAAAAATAGTGTCATAACTGTTAGCTTTGCTGTGAGAATAAAAAAAAATGTTCTGTTGTAGAAAAAAGGACCCTTGAAAATTTTATCGCGGACTGCCTTTTTTTTTTTTTTTTTTTTTTAATTTAAAGTACTTTACAAATGTAATGCAATTAGTTATTGTAAAGGCTCGTGAAAATTTGGATAATTTGTTGAAGCTCCCGATGAAAATATACCATGAGAATAACTTAATTGCGATAATATACGGTGAGCAATATTATACAGGAAACTTTTTCAATTGTTAAAAAAAAAAATGTTCGGTTATACGTGGAACCTTTCAAAGTACAATAAACTTTAAACTCCTTAAAGTTAAGATTTCTGTTTTGAACCGTGAAACATCGATTTTAATAATATTTTTTTAGTCATTTTTAATTCACTGAAGCGAGGTTTCCGTATAGTTTTCCATACTCTTGTTATGGTGAAATTTATCAAAAAACTAGTTAATTATTGATTTTTGGTTAAAGATTTGTCTTTACTAGGATTAAACATGCCAAGTGCCAACACTCTCGAGGAAAAAAAATCAACTCCGGTTTTTATGTGACCTTTTTTATGAAATCAATTAACACAGTACACATATATATTAGTGTCTGGTCAGAAAGAAGTTTTTCAGGTGTATAGCAAATTTCGATTCTTTTTCAAGTTCCGGCAGAAAACGAAACTATCTCAAAAGGAAATTTTAAACTATTAATTTATAAATGAATAAAAATTGCTTGGTATAAGTGCATACATTATTAATTTTGTTTAACTTTTTCAATAAACTCATACCACCTCACAAAGATACTTATGATTATGCTAATGCGAGTATGTGCATGTGTTTGTTTAAAAAAAATAAATAAATAGAATTATCATTTTGTATTGTTTTATGACTAATAATCAAATGCAGTCCGTCGTAGCTAATAATTCGTTATTAACTGATGCAGTTATTTATATGTTGTAAGTTCAAAAATCGAGATCATTATTCATTGTACAGAGATAGTTCAATATTTATTGTTTGACTTTTAAATTTTCTCTTAGAAAATAATGTAACCAGTCTTAAAGAAATAATAATAAGTAACCACCTTTAACTTTCAGTTAATTATTTCTGAAGAAATTTATACATAAACATAGCATCTATACATTTAAATGCAATTTTACAGTATAAATGATAAAGGTATTCATGTTGTTGCGACTGTTTAAGAATTTTTAATGCAGTAATTTATTTACTATGGCATATTTGTGGAAATTTATATGGGCATATTCTATAAAAGTAGTAGTCTTATGGAAAAATGTATGATAAACATTTTGAAGCAAACAATTTTTAAATGGCAGAGTATGCACGGCAATTTAACCATTTTTTGCAAGCATATAAGGGATTAGATTGCAGCGTGCAATGTCCTCTCATTTTTTAAGTTTGTCTATTTTTATTATTTTTTTTTACTCTTTTTTTTTTTTTTTTTTTTTACATTTTGTGTTTAAAATTTCAGTGTCTCAATAGCAATTTATTTCATATTACGAAAAAGTCTTTTTTTTTTTTTTACCAAAAATGCCAAATTAAAAAACCCCGCAAATAATAACATTTTCAAAGATTTTACAGTTGAAAAATATGTTTACACGTGGATATTAAAAGAGAAAGAAAACTTTAAAATAATTAAATTATTACATGCGAAAAGAATTAAATGTGGGAAGGGCAAATTACGTCATAAAAACTCAAATAATAATATTTTTAAACACTTTTTCATTGTAAAATATATTCACACAGGTATATTAAAAAAGAAGGAAAGAATTAAAAGAAATAAATTATTATGTGCAAAGAGGGGGAAATTGTGTCATATTTAAACAATATCTTTAAAATATCATATGTAAAACGATTTTGTTATAGCGTCCAATAGAAAATGTTATTTTAAAAGTCCGGGAAACAGTTACATTTTTTACTAACAATTTCATAGGAGCTAATTTTCAAATGTGTGATAGATCTTACTTAATCAATCACGAAAACAGCCATCAGCTGTCGCGATAGCTGGGTATACAGCGTTCGGAACCTAAAAATCCCCAAAGGGAAATTAATAGCAACCACAGAGTCTGTGTGAGGTTCGTTCGGGGTTGGTGAGCGTAACTCGAAGGAGGCAGTTATGAAAGAAATAAAAGAAAGAAAAATTGTTATAAAAGAAGAAGAAAAAAAAGCCAACATTAAAAGACAAATATTATTCGATGTCGCGGTACTTTTGTACATCAAATTTATGCACATCGATAACATTTCTGAGATTTCCATAAAATTATTTACACCATGTTGCTTATTTTATATTTCTTTTTAAATTGATGCAGCAGATAATGACCGGTTCATATATACAGACAACTTGCTATCTTCGTCAAGCACTCAATACACAGTAGAACTTGAGATATTGCAATTTTTAACTGATAAATCGATTAATCAGAAAATATTGAATTTACACCTTACGATGTGGAAACTCTTCTTTAAGTTTCATATGAGCTTTTTTAAGTTCCGGTCAAGACTTTTATATATATATATATATATAAATTAAGAGTATATTAATTCTCTAAAATGAAACTTGTTGAACGGCTCTCAATTTTAAAAATTAGCTGCGTTGAAGGCCAATCATAATTTTGCATTGAGGATTTTCCTTAAATATATAACATGTTATTTGTATGCTTGAAAGGAATCTGAATTATATTCGTGAAAAGTTTCATATTTCCGATAGTATTTTTAAAGTTTACCCGTAATCTTTTTGCTGTTGTTGTTTACTATATAAAATGTGTTCTTTTAGAGACTAATTTATTATTTTTTTTTAACTATTTTTGTTTCCGTATTTTAGAAATTTATAATTTCAAATGTTTAATCAGTTTTGAAAAATTACTTTGCATTTTTTAATGCAACTTACAAAATCTATTTTTTTTTTTCAAAATGTATTTTGTATTTTAAATGTATTTTGAAAATACATGTATTTTGTATTTTGAATTTTTTACTTTTGAGAAGTATTTTGCATCTTGCATTTTACGCTCTAAAATCAATGTATTTTGTATTTTGTATCGAAAATGATTTTCCGATGTATTTTGCCCAACTCTGTTGATTTTTCACCTAGTACATTAAAACCAGAGATTAAAACATAACAATTTATTATCTGACGTGTTCCAGTATAGAATATATAAGCTATGGAAACAACTGCATACAGGTGCATTATACCGTATGACAACGCAAAGAAAGAACTGAACTGTGAATGATGGACAAAATGCAAGCAGTATATCTCATATAAATCCGAGTAATAGAAAATATAAATACAGATTACCTTTCGCAAGGTATCTTAGGCAACATCAGAAAATTTACGTGTCTGTTGTCGATCTATTCAAAGCAAAGAAGTAAAATATAACGCGGCGCGACACTTAAAAAGGGTTCAACGTTTTAACGCTGCAGTCTGCATAATTCAAATTAGTTCAACCCTTTGATCACAATGGGAAAAGCTAAAATATATTGGTCGCTGTTTTATTGCCTTTTTTTTCTTTTTAGCATAAGTGCAATAAAGTGAATAGCGGCTCCGTGCTTCTGTACGAGTGCACTCTCATCGGCGTACCTTGGTGAAACACTCCTTGTTGCTATAACTTTTGAAAGATTTTTTCCCCCTTGAATCGTCAGAATCATATGACAGGTCTGAAAGATATTTGTAGTTACAAGTTAAAGTATCAATAGTTAAGGGATATTATTTGGAAAAATAGTAAAATACTAAAAAAAATATAGAATGAAAAAAAAAGGAAAGAAAAACTTGGCGTCAATATATAAATAAGAACAATTTTATAAAGATAACATACACATCATACACATTTTCAGGGTTCGCACTGGCTTTTATCTAAAGAAAAAATGTATCAAAATAATGTTAGCTATAGTTTCGTCGTAAAAGACTGGTTCTAAAATCGTCCTTTTAATTTTCCAACGAGCCCTGTTTTTACTTTTTAATATGTATTCTAAATTTTTTAAAGTTATTTTTAGAATAGTTATTGATCGAAATTCAACTACATATTGAAAAATGGTAACCCCTTCGGGACGGGAGCCTTTTACGAAATTTTTAATCTTTTGTCACCGTTTTTTAAAAACAGAAAATTCTGTATTCTTGAATCAAGAAAATGCGCTGATTAAACAAGGCAAATTTTACAGTAAAATTTTACTGGTGAGGAAAAACAAGGTTTCTGAGCGCTTCATGCGGCACGTATACATGTCGCTCATCCCTAAGGGGTTAAAAAAAGAAAAGAAATCAAAATTTGTAAACTTTTAAGATTAACAGTAATTTGGGGGCAAACTGCATAGACCTAACTGTCGTACTTGACGTGATTGTCACCTAGTACATTAAAACTCGAGATTAAAACATTACAATTTATTATTTGACGTGTCGAATATATAAGAGCGTTATGGAATGTATAAGCAATAGGAACGACTTCATAAAGTGCATTATCGCTAACGCTAGACAAGGCAAAGAGAGAACTGAAGTGCGAATGGTCGACAAAATGCAAGAAGTATATCTCATATCAATCCGAGTAATAGAAAATATAAATACAGAATATACCTTGCGCAAGGTATCTTAGGCAACATCAGAAGATTTACGTGTCTGTTGTCAATCCTTCGAAAGTAAAGAGGTAAAGTATGACGCGGCGTGACACTTAACAAGGGTTCAACGTTTTAACGCGGCCGTCTGCATAATTCAAATTAGTTCAACCCTTTGATCACAATGGGAAAAGCTAAAATTTATTGGTCGCTGTTTTATTGTTGTATTTTTTTGGCATAAGAGCAATAAAGTGAATAGCGGCTCCGTGTTTATGTACGTGTGCACCGCCATTGACGTACCTTGGTGAAACGCTTTTGTTGCTATAACGTTTGAAAGATTATTTTCCTCCTTGAGTCACCAGAATGTTATGACAGATCTGAAAGACATTTGTAGTAACGAATTGAATTATCAGTAGCTAAGGAATATTATCTGAAAATTGGTAAAATACTGAAAAAATAAAGAGTGGGAAAAAAATCGGCATCATCACGTGAAAAAAGAGTTTTATAAAAATAACATAACACTATACACACTGTATGCACACCTTAACCATACACAATATGTACACATCATAACCATACACATACACCATGCCACAAGTTTAGATACCATGCACTAAACTGAAATTAATTTTACGAACTCGGGTTGTAAACTTTCTCTTAAAAAAAAAAACAAAAACCGTAGAAATCTATGACATGGTAGTCGTATTTTATTTCTATTTTATGGTGTATTTTCAAAGTTTTTTTTTTTAAATATTATATTAATCGACTCTAGTTTTTCTTTTTTTCATTTTCCATCTTTTCAGTATTTAGCAAAAGTTTTAGAAATGACACCATTGAAAGAATAATCGCTCTTTGTTCTGAAACAATTAACCGGTAGGGTTTCATATTATAAAAGTGAAATCAGCATGTTAAAGGCTATCTTTGGTATGCTGTCCTGTACATACCGCACTGGTCCAATGTGACTATTGCTCTGTTTTTTAACAGGACAGTATACTTTTAACGCTTCAAAAAAACCGAAATTTTAGTTTTCATATCAAATGAAAGGATTTTAAGTAAAATCATAAGACGAAATGCAATGTCCCTGGATAATACACAATATAAATTTAATAGCCTGTCCGCCAAGAAAATTAAAAGAGTTAATTTGTACGAAAATAGACCCAGCACCGCAAGATGAATTGGCTGGTGTATATGCTATTCCTTTTAGAACTACGGTATGAACAAAATAATAGAATGCATAGGGATGACGAAAAGAAAACTCAAAGAAAGAATCAAAGAGCATAAAGCAGATATAAAATTTTGTAGCCAATCCACAGCTCTTTCACGCTTAACTTTTAATCACAATATCACAATAGATTTTGATAAAGCAAAAATTATACGCCTAACATCTAATTACTACACATCCACTACCAGAGAATCCATAGAAATCCTGTGTAAAAGCAATCAAGTATGTAACGACGCCCTATCATACAATATCCCCATTATATGGTTAAATATCCTGAAACATTAGAGCAAAGTGACGTAATTAAAATTAAAGGTACGGCAGTTAAATATTTTCCCTTACGCAAACTTAATCCGAAACACTGCTACTTCTACTGTCCAGCTACGCATTTAAAAATGAAAGTGACGTATGTGGACAAAGTGATGTAATAAAATGAATGGAAATGCAGTTAAATATTTTTCTATACATAAGTTTAATACAAGATACTGCTACTTCTACTTTCAACTGCTTTAATAGTTATGATTATCTAATTTCAGACGAGTTGGCGTATCTGATGAGTGGGACAACAATTAATTATTAAAATATTCTCTGACGATGGCCGCGATAATTGCAGGCTGAAAGTACTGAGAAATTTTAAATAACATGTATATTTTAAACTTGTAACATATATTTTATTAATTTCGCCGCCTTTTAAGTAAAACGGTCAGCTTTTTAAAGTTTATATTGTGTATTTTGCGAAATAATTGTAGTTCTGTATTTTGATTGCAAATTTTATTTTAAAACTGTTTTATTTAAAAATTATCATTTTTGTGATGTTTCAACTTAATTTAATAGTTTTAAGCTCTTTTACCTTAATATACAAATTATGGTATATCTATTACAGTTTATTATGATATATATCACATTACAATTTATTATGGTATATATCACATTACAATTTATTATGGTGTATAAGAGTTTTACATCCAATGAATGAAAGGATATGAAATTTTCAAAATTTACAAATGTAATAATCATCAATAAAATGAACTAAAGTTTTGGAGATATTTTAGAAAATGAAATTGTTATACCCAAAAGTATTTAAAATAATTTTGCATTGTAACATTTAATTTATTCATGCTAATTTTGAAATTTCAATATTAAATATTTACATAAGGCTACTGAATATAATTCACATAATATAATATTAAATATTTATATTATGTAAAATATTTTTGGTCAGTTTATAGGAAAGTGTAATGTTTGGGATTTTTGAAACTTTCAAGATGTTTCATTGAGGCTTTCAAGATGGCTCATTGAGGCTCAACTGCTCTGCTCCACAAGCGCAAAACGTTTTGACACATTTACAAATTCATTTTTTAACAGAAAGATATAAAATTGGAATTTCTGACATTGGAAGTGATTTGGAATCGAGCTGTGTTTTCGATTTTTTGGTAAATAAATTACCTGTTGAGTTATAAGCGATTTAGGTCACGTGACAAGTACCTTTTCTCCCTTCGTTGACTGCTTTTTCTTCTTTCTTCGGGAACTTCGATTCAAAACATAAACTTTGACAATATTTTCTGAAAGATCTATCAAGTTTGCAAGGAAAAAAAAAAAAAAAACGGAAAAAACAGTTCGATTATATATTTTCTGAATAACAATACCTGCTAGTTTCATGAATTTCCGAACAAAAATAAATTAAAACTTGTGTCATAAAGTTGCCCTTTTGGATTTGAGAACAGCCTTAAGCTGTTGTAGAGCAGAGTTGCGAACCCTTTCCTATTTTTAATAACACTATTGCCGAATTTAAATATTCGCTTTATTTAATGACATAATTTTGCGATTTAATAAAACAAACATAAGTAACCGAAAATACTAGTGGGAAAGGAAAAAGTGAGGGTTGGCGTGGTAAAGAAGTGCTGAACAGAATAGCAAAATTAATATTCTGGGATGAGAACATATAAAAGAAAGGCCATTCTCTTCGCTGCAATTTCGGAATACAAAATCGCTTATATATAAATTTGATATCAAAATCATCAATGAAGGGACTTTCATTTAAAGTAAAATTTCAAAAAGTGTTCTGTCCCTTAAAAAAATTATTAACAAAGAAATAACCTAATAGTTATGTAAAAGTTTAATAAAAATCCTGAAAGTTGGTTTTTCGTAAAAATTTTCGCTTTTTTTTTTTTTTTTTTTTTTTTTTTTTTTTTTTTTTTAAGTCCTGATTTTAAACTTTTTTGCGAAAATATTTCTATTCTGAATGATTTTGAAAGTGTCGCCGTTTGTTCGATGAAACGTACGTTAATCTAAATAAAGGTATTTTATAACTTTTATAAAATTTTTTAACTTAAAATTTTCTTAGTTTTTCTTTTATTTATTTAACTTTTTATATCATTCGGACAACACCCATAGATAATTACTAATTATTTATCCCCCCCCCTCCTAAAAAAGAATAATATAATAATTATATTACATTATTTGTCACAGCGAAAATTTACATTAGTATTTACCGATGTAAAAAAATTAAATATGACTCATATTTACACGTACTCAGGTTTCCGTTTAATAATAAAATTTTACATTAATTTCATTTACCTTATATTACTTATATTTACTTTTACTTATAATCAATTTTCATATATTTCACGCAGGCCTGATTGAGCAAAATTATTAGTATGGTTATATATCATGCATTCGTCAATTTACCCCGAGGCTTGATTGTAAAGTTTTTTTAACAATGAACGAAAAATAATTTTTTAATGAATATTCATTCATAAATCAACATGCAGTGTTTTAAGGGAAGAAAAAATGGGTTTAAGGGTGTTCTCAAATCGAAAAGGGCAACTTTCTGACATAAGTTTTAATTTATTTTTGTTCGAAAATGCATGAAACTCGCTGGTGTTGTTGTTCAGAAACTATATCATTGAGCTGTTTTTTCCATTTGTTTGCAAACGCAATAGATCTTTCAGAAAATAATGTCAAAGTGGGCGTTTTGAACCGAATTTCCGCGCGAAGGGAGAAAGAGCACTCAAGAGCGGGCGAAAAACGGGTTTGTCACGTGATCAAATTCGCTTATAACTCAATAGGTAATTGATCGATTAAAAAAAAAAAAAAAAAAAATGGAAAAAACAGTTCAATTCCAAATTGTTTCCATGGCCAGGCTTTCCAATTTTATATCTTTCCGTAAAAAAATGAATTTGTAAATATGTCAAAACGTTTTCGCTTGTTGAGAAGAGCAGTTAAGAACAGCCTTAAGCATCCATCGAAGCAATCTTCTCCTAATAAAATACTTTTTGTGAAGGAACAAAACACTTCATGCATACAACCCGTTATAAATTCTCAGAAGTTTTCTACGATCAATAAAAATTATAGTTTAGCTTTAAAAAGTCTGTCATTGTTTGAACGGAAAATTTGTAATTTTACATTGAAATATTTTATAAAATGTTTTTAGCTTTTCTTTCATTTATTTATATTCTTTATTTCATACGTACAACACCCATAGATAATTACTAATTATTTTACAGAAAAAAAATTGTCACAACAAAAATTTACATTAGCATTTACCTATGTAAAAAAATAAAATATGACCCATATTTACATACTTAGATTTTCGTATAGTAATAAAATTCTATATTAATTTCATTTACCTTACATTACTTATATTTACTTTTACTGATAATCACTTTTCATTTATTTCATGCAGGCCTGATTTAACAAAATCATTAGTATGGTTATATATCTAAATTTATCCCGAGGCTTGCTTGTAAAGTTTGTTTAGCAATGAACAAAAAAATTTTTTTTAATGAATATTCATTCATAAATCAACATGTAGTATTTGAAGAAACAAAAAATCCCTGCCGGCCCGGCCTACAGGCAGAGGTAGATTTCGAAGTTAAGTATACTAATTTCACCAACAAAAATTAAATCATTATTAGTTATAAATCCACTTAAACAGTATTATCTGTCTGCTTTTGACGAGTTTATATTTCCTTTTTTATAAAATAGCTGGTTTTATCAGAATCATGTTAAGGCGATATTAAAAAAAAATATTTTTCCATACTCAACAACGCGAAATTTTCTGGCACATTTTCAGATTAATTTTTAATAAAAAAAAATATGAAACATGCTGACGTGATTTTTGAAAAGATTTATAAGCGACCTGTGTTTTTATTTTTCTTTCAGTTAATTAAAACTTGATTAATAAACCATTATTTTCTCAGTAGGGCATAATATTTTTCGTTTCTAACACAATCGCTTCGGGAAATTCTGTTCAAAATGCCCACTTTGACATCATTTTTTGAAATACATTCTGCCTCTATCAAAAAATCGATCATTATTGTACATTATATAGTTTCTGAATAAGAGAATCTAGCAATTGGATGCGTTTGAGAGCAAAAATGAATTTAAAAATGAGTAAGATAATAGACAGTTTGGATTTGAATGCACCCTTAATAAGATGATTTTTTTCTTCAACCGCTATGTATTTTTAATTTGTTTTTGCTTTAAGAATTGGCCCTATCAAAAACTTGTCTATATAAATGTTGACGACAATATTAAGAAGATAAATGATAAATTCATGGAGATTTTATATCTTGTGAATTGACGGAGTTGTGAAAAATTTTCTTCTTCAACCTTCTTTTTTTTTCGGTACGAATTGGTCCTATCAAAAACTTGTGAATATAAAAGTTGTAGATAATATTAAGGAGATGTATAATAAAATTATTGGATTTGATATCTTGAGAATTGACGAAGTAAGGAATTTTTTTCTCCCAAAAACCCTATTTTTTGCGCCCCTTGAGCCTATTTTAAATTTTATCAAAAATCTGTGATGCATGAATTTTTGGTGCTATTTTTAGAAGTAATAAAAACTTTAAACTGATTTGATATGTACAAAAATTAAGAAGTTATGGGGTTTTTTCGGTTTTCACAAAACCCCTCCCTATTTCCATCCCTTTTGTCTGCTTTTGCCCATTAACGAACTTGACCTAGATTTTATGTATTAGTTTGGAAGAGATATGTGCAGAATTGCGGAAGTTATCGTGTCCAGAAGAAAGTGATAACACAATTGCTTCGGGAAATTCCGTTCAAAATGCCCACTTTGACATAATGTTTTGAAATATATTCTGCCTCTATCAAAAAATCGATCATTGCGGTACATTATATAGTTTCTGAATAAGCGAATCTACCAATTAAATGCACTTGAGAGCAAAAATGAATTTAAAAATGAGTCAGAAAATAAGCAGTTTGGATTTGAGTGCATCCTTAATGCAATGATTTTTCCAACACAATCCGCTTCGGGAAATTCGGTACAAAATGCCCACTTTAACAGCATTTTTTAAAATATATTCTGCCTCTATCAAAAAATCGACCATTACGGTACATTATATAGTTTCTGAGTAAGAAAACGTACCAATTGGAAGCCTTTGAGAGCAAAAATGAATTGTAAAATGAGTAAGAAAATACGCAGTTTGGATTTGAATACACCCTTACTTAGATGATTTTTTTCTTCAATCGCTATGTATTTTTAATTTGTTTTTGCTGTAAGAATTGGTCCTATCCAAAACTTGTCTATATAGATGTTGTAGACAATATTAAGAAGATATATGATAAATTCATGGAAATTTTATATCTTTTGAATTGACGGAGTTATGGAATTTTTACTTCTTCAAACCCCCTTTTTGTTTTCGTTTTTAATTTTTTTTTGCGGTACGAGTTGGTCCTATCAAAAACTTGTGAATATAAAAGTTGTAGATAATATTAAGGAGATTATAATAAAATTAATTGGAATTGATATCTTGAGAATTGACGAAGTTATGAATTTTTTTCTCCCAAAAACCCTATTTTTTGCGCCCCTTGATCCCATTTTTAACTTTATCAAACATCTGTGATACGTAAAATTTTGACCCTATTTTTAGAAGTAATAAAAACTTTAAACTGATTTGATATGTACAAAAATTAAGAAGTTATGGGAGGTTTTCGGTTTTCACAAAACCCCTCCCTATTTCCATCCCCTTGGTCCGATTTTGCCCATTCACGAACTTGACCGAGATTTTATGCCCTTTGATTTTATGTATCAGTTTGGAAGAGATTGGTGCAGAATTACGAAAGTTATCGTGTCCAGAAGAAAGTGATATATATAGATAGATAGATACATACATACATAGATAGATAGATAGATAGATATAAAGTTTTTTACTGAGGGTGGTTTTGGGTTCTAGGAGTCATGATCGGTGTAGATCTGCAAAATTTTTTCAGAAATTCCAACATAGGAACGATCCCAATAGGTAGTATTTCTACGAAATCTACCTAAAAATGGTTTTAAGCATCCACTGAAGCAATCTTCTCCTAATAAAATACTTTTTGTGAAGGAATAAAACACTTCATACATAAAAGCCCGTTATAAATTCTCAGAAAATTTCTACAATCAATAAAAAATATAGTTTAGCTTTAAAAAGTTTGTCATTGTTTGAACAGAAATTTTGTAATTTTACATTTAAATATTGTATAAAATGTCCTTAGCTTTTCTTTTATTTATTTAAGGGGTCTCAGGACTCTTAAAATTGGAAAAAATGAAAAAAAAAGACCATTTTCAACATTTAATATCTTAAAATGTATTTGATATTAAGACACAATTTTAAATGGGAATGAAAGAAACAAGTATGTTCTTCCATTTCAAATATTTAAAAAATTGCAAGATGCAGAATTAGCATTTACAGGGGGCTCCAAACTGTCAGACATTTGACGAGTAGAAAATCGGCATAACAGCTTATGCGCACGATTAAAAAATAAATTTAGCGACTAGAATGAAAATTTTGGTGCCTACTTATACCTAAGACTATAGTAATTACACTGAACCTAAATAAATTTTCATTTAAAGCATTTTTATATTTTTAATACAAAGTTGTATTTAGTTAATGCAAAATTTAGAAAATTTCAACAATATAAACACCTAAAAAAATATTTTCTTTTTACAATAAAAACGAAATTTTAGGTTCAGTTTATACAGACTAACAGGAAACATATGTTTCGAAACTTTCATGAAAAAATATTCAGGAGTTTTTGAGATATCGTGGGCGTTATGCCCAAAAACGTCATTTGGAGAAAAATAACTTCAAAGATTTGGAGACACCACTTCAGCTATTGAGCGAGTAGAATTCAAAATGCCATAACTTCTGTTCTAATGGAATTTTCAAGATAACAATTATATCAAAATGTTCAGAAAACATAGAAGTTTAACATCTAAAAAAATTAATTTTTCGAAAATTTAAAGCTTTAAGAGTCCTGGGACCCGTTAATTCATTATTTCATCCGTACAACACCCATAGATAATTACTAATTATTTTACCAAAAAAAAAAAAAATTGTCACAACAAAAATTTACATTATCATTTACCTATGTAAAAAAATAAAATATGACCCATATTTGCATACTCAGATTTTCGTATAGTAATAAAATTCTATATTAATTTCATTTACCTTACATTACTTATATTTACTTTTACTGATAATCACTTTTCATATATTTCATGCAGACCTGATTTAACAAAATTATTAGTATGGTTATATATCGTGCACTCTTAAATTTATCTCGAGGCTTGCTTGTAAAGTTTGTTTAGCAATGAACAATTTTTTTTTTAATGAATATTCATTCATAAATCAACATGCAGTATTTGAAGAAACAAAAAATGGTTTTAAGCATCCACTGAAGCAATCTTATATTAATAAAATACTTTTTGTGAGGGAATAAAATACTTCATGCACAAAGCCCGTTGGTATAAATTCTCAGAAAATTTCTACAATCAATAAAATATATAGTTTAGCTTTAAAAAGTCTGTCATTGTTTGAACAGAAATTTTGTAATTTTACATTTAAATATTGTATAAAATGTCCTTAGCTTTTCTTTTATTTATTTAATTCTTTATTTCATCCGTACAGCATTCATAGATAATTACTCACTATCCCCCCCGTCCCCCCCCCCCCCCCGCCAAAAAAAGAGAAAAAAATTGTCACAACAAAAATTTATATTAGCATTTACCTATCTAAAAAAAATAAAATATAATCCATATTTACATGTACTCAAATTTCCGTATTGTAATAAAACTTTATATTAATTTACTTTATCTTACATTCCTGATATTTACTTTTACTTATAACCATTTTTCATACATTTCACGCAGACATGATTTAACAAAATTATTAGTATGGTTATCTATCATGCATTCGTAAATTTATCCTGAGGCTTGATTGTAAAGTTTGTTTAGCAATGAGCAAAAAAATTATTATTTTTTTTAATGAATATTCATTCATAAATCAACATGCAGTGTTTGAAGAAACAAGAAATGATTTTAGCAATCCATTGAAGCAATCTTGTTAAAATACTTTTGTGGAGGAATAAAATACTTCATGTATAAAGCCCGTTAGTATAAATTCTGAGAAACTTTCTATAATCAATAAAAATTATAGTTTAGCTTTAAAAAGTCTGTCATTGTTTGAACGGAAAATTTGTAATTTTACATTGAAATATTTCATAAAATGTTTTTAGCTTTTTCTTTCTTTATTTAATTCTTTATTTCACCCGTACAACATCCATAGTTAATTAATAATTATTTTACCAAAAAAAAAAAAATTGTCACAACAAAAATTTATATTAGCATTTACATATGTAAAAAATAAAATATGACCCATATTTACATATACTCAGATTTCCGTATAGTAATAAAATTTTATATTAATTTAATTTATCTTGCATTACTTATATTTACTTTTAATGATAATCACTTTTCCAATGTTTCATGCAGCCCCATTTTAACAGAATTATTAGTATGGTTATATATCATGCATTCGTAAATTTATCCCGAGACGTGATTGTGAAGTTTGTTTACAAATGAGCAAAAAAATTATTTTTTTTTAATGAATATTCATTCATAAATCAACATACAGTGTTTGAAGAAACAAGAAATGGTTTTAACAATCCATTGAAGCAATCTTCTCTTGTTAAAATACTTTTGTGGAGGAATAAAATACTTCATGTATAAATCCCGTTACTATAAATTCTGAGAAACTTTCTATAATCAATAAAAAATACAGTTTAGATTCAAAAAGTCTGTCATTGTTTGAACACAAAATTTGTAATTTTAAATCGAAATATTTGATAAAATGTTTTACTTTTATTTTTATTTAAATCTTTATTTTCTTAATTCATCTAAGGGGAGAAAAACAGAATAAATATGTTACATTAACTATAGTTATATGATTCGTCATAACGAAAATTTACCTATATAACCTACATTTGTTTTTGTTTTCCTACATAAACAAATTTATATGAGCTATAGTTACATGTTACATATTATATTCAGATTTCATTATAATAATGAAGTTTTATATTAATTTCATTTTATTTACATTAATTACATTTGTTTTATATTATTTATATTCACGTTTAGTTATAACCTTTTTCTACACGTTTCGTACTGTGTTGAACAATAGATGCTGTTTTAAACAAAATTATTGTTATTATGCTCTAGAAAATTCATCCGAAGGAATGATAATAAAATTTATTCAGTCATTGTTATTTTTTTTTATTTTCTTATTCTTTAATTCTTTAATTAATTAATTATTTTTCTTGCAGCCTACCCTTTTATAAGTCAACATATATGAAGCTTGAAGAAAAAGAAATAGTTTTACGCAGCTATTGAAGCAATATTCTCTTAATAATTTTTTTTTTTTTTTTTTTTTTTTTTTTTTTTTTAGGAATAAAACATCTTATGTGTAAAGCTCGTTAGCATAAATTCTCAAAAAATTTCTAAAATCATTAACAATTATGTTTTAGTTTTGAAAAGTGCGTCATTGTTTGAACAGGAAATTTTTAATTTTACATCGAAATATTTGATTAAAAAAATGTCTTGGTTTTTCCTTTATTTTTATTTAATTCTTTATTTTCTTAATGCATTTAAGGGGAGAAAAACACAATAAATATATTACATTAACCATAGTTATATATGATTCGCCGTAACGAAAATTTACTTGTATAACCCACATTTGTTTATGTTTTCCTACATAAACAAATTTATATGAGCTATATTTATATCTATATTCAGATTTCATTATAATAATGAAATTTTATATTAATTTCATTTTATTTACATTTATTACATCATTTGTCTTATATTATTTCTATTCACTTTTAGTTATAACCTTTTTCTACACGTTTCATACATTGCTGAACAATAGGTGCTGTTTTAAACAAAAGTATTGTTATAGATATGCATTATATCTCGTAAATTCATCCGAAGGAGTGATAATAAAATTTATTCAGCCATTATTA
The DNA here is from genome assembly GCA_963932465.1 of Maratus speciosus. NCBI lineage: Eukaryota > Metazoa > Arthropoda > Arachnida > Araneae > Salticidae > Maratus > Maratus speciosus. Next base: position 297,475,471 of record OZ010797.1, read on the forward strand.
TTGTTATTATTATTATTATTTGCAGGATACCGTTTTATAAGTCAACGTATATAATGCTTGAAGGAAGAAGAAATAGGTTTACGCAGCTATTGAAGGAATAGTCTCTTAATGTTTTTTTTTTTTTTGTTTTTGTTTTTGTTTTTTTTTTTTTTTTTTTTTAGGAATAAAACACTTTATGTGTAAAGCTCGTTAGCATAAATTCTCGGAAAATTTCTAAAATCATTAAAAATTACGTTTTAGTTTTGAAAAGTCTGTCATTGTTTGAAAAGAAAATTTTAAATTTTACACCGAAATATTTGATAAAAAAAAAATTCTAAGTTTTTCTTTTCTTTTTATTTAATTCTTTATTTTCTTAATTCATCTAAGGGTAGAAAAACACAATAAATATGTTTCATTAACTATAGTTATATGATTCGTCATAACAAAAATTTACCTATATAACCTATACTTGTTTATGTTTTCCTGCACAAACAAATTTATACAGGAATGGGAATCGTCCTAAATAACTACTTGCTACCACTAAATTTTAATAGTATTTCTTGTCTTATTTAATGACAGAATTCCTGAGATTTTATAAAGGAAGGAAAACTATTAAAATTTAGTGGTGAAAATCAATCATTTGGGACGGAGAACTGTCATCCCTGTTTGTATGAGCTATATTTACATATTACATTCAGATTGCAATATAATAAGGAAATTTTAAATTAATTTCATTGTAATTACATTTGTCTTATGTTATTTCTATTCACTTTTAGTTATAACCTTTTTCTACACGTTTCATACAGCGTCGAACAATAGGTGCTATAAAATTATTGTTATAGATATGCATTATATTATCGTAAATTCATCCAAAGTAATGGTAGTAAAATTTATTCAGTCATTAATTTTTTCTTTTTGTAGCATACCCTTTTATAAGTCAACATGTATAGTGCTTGAAAAAAGAAAAAATATGTTTACGCAGCTATTCAAGCAATATTCTCTTAATAAAAGAATTTTTTTAAAGGAAAAAAAAAAACACATCATGCGTAAACCGCATTAGCTTAATATGTCCGAAAAATTCTAAAAGCATTTAAAAATTATGTTTTTGTTTTGAAAAGTCTGTTATTGTTTGAACAGAAAATTTGCAATTCTATATCAAAGCATTTGGTAAAATACTTACTTTAACTTCTAAATTTTTCTTTTTCCATATATATTTAGACGAGTTTATAGAAAAAATACTATTTTTTTCCTTTGAAAATTTATATTGTTACAAAATAGATTTTTGCTTGACTGTATCGGGATCTCACTGTCACACCTAATTTAGTCATACAACAAAAATTTAATACGCAGTAGATTTATATAAATAGAATAACTTATAATATAACTTCCCTTATATTTAAAAATAATAGTAGAGGGAAAAAGGGTGTTCGATTGCGGCGGTGGTGGAGGTGGAGGTGGTGGGAGAATCATACTATAGTAGGATGAGGTTTGAGCGAAATTTTTTTGATTGGAAAGGATATTTTTTATTTAATCGTCTTACAGTAGGAGAGGGTAGGAGGGGTTAAATTTTTTTTTTCTAGGGATTAAATTTTTAGGGGGCTTATTTTTTTTTTTTCGAGTCGACTTAGCGTAGGATTGGAAATATCATACGAGGGGTTAGCTATTTTTGAGAGAAAGTATGAAGGGCTAAACTTTTAGTGGGGCTAAATATTTGAGGGGGGCTTAATTTTAGGGGGGCGTAATTTTTTGAAGTAGAGAATCGGTTTTAAAACCACTCTAAATTGTGGAAACGGTTAGAGGTTCGGCTACTGCTCCCTCTCCCCCTCCCCCCCCCCCTAAAAAATTAGAATTTTTTTTTCTTTAATAGTGTTGGCCTCTCTCGATGAGAAAGTTTTCATGTGTTGTAACATATTTAATTTTTCGATTGTTTTGAACTTTGTCAAAAATAGTAGGTTACTTTTGATGGAATTAAATTGAAATTGTATTATTAGATGAGAGTTCTTTTTTAAATTTACTTGTATTCTTATTGAAAGGTTTTTATGAACAACTCTGTTTTTGGAAAAACTTTAGTGAATCTTTGAAAAAAAGGAGAAATGTTATGCTTTGCATTATTGAAAAAACAGTAAAAAAATTAGTAGTCTCATCTAGTTTTAAGTCATTTGATGAAGATCTGATTGCAGTGGAAAGGTTTAAACCCAGTTTAATTTTGCATCGTCCTGTATACGTTGGGTTTGTCATATTAGCACTGTTTTCCTTACGGGTTTCGAACCCTGAAACTCCCCATTATTCGAATTTCTGTAATGAGAATCTAGATGGAAACTTGAAAAATTTCATTTAGAACTGAAAATTGTTAATTATTATTATCCTCTTGTTGCAAGTTCATACATCTCTTTACCTATTCGCCTGGTTACGAACCTACAATCTTCCCATTATTAGGTTATTTCTATAACCATTGGGCGGGCCCCATTGTTTTTCACTTGAATTTGCTTTCTTTCAGTTTTGTATCGACTTCTTTTTAAAAATCAGTGGGTTAATGATTTTACGCACTGTTAAAAATAAAGGTTGAACTTTGAACCAGAAAGATTGATAAACCATGGACCTTCAAGAGAAAGCACCATTGCTTCGGTTATTTTAGAACGAAGGCGATTAGCGAATTCCCCAAAAAACCTGTATCGTGGTTCAACTTCTAAACCTAACTGTTACTGTAACTACAATGGCGACGCGAGAGCGAGAGATGGGGAAATCCGTCCGTGCATCGTGCTCGTGCTCATGAATTCAACACTGAACACTGAAGCATGTTGTTTATTTCTGAAAAAATGGTATCAACTGCTTATGAGATTCCTTCTAACGTCGTAAAAGGTGAGTAAATTTTCTATTTGTTATTTTTTTATATGGGCAATTTGATTAGTATGATTTCGCGATTTCTTACTTTTATGGAATTATTTTTTTTTTTATGTGGCCAATTTGATCAGTATGATTTCAGGAGTTATTTTTTCTATGGAATTTTGTTTTTCTATGTATTATAAAATTAGTGCCTTTTTTTTTAAGGTGTTAGAAAAACATTTCATTATATGTAATTATTGTTAAACAACCTGTATTCAGCTCAGATTCTCACTGTTTTTGCTTATTTTGTACATACAATTGATAAAATCTTTTGCTATTTTTTTCTCGCGCTAATATATGTATTTTTAATATTCATTTTTCGCGCACAATATTGATCCTGGGGCTCTTTCCTTGATCCTGACTGCATTAAGCACGAGTGAATAAAAATTTCAAAAACTGAGCTTTAAGCTCAGTCGCATTTGAAGGAGCCTTCACTTTCGCTCTAAATTCTGCTTGCATTTGTATAGTGTGTTTATCTTATTATAACGCTTATGTTAATCTCGAAAGAAAATGCTTAGAAACTCTATCTGCCGTCGAAAACTGCAATGTGACTTGCTGTATGTAAACCTTCTCCATTTTTATTATTAATATAACTAGAATCTGTTGATATGCTTACTTTATTAATAATATTACAGGTAAAAACAAAAGATGCAGTATATAAATTTATGTGATGATTTTTATAGCGATTTGCCTGAAGTGTAACACATGTTCTGTTCAAGTACGTCATTAGAGTTACAAATCCGTTTATAAGGTTTATTGGATTTAAAAAACAATTTTAATAACTTTAAAAAATCAAAAATACCAAAAAAAAAAAACTGTTGTACAGCTTAATTTCAAGTAATATATTTTTACAATTAAAAATGTAGCAGTCTGAATGCTTGAAAAGAATAAGATTAAATTAATATGCACCAAACGGCATAAGATTAAAAAATTACTTTCATGAACTACTATTAATTATATTATACAATAAAATAACAATGTAAAATCCAGTTAAAACTGCATGAATTAAATTATAAATGCCTCTTTGCTTTGCTGTAAACATTTAATTTTCTTTATAAAAACAAAGATTTTTAGCGCCAAGTGAGAAAGGATTGTAAATAATGAGGATCTAAAAGTTTTCCTACAATCTGCCGAAACGCTGTAATTAATGGTGCAAGTATTTCATTTTGATATGCTGTTATTTCACAATACTTATAAAATAGGTAAATTTGATAAATATTCTAATCTCAAAATATGCCGCTGTATAATTCATCCTGTAAATGCATCAGTTTTGGTTTGGATGTAAACTGTACAATTTCCAGTTATTTAAGTTCTTAAAAATAAATGGGATATTTAGTAATTTCAAAATTTTTCTAAATTGACTATTTTAAGATTTTTTAATTTTGTATTTAACATAATTATACTTTAGTCCCCCTCCCCCTCCACAAAAAGTACAACCAAATCTAAATTTTGTTTTTAAAGCTTTGTGCATTTATTAATAAAAACACTAGATTCAGTATTCTTATGTGACTGGAAAACTGGGGATTGTCAAGAAAAAATGACATGTGCTCAAAACGTCAGAGAAAATTAAAAAAATTTTCTCAAAGCTGGAAAAATCCTGGATTATTATTATTTTTTTTTAAATTCTCTGTTAATGTGTAAGGATTCTCATGAGTTCCGAGCTCAGTCTACAAAAGAAAGTTGATTTGTCACCCGCAAGTTGAATTTTCGCTAAATATTTTTAAAATAAAGATGTTTTAGCTAATATAAATTTCTTGCCAGATAGCCGATACCTCTGCAAAAGAAATTATGAAGCATGCAAAAAAAAAGGGGGGGGGGGAAGCTGTAGCTGAAATTAAAATGTTTTTAAACACAAAAAATTGAAACACTCAAAACACTGCTTCTAAAACAATATCAGTAAATGACATGTTTGTTTCTAATTTATCATTTTTTAAGTATGAAATGATATAGATGTTAAATTTTATGATTTATTTTCATTTAAGAGGCAAGTTTACATTTTATTCTTATTAATGCATGAACGTGTATTATCTTTTGCTGTATAAATTTTAATCATTAAAATCTAGAATTGTAATTCATATATATTTCTAAAAATGTCGTGAATTGTGGTCCGGGAATTGTAGAAAATATGATCTGGGAAAACCTGTAAAAGCCACAGAATTTTATTTAGAGTATGAACATTGTACATTGTTGGAGAATGTAATTTAATAGTGAATTAGTCTAAATACCAGAACTTAAAAAAAAAAAAAAAACATTGTTTAGTCTTTCAAATATTTATTGCAATTAAATTTTCATTAAGCCACATTTGCTAAAATGAAATATTGGCTGCAAATTTGATCCTACACAACTTAAATTAAAAGTAACCATTAGGCTTAACACTACTTTTCTGTTTGTTTTTTTATGAGGAGGGGGGAGACCCTGGTATTTTTCAAGAAATCTTGATGCAACTCTGGCTTGAAGTGAGGTTTGCCAAATGTTAATGAAAATTAAACTGAACGGTAATTTTTTTATACGGTCCTTGACATAAATAACTAAATCTTAAACTGATATTTTACCAAATGTTATAAACAGAAACCAATTGGGGTAGGGAAAAAAACAATTATTTTTGTCGTATAACAATTTTATGGCTTATTTAGGTATATATTTATGCTTTTCAGTACACATATTAAATGATTTAAAATTGCTTCTGATTATGTGCTTTAGATAAGTTCCTTGTTTGTATATACTAATGGATAAACTGCCTCTGAATATTAAATACAGCTATTTTTATGTAGAGGCCAATAGAGTATTCTGCTGTTAGTTAAATTTTGACTATGTACTCTGACAATATAGATGTCAAATTAAAGTAGATCAAAATTTAATTTTTAACAAATAAAAATGTCATCTTTAAAACTGATGTAAGACTAATATTTGATTAAAAAATAATTTGTAGAAACAAAACAATAGTTTAATGATTAAATTTGTTATGTATCATAAATTAATATAGTGCAAAAACAGAATATTCTAATAATTTGTTCACTATTATTATTACTAAATAAGTTTCCTCTTCTGAATAATCAAACTTTGTTGGCAAGACTTAACCATGATTTAATTACATGGGTAGTGTTAACTCTAAGCCGCTTTAGCAGGGCACAATACCCTGCAGCCTTTATTTCTTTTTTGCACCCGGCAGCTCTTTTAAACCCTCCCAATGCACCTGTTTATATATATATACTTTTTGGCCGAATTATATTAATGAAGTAATTTTTAGGCCGAACATAGCCGAATATTTTTTCAGAATGAAATGTTTTAAAAAATTAAAATTGCATACCTAGGCTGAATAATTGGTATTCGGTTATTTGGCCAAACCACTATTCGTTGCATCACTAGTATCAAGAATCTTAAATTTTATTGCTATACCCCTCTTCCAAAAAAAGTATAATGCCACACTATATCCAAAGGTCAGTGGTGATTAATTTCTAGAAAATCTTATCAGCCAAGGATTTATTTCCCCAGCCAGTAAAATGCAACATACAGTTGAAAATTTTTATGATAAAATTTATGCAACTCAAAAATAGTTGATGCCGTATTTTGTGGAAGAAATGCCGCACTCCTCAAATTGGCCTGAATAACCTTAAAAATGTCGTAATCCCCGCACCTGTTGTAAACGCTGCATCCATCGGAACGCCACTTTTGTCGACAGCGTCACATTGACCTAACTTTAATCAAAGTTTTCTGAGTAGTGTAGGATGCCTCGTTTTTAATATCTTAAGATGTCTGAAGCTTTATTTAAAATATTTAAATCCAATTTTAAATATTTTTATGAATTTTTAAATTAAGGAAACTCTGTTGGTATTTAAAAAAAATCGTAAACACCGCACTTAGAAAAAAATCAACTTTTAAACTCTTAAATGCCGCGGCGTTTCTTCCATACAATATGGTACCTGCATTTTCATATATTTTTTTCCTGTAAAATTAACAAATATAAACAAGAGAGGAAAGTTTAATATAAAATAGAACTTAGTACCATGTTTGCATAACAGTAATTAGGAAATTTGAAAAATGTAGCTAATACTAAGAAAAAGTTTTTGCGTATCTCTATAGTTTGCAGTTTTCAAAGACTATTAAAAATTCACTCACCCTGTCAGAAAATTCACTCGCCAGTGACAAGTAAAGTGATGCATTTCCCCACCTCTACCAAAGGTTAATTTGTTTGCTATTTTTTTATTTTCTAATGCACTTTCAGTCACAAGATATTTTCTAAACTAGGCTTATCTCTGATTGTATGTAAAAGTTTAAATTTTCTTTCTATGGACATAATTGTTTAACAATCTGTTTTGTATGTATATTAGCTTTATATAAAAAGAAAAAATAAGTTAAACATTTTTCTAGAATCCAAATGTTGTTCAATCATGTTTTACACTTTCATAAGTTTTTATTTTGTTTAAATGATTAACACAGAGATAATGTGTTTAATATGTAAGCCTCCCCCTCGCCCTTAACAGCGTTCGAAATCCTTGGTGGTCCGCTGGTCCGAGACCACTAAAAATTCAATCGGACCACTAATTTAAAAAATTTAGTGGTCCGCAGGGCAGGGTTGGGTTTTTGACGTCAAAAAGTGGTTTTTGACATGACAAGCGTCAAAAACTGGTTTAAACTGTCATAAACTGGTTTAAACCGTCGAAAAATGCCAAATACATGTAACACACTAAAGCATTTTAACAATAGGTAAACATTAAATAAGTCAATGATTTATGTGATCTTTTATTGAAATTTAATAATTTAAAAAATATTATTTGCAATAAAATATTTTTTTTGGACTTTTCAAACAGAAGAAAATAATTTTGTACAATTAAATAATCCGAAGCAATTTTACCCTGCAGCATGCTACAGCACACCACGTGTTTCACAGATCTATTTACACCCAAAAGATTTTTGAGTTTAGAGTGTATGAAGTATTAGAAAATAGTTTGTCTCTTAATTGATGCTGAGCTAGTAGGACTTGATAGCAAAAGCATTGCTAGATGAGCAAGTTTTGAAGCAGACTCAAAAAGCTGTTGCATTTAATGATACCTTTCCACCAAGCAATGGAGTCCTCTCTATAGCACTGAAATAAGAAGACGGGAAAGGGGATTGTTTAGCTTCATACACAATCAGTATGGGTAAGGATCCATAAATTTTCTCTGAAGCTCAAGTGCGAGCTGAATCAACTGATACAGCAGTCAACTCTTGCTCCTGATGGTTGGGATGCAAAGTATAAGCCAAACAATGGTATGGTTTCATGATTTGATCCCTTCTATTATGCACTTTTTCAATATGGGCTTAAAGGAATTTCCTTTTAGATGATTGGCCAATTTTGTTCAGTTTTAAAATCGAAAACATTTTTATATATAGAAAGAAAGCATGTTTTAAAAAGATTTTGACTTTAAGCTTTTTTTTTTTTTTTAATTTCTTCTCTTATTTTGTAAATGTTTAAAATTAATAATCCAATTTCAATTTTGAATGGAATGGTTATTGCCTAGACTGGAATAACATCGATGCATATTACCTTGTTATATATACAAAAAAATCTGCACTTTTCTAAGTTTTTTTTTTCCCATAAAAAAAGCTAGCTAATGCTTTAAGCTCTCAAAAGTAAGAGAAATTAAAATGATTTTAAGTAAGAGAAAAAATGTACAGCTCAGGTGAGCTTAATGTCTACTTTTTAGAAAAACACAATTTTACAAAAAAAATTTAAAAATTTTACCCTGTTAAAAAGTTGTACTTAACAATAATACTTTACTATGTACTAATTACTAATGTACAGTAAGAGTGAATTTAAAATATTACATGTAATGTTGTCATGTGTGACATTTAATTTGAATTTTTACAGATCAATTTAGTATTTGAGGTTTTTGACATGAAGGTTTAAACTATGGTTTAAACCCGACATAAACTGACACATGTCAAAAACCTGCCAACCCTGTAATTATTACTAATACTAATTACAGTAATAGGGAATTTTAAATATTACATCTAATGTGTGACATTTAATGTGAAATTTTACAGATCACTGTAGTATTTGAGGTTTTTGACAAGGGGTTTTTGACATGACAGTTTAAACCACAGTTTAAACCGTCAAAAACTGACACGTGTCAAAAACCTGCCAACCCTGTCGCAGGGCCAGTAACTTTTTTCCCTCTCTGACAGGTAAATGTAAATTTTCCCGTCCCTGAGAAAACCGAAACCAAACACCAACCACTGAATTTTATTTTATTTAAAAAAATAAATATATAAAAAAATGCAGTAAAACTTAGTCAGTTGAAATAAATAGTCGAAAATAAAATACATAATTAATAATTTTATAGTTTTTGTTTATGTACTGTTTATTTAATTTTTAGCAAATCATAATTTTATATTTTATTATGCTGCCGAAAATTTTGGATAACTAAAGTTTGGTTTATGTTCTAGGAGGAGGAGGGGAAGGGTGTCACTCAAAGGGTTAAAGGTACTTAGTAGAATTTTATGCAGCGGGCCAGTGACGATGTGTGCGGACCAGTAAACTCTGATGTTTACTGGTCCTTGGGACCAGTGACTTTTTTTTTGTGAATTCTACCGCTGCTTAACATATAAAGATGGAAAGGATGTTAACATCAGGGTTTTGTCCAGACTTTTCTCACAGGGTCCTGTTTTTGTGAAATTGTGAAGTTTTTCTTATTTTTGTGAAAATTCTAGTCATAATTTTGTGAATTTTAAATTATCGATGTCTTCATGTTCCATCCTTCACATATAAAAAGCTAAGTAATATGCTCTTTGGTGAGTTCAACTGCTTACTTGCAGGCCAGATTTTATTTCTAAATGACTAAATTTGAGAAAAGTTCAATTTGAAGGTGAAAAAATTCTGTGAAAGGTCTATTTAAGAGACAAATAATTTTGTGAAGGGTCCTGTTTTGAGATAAAATCTTTTGTGAAGGCTCCTTTTTGGGGATAAAAAATTTTGTGAATGGTCCTGTTTTAAGAAAAATTATTTTGTGAAGGGTCCTTTAAAGGACCTAAAATTTTCCTAAACATATCCCTGAACATGGTTACAAAAAGAGATGAGAAAATATGGTGTAACATAAAATTGTAACCATGAAATGCAGTTTGGCCCCTAGAAAAGAAAAAAAAAAAATGCAAGTATGTCCTCTTACGCCTTACCCAGCAACAGAATTTTTTTCTGCAGTCTGCAACACAAGTATAGAAACTTTAAAAACAGTCTGCAGAACTTAAGGACAAACGCCTTCTTTCCAATCGCTGATGCACTCTCCCCCCCTCCAGTATTTGCAATTAACATAAAAGGAAAGTACTTTTTTAAATAATTTACCTTTGTCCTAAAAATTTTTAACATCACTATCTGAAAAATCTTTCGTAAAATTTGTCAAAATTTCTGTGAAGTTAGAAAACAGAATAACAGTAAAAATAACATATGAACACCATTTTCTAAAATTTTTGAAAAGATTGATACAATGTGATAATATCAAAAATTATATATAGATGTGATAATACAGGGATGAAAGTGCACTAAAGCCACTTTGAATCAGCAAAAATCTAATTTTGTAGCAGCAAAAATCTAATTTTTTAGCAATAAAAGCTGTTATTGGAGCAGATTGAAATTCTTAGAAAATCAAATTTGAGTAATTCATGCAAATACTATAAGTAACTCTAATACAATGTTTTATTTAGCAATCTTAGCTAGTTGTGCAATTCAAAATTTAACATTCTTTCACTCAAAACATGGCTAACGAATATTTAACCTGCCACTCAGCTGTTAAAAAATCTCGTGAAAACATCAATGTTGCAGCAAATTTTTCTGTGATTTTTTGACGGAATTCACTTTTTTTCCCTCGATGCTTTTGTACGAAATTTTGTGCGTTTTTTCGCAATCTTTCGACGATGTTAGCGTTTTTTTTCGCTACCTTTCGACGATGTCTGCCCTTTTTTATTGTGATCTTTCAATGATGTTCACATTTTTTCGCAATCTTTCAATGATGTTCGCGATCTTTCGATGACGTTAGTGTTTTTTTTTTTGCGATCTTCAGACGATGTTCGCGTTTTTTTCGGGATCTTTTGGCGAAATTCTCGTTTTTTGCCGATTCTTTGAAAAAAATACGCTTTTTCTCCACGATCTTTTGACGATATAAGTGTTTTTTCGCGATCTTTTAGCGAAATGCATGTTTTTTTAGCGATCTTTGCGCGAAATTAGCTTTTTACCATGATTTTTCGATGAAATTTGCATTTCTTCCGCGATCTTTTGACAAAATTCGCATTTCTTCCGCAATCCTCTAACAGAATTTGCGTTTTTACTCGATCATTTGTCCAAATTAACGTTTTTTCCCCGATCATTTGACGAAATTCTCGTTTCCGCCGTCTTTTGACGAAATTCGCCTATTTTCCACGATCTTTTGATGAAAATCTCCTTTTTTTAACCATCCTTCTATAAAATCTGCATTCTTTCCGCGATCCTTTGATGAAATTTGTGTATTTTCCGTATTCTAGAATTTCTTTTTCCAGACTTACTGATTAGTTGACAATATAGAGAATCACCTATTAGATTGGCACATTGTCATTTGACACCGTCTGCATAACCCTTACTGTGGCTTTGGCTAATGCTAAATCGAACTGGTGTTGGGTTACTATTTCACGAATTTCATCGAAAGATCATGGAAAAAGCACGAATTTCATCGAAAGATCATGGAAAAAGCATGAATTTCATCGAAAGATCATGGAAAAGCACGAATTTCATCGAAAGATCACGCAACAAGCACGAACTTCATCGAAAGATCACGCAAAAACCACGAACTTCATCGAAAGATCACTCAAAAAGCACGAACTTCATCGAAAGATCACGCAAAAAGCACGAACTTCATCGAAAGATCACGCAAAAAGCACGAACTTCATCGAAAGATCACGCAAAAAGCACGAACTTCATCGAAAGATCACGCAAAAAGCACGAACTTCATCGAAAGATCACGCAAAAAGCACGAACTTCATCGAAAGATCACGCAAAAAGCACGAACTTCATCGAAAGATCACGCAAAAAGCACGAACTTCATCGAAAGATCACGCAAAAAGCACGAACTTCATCGAAAGATCACGCAAAAAGCACGAACTTCATCGAAAGATCACGCAAAAAGCACGAACTTCACCGAAAGATCACGGAAAAAGCACGAACTTCACCGAAAGATCACGGAAAAAGCACGAACTTCACCGAAAGATCACGGAAAAAGCACGAACTTCACCGAAAGATCACGCAAAAAGCACGAACTTCACCGAAAGATCACGCAAAAAGCACGAACTTCATCGAAAGATCACGCAAAAAGCACGAACTTCATCGAAAGATCACGCAAAAAGCACGAACTTCATCGAAAGATCACGCAAAAAGCACGAACTTCATCGAAAGATCACGCAAAAAGCACGAACTTCACCGAAAGATCACGCAAAAAGCACGAACTTCACCGAAAGATCACGGAAAAAGCACAAACTTCACCGAAAGATCACGGAAAAAGCACAAACTTCACCGAAAGATCACGGAAAAAGCACAAACTTCACCGAAAGATCACGGAAAAAGCACAAACTTCACCGAAAGATCACGGAAAAAGCACAAACTTCACCGAAAGATCACGGAAAACCACAAACTTCACCGAAAGATCACGGAAAAAGCACAAACTTCACCGAAAGATCACGGAAAAAGCACAAACTTCACCGAAAGATCACGGAAAAAGCACAAACTTCACCGAAAGATCACGGAAAAAAGCACAAACTTCACCGAAAGATCACGGAAAAAGCACAAACTTCACCGAAAGATCACGGAAAAAGCACAAACTTCACCGAAAGATCACGGAAAAAGCACAAACTTCACCGAAAGATCACGGAAAAAGCACAAACTTCACCGAAAGATCACGGAAAAAGCACAAACTTCACCGAAAGATCACGGAAAAAGCACAAACTTCACCGAAAGATCACGGAAAAAGCACAAACTTCACCGAAAGATCACGGAAAAAGCACAAACTTCACCGAAAGATCACGGAAAAAGCACAAACTTCACCGAAAGATCAAGGGAAAAGCACAAATTTCACCGAAAGATTGCAGAAAAAACACTACTTTCATCAAATGATGTGGGGGGGAACACTAATTTCATCAAAAGATTGCAGTAAAGGCGTGAATTTTTGTCAAAGGATCGCGGAAAAAACGTGAACTTTTGTCAAAGGATCGCGGAAAAAACGTGAACTTTTGTCAAAGGATTGCAGAAAAAATCTAATTTCGCCAAAGGATTGCGAATAAAACCCACAAATTTTGTCGAAAGACCGATGCAAAACCGCAAATTTTTTCTAAGGGCACAGAAAAAACCCATAATTAGTGCCGGGAGGAGATCTCCCCTGACCTTCCCCTCTGCTGTAACGTTTCAGAAAATTTACAGGGTTGCCATGCCACCTGGAAAACTGGGAAAACACAGGGAATTTTAAATTACCCTCCAAAAACAGGGAAAATGCAGGGAATTTTGAAAAATTCCAAAAAAATCTGGAATACACAGGGATTTTTTTTTTTTTTCTGGTATTTTCAAACATAAATTATTTTTTCTCGGCTTTTTTTTTTTTTCTTTTTTTTTAAACTCTGAATCATTCCAGATTTAGTTATATATTGGAATTTAGATTTTTATGTAAAAGGAACAGTTGAATTTTTGTTTGCAAGGTATTCTCATAGACTACTTTCTCAAAAACTCAATTTAATTTTTTTCGATCAGATTTTTAATCTGTGTAATGTAATAATTGATTTGATATCAGAAACAATACTACAACCACATATATTCTACAAATCCAATCGATTCTGCTTTAATGACCAATCAGTTATCCAAAATATATCTATCTTCAATTTTTTTCCATGATCGTTTTATAAAATTCGTGGTTTTTTTCATGATTTCTTCCCCCCCCCCCCCCCCCTGAAATTAATGTTTTTTGCTTCGCTTGATTGTTGATTCTTTTTTCAACTGATTTATCAAATTGGCGATATTCTTTCGCGGCCGATCAACAAAATTAGCTATGTTTGTTTGTGCAATCTTGACGAAGTTCATGATACTTTTTATGCAATCTTTTGACGAAATTTGCGTTTTTCCCACTGACCGATGGATGAAATTTTTTTTTTTTTTCTTGCGGTCGATTGACGATTTTTGTGATATTTTCCAGCAACTTATTGGGACATTTTGAGGGATTTTTTTTTTTAGATTCATTGAAGAATTTTGAAGGGGCTCCCCGCGTTTGATCGCTGATTTTTGAGGCTATTTCCCCGCAGTTGATTAACATAATTGCCGATAGTTTCCAGCTACCTATCAGCGATTTTTTGTAGGTTTTATTTTTTGGACTGATTGACTAATTTCCGAAGTTTTTTTCCACTCTGTGTACAAATTTCGCAATTTTTTCCTTGCGATTGATTAACAAATTTCGTGAATTTTTAATTTCTTTTCTTGCGACTGATTGATGATTTTCGTGTTATTTTCTAGCAAATGTTTGTCGAATTTTGTGGAGTTTTCCCGCCACCAGCCGACTATTTTCGAGGTTTCTCCCCAGTGACCTACTGGAGAATTTCGTAATTGTTTTCCTATGATCGATTAACATAATTGGCAATATTTTCCTGCTACATTTTGAGGGTTTTATTCTTGAGACCGATTGGGTAATTTCCAGGGCTTACTGGCAGAACTCGCGTTTTTTTTTTTTTTTTTCAATGCTAACGTAAACGATTTACGCAATTTTTTTTTTTTTTCTCTGAACGATCGACAGATTTCGCAATTTTTCCCCTGCGAGCGATTGGAGATTTTTTTTTTTTAGTTTTTCATGCATTAGATTAAAGAAATTCACGATTTTTTCTCGCGTCTGGCTGAAACAGTTTGTTTTTTCCGACTGACTGGTGAATTTTGCAACATTTTTTTTTTTTACGATCGATAGACTAATTTTACGATATTTTCCCGCAATCAATTCTAGAATTTCAGATCCAAAGACCAGTTTCAGAATTTCGAATTTTTTTGCGACCTATTGTTAAAATTTGTTAATTGGAATATGCCGACGACAATATTTCGCACATCCAAAATGGGCAGGGTGCATTAAAATAATTACCATTTAAATTAAATATTAATATTAAAGAATAATTATTTTGGTTAAAAAAAAATAAAGCTAAAAATCCATGGTCCGAAGGGGAATTCTTATCAATTATTTTGTCAATGAATTTACAAACAGCCCAATCTTTTATATTGTGACCTCTTTGCTCAAAATGCCAGTCACTCTGTTCACAGAAATAATGTGGCATTGCTTCTGAAACAACTGAATTGCATTTTGTAAAGAGAGTTCCATTCATGGGTATCATCATTAACACGTTAAGCGCCACGTCAGCCACTGGTGACTGACAGCAAACTTTCCGCTTAAAACTAATCATTCACTGATGGCTGGCGTCTAAAATATGATACAAAACTGAAAAACTATACAATGTTTTAAATAATTACTGAACAAATATTTAAAATTTACCTACCTTTTATTTATTATAGGATTATACTTTCTTAAAAATTACTTTAAACATTGTAAGTTTTCAGCGCTTCAGTGTCGGTCATCGTGGCACTCAATGTGTTGAAGCCAGTGAGTTTTTACCGCGGTCCTTTGACGAAATTCTCGTTTTTTCCCTCATTCATTTGACAAAATTTCAATTTTTTCTTGCGATCCTTTGATGAAATTCATATTTTTTTGCAGAGCTTTGACAAAATTAGTTTTTTCCTCTATTCTTTTATGAAAATTGGATTTTTTTTTCACAATCTTTTGACAAAATTCAGGCTTTTTCCGCTATGTTTTTGAAAAATTATTTTTTTTTCTTGCACTCCTTTGAGGAATTTGTATTTTTCTGCAAGTCTTTGATGAAATTCTTGCATTTCCCGCAGCACTTTGACGAAATCCGTATTCTTTTTTGCAATCCTTTGACAAAATTAGTTTTTTCACACAATTCTTCTACACTGTTAAAAATTTCATCGTCAGAAAACGGTCGTTTGAACGGCAGCATTCTGTCCGGAAATTCGACCGTATTTAGAGATAACGGTTACTTAATCATATTATATATATATTCCCATATGACCGTAAAAAAAATATATATGGTCATTTGACCCTAATTGTATAAAAAGGTCAAAATGCTCATTTGACCGTAAATGTATAAAAAGGTCAAAATAATCGTTTGACCGTACAATATATATATATATATATGGTCATTTGACCATATTTTTAGAAAATGGTTATATAACCATATTAACAATAAATTTGCATTTGACCTTGAAACATACATGTATGGCCTTTTGACCGTATTTTTAAAAAATGGTTATTTAACTGTATTAGGATATTATGACTGTAAAATACGGTCACTTGATTGCATTATGGATTTATTAATAATGATACACAGGGTGTTGCCGAATTCAACTGACAAATAAAGAGGGGTGATTGTAGGCATCATGAGGATGAAAAATTGCCATGCACCTTTCCATGTTCTAAGCCACATTGAGTGAAGGAAAATCGCAAAAATATTTATGAAGGGAGTGATGGTCAGTGAAAAAAATAATAAGTAGAA
Organism: Maratus speciosus; assembly: GCA_963932465.1. Taxonomy (NCBI): domain Eukaryota; kingdom Metazoa; phylum Arthropoda; class Arachnida; order Araneae; family Salticidae; genus Maratus; species Maratus speciosus. The sequence goes on from OZ010797.1 coordinate 297,491,914, forward strand.
ATGCACTTATTTGACCTAAGCAGAATTACAATGCATAACAGTTCGACATGAGAAAGGTCACGACAAGGCATTTTTATAGGAATTGTTCGAAGTTGAAGCCAAGAAGATAATTGCACAGCAGATATCTACAGAAAGATTTCGGTGCAATGATCTTTAAACATGAAACTTCAAACATTTCCTATAAAAATGCCTCGTATCCTTTGACGTTTAACTGTACTGCATTGTAATCCTGCTTATGTCAAATAAGTATTTCTCTATTTATTTGTTCCACTCAATGTTGCACTCTTCATAACTATTTTTGCAGTTTTCTTCCACTTAATGTGGTTTGTGACCACATCATGCTCTATGGTAATTTTTCATCCTCTTGATGATTATTATCAGCCCTCTGAATGTGTAGGCCAAATCCGGCAAAACCCTTACAGGTACATACTAATAAATCCATAATGCAATTAAATGATCGTACATAGATATTTTACAGTCATGTGTTAATAAAATCATAATACAGTTAAATAACCACTATCATCCCTTTGAATTTGTCAGTGAAATTCAGCAACACTTTGGATATGTTCAGTCATTTGACTATAATTTTTAGAACAGTTACTTAACCATATTTTCAGTTTGTTATATAACCTTACAATATATATGTGTGATTTTTTGACTATATTAAAAACAAAACAATCAAAAGTTCATACATATATATCTTAGTCATAAAACTATAAATTAAAAATGCATGTAATAAATGGAAAATAAAAATTCTGATTTTCATATAACAAGAATATTTGGAAGCACACGTAAAAATGTGTCAAATTGGTCAAATCGATTTTATTCTTTACTAATGTATACATACAGTCTTTTTTTTTTTTAAAAAAATAGCAGTTTTTGTATAATAAATAAATATTAAAAAATATAAAAAGTTAATAGTACATAATGTTGACTATGCCTGATCAGGAAGCAACTTTTCTTTTGGCCATATAACAATAAATTCTTTGCTGCGCTAGACTAGAATTTCTTAATCATACAAAATAGATTATTATCCATGATATAACAAGGGATTTTGTTCATATTATAATGTTATATTTATTAAACAAGAACTTCAATGTACTTAAAAATTTCATATATTTCCAAAGAATAATGTAAAATTAATAAAATTGACCAAAATTTTATAATTATTGCCGAGATTCTTGTTACTTACTTGGAAATTAAGAATTTTTATTTTTTTCTCAACATACAAATCTATCTAAATTTTCTTACTTTCAGTTAAATGTTTAAAACTGCCACTGTCCAGCAAATCAAACTTTTGTAATTTTTTTTTTTTTTTTAAATGGAAAAATAGTGTTTTGTTATTCTTGCAAAACTTAGTATATAGTTTAAAACTTAGAATACGAATAATAGACTTAGAAACTCTGTATATAGTTAACTTAGCATCTATTTTTTAGAGTATCATTGAGAAGTTTATTACAGTGTGTTGGGTTTTTTAACCCTTTATGTCTGAAATTATGAATTCATGAAAATTTCATCTTAGCATTTTTTATGAATTTTTTAAACTACATTAGAAGATTTACACAATCATTTAATAAATTTTTGAAGGATTTTGCCAATTAAAATTAATTAATTAAATTTGAATTTATAGGTACAGTCGTCCCCGTTTAAACGAATATTGACGGTTCCCGAAATAATATTCGATTAAGCGGGGTATTTGATTAAACGGGGAATCATAACTGCAATATTTAATGCGTAATAAAAAGGCGAAATAATCATCTACGGTATATATAATTAACAGCATAATAAATCGTTAACAGAATAACATAAAATAAAATAAATACAAATGCTAATAGAAAGTAAATACGTATAATTTAATGTCAGTACATACATTTATATGGTTTACATCACACTGAATGCAGCTCGTTTAAATTTGGTCAAAACTTTGCTACTTCTAAGTTACGTTACTTATACTGCCTTAAAAAAATCGTTGAAAGTGGTTTGTTTAAGTGGAAATTTAAAGGAATAAATATCGAGTTATTTTCAAATGAGTGCAAAATATTACAACTACCATCTCGAGTGACAGCGCATTGCCATTAAAGTCTAGTTCACAGTAAGAAATGATGGTAGGAAGATCAAGGTGGGAAATCCTTTGACCTGTCCATTATACACCTGCTGTCCAAAATCATTGCAGGAAGAACTGAAAATTTGTTTTAAGCCTAAAGGAACTGAAAATGACAAAAGGTGGAAGGAAGTTCCAGCTGAAACGTGCTTTCTGCGCCTATTTTCAAACATCGGTCACACAGTTGTTATTCGATTAAGCGGGGACGTTCGTAAAAGGTACTTGGTTTAAGCGGGGAAAAATAACATAGAACCAATGGGAATAAATTCGGTTCCGGAGGATTCTATTCGAATAAGCGGGGTATTCGATTATCCGTTACCCGATTAAGTGGGGAGGACTGTATTTTGTGCAATATTTATAACTCCACTTAAATCTTTTATTTAAAATGTTTTTTTTTTTTAGTATTTTATAGAATTAGGAAATGTAAGAGCATTATTTTTTATTACAATAGAAATATTTCCAAACTTAACCCCCCCCCCCCTCCCTCATCAATCTTTCAACATCAAGAAAGCTGAAAAGATGAGAAAGAATGAAAAAGAAATGATCCATTTAAAATATTTTTGTTTTTTGCAACCAATAATGCTTTTGGATCAAGATAAAGAAAAGTATCTATAACTCATTCTAAATTGTACTACTACTAATCAATGTATTAAATGAATCTTGTAACAAATTATTTTAATGGTACATTACAGTACCATTGGAGCCTAAAGGGTTAATGAAATCAGTTATGAATAGTAAGGTTGCACAATAAGTTATGAATATTTAGATTTCCAGTTGATGTAGAAAGAATATACAAATTGCTATATTTGTGTTTTTTAAAATGTAATTTATAGGAATAAAAAAATATATTTTTTAATATCTATACATTTGAAAACTTACCATAGATTTTTTTTTTAACAAGCCTAGACAAACAAATACAAAAAACTTAAGACAATATCTAAATATTCACAACTTATTTCCTGAATGACTTAATTAGTTACAGCACAACCAGACATTTTGAAGTGTATGAATTTACATTTAGTACTCAAGTGGAATACATGTTTACTTAATGGGTCTTCACAAATAAATATGTAGAAGTTTAGCAGGCTATAAAAACATTTATAAGTAACAAATTATTAATGTCATTTTCTACAACAAAACAAAAAAAGATTGATAAATTAAAATGAATAAAATAAATTTAGAATTTTTACTATTTAATAAAACTTCTACATATTAATTAAATACTGACTTTATTAAATCAGTTAAAATGCAATAAAAATATTGCTGTACGAGTATTTAGAGAAAAAAAAACGTACTTAAAAATCAAGATAACTGTTTTTAGTAAATTAAAAAATAAATAAATAAAGATTATTGTGAATCACAAATAATCAAAACAATCAATTAAAACATAGAAATATATTTATTACAATAAATAAATTACATTATATTATAACGCATTGTTATATATTTATACACACAAATTGCTTTTACACATGAATGCATTTTATTTTTTATAAAAATTTGCATTGGCTTGGACATATTACAGAACTATAATTAACTATGAAAACTGATTTTCTGTACTTTGTTTCACACACAGGGTTAATCAACATTGGGTACCTTAAAGAAAAAGTTAAATGCATTAAACTTGGCTATAGTACAATGATACTTTGATATAATACATTCAAATAACTTTTCTAAGAAAATACAAAAGTAATTTATAGAAAAAGTTTTATAAAACCATATTAAGGCTAAAAAAGGGGAAAGCTGACTAACAGAAACCACAACCCTTAGCTCAATGCATTCTTTGAGCAGTACAGTCTCACGAAAAAGAACTGCATAGGATCAAGTGGGGGTAAAATATGCAGGTTTTGAAATTAAATTCATGAAAAATACAAACTATTTTTTTTTCAATTGTTTTACATAATTAGTGTGTTAGAATTATCAGAAATTTAATAATGAATAATAAAATATTTCCTGTTATATTATTATACTTTGTAGTCATTTTAAAATCGTGGATAAGAAAACTTGGTTAAAATGAGGAGAAAAACTTTAGATTTAAAGTAAATAAGAACTTATTTTCAGCTTATTTATCTATTATATTGCATAAAACACTTAGAATTAACTTTCTGCATTTTTTAATACAGAATAACTTAATAGTTATATTTTATAGCAAAAAAAAAAAAAAACAACTGGAATAAAATAGTTAAGATGTTAGGCTTAGCAAACAAATAGCAATTTTGTTTTTACTTTTTTGATAATTTTATTCAGGGTTGTCGGCTTTTAGCCAGGCCAAAAAAAGCCGGCTTGCTTTTTATGGTTTTAACCGCTTAAAAAAAGTCGGCTTTTATTTTTCAAAAAGGTGGTTTATAGATAATTCATATAAAATTTGGATTAATTTATTTTTAATACACTTATAAATATTTTCTACGAAAATAATAAACTTCTATTAAATTTTGTCAAATAAATAAGACTTTATAACTGCTAGAATGAAACTGTGAAGGCATTATGTCTGAAAAAAAAAAAAAAAAAAAAAAAATTATGAATATTCAGAAGAATACATTAAATTAGACTAAAGTATTGGTTTGGAATTCTTTATCATAGCTCTATACATACCACACATTTTAAAGATTATATGAAAGAATAAGAGGATGTCACACATTAAAATAGAAACATTCTTACATATACTGATATTTACTTTAAAAATTGATTAAAACTAAATAGCTTATATGTATTTAATATCTGAAATTGTCTTATATAATACTTGAGCAATAATAAACAATCGATAATATGTAATAAGCAATTGATATTCTGATAACTTATAAAAATGATATATGTAAGGTTTTTCTGCTACTAAGCTGTTATGTAACGTCTTCCTGATATGTCCATACGGACTAGGCCTGGGCTTTAAATCGATTTAAGAGTTAAATCGATTTAAAGCTTACATCGAAAATCCGATTTAACCATTGGACTTAAATCGATTTAAGCTAAAATCGGAAATCGCGATTTAGCTAATGTCTTAAATCGCGATTTAGCCATTATCTTAAATCGCGATTTAGCCCTTGTCTTAAATCGCGATTTAGCCATTGGCTTTAAATCGATTTAAAACAAAATACTGATTCAGAGCTAACATCGGAAAAACGATTTATCTACTTTGATGTATCTACACTTACATGGCAAGCTGGTGTTAAATCGATTTAGGAGGATCCGATTTAAGCAAATATCGCAAGCCTCAATGCTTTCCGATTTAAGAAAAATAAGGCAAGCTGGTGTTAAATCGATTTAGGAGGATCTGATTTAAGCAAACATTGCAAGCCTCCATGCTTTCCGATTTAAGAAAAGGCAAGCTGGTGTTAAATCGATTTAGCAGGATCCAATTTAAAAAAACATCGAGCCTCAATCCTCTCCGATTTAAGAAAAAGGTGGTTTAAGAAAACGATGATTTAAGTAAAAATTGATATTTATTTATTTATTTTGTAAACAAGATTCAGAGTTTATGAGATTGGAATGTGTATTTTTCAGAAATTAAGAACTTATATAGTGGAAAGTTGAAAGGAAAAAGTAATGTTTAAATCTTAAAATCCAAATTCATCGAATTTCAATTTATATGCTAATGCAATCTTTTGATGAAAAATTAAGTTTTCAAATATTTGAGTAATATTGCAATATGTATTTTTTTATTTTCCAATATTCTGTAATTAATTAAAATGTTTTAAAGTAGAATCCTTCATTGTTTCAAAAGATTGTTTTCCTGAAATTCATTCAGCATTTATATGATTAAAAATAATAATAATAAAGTTTTATATTTAAAATCCAAACTCATCGACTTGCAGTTTATACTTTTATGCATTTTTATTATGAAAAATTCATTTTTCACACGTTTTAGTACTATTTTAACATTTATTTTTTATTTTCTATTATTTTGTAATTAATGAAATTATTTTAAAGTATAGTCATGCATTGTTTTGTGTATCACTATTTGGCCGTGATCCACATCAAGACTAAATCTTTTACTAATATTTTTTCCCTGAAATTGATTGAGTATTTATGGTTGGAAAAAAAGAATAAAGTTTCATATTTAAAATCCAAATTCATCGAATCTCAGTTTTTATGTTTATGCATTCTTTTAATGAAACATTCATTTTTCACATGTTTGGTAATATTTTAATACATATTCTTTATTTTCTATTATTCAATTCTGTAATTAAAATATTTTAAAATAGTCATGCATCAGGTTTGACATCCGATTTCAGCGCCAGGCACGCGGATTGAGTATCTTGCTGAAATTGATTCACTATTTACATCCAAATTCATCCATTTTTAGTTTATATTTTTATGCATTACTTTTATGAAAAATTAATTTTCGTATGTTTGAGTATTATGGGAATATTTTAGTTTTAATTTATTATTTTGTAATTAATTAAAAATACTTTAATAAAGTTCTGTAATGAGTCAAGTAACTTTATTTTTACAGCAGAATGAGGGAGGGGTGGAGGAGGCATTCATTAGATTTTTCTGCAGATCTGCGATTTTTTGTTTTTTCGATATTTTGTTATCCTTAAAAAGAGATTATTTTAAGATTATATTTTATTACTAATCTTAAAGGATGGCAACGGCCGCGAAAAGAAATCAGCAATTTCAGTAATGTGCTCCAACTTTCAATCCTTCTCCATCCGCTATATAAATGTAAGCATTTATGTTAAACAAATCTTATTATAATCTAAAAGTTAAAAAGATGTAAAATTGCACCTTATTTCTCATACCCCCCCCCCTTTATTTTATTTATTATTATTTTTTGTTTACACTACTTTTCTCATCATGATAAATGAATAGTTAAATTCATCATTGAATTCTTTTAATGTGCTTCTGTTTTACCTCAATAACTTTTTAAATCTGTGTTAGTGAAAAAAAAAAAAAGTGTGTGTGTAGGTTGTTAGCAATGAAGTGCTATTTGGGTGGGCTAAGGGAATCCCCCCCCCCCTTAAGGAATTTAGATTGTAGCAGGCATAACAAGTCAGACAAAAAAAAAAAAAAAAAAATCATTTTCTTTTATATTACTTCTTAATGAATGAGTTTATAGAATGTATTAAAATAGGTCACTAATTTTTAAAATTGGAAAAAAAAAAAAAAAAAAAAAACTAGTGTTTTGGGACATTCAAAGTTTTTTTATGTGTAAAATATACCTCTTTTCAAAGTTATTTGAAAAATTAAAAGCTAAGTATACTAAGTAATACAGGAGGGGGGGGGGGGGGGCACATAAAGACCGTATTTTGTTATTAAAAATTAAAAAATAGACTTCCAGATTCTAAAAAGTAAAATCAGTGTTAAATCGCGATTTAGCACTAAATCGCGATGTTAGATGGACGATAAATCGATTTAAGAAATTTCTACATCGCCCAGTCCTAATACGGACAGATTAAAATCATAGAATGGACAATGTTGAAAGAGAAATTAGGAAGGATATAACATTTGAGGAAATTTTAGTACATGTAAGTGCATAAAATAAAGAGAACAATTTAAAAAAAAAAATTCTCCAAATAAAACTTGTTGAATTAAATTTTGAAAAGCTAGTGACTATTTAAAATAGTGCATATTCATGCATAAATTAATGCATATGTTACTACATACTACTGTACTAATACATAATATTATTACATAATACTGTTTTAATAGAGAGAAATGACGTTTTTATTCAGTGATTTTATGTGTGATTTTAAATTTATGAGAAATAAAATAAGACTTGAATTATTAATATCCCTTAAAATTAGTTAATAAAATATATAACTAAGCAACCGTTGTCCTTTTTAATTATATAAAGCAGTAAAAATAAAAAAAGGTGTTAAGTGCAGTATAAACCAATTGGTATTGCAGTACAATTGGTATGGCCTTTTATTCTAATATTAATGTCTTCATTATTGAAAAATTGGGTTATATTGATTTCTACCTCAATTAAATGTCTTTAAAACTAATTAAAAAATACATCAAAATGTGTTGTTTATAATTAAAATGCTTCATTGTATAAAAGCCAATTTTGGCCAAAAAAAGCCGGTTAAAACCAATAAAAGTCACTGGCCTGGCTTTTTTTAATTTTAACCGGCTTTTTTGCAACCCTGATTTTATTACATTTTCTTATGTAACATTTGACATTAAAACAATATAGTGCTGTAGAAATAAGACTTATTAAAAATTAATTTGATAAATTAATATATAGTAAAAGAAAAATAAACAACTTTAGGATATTATGTTTACTTTATACTAATTGTCATACAAGGAATTTTTAAAGTGATGTGAAAAAATAGAAATGTAAACACGAAACTACAATTAAAAGTCTTGCCAACAGAGTTATTGATGATTTATGAATTTAGAAGAAAAAAAGTTTATCGAATTTAAATTAGTAATAGTAACAAACTATATGAATTGGAACAAGAATTTTGAACAAGACAACAAATTATATATTTCTTGGGGTCTTAATGAGGAATATATAGTTCAGTACACAAAAGAGAATAGGAGGTCTCTACTTCATATTTCTTTAGAAAGACCCCTGGTATGGAGTGAAATAAGTGTTTTAAAATTCCATTATAAGTAATAATTTGCAATTTTATTGTTAAAATTGTTTTTGAAACGCTGGGAGCAATGTCTGTTTGCGTGTTCTATGTAATTCTTTTGTAGATTAAATATTTTTTGCAATTACTTTACCTCAAATGACCTTATTTTTATCTCTTCACTGTTTATACTACTTTTCCAGAATAATATGGATAACTGCAATAGCCAAAGTTTTGTATTTCATGTTTACAAATGGGCATATTTAAGTTGTATGTCATCATCATGTTGTACAAATCAAATTGCACTTTTATAAACTTGGTGAAAAAAGCTGTAAATTTGCCTTTTCTTAGTATCAGAAAATTTTATTAGAAAATTATGATGTGAATTCAACATTACAAAGGCCATTTCTTGTGCCTCAATGAGTTAAAGTAAAGAACTTTTTGAAGAGACCTTCAAAAGAACTCCATTTTTGCTTGGATTCACCTCATTTATATATATATATTAGGGATGCACCGAATAGTGATTTTGACCGAATACCAAATATTCGGCCAACAGGCGAACCAAATACCGAATCTTCGGCTAGCCGAATAGTAACTGCTAGGCCGAATACTGAATATTCGGCCGAATACCGAATATTTGGCTTGTCGAATACTTTTATATTTCAAAGTTTAAAGGCATTAAAATGTTAAATTTTAAAACAATTTTGCATAATATTTAAAACAGAAATTTTTATTCTAATAAACAAGAGCTTTTTTCAAGTAAACTTTATGTTGAAAAAAATCTGCTTTGAGTTATTTACGAAGAGGATAGTTATAAAAAAAAATTTTAATTAATAAAATTTTAAATTTCATAGCTTCTTCTGAGAATTAAAACAAATGAATAAAATTTTCTTAAATTCTAAAACAAACATTTTAAAATCAAAGAGAGATTGTGAAAAAATTGGAAGAAAAATTGTACAGGATCATATATTTGCTTGTCAGGAAGAGACTAAAGTAAAAGTTAATAAATAATACAATCGATTCGAATTTTATATGGTGACAACTTAGCAAGAATAACTGTTCTACTCCCTTTGATTAAGCAAGGAAGTTTTTAAATGCATCCTAGATCGGTGTCTGCAGTGGGCAATCATTTTCAGAGATTGTAAACGTTGTTCTTAAAATCTTAGCAAGAAACAGATTATTTACTGGACAATGCTGAGGAACTTGCATTTGTACATAATTAATTCCTATGAAAATCCTCATGATTGGCTAATTTTTTTAAATAATACTTAACAAACATCAAATAAATAATGTAAAAACATTCTCTTTTATTTAAATATGATTTTGTTTCTAATTATTCTGAATATCTTTATAAGTTGACTGTTAAACGTAGAAATTGTATAAGGTTTTAAAATATATGTTTTAAAAGTTTTTTTAAGTATTCAGTTCGGCCGAATGTTTCGATATTCGGCCAAACCGAATATTCGGCATGCCGAATAATTAGCTATTCGGTCAAGCCGAATATTCGGCATACCGAATTGGCCGAATACCAAATAGGTACCGAATATTCGGTGCATCCCTAATATATGTACTTTTTTTAAATACAAAGAATTTAAAAAAAAAATTCAAAGTCTTTTTCACATACACTCATGCACACATACATTTGTAGAAACAGACAGAAAAAATTTCTAGTTGCCAGTAAAAAACATTTGTTTTTGAATCATATGTGCAAGGGCAAATGCACACCAGAAATTATGAATAAATTAACTTTATAAACTTTAGAAAATTAAAAATCCTTAATACCCTTTGAAATAAAATGAGTATCAATTAGTGTACAAATGATTGATTAAATGATTATCTAGTAACAACTTCAAAGTTTGCACGAAAAATACTAAAAAGAAAGAAAAAAAAGAGAATAGTTTATTCAATTTCCTAAAATATAAGGCAAGATATGAAAAAAAAATTTCAAACTGTATTTGCCTATATTCTATCACTCTGATTAAAAATACATTACAAAGCATTATATTCAGCCTAAAAATTTCCTTCCCCTAGTAGAAAGTGCATTGTTTTACTAATAACTGAAAAATTCACATGAAAATATTTCCTAACAAATTTAGATATTTATTAATAGTCAAACAGATGCATTAATCATTTGACAAATTTTAGCTTAAATTCTCTATTAGCACTTTTATTTTATAATTCAACACTTGATTTTAAAAAAAGCTTAAACATGGATTTATGCCCCCTTTCCCTCATCAACTCCTAAAATATGCAGCAAGTTTATGGCAAAACAAAATATTTATTACAAAATATCTTGATCTAAATTCAAAATATAACAACTTCTTCGAACTGTTAGACTTAAATCAAGTATAAAAAGTAACTGATTAAAATCAAGCTAATAAAATTTAAATTAGAAAATCGTGTTACTGAATATACAATGAAATTTTCTGGCAAAATTTCAAAAATCTAATAATGAGAATTTTTTCCCCAAAAAACGGCAACTTTGTGATTTAGAAAAAATAAAATGTATGTTTATCTTGTGAAATTATTTACAGATTTTGGTTTTATAACACAAATGAAATTGAACTACAATAACGTATAATAAAATAACATTTAAAAATTTCTATTATTGCTTTGAAATATGAGAACTCCCCCCCCCCCACCCCACCCCTCCTAATAACAGAGGTATATCTCTGGAGAAGGAGACAAGAGCAAAGTGCTATGAAAATTGCAATTGTAAAATTATTATTCTATATTTATTAAAGTAATAAAGAATTTCTGAAGCAATACACCATTCCAAATGATTTTACTAACCCAAAAAGTTCCAAGACCTTTTAGGAGTAAAGCTGTTTGTACTAGAAATAGCTTAAACTTACCTTCTGTCTCGCTTCTTCCTTGATTTATTTCCTGCTTTGCGTCCCTTTTAATGAGGGTTCTTGACATCATAACAAATCATTTACTATCAGGGTATGGTGGGGATTCAGTTTCAAAAACAATGACAAATCTTAGAAAATTTGCCTTTATTTCAAGTAGCCATGTCCTAGCTGCTTTCCTCTATTCATCATTTACAAACTAAAAAAAAAAATGTAGGGACTATTGTATAATGTATAAAAATAAAATTTAACATAAACAAATTGTTCTAAATAATTAAACTGAAACTACACATGTATGTATATGTATATATTATGTATGTGTAAATATTGAAAATGACAAACTGTCTTCTTTTAAGTTATTGATTTAAAGAATGTTTAATTACATTGATTTCATATTATAAATCATTTACTCAGAGAATATTTGTGTCGCAATTGTGGTTTATATCTAAAGTTTTAAGGGGACGAGGGACCTTCCTTATAAATCAATTTTATTTTTTTGAAAATTTCACTATAAATATTATTTAAGAATACATTATATGCATTATGGCATGCATTTATCACAAAATAAATAAAATTTATTTTTGAGCAAAAACGGAGTTCTACGCGTCGTCTTAGAAATCTTCAAAATGCCCGCTGCGCGTTCCATATCAATGAAAATCCCCAATATTTTTTATAAAAGTTTGGTTTATATATACAAATAAAACTGTGCATCGAATTTTATATAATTGAATAAAAAGGTAAAAAAAAAAAAAAAAAAATGAAACATTTTGAAATTTTTTCAAAAAAATTTCAAAAAATTTATTATTATTTTTTTTATATATACCTTTATATTCAAATATATAAAATTCGCGCAGGGGGCATTTTGAGGATTTCTAAGACGACGGCCCCACCAGTGGCTGAGAGGTTCTGCTCTCGAAGCTGGTAGACGGGAGGTGCTGGGTTCGAACCCAATCGCGCCCGTTGGCCTAACCGTTTCTGAGTTTTTGTGGTTTTCTTCGAAACCTTGGATTTTCCATGCGTAAATACGGGTTAGGTTCCCTTAGAGACACCCCCACGGAGGGCACTTCCCATAGGGCCTATATCCCTCGAGTAGATAACTGGCCGTCAAAAATCAACCCACTCTAAGACGACGTGATGCGTAAAATTCCATTTTTTTTCTCAAAAATAATTTTTTTTTTGTGATAAATGCATGCCATAATGCATATAATTTGATGCAGAGTTTATTTACATATATATAAACCAAACTTTTATATAAAAAAAAAAATATTGGGGATTTTCATTGATATGGAACGCGCAGGGGGCATTTCGGATATTTCTAAGACGAAGCGTAAAATTTTATTTTTTGTAAATTTCACTTTAAATATTAATCAAGGGTACATTATATGCATAATGGCATTATTTATCACAAAAAAAATAAATAAATAAATAAATAAAAAATGGTACCTATTTTTGAGAAAAAATTGGAATTTTACTAAAATTCCACTTTCTTCTCAAAAATACCATTAATTTTTTTTTTTTTTTTCCTGTGATAAATGCATATAATGTACCCTTGAATAATATTTAAAGTGAAATTTACAAAAAAAAATTATTTTTAAGGTCCCTCATCCTCTTAAGTTACAAAAACAAACATGTAGAATCATTAAAAATCTAGGTAACTTATGATCAGTCACTGCTTAGTGGCCGCTTTAGCTTTACACATTTTTATTTTTATTTTTTTTTAGCATAAATTAGCTAAATTTTTATATAATAAACTGTACACTTAATAGTAATAAAGAATTACTTTGAAAAATGAATTTAATAGTATTTTCAATATTTTTTGCCATTTTTTTCTGGCGTGACAGCTGACAAATAATTTGAATTATGATTTATAATTTTATTACAACTTAATTATAGTGAATAACTAAATAAAAATTATTTATATAACATATAAAATTATTACTTAATCAGTGTTTAGCTTGATTTAATATAAAGTTTCACTAATGATTGCTAAAAAAGAAGTGTATAAGGTTTTTGACACTTTTTGTTAGTTATGACATGTCATGTCAAAAACCTCTTTTTGATGTCAAAAACCCAACTATGGTTACTTTAAGATATACACCCAAATTAAGGTCTGCAGATTAAGATAATAAATCAGCATGACAATCCGGATGGAAGAGGGAGAGTGACATTAAGAATATATATATATATATATAACCAATAATTAAACATAACCTACCACCATCAAAAACCGTAATATTATGAATTAAAGCTGTAATATATATATATATATATAGAAGACAAGACAATAGATGGAGCACAAACACCCTACAGTGGTATCCCAGAGATGTAAAACGACCAAGAAGACGACCTCAAGTAAGATGGAGTGATGAAATCAGAAAAGTAGCCAGTGTAAACTGGATGACTAAAGTACTAGAAAGAAAACATTGGAAAAATCTGGGGGAGACCTACATCCAGCAGTGGATTGAAAACGGATGATGATGATGATATATATATATAATATGACAATTCACAAATAATCTTCTTTATAATAATAATAAACCACTTTTTAAATTACTGCTAAAAGGACAAAAAGGAATTAAAATTCTTTCAACTTTACAAAGTTTAATATAATCAAAATGTTAAATTCTAGAATACAATTTTAAAATACTTTAAGCATAACCATACATACCACATTTTTTGTTATGAAGACTTATCGAAAACGCAAACTTTAAATTGAGAAGTAGCAAAAAACTTCACCAATTAAATCCTGAAAGCAAATAAATAAACAATCAAAAGCAAATTGGTGAACAATTAAAAGCAAATAGATGAACAGTCTGATAACAGGATATGCATATAAAATGTTATCACTTTAGGGGGAAGGGGGGTCTGGCACATGATATTGTGATATATCTCTAGGGGAAGAGAGATTTGTCTTTTCATACTGTTATCACTTTTTATCCGAACAAAATTTTCTCTTTTAATTTTTAATTTGTTCTTTACATGAAAATAGCCTGATATATATATTTTAGTCTGTTATCTGTTTTTACGAAAATACAAAGTTATTAAAATCATTAAATGACTATAAAATTATTTAACTCCAAAATGTGGAATACTCTAACGTTTGGCATTCCTATTCTATTGTCATATGTGTATGCATATATAATCCGCTGTTTGAGAAACTATTTCTGAAGTTTGAAATTATACTTGTGTTTACTAGTGAAGAAAAGTGAAAAAAAAAATGTTATTCACCTGTTTTGTTGATAGAAGTTTTGCCTGCCCCTTCCCTCCCCATTTGCAGGGGTATGTGTGCAAGAGGACATATCGTTGAATGCATCATGTAACAAAAAGTCATTATTAAATACTTTTAAATAGTACCTATTTCTTTTAAGTGTTATTTATTTGATTATGAAGTTATTTTATATATATAATTGTGATATTTTATTAACTCGTTTTCATTTGAATCCAAAAAGTATCAGAATAATAATGTATAGCTATATCTGTACATCACTGCGAGCAAAAGAAAAAAATGCAAAAATCAAAATAATTTTAGACATTGATAACGATATCATTAGGGAAGGTGGTGGTGGTGGGGTTGGCAGGCTGATAATATATGATATCCAAAAGAGGGAAGGGGGGGGGGAGTCCAAAGTTATTAAACAGTTGATAATGTTATATATGAGTCCCTAATGAAACTCAATACATTTTTAATTAAATTACTATGGTATACACAAGCTTCTAGTATATTTAGCTAAATCTATGATTCTTCTATATAGGGTAGATGTGCCAGTAATGGACACCCTTAAGGAATTTCTTTCAAAATTATTTTTTTATTAATAGTTATAATTATTATATTCCAGTTTTTTCAATATTATATTAACATATCAACAATATTTAACCATTCTTATAGTCTCATTTCCCAATATGAATCAAAATTTAATTTTAAATAACAGAAATATATCAAAAGCCCAGTAATGGACACCCTCTAGCCCAGTAATGGACACCCCATAAAAAGCAATAAATATAATTGTTTTGTGATTGTATTTAGAACCAGAATTTAATGAATACATACTAATGAAACAAAACGGTTATTTTAAAATAAATTTAACAATTAGGATACCAGTAATTAATAAAATATTTGTGATAATCATGATAGTTTAAAATACTAAATATCAGGCAATTACAGCTATCAAATTATTGAAACAGTGGGGGATTTTAAAGTCAATTAAAAAAAAAAAAGTTTTGGAATATTAGTGTTTAGTTTTGTCTCACTATTTTTAACAATTAATCTTCCAGAGACTACTTGATATATCATTTATAATAATTAATATTACAAATAGGAAAGAAATGATATTGTGAGTTGAATATTTTAAATACTGAATAAAATAATTTAAAAATAAAACTGTAGAACTGAGGCCACTGATCTGCAGATTCACTAGTTTCATGAATATTACCTATAACTTTCATTAATATTCCTTTTTTATTTTTTTTTGTCAGATTTGAATAAGGAAACATTTAAGACAGAAAATAGATTTTTAATAACTTCTATAACTTAATTGTTTTTATTTAAACGGAGAGGGATTAAGCCCTATGAGCCCCTCTTTGACTGTGCTCTTAAACAATATTTTCTGCTTCCTGGCTGGTTTGATTGCCAGATTATAAAATATGCAAGGTAATATATATAAAATAAATAAATAAAATATTAAAATTTTATTAATCCACATAAAATAACTTGAAAGCAGCTATTTATAAAAGTTTTGGTGTTATTACATTTTGGTAAGTATAATTTAAAAATTAAATTTGATTATTTAGGTTTGCAGTTAAGTCAAAATATTTTATGCACTATAAACATTACTGAAATTGCATTTTTAGCAATGTTTACATGGGGTGTCCATTACTGGAAAATGACTAATTAACCGTCCCAGTAATGGACACCCCCTCTTAAAACCTTAAAAATAAATGAAATTTTGTAAATAGCCGTTAGTATATAAAATTCTAAGTTTTCTATTGCTAATCAAACAAAAACATTCAAATTTTTCAAAAAGTAAATAATATATAACTTAATTAAACGAAGCCAGCTCTTAGCCTCTTCATTAAGATTTTCACAGAAAAACAGCGAAACTTTGAAACATTATTTTCTTCTTCCTGATTGGTTTGATTAAAAGTGTCAACAACAACACAGTTTTATAAAACATGCAAGGGGGAATTATTAAAAAAATAATTAAAGCTAAATATTTATTAGTTATTTTTTTATTAACTAAAAACATCAAGGGGTGTCCATTACTGGAAGGGTGTCCATTACTGGCACATCTACCCTATTTTTTAAAGAATCTTTTAACATTAATTAAATTTTAATTATTTAAATCATATTATTAGCTGGGAAAAACCATGAATTTTGTCAATCAGTTAGAAGATGAAGCGGCAAGTCACGAAAAATAATGCGAAATTTAATAATCGGTCGCAAGGAAAAAATCATGAAATTTATCAGGCAATTACAGGAAGAAAAATTGTAAATTTAGTCATTTGGTAGCAGGAAAAGGGTGAAATTTGTCAACCAGTATTGTAGAGAAAAAAAAATTGCAAAATTCATCAGGCAATTAATTGCATGAAAAAAAAAACCTACGAGTTTCAAAATATGTTGTAGGACCAAATCCAGAAACTAGCTGTGTTGGCAATTGTCCCGGCAGCAGAAAGTTCGAGACGGGAGACGGGCATCGCAGATTTTCTTTTCTCTTTTGCAGATTCTTTTTCCATTGAACCATTATTTTGCTTTATACAGTCGAACCTCGTTAACATGAACCTCAAGGGGAATCAAAATTTTGTTCATGTTAACAGTAATTCACGTTATCAGTATCAAATTTGTGTATTCGTTTTTATAGGGGACTGTGAAAACAATTCATGTTAAAAGTAATTCACGTTAAGCGTGTTCATGTTAACGAGGTTTGACTGTATTATGTTTAGTTTTTTATTACTTAATACAAAAACTTAAGATTATTATTAATAAAAAACTATAAAATGCATAAAAACGCTACAGGTAAGTGATTGTTTGATTAATTAACGTTTCAATTGTAAAAGTATTTTACCTGCAGATTATTTTTTGTCTTTGAAATATCTGTCGCAGATACCTGGAGAATTTTCTGCTACTGGGGCAATTGTGAAAAACAAAAACAAAAAAAAAAAAATGTGAAATTCATTGATCAATGGCAATAAAATATTAAATTTCCCGGCTAATTTCAGGAATATATCACAAAATCCACCAATCGTTTGGGAAGATATCACAAAATTTTACAGATAACAGGGAGCTCTAGACAAACAAGTATAAAATATTATGTTTTTTGAACGGAACACAAAAGTACCTTTTTTGAGAATACCGAGCTTTTTTTATTGAATTCCTACTCGGCAGCAGTTTTATTCTAGAATCAACACTAGTCAATAATGATGTTAATAAAATAAAAGTACTTTTGTTACATGTTTAAGCACCATGAATTAAGCATTGTAAATTTAATAAACTGAAACATACAATAGGGGAGACCGGGGTACAGTGTTCCACTTTTGCAGTTAACATTTTTTTTTTCTCTTTTAACGGAGAGACCAATCTACCTGAAAATATTTTTGAATATTCTTTAAACCTTTCTACATGCCTCATAATTTTCACAGAACATAATTTCCAATACATTTTTCAAAAAATTTTTTTTTACATACACTCGTGAAGTGGACCAGTGTATCCCGTTTCCGGGGTACACTGGTCCACCCACTGGGGCACAGTGGTCCACTATTAGTTATTGTCTAAAATACAATATAAATCTATTTATAATTAATCTAATTCTTTTTTATTTCCCCTTTACTTCCAAAATAATATAATAATACAAATTTGCAAATAGCATTTTGAAACAAAAAACATATAAAACTAAAGAATTATCAAAAAATTTATTATATTTTGATTTTGAATATAACAATATAAGATACAGGAGTGATGGCAAACAAATTATTAATTAAGTACAAAAAAATCAGCAAAAATTTAAGACAAATATGATGATGAAAAATTTATTAGAAGATTAAAATAGGATAAAATAGTTTATTATGAGCTGACCATGTGCTCTGAAGTTATAAATAACCAATCCAGTGAGGTCATCTATTACTTATTAGGCTACAGTTATATTTTTCAAATGTAGTAAATACAAAACAAAATATTTCTTAATATGTTAACTCTACAATGCATGATTTTCATTTCTCTCCTCCCCCCCCCCCAAAAAAAAAAAAAAAAACAAAACAAAATAAAACAAAACAAAAACTGCTATATTGAACAAGAAAACTTACTTTAAAAATCACATGTGAACTGTTATCCATAATTTAGGAGAAAACTAAAGTGTCAGATGGCTACATTATAATGTGAACAACATACTAACTAACATGAAATTTAAAGTGTGCCAAATGCTAATCTATGCATTGTAGCATTAAAAAAATTGTCATTTTTCTTTGTTTACTTTATTTTATAGTTAAATAACTATTTTAAAACAATATTTCTTTATAGAGAATAAGTGATTATTAAATATTTTGAAAATTCTTCATTACAGGAGCAGTATTTATTGTGGACCACTGTACCCCAGCAGTGGCCGGTCCACTGTGCCCCATGTTAAAGTTCAATACATACTGATAAAAATATTATTTAAAGTTTTCTTTTAAGCATATAAGTTTTTTAATTTAATAAAGACCAGTGTTTTACCTTTTCAAAAAAGTTGTTTTATCTTATTTATCCATAACCTTTAATTACCCAATAAAGAAAAGTATGATGATGAAAAATTTTACTTTTAGGAGCTCAAAACAACCAGTCAGGATAAAAGGGTTCATTCTGAGCTAACGATGTGTTCTGAAGGCTATAAGTAATCAGTCCAGTGCTCTTATCAATTAGCCTAAAAGAAAAGCTTTAAAAATAACTAAAATATAAGGGGTGGTCCACTGTACCCTGGTCTCCCCTACTTACTATCACATTTCAAGTTTTAAATCATGAGTAGATTTCAACACACAAAATTTGCTTTGCAATAAAATTTACTTGACTAATGTCTATTTCTGGAGATACTTCATTAGTTATAGGGAAAATAGAGCATTGCGAGTTGGGCTGGTGAACTTTGGATGTAAAAGTGGAAGTCAAAAATATTCTTTATATATTAATGAAAATCGCTTACCATATTCACAAACAGAAAATCAGTTTGATATGCCTAAGTGTAAGTAAAAGTATAAAATGTAATTTTTTTCTTCGGGGGGGGGGGGGGGGTGTACTAAAATAAGTTTTTGAAAATAAAATAACATTTACAAAGTACATTTAACAGTGTAAATAAGGAATTCTTATTTCAGATAAATTGTATATGAATTACATGTTACAGATAAAATTATGCTAGTAATTTTGATAATAAAAACTTATTTTATTGCTAATATTAAAGTATTTAAAGTAATACAATTATACATGAAGCTCTTACAAAAAATTTTAATCAATAAGTAATAAAATATAAAATTTAATATCTTCAATTTTATTTCTAGAAATATAAACTGCAAAAGTGGTACACTGTGCCCCAGTCTCCCCTACAGTGATTTGCCCAAACACTTTTTTTCTAAAAAAAAAAAAAAAGCATACACTGATCATTATCTATTAAAAAAAACTAACAATAATGATCAGTGTATGCTTTTTTTCTTAAAAAAAAAAAAAAAAAAAAAAAAAAAAAAAAAAGTGTTTGGGCAAATCACTGTAGGGGAGACTGGGGCACAGTGTACCACTTTTGCAGTTTATATTTTTTTCTCTTTAATGGAAAGTCCAATCTGCCTGAAAATATTCTTGAACAATCCTTAAACATTTTTACATGCCTCAGAATTTTTTCAGAATATAGTTTCAAATACATTTTTCAGAAAAAAAATATTTGCATATGTTCATAAAGTGCACCAGTGTGCCCCAGAAGCGGGGTACACTGGTCTACCCACTGGGGCACAGTGGTCCACTATTAAGCATTATTTGAAATACAATATAAATTTATTTTTTATTATTTTAGTCCTCCTTTATCTCCCCTCTACCTCCAAATAATATAATAATGCAAATTTACAAGTAACATTTTCAAACAGAACATATACAGACAAAACAGAAAAATTATCAAAAGAAAATTATTGTATATTTTAAATAATAACAAATTAAGATACAGGAACGATTGCAAATAAGGTGAAGTTATTAAATAAAATAAAGTCATCGCACATTAAAATTTGCAAATGAAACTCCAAAGTACTTATAAGCCTGAAATTTTCCAGAAATACTTTTTGGGTCTGAGGGCGATTTTATAATAACAGTGATATAAACAACAGATTAATAACCATAAAGTTTTGATTTCAAATTTGTTTTACGTTACATCTAAAATGAGTATGTATTGACAATTGAATTAGTTCAGATAAGTATATTAATTTCAATGTAAGACATTAAATAATTTTTATAAAAAGTAAAAAAGTTAGAATTTTATTTTTTCTGAAAAAACAAAAAAAAAGGGGGGGGGGGGGACTCAGTCCCTAATTATTTAAAAATATTCATACTTTAATATCTCACAGCCGATCTTCATAATCGAATGATGATGTTATGAAGATCGGCTGTGTTAATATTCCTAATGGCATGCAAGATAACTCTGTTCCATGCAATGTCAGGGGAAGGTCAGTACAGGTCATAGTTACCAGTATAGGAATGTCCTTGAATGGAGACAGGAGGGGATTAGATTGCAAACCTTGTGTGAAATAGTGTGAGAAAAGAGGGGTGAAGAATTAAAATGTTTAAGATAGTATAGAATTCAGTACAATGTTTTTAACAGCAGTAATTTGGGCGGTTGAAAAATATAGCTTAATAAAAAATTAATACATTTTTGGTATATATTCTACAGCCTGCAGTTTAAAAAAAAAATAAAAATTGATTCACATTTTCAGAAAATCTACTCGCTTGTGGGGAGTAAAATGATTTATTTCCCCAACCCTGTATGGCAAAAACACAATTTTTTTTAACACAAAGAGTTCATTTCAAGAAATTTTCAAGAAAAGGTGACTTATCTGCCCTTTAAATTATTCCCACCTATTCATAAAAATTAAAATTTAAGAAAATTCACAGATTTTTTGTCGATTAATTCAATAGGATTGCATTTAAATTTTTGGAACAACTTGCGTTTTTGCAAAGTGTAAAAGAAGAACGATATACCAGCCTAAAATTTTACCAACCTAAGATTTTTTTTTTTTCCTGTGATTCATGAAGATATACAACGTAAAACATAAATAATTCGCAAATAAAATTGAAACTTTCCAGAGCAACGCGAAAAATAGCCCACAAAAGAATATAAAATAACATTTGTAATCGAGTGATTTTAAAAATATGAATCAAATATCAAAACAGTTATCTTTGACCTACATGTTTTCCTTGTTATGGTGTCAGCAATTTTGTTGCGAAATGTAAAATGTCTGCGTTAGAAGATAAACAATCTAAATTAGATATTTAAACATAACTTTAGAAATAAATCGTGTAAAATAAATATAAATAACATAAAAAAGAACTTACTTTTCACGCAGATCGTTCGGCAAAAATGCTGGAAAGGACGTAGCGTTCGAACATTCCACCGCCATAATAAACACAAACAAGTTTCTGTTGTTGCCAGATCTAGATTCTTGAGGAGAAATGTTCTCATTGGTTACAAGCAGGGTACAAGGAAAGTAACGTTGCGTAAAATAACACTCGTTCGACCGGATTCAGGAATCATTGCTAAACGATGATTTTTTTATCATTGGTCGAACGAAATATTTGTAAATAAATGGTGTTCCTACAATTATCTATGAAAATAGTAACGTGAATGTCAATTATACAGTTGACGCATCATTATTTTACGGAAATTTTTAACAGTGTACAAAAGTTTTTTTTCCCCCCATCTTTTGACGAAATTAGTTGTTTTCACTATGCTTGTATAAAATGTGTTGTTTCCCCATGCACATTGACGAAATTGCATTTTTTCTATGATTCCTTGATGAAATTCTTTTTTTTATTTTTACGATCCTTTGCGGAAATTAGTGTTTTTTCAGCAGTCCTTTGATGAAATTTGTGTTTTTTGCACGATGCTTTGATGAAATAGATATTTTTTCTGTGAACAATTGACGATTTTTTTTTTTTTTTTCCCGGGAGATGATTTGTAAAAATTCGTAATATTTTTAACACTAGAACCGTGGTACTTTCGGTATACCTAGAACCGCGGAGCGGGTCAGTTTGACGCAAGATAGAAAAAATATATAAATATGCATAAATGTATCTTAATTAACTAAAATAGTATATTTTCATATAATAATCGATTTTTCAATACGTTTACATTATATTTAATAGATTTTTCCATGCATTTACATTACATTTGATATAAAAAATCAGCTCAGATTACCAGTTATTTTAGAAAGTTATTTCTTCCACATTGTAGTTTCTTAAGTATAACATATACTTTACCCAAAAATAAACGTAGACTTCATAACTTTAACAGAAAATAGATTATCTCATTAAAATAAGTTTAGACATAATTTCTAATAATAAAGATACATAAAAAATAGATATACAAGTTAATTACTAGTTTAACAGATTTGTTTAATCCAATTTATTGTGTGCATCGCATGCAAAACTTGGCAATAAATTTTATATGTTTACCACAAATGGGTGCATTATATTATATAAAAATATCGTCAGTTTTAATTTCACATTTTGAAGTGTGACACCGGGCTCGTTTACACTAAGTTTGAGGTTTTCCGTCGTTTTCAGTGGTTGCTTCTCACCCAAATGACACCTTTTTTTCACCTACAGAGAACACACTTTTCTCCTAATTATTCAACAAAGTCCTGAATAAATTACCGTCTACAAATAGAATGTCTAGTTACGACTTTGTATAGAACCCAAGCTTTGATAGCTGCAAGAATCAAAATATTATAAAATACATGCACCGCCCACCTATGTGAAACAGTCTTGACAGTTGATAAATCACATCTACACCGAATATAGTTGCTTTGCAGTAATCAACTGCATTTTTTAGAATTATCTAAAACCAATCTTTGAATGCAGTGTACTGTTCATCAACAAAACATATTTATATGCTTTTTTCTGGTAATCAGTATGGGTTAGTACAATAGTCGCCTGATATTTTGATTTTGACATTTTTACAGAGAACTCGTATTTCTTTTCACGAAGGTTTTACAGTTCCTACAAAGTTGCTGTTTTTGGATTTCAATGCCTTTGCAAGTTTTATAAGTCATGGTGTATAATTAGTTTTCAGTGGCATGATTACAGATATTAGAAATCGTGTCAAATTTGTCTGTCTTTAGATGACTTGATCGGTTTGATTTTATATCGAACTTATAAGGTTCCCATTATTTCAAGAAATTTGTCTTTTGGTATTGTAAGCTTACGATTTCGTGACATCTTATCTATACTTACAATAAATGCAGGATAAAACTAACTTCAAGAATTCTTATCTGTTGTAAATTTCCATTGCATTCAGGGCCGGCCCAAGGGGTGTGCGAAGTGTGCCACCGTACGGGGCGCTTAGTCGCGGTGGGCGCCAACCGGCGGTAGGAGTAAAGAGCGGCGATAAATAATTTTGGATTCTACGTTTTTAGTTATGTTTTTTAAAACATTTTCTATAACCAGGTGTGAATGATCTGTTGGGTCTAGGTAGATCTGCTGAGCAGGGGACCTTCTTCTGCTTAAAGGCGCTAAACTTTCACATGCAGCCACTTCTGTATTCTTTATTTGAGTAAAATACAAAGAACTTGTGATGAACATATCAGAAGAACGTAGGATGTTAGGATGCGTTCTTTAAAGAAATCCCTTTAAGCTAAAGGCTCGGATATTATCTTCCTTGAAACTGGAAAAGGACCACCACCATTCAACTCTTCCGCTTCCTTATGGAGTGCTAATTTCTTTTGACTAATTAATTGCGCCGTAGCTGAGGGGCGCCAAATTTAGGAAAACTTTAAATCGAAATTATCTCACATATTTTGACGATAAACAAAAATTGCAGACTTTTTCCCCCTTGTGTATGTTTGAATGCATTCTTTAGTAAAATATTTTATTATGAGCAAAAAAGGAAGAAAAATTTCTCTAAATGTTATTAGAGTTAGTTCAAACCCATTTTGTACTTTACATGATTACGTACCTGACAGGACCCTCAAAATGATTAAATGGAGGAGAGAGCGCGCTATATTTAGGGTGGCTTTAAATCAAAATTTTCTCGCATATTTTGACAATAAACAAGAATTGTAGACCTTTTTTCACCCCTTGTGTATGGTGTTTCAAAGCATTCTTTAGTAAAATATTTTATTACATCCAAAAAATGAAGAAAGAAAAAGTTTCTCTAAACCCATTTTGTTCTTTACATGATTACGTACCTGAAAGGAGGATCCAAATGATTAAATCATAGCTGCCAACTTGTACGGATTTTTCCTACCACTAAAATTTAATAGAAAATTTTGCCTAATTCAATCGTCGAATTGCAGTGAATATTGATAATTAAATAAGGTAGAAATTTCTGTTAAATTTTAGTGGTAGCACAAATCCGTACAAGTTGGCAGCTATGATTAAATGGAGAAGGAAGGGGGGGCGCCATATTTAGGGAGGCTCTAAATCGGAATTATCTCACATATTTTGGAGATAAACAAGAATTGTAGATTCCCCTCCCCCCCTTGTAAGTGGTATGTGAATGCATTCTTTAGTAAAATATTTTATTATATCCGAAAAATGAAGAAAGAAACGGTTTCTCTAAACGTCTAAACCCATTTTGTTCTTTACATGATTACGTACCTGAAAGGAGGACTCAAATGATTAAATGGAGAGATGGAGGCGCTATATTTAGGGAGGCTTTAAATCGGAATTATCTCACATATTTTAAAGATAAACAAGAATTGTAGGCCTTTTTTCCCCCCCTTGTCTGTGGTGTGTGAATGCATTCATTAGTAAAATATTTTATTATATCCGAAAAAGTAAAAAGTTTCTCTAAACTCATTTTGTTCTTTACATGATTACGCCACGTTTAAGGAAGCTTTAAATCGAAAATATCGCGCATATTTTGAAGATAAACAATTGTATAGACCTTTTTTTCCCCTTTATGTGTGTGTAATCACTACTTGACTGGAATGTATACTACAAACCATGCTTCAGATTCCGTGTCCATATCTTAATTATTTTAAAGACAAGATTTTTCTTTTCTTTCTTTCAAATAAATTTTTCGAGAGATTAATGACTTTTCTAATTTATCAAAATTCTTATTGTGATAAGAGAATCCTTTTCAGAATTCAACATTTTAGTTTAGAGATCAGGATCAGTTTTAAACCTTAAAAAAATCGATTTTCTTCTTTTCGATACATTTTAAAATTTTTGAACCTATAAAAAGAGATTGCGTGAAAATATTCAAATTCGAAGCGGGTCAATTTGAAGTTAATTGATAACGCATACTTTAACACAGATTCAAATTGAATTTCAACTTTGCGTGGGTTTTTACTACTTGTACACATTGTAAAAAAAAGTTTTGAAAGATAGGTAATTTATTTTCAAAATATGTGTATAAAATGATTATAGTAAATTTTCTACCTACTTTTTTGACTACTTAAAGGGCGTAAAATTTATTTGTTTCAATTACAACGTGTTTTCTGTATGTGATACACCTTTAAAAAGCACATTCTATCTCCCCCCCCCCCCCCTCCATAAAAAAAACGCGTCGTTTAATTGACACAAACATTGTTAGAGTATGTGGGTATAATCATTTTATGTACACCTATATTCAAAAGAAATTATCTATCTGCAAACAAAACTATTATTATTATTATTGTTATTTTCAATGTATGTAAGTAGCAAAAACAGTTTTGGGGAAAGCCCAGAGTTATCAATCGGAGTCTGTGTTAAAGTGCTCATTTTTAATTTCAAATTGATCTGTTTATGATTCGAATATTCTTATGTGGTTTTTGTTTTGCTTGATCCAGAATTATGTAATTTTTTAAAGAGTATAAAAAACAATACATCATTTTTTTAAAGAATTTAAAACTCACGACTCACCAAATATAAAATTAATATATGCTTCCTTGAAAGTAAATAACAAGACAGGGTTACAGATATCATCTTACATAATTTCTACTTATTAGTACTACTCTGTTCAGTATATTCCAAATAATAAACATAACTATTCTAATAAAATTTCTTCTTTCAATAAATTAATTATTGTTATTTTTGTCCTGTACCATGGCATAATGAATGGCGTTTAATTTTTGTATCACAATGTTACATATTGAGATTGATATTTATTATAAAATTCAGATCTCAAAGATAGAATTAAATATGGATATGTTTATCTATTTTATAGTCTTTTTAAATAATATGTAATTAAGAATAGCATGTGTAAAAGTTTATAAACGAATAATTTACGAATATTTTAAAAATTGTGTGAAAAAAGGAAAAATATTTTTAACAGGTATGGGAAAGGGGGGGGGGGGGGTCACAAGAAAATGCTCGCACGGGCACCAAAATTGTCTTGGGCCGGCCCTGATTGCATTCGAATACTCCTTTACACTGAGGATATATGTGGGACTCACAACCATTGTAAGACAAGTTCCCACTTTGAAAAAAAGTAAGATAGCCCATTTAGAAGGTGAATAAAATCTGTTTTATCTACTCCCACAGTAAACCAATTCTATAACTAGATGACATATATGAGAAAGTATGTGAAAATAGACTTGGTTCACTGTGGGAGTGGATAAAACTGATTTTATTCACCTTCTAAATGCACGTAGATTGTTTTTTCAAAATGGACTTTGTTTACTATGTTTGTGAGTCCCTCATATGTCGTTACTTCTGAGAAAATGCATCTTTTTCCTCATTTATGTGAAAAAACCTATAACTGGTCAAATTGACCCGCTTCGTGGTTCTAGGTATAAATGGTTATAATTGGGAATTTATTTATATTATGCGTTTTTACATTTGATAAGTCGTTGTTTACCTTAAAATATTAAGTCAGAACAGGAAATGTTTTTCCAATTACTATTTTTGGCGCGATGACAAATTAAACATCGATTCGGGTCAAATTGACCTGCTCCATGGTTCTAGTGTTAAGTGATATTTTTATGGTTGAATTTTCTGACTGATGGCCGATTTTAAATTTTCTGAAAATTCAGAACAGAATCACCTCTGGCAAACAATAAATATATCGTGTACATAAAATTGGGGAATATTTTTAATTTTTCGGTATATTTTTTTAAAAAAATTTCTTTTTTTTTCTAAATATTTTCCCGCAAAGTTCCGAATTTTGCAGAAAATTTTCTGTGTATGCATGCGTCTATATTATACAACTCTGATGTGAATTAATAAGAGCCTTTTAACTGAATTGCAAAAAATATTTTAATGTTTTTGAAACAGGAAATATGATAAAAATTGGAAATTGTGAAAACTCAATTCTAGGCACTTGTAAAAATTGTGAAAAAATATTTTGTTGCTTTAAATTTTTGAAAATTTTATTATACGAATAGAAGTTTAAAACAGTTTTGAAATTATATATTTAAATATAATAAATTTAAATTTAACAGAATTTATAATTTCTTTTAAATTTCCATAGGATTTATCCAACTGTGGGACACCAGCCACCTTAATTAAGAAGCTGCAGGTTTATCAGGACTGCTGAATTGTGTAATTAATGTAAGTACATTTTATTGTTTTTTTAATTAACAGTAGAGTCAGGTGGGTATAAAATAGTTATAAAATGAACTTTTTTATTCTTAGTTTGCCAAGAATATATTTTAATCTGCAAAAAAATTACATTGAAAGTGCTAATGTGCCAGTACTCTCAAAAAATAGTAAACATCAGCAAAGTACTATGTTATTAGAAACTAGTCATCCTTGGTGACCAGTTTCGTCTCCCTTAAATTCTTGCTAAGCATTGTATCATGTTACTTTTATTCATAATTTAATTTACATGATCAAATTATATGAACTTAAATTAATTAAATGATAATGTTTCTCACAAATTAGTTTTTAACATAAAATGTAATTGTTAATTTGCATGAAAGTAAATAAAAGGTAAAATTTTTATCTAGTTAGAAATTTTATTTTCATGAATATAGTTGATTTGAATTTTTTTATATAAAGACATTCTTATCATATGCCTTTACTATGTACTGTCTGTAGCTGAGCAATTTAAAAATCTTGGGGGGAGGCTCAATTAGTTTCTAACTCAGTATGATCAAAATAACAGTAAAACAGAAAAAAAACAATCAATGATAAAACATCTCATTAATAAGTAATTACATAGATTAATTAATAATTAGTAATGTGATAAATCACGTATTATATATTTAATAATTTTGAGCATAATTTCACTGATGAAAATTAATTGAAAAATTAATTAAAACTATCAATAGAATTTTGTAAATTTTTTGTGACCAATTGACTTTCTTGATACCCCCCCCCCCCCCCCCACACACACACACACATGATTGATTGATGAATTCAAGATTATTTTCTGTGACCTATTAATGAAATTTGTGATAGTTTCCTTTTGACATTCGGCGAATTTTGCAGTCTTTTCTTGCAGCCAAATGGCAAAAATCAGTTTTTATCACTATCTATTGTCAAATTTTTCCTCTCAACCAACTGATGCTTTTGAAATATTTTTCCACACATTTGACTTAAGAATTTCACAATATTTTCCATCTACCTAACAGTTGGAGAATTTTCAACGGATTGGCAAAAATTGTGTGTGAGTGTGTGTGTGTGTGTGTGTGTGTGTGTGGGAGGGGTGTCTACAAGCAATCGACAAATTTCGCTCTTTTTTTTCCGTTTATTTCATCCGATCGACTAAAGAATTTAGTTTTTTTTCCTCACTTTTGCCGTTTCCCTGTCGACTGATACACAATTGTTTGCTGCTGAACTGGGTATTCAGCATGAAATAGTGTGGAAGGTTTTGTGGACAGAAAACATGCCTTCCTTAAATGTGTAGAATATCGAACTCCTACTCAATCCTGATTACCCACTTCAGGTAGAGTTCATATTCTGGATGCTTGATGTCATACAGAATGATTCAGTTTCCAGCCCCTGTTTTATGAGCAATGTCATGGTCAGTGTGCATATGTAGTGGTCCAGAAATCCCCACTGCACTGTCTTGTCGAAAGTGTGCCACAAGTTCGGTAACGTCTGAGGAGATAATCTTGGAGATCATCCGTTGAGACTGTACCTTCTGCCTGAATTCTTCAGTAGTTCAAATTACTTTGTTTTTCTACAGCACATCCTCCCAGATTTTATTTTGAATCAAAAATCCTTACCCAGTGAATTTAATCATTTTGCAATACATTGATTCAGTGGTAGAATTGATTTTAAAAAAAGTCACTGGTCCCAAGGACCAGTAAGCATGAGAATTTAATGGTCCGCAGCCATCATCACTGGCCCACTACATAAAATCCATTAAGTCAACCCTTTGAGTGACCTTCCCTTCTAGAATATAAACCAAACTTCCTTTGCAGTTAACCAAAATTTTCAGCATAATAAAATGTAAAATTATAATTTACTAAAAATTAAATAAACAGTACATAAAGAAAAACTATAAAATTATTAGATATTTTATTTCTGATTATTTCAACTTACTATGGTTTAATGCAATTTTATTTTTTTAAATAAAATAAAATTGTGTGATTTGTGTTTGGTTGCAGTTTTCTCAAGGATGGGAAAATTTAAGTTTACCTGTGACCCTGTGAGAAAATGAAAAAAGTTACTGGTCCTGCGAACCACTAAATTTTTCAAATTGGTGATCCAATTGACTTGGACCAGCGGACCACAAAGGATTTCGAAAGCAGATTGATTTTTCAAATGCTGAAGCTTTTCCTTGTAAATGAGAATTTGAAATGCTGTTTAATTTTTGAAATATTTTTCCTGTGTGAAATTATTATTATTATTATGTCTGCACAAAAAACAATTTTGTCTTAAAATATTTACTCTTTCATTTTAAACAGGTGGAGAAATTAACATATGCTTGGAGCTATTCCACTTTGCCTGACTTGAAATCCTGTTTCAGAACTAATAAAAAGCTATACTAAGCTTCAAGAATTCTTTATATTTTATGACCTCGTCGTATTTGTGATCCTCATTTGGGCAAGAAAGAGGCTATTTTTTAAATGAATGGTCAGACTGGGTGCAGCACCCTCCTAAAACTGTCTGAGAGGAACTCTGTATGTAAAATGGCATTATATTTGCAGTAAATATTAGTCTGACGTACTATATATATATATGTATATATAATTTAATGATTATATAATTTGTATTTTCAATAAATGGAGCGGCATACCGCAAACCAACTTAATTGTGTTGTTATTTTATTGTGTCTGTGACCATTTCTTTTTTCAGCTATTGCAAGGCTGCTGTTGGTGAATATTTTCCTTTTCTACTACTATTATTTAAAAAAATAACTTCGTCATAGATTATTGTTTAGGAATACTGAAAATGTACATATATAAGTAATAATAATCACTTTTGGCGACACTGCTGTTATTAAATTAACCCTGTAAAGTAAGTATTTAATATACTATGGAAACACATTGTGTATTAGAAAAAAAAGAGCTTTAAAATTTATTTAAAGCAATACTTTTCTATTAGCTGATATTAGAGGTTAAATGAAGGATTCTGCTACTTATAGCTGCCTTTTTTATGCTGATTACTTCAGTGTTTACGCATATACAGTAAACTCTGTGTAAAATGGAAATCTGTCTAGCTCGGAAAGATTTTCAAGTCCCTGTGAATCCATAGACATTGAATAAAATTTGTCTAAGGCAGAATATTGTCGACTATGGAAAATGTCTTTGGTTCCGATCGATTCTGCTTTAGACAGAGTTTACTGTACTTAGATTATGTATCCATTATGTTTGTGATTTATTTATTGAAAAATGTTATATTCATTATTGAATGTTAAGCAGAAACAAATGCTGAACTTTTTGTTGTTTTTTTATATTCAAATGAGTTTATATTGCATAATCGAGCTGTGTGCAATATAAATTTTTAAAAGAACCGTGCTTGAAAAATCAGTAAATTGAAATGTAGATTCAATTTAATTGCATTTGAAATTAAAAATTTTCCCCTTTTAACGACATAAAAATGAAAATTATGCGACGATAGTTCAATTTGAGAAAAGGGGAAATGGATTGCTTAGATTATTGTTACTGTCAATATGTGTCAGCAATAGTGTAGAAAAATCAAATTTTTATTTAATGCTAATTTAAAAATGAATGTATTAGTAATAACAATTTTTCATAATTGGGATTTTGGACAGGACATGTCAATTTTACTGTCCAGAAGTTCAAAAATGGTACTGTCAGAATGTATATAACTTAAAATATGTGAAACAATTGAACCTTTTATATTAACTATACGAGGAAATGTCTAAAAATATTTCTTGCTAATTAAAATATTTCTTGTTTTGTAAAAAGAAAGTAAAAATTTGAAAACACTATAATATCAATTTCAGCATCTATAGATTCACAACAATAAAACAAGCAAAAAAAAAATCTACAAATCATAAAAGTAGCAGCTAAGTGCATTATGGAAACACTTTTTTCAAACCTGTGCAAAAATTAATATTGCTTAAAGAAATTCTTTCAGCTTTGTTTAAAGTAATGTTTAGTAAACATATTTTTTTATTTTCTGGATTTTAAATTAAAAACATAATGAAAACAGGGTATGTATTTAAATCTAAGAAAAATATTTTAAAAAGATATTTTCATTATGAATGATTTGTGAGTAAGCAAACGCTAAATGGATTATAAGTGTAACTGAGTGCAGAGAAATATTCCAAAATGTAGAAGGACAGAATGGTAATATTTGTGAAAGAAAAAAAAATGCGATTATTTTGTGAAATTGGATCAAACTGATTTACATTTGTTTTTTAAATATATTTCAAAGACAATAGAATCAATAATTAAAACTAATAATTTTCAGTTTAATGAAAACTAAAAAAATTATGCTTTCGTACTGCAACATAATCTTGCATAATCTGAAATTTTGTTCATTATTATACCATAAAAATGATAAATTGAAAACCAAAGTCCTAGTTAATTCACTCCAAAGTGAGGGGGGAAAAAAAGAAAACTACAATCTGGTGTAACCTTTCCCCATAAAGTTGAGAGAAAAACTTGGATCGTGGTTCAACCTTTTACCAAAAATTTGGAATAGAGAAAACCTTGAATCATGGTTAAACCTTTTACCAGAAAGTTCGATTAAAAAACCCACCGAATCGTGGTTAAACCTTTCACCAGAAAATTGGATTTAAAAAATCCTGATTCATGGTTCAACCTTTCACCAGAAAATTTGATTTAAAAAAACCCTGATTCATGGTTCAACCTTTCACCAGAAAATTGGATTTAAAAAAAATCATGATTCATGGTTCAACCTTTCACCAGAAAATTGGATTTTAAAAAAATCCTCAATTATGGTTCAACCTTTCACCAGAAAATTGGATTTATAAAAAACCTGAATCATGGTTCAACATTTCACCAATATAATGGTATTTGTGAAAGCACCAATAAACTAGTGAAACATATCACCAGTATCTTGGTTGCAGCTAAATTTCAGCTACTTTTCACCATTTTCTTGGTGAAATATGGAACTTCATTTTTAACAGTGCGTTAAGTAGAAATTTTAACAAAGTGTTGCCATTGAATTTAGAAAAATGAGAAATAAACATTATATATTTTTATTATCGTGCACTTCGAGTTAATTTTCAGATGAATAGGTTTTGCTAACATTTATTCATTTTAGTATTTATTTCAACATTGGGGAATCTATTAACAGTGTGTTGCCCCTGTATTACGTACTAAACGAAATTAAAGACTGTTGCCTTTGAATTTAGAGAAATAAACATTCAATTTTTATATATTATGTACTTCGAGAAATTAATTCAATTTCTTAGATTTAATAATGTCTACTTCAACTTCGGGAAAGTATAGTAATTTGAACGAAAAGATAATTTATAAACTGGATTTTAGAACAGTAATGTTATTTTAGCGGAATAATATTTTTTCAATCTGGATATTCTCGTGCAGTTAATGAACTCTTTCATTATCACACACCCAGAATGTTTCTTTTTACTTATACTGTAACAAAATTTATGGATTTTAGTTTAAAAATATTCGCCTTTGGATGAATTCGAACCATCATCTTTTGGTTAACAGCCAAAAGCGTTATCCAATTGCGCCACAAAGGCATTAAAAGGATATACAATTAAACCAAAACAAGTTTATTCATCAGCTTTTAAAAACTAACCAGTTTTTCGATTTTCAAAGATTTGTGGTCATATCTATTTGTGTGTTTGTTGTTTCGATCATATATAAACAGGATGTACTGTTTCTAATCTGGATGTAATGATAAACCGTATTTCCGCTTTATGTGAAAAACAGATAATATTTCTTTTTTCCATTGCATTAGGAAAACAAATTTTCTTAATGGGTCACTATTTTAATTAACTAACAATTAAGAAATGAATCAGATTTTTTTTCATAACACTCGCATTTTAGTAGGATTCATAATAAAGTTAATCACTTAATGATAAATACAGGTTAATTCAAAAGAAATGAATTTATAAAATGATTCATTTTGTACATACTTGCTTATTAAATGAACACAACCGTTTATGTATTAAATCGTTATCACATGATCTTCTTTTTTTCTGATGCGCCACCTACATTGATTTAAGTGTAGTTGGATTTCATTTCATGTCATTATTCTGTTTTCTACTGTTTTGAATACGCGTTCTGTATTTTTGTCGTCGCAAAGTTAAAAGAGTTTTCTTCCCCTTCTTCTTTCAAATGAATATGGATGTTATTAATGATACACAATCGACTATTGTCCACAATTTGGATAAGATGAGTGAACAGGAGATAAAAGATGTGCCCGTTTCGATTAGTAAAAGTATTCCTTCTTCATCAGGACAGTTTAAATTGCCTTATATTTGTGGAAAATGTAAAGCAGAATTTTACGAGAAACATGAGTTTTTAAAACATATGAACATTCATTTAGAAAAAAAACTTTTTATGTGCGATGTATGCGGAATGTTGTTTTTTCGAAAGAGTTCTTTAATGGAACATATGATAATTCATCGCATGACATCTACCATGTACCAATGTGAAACATGTGGTAAATCGTTTCCAAGAAAGAGTGTGTTAATCAGACACACAAAGTTTCATTTAGAAAAAAAGCCTTTGAGTTGTGACAAGTGTAAGAAAACATTCAGTCAACAATGTGATTTACGAAAGCTTTTGCTAATTCACATTAAAGCCGGAAAATGTCATAAATGCGAACAATGTGGAGAAACGTTTTCGAGAAAGATGGACTTAAGGAATCATCTTAAAATTCACATCATTCCGAAGAAAAGTGAGCTTTCCAAGCAATTCAAATGTGATGATTGTGACCAAGTTTTTTTTTTTTTTGATAAATTTGACTTAGTTGAACACAGAAAAATTCATACTTCACCCACCCAACTTAAATTGGAACAGCGTAATGGATTGATTAAGCAATTAGAAGAATTAACACTTCAATTAAGAACTTTGCAAAATGAAATATCTTCTTCAAATATCGAATTTTCAATGATTTGAAATAGACATATGTTTTCATTATACATATGCAATCATTTTTGTAACTAACGAAAAATAAAATTTTTCTCAATTGGAAAAACTTGTATGTTTTTATTTTAACAAGATGTCTTAGTATTTTATTGATTCCTTTACAAATGAACTTGATTTTTTTTTTTTTTAAGTGAATGAAACTCTAATAATATTTTGGAAATACAATTTTTTTTATTTTCAAGTTTTCTTCATTTAACTCACTCTATTAATTTGAAACCATTGCAAAATTGAAATATATTTTAATAAAGTTAAAATAATAAAGTTATAATAATAATAAAGATTTAGTAATATTAATGCGTAGCATTACTATTAATTGTAAAGGAATTTAATCATCTACTAATTAATTTAATCAACTATCAACATTTTTGAGGGATACATTAAACGAAGTATTTAACCACTCATTATTTTATTCAATTTCATATGAGTATAACTACATCGTAATAAAAACTATTTTAAACAATCAACTTCTATTACTTTTGTTTAGAGGGATTAGAAAATGAAGTTATTTAAATTATTTTTATCTTTATTACATATTTTTTAAAGTTTAATTAACAAATAATTAATTTAATTAATTTGAGTATAATTATCATTTTAGTATAATTACCATTTGATTATATTTATCCACTCATTATTTTAATCCATTTCATATAAGTTTAAATATCCACTCACTATTTATTTTAATAAATTTCATGAGAAAAAATATAATGAATTTGCGTTTCATTTTCCATGTGTTGCCATTCACAAGTTTGAAAAATAACTATAATGATGAAATATTCATGCTAACATTAATCATGCTTTTCGGTTTAATCATCAATTTGAAAAATTTACTTGATACCGATTTTTAACTGAAACCGTCACTGATTTGAATTCATATAAATATAATTATTCACTATTTATTTTATTCAATTTCATTTGAATCTAATTAATTTAATTAATTTGAGTATAATTATCATTTAACTATATTTATCCACTCATTATTTTAATCCATTTCATATAAGTATAATTATACTTCCTCTATATATTTTAATTAATTTCATGTGAATAAAAATTATTATTTGTACTGAACTTGTGATTCACTCATCGCGTGTTGCCATTCTCAAGTTTGAAAAATATCTAACATGATGAAATATTCATACTTGCAATAGTCATGCTTTTCGACTCAGTCGACGATTTGAAAATTTAGTCGCTCACGGTTTTTTAATTAATGCGATCGTTTCTAACTGAAACCGTTACTGATTTGAACTTATGTTAATAATCGTTTCGAACTCATCTCAATCAGTTTACTGTTGACTTTTGATCACACTACATCACATACTGTTTGCTATTTAAAATGGCTTGTGAATTAAATATGCTGAAAAGATCTCCCCTAGAAATGAATTGCGTAGCAAAGTATCAACGTTTAGAATCATCTTTGGATACTGATATGAAGGAATTAAATCTCCCAAGTTTAGAATTTTGTAATTCAAACGAGAACTGTTCAACATTACTCCCAAACAAGGATTTACATGATGCAAAACCCAATTTCGATATGGATTCGACGACCCCAATATTCACTCATAATGATGACGACACAACTTCTACTATGAGTTTTTTGGACACTATTTTTAATGACCTAGATTTTAAAAATTTGGAACCCTTCATTTCCCCAAGTACCTCAATTTCATCATCACAAGAACCAACAAATGCTGTTTTGAATACAATACAAGGTCCCTTTGTGAAAGACATTCCCAAAAGCAAACCACGCAATTTTAGCGTGATTGAAATCAAGTTGAGTGATTGTGTTTATTTAATTTTAAAACATCGCATCAAACGATTTTATGTGTATATCGGGGAATTTAAACGCAATGTGATTAGTAATGAAGAAATGATGATGAAAAATAGACTTTTGATGGACATTAATACGTGGTATGAATTTCAATCGAAACTTTTTGCTTTTAATTTGAAATATAAATCCTCATCATTTATTGCTAATAATACTGTGTTGGTAATGAATCACAATAATAGCACTATGCGAATTAAAAACTTGAAGAATTTTTCACATTTTGACTACATTTTAACTTAAACGATTGCCAATTATTAAATTTGAAGGCTAAAGTTCATCATTTTAACAAGAAGCTTTTGCAACACATGTATACAAATTATTTACCACGCTTAATTAAGCAAAAATGTACACTAGGTGACGTAACCATCGAAAATGAATCTGCTTTATTTTCAAAGCTCATCAAGTGTATTGAGAGTAATGTAGTGACTATTTTAAACCAAATTTATGATTGCGTAGGATGTATTTTTGAACATGAAAGTATGAGTCTTCATACATGTTTCACATTTAATAATCGCGAAAAGTTTAATCAGCTAGGGGACACGGTGTTAATGTTAGTGAATTTCGATTATGTTGTTTCTATGTTATTAAACGGAACAGGATGTGTTAGTAAAAGCTTTTTATGTAACATCAATGTAGAAACTACAATATGTATTGTTTAAATAATAAATTTTGTTGTTTTTGTTTGTTAAATGTATATGTTTATTCATTTAGTCTATCTTTTAATTATGACAATCTATATTGGAAAAAAGAAATTAACTATTACCTAATCAAAATGTATATATACAAGTTTTTATTTTAGAATTTAAAATGAATTCCAAGTTATTAATATTTTTAATAATGAAAATAAAAGTTTTCTATTTTTGCAATTTGATAAAATTATATTTAAAAGTATTTACAAGTTAAAAATATTTTTTTAAATAAATTTCAAATCTAGTTGAAATATATTTTTCGAGTTTCACAATTTTAGAAAAAAAGTTTTCACTTCAAGTTAAAAATATATTTTCGAATAAATTTTTTTCAATCCAAGTTAAAATTAAATTTTTAATTTTACAATTTCAGAAATGAAAAAGTTTTTAATTAATTAATTTTTTTTTAATTAAACTATTCATTGTAAAAAAATTTTTATTCATGCTTTTATGTTTGCATATTACATATAGATATGTAGTATATACTATGTTTTATGTAAAAACAATTATTTTAATAATTCAAAATTATTTACAAGTTAGAAAAATATATTATGTAAGAACAAATATTTTACAAGTTCAATTATATTTACAAGTTAGAAAAAAAATTACTAGTTTTCAATTTAAAATACGTTTTCTAAAATTAAAAATCTATTTTATCAGTTTTAAAAAATTATAAAAAAAAAAAAGTTTTACAATTTAAGAAATAAAATTATAAAAGTTTTTAAAATTTTTCATTGGTTAAAACTTTTGTTTGTTCAATTCATTGTATAAATCTTTTAAACATGCTTACATACTACACATGAATATGTAGTACGTCCACAATGTAATATATTGTATACTATGTAACATACTATGTAACATAGTATATACTATTTTTCATATAAGAACAAAGATTTTTCTAGTTCAAAATTATTTATAAGTATAGAAAAATGTTTTATTAGTTTTTCAATTAAAAAAAAAAGTTTTCCAAAAAATATTTTATAAGTTTTACAAAAGAAAAAAAAAATTAATTAAGTTTCCTTAAAAATATTTTATAAATTTTACAAAGAAAAAAAATTCAATTAAGTTTTCTGAAAATTATTTTATAAGTATTTTATAAGTTTTACAAAAAAAAAAAAAAAAAAAAAAAAAAAAAAAAAAATCAATTAAGTTTTCTAAAAAATATTTTACAAGTTTTACAAAAATAAATAAATAAATAAATAAATAAATTCAGTTTTCTAAAAAATATTTTAAAAGTTTTACAAAAAATCAATTACGTTTTCTAAAAAAAAATATATATATATTAGTTTTACAATTCAAAAAAGAATATATATATGTATGATATTAATTTTCAGTTCTATACAAGTTGGAAAATATGAGTTATTGATGTTAACATAGTATGTATTTATATGTCTCATAATATATATCACATAGTATAATATCACACAATGTGTATGTATAACAAAGTAAATAGTTATATATTACATAATGTTTGTCATATATGACTAATTGTATATGGTCGACTTAAGAATAATCATTTTTTAGTCTAAAATTAATTATAAGTTATAAAATTATTTTTTTAATGAAACTTTTCTTTATCCTTATTTACCTTATTTCTTCAAACTCTAATTTTTACATCTACATTTTTAATACAAATTCATTTATATTCAAATATTAGAATAATATCTACTTACAAATAGCATTGATTTAAAACGAAGCTTGGCATGTCTCGCTCCTAAAGATGAAATGCTCACTATAGATAACTGAACGGATGTTTATATCATCACGTGACTTCCTCTAACATCTGATAAACCGATAGCATGTTTCCCATTTCCAACTCAGTCTTCAATTGTGTTGTTTCGTTAAGTTTTAATCTCTATATTCCTTCATATTAAAAAAGAACTACATATTTTCTTTACACGTTTGATATTGGAAAGATCTAATATAATTTTAAAACCTATCTTTTTATATCAGCAAACTTTTATTACCAAATAAAATCATCATCTTTTAGTATGCTTTGTTGAAAGATCTTTTATTTTTAATTAGATGATGTAAACGAAATTCTTATTAAGACGTTTTACTTAACTGTCTATTATTTTATAGAAATAATTTTCTTATGAAAGCGAAAAAGAATATTTCATCATTTATATAATCTAAGGTTGATTATATATTATGTTATCTAACATAATTTGTAATTGAATAGAGCATACTTAGTATATAAAATTATATACATACTTAGCATATATATATAGCTAGTATATATAATTATATATAGCTCTAGTATACATAATTACAAATTATGTTAGATAACATAATATATAATCAACCTTAGATTATATAAATGATGAAATATTCTTTTTCGCTTTCATAAGAAAATTATTTCTATAAAATAATAGACAGTTAAGTAAAACGTCTTAATAAGAATTTCGATTACATCATCTAATTAAAAATAAAAGATCTTTCAACTAAACATACTAAAAGATGATGATTTTATTTGGTAATAAAAGTTTGCTGATATAAAAAGATAGGTTTTAAAATTATATTAGATCTTTCCAATATGAAACGTGTAAAGAAAATATGTAGTTCTTTTTTAATATGAAGGAATACAGAGATTAAAACTTAACGAACCAACACAATTGAAGACTGAGTTGGAAATGGGAAACATGCTATCGGTTTATGAGATGTTACAGGAAGTCACGTGATGATATAAACATCCGGTCAGTTATCTGCAGTGATCATTTCATCTGTAGGAGCGAGACATGCCAAGCTTCGTTTTAAATCAATACTATTTGTAAGTAGATATTATTCTAATATTTGAATATAAAAGAATTTGTATTAAAAATGTAGATGTAAAAATCAGAGTTTGAAGAAATAAGGTAGATAAGGATAAAGAAAAGTTTCATTAAAAAAATAATTTTATAACTTATAATTAATTTTAGACTAAAAATATGATTATTCTTAAGTCGACCATAGTATACAATTAGTCATATATGACACACATTATGTAATATATAACTATTTACTTTGTTATACATACACATTGTGTGATATTCTACTATGTGATATATATTATGAGACATATAAATACATACTATGTTAACATCAATAACTCATATTTTCCAACTTGTATACAACTGAAAACTAATAACATATATATATATATATATATATATATATTCTTTTTTGAATTGTGAAACTAATATATATATTTTTTTTTCAGAAAACTTAATTGATTTTTTGTAAACTTTTAAAATATTTTTTAGAAAACTGAATTTATTTATTTATTTATTTTATTTTAATTAATTAATTTTTTTTTTTTTTTTTTTTTTTTTTGTAAAACTTGTAAAATATTTTTTAGAAAACTTAATTGATTTTTTTTTTTGTAAAACTTATAAAATATTTTTTTAGAAAACTTAATTGAATTTTTCTTTCTTTGTAAAATTTATAAAATATTTTTTAGAAAACTTAATTGAATTTTTTTCCTTTTTGTAAAACTTATAAAATATTTTTTAGGAAACTTAATTATTTTTTTTTCTTTTGTAAAACTTATAAAATATTTTTTAGAAAACTTTATTTTAAATTGAAAAACTAATAAAACATTTTTCTATACTTGTAAATAATTTTGAACTAGAAAAAATCTTTGTTCTTATATGAAAAATAGTATATACTATGTTACATAGTATGTTACATAGTATACAATATATTACAATGTGGACATACTACATATTCATGTGTAGTATGTAAGCATGTTTAAAAAAATTTATACAATGAATTGAACAAACAAAAATTTTAACTAATGAAAATTTTTAAAAACTTTTATACTCGTAATTTTATTTCGTTTATAATTTTTTAAAACTGATAAAATAGTTTTGTAATTTTTAGAAAACTTATTTTAAATTGAAAACTAGTAATTTTTTTTCTAACTTGTAAATATAATTGAACTTGCAAAATATTTGTTCTTACATAGTATATTTTTCTAAATTGTAAATAATTTTGAACTATTAAAATAATTGTTCTTACATAAAACATAGTATATACTACATATCTATATGTAATATGCAAACATAAAAGCATGAATAAAATTTTTTTTACAATGAATAGTTTAATTAAAAAAATTTAATTAATAAAAACTTTTTTATTTCTGAAATTGTAAAATTTAAAATTTAATTTTAACTTGGATTGAAAAAAATTTATTTGAAAATATATTTTTAACTTGAAGTGAAAACTTTTTTTCTAAAATTGTAAAACTCGAAAAATATATTTCAACTAGATTTGAAATTTATTTAAAAAATATTTTAAACTTGTAAATACTTTTAAATATAATTTTATTAAATTGCAAAAGTAGAACACTTTCATTTTCATTATTAAAAATATTAATAACTTGGAATTCATTTTAAATTCTAAAATAAAACTTGTATATATACATTTTGATTAGGTAATAGTTAATTTCTTTTTTCCAATATAGATTGTCATAATTAAAAGATAGACTAAATGAATAAACATATACATTTAACAAACAAAAACAACAAATTTTATTATTTAAACAATACATATTGTAGTTTCTACACTGATGTTACATAAAAAGCTTTTACTAACACATCCTGTTCCGTTTAATAACATAGAAACAACATAATCGAAATTCACTAACATTAACACCGTGTCCCCTAGCTGATTAAACTTTTCGCGATTATTAAATGTGAAACATGTATGAAGACTCATACTTTCGTGTTCAAAAATACATCCTACGCACTCATAAATTTGGTTTAAAATAGTCACTACATTACTCTCAATACACTTGATGAGCTTTGAAAATAAAGCAGATTCATTTTCGATGGTTACGTCACCTAGTGTACATTTTTGCTTAATTAAGCGTGGTACATAATTTGTATA
Organism: Maratus speciosus; assembly: GCA_963932465.1. Lineage (NCBI taxonomy): Eukaryota > Metazoa > Arthropoda > Arachnida > Araneae > Salticidae > Maratus > Maratus speciosus. The sequence goes on from OZ010797.1 coordinate 297,534,405, forward strand.
CATGTGTTGCAAAATCTTCTTGTTAAAATGATGAACTTTATCCTTCAAATTTAATAATTGGCAATCGTTTAAGTTAAAATGTGAAACATTCTTCAAGTTTTTAATTCGCATAGTGCTATTATTGTGATTCATTACCAACACAGTATTATTAGCAATAAATGATGAGGATTTATATTTCAAATTAAAAGCAAAAAGTTTCGATTGAAATTCATACCACGTATTAATGTCCATCAAAAGTCTATTTTTCATCATCATTTCTTCATTACTAATCACATTGCGTTTAAATTCCCCGATATACACATAAAATCGTTTGATGGGATGCTTTAAAATTAAATAAACACAATCACTCAACTTGATTTCAATCACGCTAAAATTGCGTGGTTTGCTTTTGGGAAAGTATTTCATAATGGGACCTTGTATTGTATTCAAAACAGCATTTGTTGGCTCATGTGATGATGAAATTGAGGTCCTTGGGGAAATGAAGGGTTTCAAATTTTTTAAATCTAGATCATTAAAAATAGTGTCCAAAAAACTCATAGTAGAAGTTGTGTCGTCATCATTATGAGTGAATATTGGGGTCGTCGAATCCATATCAAACTTGGGTTTTGCAGCATGTAAATCCTTGTTTGGGAGTAATGTTGAACAGTTCTCGTTCGAATTACAAAATTCTAAACTTGGGAGATTTAATTCCTTCATGTCAGTATCCAAAGATGATTCTAAACGTTCATACTTTGCTACGCAATTCATTTCTAGGGGAGATCTTTTCAGCATATTTAATTCACAAGCCATTTTAAATAGCAAACAGTATGTGGTGTAGTCTGATCAAAAGTGAACAGTAAACTGATTGAGATGAATTCGAAACGATTATTAACATAAGTTCAAATCAGTAACGGTTTCAGTTAGAAATGATCGCATTAATTAAAAAACCGTGAGCGACTAAATTTTCAAATCGTCGACTGAGTCGAAAAGCATGACTATTGCTAGTATGAATATTTCATCATGTTAGATATTTTTCAAACTTGAGAATGGCAACACGCGATGAGTGAATCACAAATTCAGTACAAATAATAATTTTTATTCACATGAAATTAATTAAAATATATAGTGGAAGTATAATTATACTTATATGAAATGGATTAAAATAATGAGTGGATAAATATAGTCAAATGATAATTATACTCAAATTAATTAAATTAATTAGATTCAAATGAAATTGAATAAAATAAATAGTGAATAATTATATTTATATGAATTCATATCAGTGACGGTTTCAGTTAAAAATCGGTATCAAGTAAATTTTTCAAATTGATGATTAAACCGAAAAGCATGATTAATGTTAGCATGAATATTTCACCATGATAGTTATTTTTTAAACTTGTGAATGGCAACACATGGAAAATGAAACGCAAGTTCATTATATTTTTTCTCACGAAATTTATTAAAATAAATAGTGAGTGGATAATTAAACTTATATGAAATGGATTAAAATAATGAGTGGATAAATATAATCAAATGATAATTATACTAAAATGATAATTATACTCAAATTAATTAAATTAATTATTTGTTAATTAAACTTTTAAAAATATGTAATAAAGATAACAATAATTTAAATAACTTCATTTTCTAATCCCTAAACAAAAGTAATAGAAGTTGATTGTTTAAAATAGTTTTTATTACGATGTAGTCATACTCATATGAAATTGAATAAAATAATTAGTGGATAAATACTTCGTTTAATGTATCCCTCAAAAATGTTGATAGTTGATTAAATTAATTAGTAGATGATTAAATTCATTTACAATTATTAGTAATGCTACTCATTAATATTACTAAAACTTTATTATTATTATAATTTTATTATATTAACTTTATTAAAATATATTTCAATTTTGCAATGGTTTCAAATTAATAGAGTGAGTTAAATGAAGAAAATTTGAAAATAAAAAAATTGTATTTCCAAAATATTATTAGAGTTTCATTCACTTAAAAAAAAAAAATCAAGTTCATTTGTAAAGGAATCAATAAAATACTAAGACATCTTGTTAAAATAAAAGCATACAAGTTTTTCCAATTGAGAAAAATTTTATTTTTCGTTAGTTACAAAAATGATTGCATATGTATAATGAAAACATCTGTCTATTTCAAATCATTGAAAATTCGATATTTGAAGAAGATATTTCATTTTGCAAAGTTCTTAATTGAAGTGTTAATTCTTCCAATTGCTTAATCAATCCATTACGCCATTCCAGTTTAAGTTGGGTGGGTGAAATATGAATTTTTCTGTGTTCAACTAAGTCAAATTTATCAGAAAAACTTGGTCACAATCATCACATTTGAATTGCTTGGAAAGCTCACTTTTCTTCGGAATGATGTGAATTTTAAGATGATTCCTTAAGTCGATCTTTCTCGAAAACGTTTCTCCACATTGTTCGCATTTATGACATTTTCCGGCTTTAATGTGAATTAGCAAATGCTTTCGTAAATCACATTGTTGAACGAATGTTTTCTTACACTTGTCACAACTCAAAGGATTTTTTTCTAAATGAAACTTTGTGTGCCTGATTAACACACTCTTTCTTGGAAAAGATTTACCACATGTTTCACATTGGTACATGGTAGATGTCATGCGATGAATTATCATATGTTCCATTAAAGAACTCTTTCGAAAAAACAACATTCCGCATACGTCGCACATAAAAAGTTTTTTTTTCTAAATGAATGTTCATATGTTTTAAAAACTCATGTTTCTCGCAAAATTCTGCTTTACATTTTCCACAAATGTAAGGCAATTTAAAATGCTCTGATGAAGAAGGAATACTTTTACTAATCGAAACGGGCACATCTTTTATCTCCTGTTCACTCATCTTATCCAAATTGTGGACAATAGTCGATTGTGTATCATTAATAACATTCATATTCATTTAAAAGAAGAAGGGGAAGAAAACTCTTTTAACTTTGCGACGACAAAAATACGGCACGTGTATTCAAAACAGTAGAAAACAGAATAATGACATGAAATGAAATCCAACTACACTTAAATCAATGTAGGTGGCGCATCAGAAAAAAGAAGATCATGTGATAACGATTTAATACATAAACTGTTGTGTTCATTTAATAAGCAAGTATGTACAAAATGAATCATTTTATAAATTCATTTCTTTTGAATTAACCTGTATTTATCATTAAGTGATTAACTTTATTATGAATCCTACTAAAATGCGAGTGTTATGAAAAAAAATCTGATTCATTTCTTAATTGTTAGTTAATTAAAATAGTGACCCATTAAGAAAATTTGTTTTCCTAATGCAATGGAAAAAAGAAGTATTATCTCTGTTTTTCACCTAAAGCGGAAATACGGTTTACCATTACATCCTGTTTATGTATGATCGAAACAACAAACACACAAATAGATATGACCACAAATCTTTGAAAATCGAAAAACTGGTCAGTTTTTAAAAGCTGATGAATAAACTTGTTTTGGTTTAATTGTATATCCTTTTAATGCCTTTGTGGCGCAATTGGATAACGCTTTTGGCTGTTAACCAAAAGATGATGGTTCGAATCCATCCAAAGGCGATATTTAAACTAAAATCCATAAATTTTGTTACAGTATAAGTAAAAAGAAACATTCTGGGTGTGTGATAATGAAAGAGTTCATTAACTGCACGAGAAAATCCAGATTGAAAAAATATCATTACGCTAAAATTACATTACTGTTCTAAAATCCAGTTTATAAATTATCTTTTCGTTCAAATTACTATACTTTCCCGAAGTTGAAGTACACATTATTAAATCTAAGAAATTGAATTAATTTCTAGAAGTACATAATATATAAAAATTGAATGTTTATTTCTCTAAATTCAATGGCAACAGTCTTTAATTTCGTTTAGTACGTAATACAGGGGCAACACACTGTTAATAGTTTCCCCAATGTTGAAATAAATACTAAAATGAATAAATGTTAGCAAAACCTATTCATCTGAAAATTAAATAATTTCTCGAAGTGCGCGATAATAAAAATATATAATGTTTATTTTTCATGTTTTCTAAATTCAATGGCAGCACTTTGTTAAAATTTCTACTTAACGTAAAATCATTAACCCACTGATTTTTAAAAGGAAGTCGATGGAAAATTGAAAGAAAGCAAATTCAAGTGAAAAACAATGGGGCCCGCCCAGCCCAATATTTATAGAAATAACCTAATAATGGGAAGATTGTAGGTTCGAAACCAGGCGAATAGGTATAGAGATGTATGAACTTTCAACAAGAGGATATTTATAATTAACAATTTTCAGTTCTAAATGAAATTTTTCAAGTTTCCATCTAGATTCTCATTACAGAAATTCGAATAATGGGGAGTTTCAGGGTTCGAAACCCGTAAGGAAAACAGTGCTAATATGACAAACCCAACGTATACAGGACGATGCAAAATTAATCTGTGTTTAATCCTTTCTACTGCAATCAGATCTTCATCAAATGACTTAAAACTAGATGAGACTACTAGTTTTTTTACTGTTTTTTCAATAATGCAAAGCATAACATTTCTCCTTTTTCAAAGATTCACTAAAGTTTTTCCAAAAACAGAGTTGTTCATAAAAACCTGTCAATAAGAATACAAGTTAAATTTAAAAAAGAACTCTCATCTAATAATACAATTCCAGTTTAATTGCATCGAAACTAACCTACTATTTGTGACAAAGTTCAAAACAATCGAAAAATTAAATATGTTACAACACATGAAAACTTTCTCATCGAGAGAGGCCAACACTATTAAAAAAAAAAAATCTAATTTTTACGGGGGGAGCAGGGGGGGGGGCTAGGGGGAGAGGGAGCAGTAGCCGAACCTCTAACCGTTTCCACAATTTAAAGTGGTTCTAAAACCGATTCTCTACTTCAAAAAATTAAGCCTCCCCTAAAAATAAGCCTCCCTCAAATATTTAGCCCCACTAAAAGTTTAGCCCTTCATACTTTCTCTCAAAAATAGCTAACCCCTCGTGTTATAGTATGATATTTCCAATCCTACGCTAAGTCGACTCGAAAAAAAAAAAAATAAGCGCCCTAAAAATTTAGCCCCTCGAAAAAAATATTTAACCCTGCCTACCCTCTCCTACTGTAAGACGATTAAATAAAAAATATCCTTTCCAATCAAAAAAAAATTTCGCTCAAACCTCATCCTACTATAGTATGATTCTTCCACCACCGCCGCGATCGAACACCCTTTTTCCCTCTACTAATAATTAATCATTTTTTTAAAATTTCCAGTCATTATTCTTTAAATTTCACCGATATCTTATTCTGTTTTGTATTTTTAATTTAAAATATGTCATCAAACATTCATTCAATATCGATTTCGATATCGTATCGAACATTTATTGTATAACATATTCAACAAACTTTCTCACGATATTTTACTAATAGCATGAATTTATTTTTGCATATCATTTCTAAGATAAAACCGGAAAAGATTTTTTGCTTGACTGAACCGGATCAAAACTTATTGTCATACCTAATTTTGTCCCCCAGTAAAAATTTAATAGGCAATAGAATTATAAATGCACTGGCTTATATTATATCTTCTCTTATGTTTAAAAAATCAACCAATTTGTAAATTTCCAGTCATTATTCATTAAATTTCGGCGATATTTTAATCTCTTTCGTATTTTAAATTTAAAATATGTCATAAAGAAATTATTCAATATCGATTTCGATATCGGATCGAATATTCAACATCTATAACATTCTATAATATAATCAACAAACTTTCTCACGATATTTACTAATAGCATAAATTTCTTTTGCTTTTGATTTCAATCATACACTATGACGCAAAAGTTTAGACAATGAAGAAATTCTTACATACTTTGAAAAATATTTATTCAATTTTCAAATCACTGCTTGTAATTAATGTGCTGTACATATAAACAATATTTATAACAAAGAAAAGTAGAATTGTGCATATTGCAATAAATTAAATGGTAACAAAAATAAACTGCTGTCTCAAAAGTTTAGACACAAATTAAATAAAATCGAAATAAACAATTTTTAAAACCTGGTTGCGCATCCATGCTTATGTATTACGTCATATACACGAGATTGCATGGAAGAAACTAAATCTTGCATAGTTTGTGGATCGATATCGTACCATGCATTCTCAATAGATGTCTTAAGTTCCTTTTCAGAAGAGTATTGTCTAGCGTTGCTATAAACTTTGCGACACATGATGCTCCAAAGGTTTTCTATAGGGTTAAGATCTGGGCTACATGCTGGCCAGTCGAGAACTCTTATATTATGGGAATTAAACCAAGATTTTGAATGTTTTGCAGTGTGAATTGAAGCATTGTCTTGCTGAAATTCCCACTGAGGACCCCCTAGAAGCTCAGCAAATGGCAGTAGGTTTTCTTCTAATGTCTGTGTATAATGCTGTGAAGTTTGACGACCACTGGTGAAGGTCAGAGATACTTGTCCATTATAGCAAAAGGCTGCCCAAACCATCACCGAGCCCCCTCCTTGTCTGCGACTAAAAAAACGTCGAGGTTCCTTCCGCAAGTTATGCCAATACGATAAACAACCATCTGGACCATCCAGATTCCACTTTTTTTCATCGCTAAATATGACTGACTGCTATTTCTCTCCATATGACATATGCTTTCGAGCCCACATAAGTTTTTGCAACTTATGATGTGGTTTCAGAGCTGGTTTCTTCTGCATTTTGCTATAAACGATTGTTCCTTTTTCCAAAATTCGTCTACGAATCGTATCCTTTGATACAGAGAGTCCCGATGAGCTTTGAACTCCACGTACGCTCATTTGTTGAGTACTCGCTAGTCTTTGTATCAGGCGATCCTCTCGTACATTTTTCACACGTGGCCTCCCAGACCGACATTTTGCTTTATATTCGGAACCACTCGATAAAACTCGATAAATAGATTTTTTTGACCTATTAATAACAGCAGAAATTTCAGAAACGCTCTTCCCTTCACCTTTCAACTGCCAAATCCTTGAAACCTCATTCACTTGAATTTCTTTAGCTCTCGGCATGTCGACTATGAAGCGCAATCGTTTGCAGAACTTAAGTACTCCAAATTTGTGACATCATCGATTCTAAATTTGCATATGCCAGCGAATATTCAAAGAAATTTAGAATAGTGTCTAAACTTTTGCGACAAGCACATTTGAATTTTTATGAAAAAAATTAGTATTATAGCAAATAAAACGACTGTCTTTTGTACATAGCATTTTAAATCAGTTTTTGAATATATTTACAGGTTTTTGTAATTCTGACGTCATAATTCTACATTTTAAAGCTGAATGACGTCATTGTCTAAACTTTTGCGTCATAGTGTAAAACAGGAAACGATTTTCTGCTTGGCTGTAACCGGATCAAAACTCACTGTCATACCTAATTTAAGCATCCAACAAAAATTTAATACGTAGTAAATTTATAAATATACTAGCTTATAGTACATAAAATAGCTCTCTAGCATTTTAAAAAACATAATCAATTTTTTAAATTTCCAGCCATTGTTCATTAAATTTCGCCGATATTTTATTCTGTTTCGTATTTTCGGTTTAAAATATATCATCAAACATTCATTCAATATCGATTTCGATATCGTATCGAACATTTATTCTATAACATATTCAACAAACGTTCTCACGATATTTTACTAATAGCATAAATTTCTTTTGCATATCATTTCAACGATAAAACCGGAAATGATTTTTTGCTTGACTGTAACCGGATCAAAACTCGCTGTCACACCTAATTTAGTCACCCAACAAAAATTTAATACGCAGTAGATTTATAAATACACTGGCTTATATTATATCCTCTCTTATATTTTAAAAAATCAATCAATTTTTAAATGTCCAGCCATTATTCATTATTGTCACTGATCAAGTAACTGAGCGAAACAAAAAACCAATGTCAGTAGATTGTGACCGGCCTCGGCAGTGACCTTGTAAGATGGACTTCCGTATTGGACAGTAGCAATCATTGAGACGGAATCAAAAAATTTTTAAATTCGGATCCGTGTGACCTTGAAATGCGTTTTACATGTCAATGATGCTTTCATCGGAGAAAAAGGATGCTAGACAAACAATTGAAGATAATTTATCTTCCTAGATTATTTTTGATAATTTCGTCTCGCCGACTTTTACTTCTTCCAGTTTCCCGGGGTATAAAACTTCACAATGTACAGTAAAACTTTTATTATCGGTATACTGTGACCTTGACTGTTAGAAGAAAAGATAATAACAGAAAGGATTTGAAATGTATTCGTAGTTTATTGGAACAAAGCGCACTAACTGAATATGATTAATTTTTTAATTGATTTATTTTAACCCTTTATTTAATAACTAGCTAACCCGCCCGGACCATAAAATAATCTCACAAAATGTGAAAAAACTTTATTGAAAAGAGGACAAAATTTACTATATTAAATTAAAACTTTGAAATCGTATATCTTTTATGAATGTCGAAAATTCGTCGTGGAATGCGGAAATACTCTATAAATCGCATTAAAACCCTCCGAGCGTCTTGCAAAAGGGTAAAAATGTAATGTTATTTTCTTCGCATTTTGTTTTAAATGCTAATAAAATATGATTCTTTCAACATTATAAAAAAAAAAAACTCAATTACAAATATGAATGTAATCCTTGAGAGTATTAATCATTCTTCAATGTATTAAAAATTCATTAAACCTATAGAATTATATTGTCTTAAATATTGCTTGTATTGCTGTGAAACCTGGAGCTTAGTGAACGGAATATTACTCCCCAAACACTTAGAGGGTTAAAAATCGCAGAAAAGAAAAAAAAAATTAAATTCTTGATGGAAAAATTTGCTCTATTAATCTGAAATTTGGAAGCCAAATTCCTTTTATGAATGTCAAAAAATTTCATTAAAAATCTCTATGAAACCAAAAATTGCGAATTGAAAAATATACTATGTTGGGCTAAAAGTTTGCAACGAATTACTTTTCCAAATGTCAAAAAATCGCCCCAGAACACGAGAAAGCGCTAAAAGTCGCATAAAAATCTCTAAAAATTGAAATATCGCCGTACGAACTTCGAATAAACTTTATTGGAAAAAGGGCAAAATTTACTACATTGAGTTAAAAGATTGAAACAGGATTTCTTTTACTAATGTGGAAAAATCGCCGCGGAACGTATAAAAACGCTAAAACTAACATAAAAAATTCAATTAAAAAATCCAAAATCAGGCTTCGAGGTGCACGAGGTTTTTCGAGGAATACATATTTAGTAATACCTTTCTGCCAAATTTTGTAGCTCTGGATGTAGTAGCCTCTTTAAAACGCAGTCTAGAAACACAACCAGACATACACAGACACACAAACTTCTATCTTTGTTATAATACATATCACATTCGTCGTTTTTTACAGTTCATAAAGAAACTCTAAATGGAGGTTCTTTCATATTATGAAATAATGTAAGGAGAGTGATGTTTTTGTTCCGATCTTGAGGTTTTAATATTGCACTATAAAATCAAAAGTGATATTATTATTATTGAAATTAGTCGTTTCCTGTTACTTTACTTATGGGTATTTCTATGAAAAATGTTACTTTTTGAACATAAAAATTTCCATAAATAAATTTAACCCTATTTTTTTTTTTTTTTTAATGCTAATAGGATAAGTCAGGGTTAGTTCCCCACCCCTAGCCCCTCCCCCTAATTTTTAATTATTATAGTAATGATTTTTGTAGTGCACATGCAGGGGCGTAGCTACAAATATTTTTTCGGGGGGAGGGGGGGATTAAAAAATTTCCCAACTTGAAACGAATTGCTTTATTTTTCAACTGAAATGATATGGTCAATGTGTGTTTATGATAATGATACTTATACGTAAAAAATCTTTTCCAAAGAAAAATTCTGAATCTAAAAACATAAAAATTATAATTATTGGTTTGTTTAATGAAAGTTTAAGCACACTGCTTTCATTTAAATAATTAAAATCAAACTAGATTAATTTCTATTTTCCTATCTTGGAATCATTGAGCATGAAAATGATAAGATACCCAATAGCTAAATGAATAGTTAAGGAAGCAATTTCAAACAATACAGTAAATGTAAGATTTAAACCTAGAAAAATTGCATATATTTAGAGAAAACCAGCATTAGTTGAAGGTTTGCAAATTTTTTTTGTCTTCTATTACGTACGAGTCATAATCGCACTTCATATGAAAATACCGTCATGTTATTTTAAAAAAGGAACAAAGATTTAGTAGAAATAAAGAGATACTGTTGATGAACAACAGTAGGGAAATTCAGGTCTAAATATGATGATATTGATATTTTCGTAGCACGGAAAAACACAATGACAAATTGAGTCTGGCTGCTTTTTGTACTTCTTTTGATAATTTAATTTGTTTACTATTACAGAACTTTGAAAGGCAGTTAAAGACAGTTGTGTCTGGCTGCTTTTTGTACTTATTTTGATAATTTAATTTGTTGACTATTACAGAACTCAGAAAGGCAGTTAAAGACAGTTGTGTCTGGCTGTTTTTTGTACTTCTTTTGATAATTTAATTTCTTTACTATTACAGAACTCAGAAAGGAAGTTAAAGACAGTTGTGTCTGGCTGCTTTTTGTACTTCTTTTGATAGTTTAATTTGTTTACTATTACAGAACTCAGAAAGGCAGTTAAAGACAGTTGTGTCTGGCTGCTTTTTGTACTTCTTTTGATAATTTAATTTGTTTACTATTACAGAACTCAGAAAGGAAGTTAAAGACAGTTGTGTCTGGCTGCTTTTTGTACTTCTTTTGATAATTTAATTTGCTTACTATTACAGAACTCAGAAAGGCAGTTAAAGACAGTTGTGTCTGGCTGCTTTTGTACTTCTTTTGATAATTTAATTTGCTTACTATTACAGAACTCAGAAAGGCAGTTAAAGACAGTTGTGTCTGGCTGCTTTTGTACTTCTTTTGATAATTTAATTTGTTTACTATTACAGAACTCTGAAAGGCAGTTAAAGACAGTTGTGTCTGGCTGCTTTTTGTACTTCTTTTGATAATTTAATTTGTTTACTATTACAGAACTTAGAAAGGTAGTTAAAGACAGTTGTGTCTGGCTGCTTTTTGTACTTTTTTTGATAATTTAATTTGTTTACTATTACAGAACTTAGAAAGGAAGTTAAAGACAGTTGTGTCTGGCTGCTTTTTGTACTTTTTTTGATAATTTAATTTGTTTACTATTACAGAACTCAGAAAGGAAGTTAAAGACAGTTGTGTCTGGCTGCTTTTTGTACTTCTTTTGATAATTTAATTTGTTTACTATTACAGAACTCAGAAAGGAAGTTAAAGACAGTTGTGTCTGGCTGCTTTTTGTACTTCTTTTGATAATTTAATTTGTTTACTATTACAGAACTCAGAAAGGCAGTTAAAGACAGTTGTGTCTGGCTGCTTTTTGTACTTATTTTGATAATTTAATTTGTTTACTATTACAGAACTCAGAAAGGCAGTTAAAGACAGTTGTGTCTGGCTGCTTTTTGTACTTCTTTTGATAATTTAATTTGCTTACTATTACAGAACTCAGAAAGGCAGTTAAAGACAGTTGTGTCTGGCTGCTTTTTGTACTTCTTTTGATAATTTAATTTGCTTACTATTACAGAACTCAGAAAGGCAGTTAAAGACAGTTGTGTCTGGCTGCTTTTTGTACTTCTTTTGATAATTTAATTTGCTTACTATTACGGAACTCAGAAAGGCAGTTAAAGACAGTTGTGTCTGGCTGCTTTTGTACTTCTTTTGATAATTTAATTTGTTTACTATTACAGAACTCAGAAAGGCAGTTAAAGACAGTTGTGTCTGGCTGCTTTTTGTACTTATTTTGATAATTTAATTTGCTTACTATTACAGAACTCAGAAAGGCAGTTAAAGACAGTTGTGTCTGGCTGCTTTTTGTACTTCTTTTGATAATTTAATTTGTTTACTATTACAGAACTCAGAAAGGCAGTTAAAGACAGTTGTGTCTGGCTGCTTTTTGTACTTCTTTTGATAATTTAATTTGTTTACTATTACAGAACTCAGAAAGGCAGGTAAAGACAGTTGTGTCTGGCTGCTTTTTGTACTTCTTTTGATAATTTAATTTGTTTACTATTACAGAACTCAGAAAGGCAGTTAAAGACAGTTGTGTCTGGCTGCTTTTTGTACTTATTTTGATAAATTAATTTGTTTACTATTACAGAACTCAGAAAGGCAGTTAAAGACAGTTGTGTCTGGCTGCTTTTTGTACTTCTTTTGATAATTTAATTTGTTTACTATTACAGAACTCAGAAAGGCAGTTAAAGACAGTTGTGTCTGGCTGCTTTTTGTACTTCTTTTGATAATTTAATTTGTTTACTATTACAGAACTCAGAAAGGCAGTTAAAGACAGTTGTGTCTGGCTGCTTTTTGTACTTATTTTGATAATTTAATTTGTTTACTATTACAGAACTCAGAAAGGCAGTTAAAGACAGTTGTGTCTGGCTGCTTTTTGTACTTCTTTTGATAATTTAATTTGTTTACTATTACAGAACTCAGAAATGCAGTTAAAGACAGTTGTGTCTGGCTGCTTTTTGTACTTCTTTTGATAATTTAATTTGTTTACTATTACAGAACTCAGAAAGGCAGTTAAAGACAGTTGTGTCTGGCTGCTTTTTGTACTTCTTTTGATAATTTAATTTGTTTACTATTACAGAACTCAGAAAGGCAGTTAAAGACAGTTGTGTTTGGCTGCTTTTTGTACTTCTTTTGATAATTTAATTTGTTTATTATTACAGAACTCAGAAAGGAAGTTAAAGACAGTTGTGTCTGGCTGCTTTTTGTACTTCTTTTGATAATTTAATTTGCTTACTATTACAGAACTCAGAAAGGCAGTTAAAGACAGTTGTGTCTGGCTGCATTTGTACTTCTTTTGATAATTTAATTTGCTTACTATTACTGAACTCAGAAAGGCAGTTAAAGACAGTTGTGTCTGGCTGCTTTTTGTACTTCTTTTGATAATTTAATTTGTTTACTATTACAGAACTCAGAAAGGTAGTTAAAGACAGTTGTGCCTGGCTGCTTTTTGTACTTCTTTTGATAATTTAATTTGTTTACTATTACAGAACTTAGAAATGCAGTTAAAGACAGTTGTGTCTGGCTGCTTTTTGTACTTCTTTTGATAATTTAATTTGTTTACTATTACAGAACTCAGAAAGGCAGTTAAAGACAGTTGTGTCTGGTTGCTTTTTGTACTTCTTTTGATAATTTAATTTGTTTACTATTACAGAACTCAGAAAGGCAGTTAAAGACAGTTGTGTCTGGCCGCTTTTTGTACTTCTTTTGATAATTTAATTCGTTTACTATTACAGGAGCTCAGAAAGGCAGTTAAAGACAGTTGTGTATGGCTGCTTTTTGTACTTCTTTTGATAATTTAATTTGTTTACTATTACAGAACTCAGAAAGGCAGTTAAAGACAGTTGTGTCTGGCTGCTTTTTGTACTTCTTTTGATAATTTAATTTGTTTACTATTACAGAACTTAGAAAGGTAGTTAAAGACAGTTGTGTCTGGCTGCTTTTTGTACTTTTTTTGATAATTTAATTTGTTTACTATTACAGAACTCAGAAAGGCAGTTAAAGACAGTTGTGTCTGACTGCTTTTTGTACTTTTTTTGATAATTTAATTTGTTTACTATTACAGAACTCAGAAAGGCAGTTAAAGACAGTTGTGTCTGGCTGCTTTTTGTACTTCTTTTGATAATTTAATTTGTTTACTATTACAGAACTCAGAAAGGCAGTTAAAGACAGTTGTGTCTGGCTGCTTTTTGTACTTCTTTTGATAATTTAATTTGTTTACTATTACAGAACTCAGAAAGGCAGTTAAAGACAGTTGTGTCTGGCTGCTTTTTGTAGTTCTTTTGATAATTTAATTTGTTTACTATTACAGAACTCAGAAAGGCAGTTAAAGACAGTTAGAAAAATAATAAAAATTTCACATTTTTTTACTATTATTACAAAAAAAAAAAAGTCTTTTAAAAATCTACAATTTCCCAACTCTAAGCTCAAATTTCCCAAGTTCACATATATTGGAGGGGAAGGCTCCACCGCCCCCCTCCCCACCGTAACCCCTCATCGCGACGCCTCTGTGCACATGTAACCTGTGTACTCCAAATTTTACGTAGCACTTTATAAAAAATATTACTTTAATATAAATACATGATAAAATGGGATTTTTATCAAAAGACTTAATCAGTGATTTTGGCCATTAATCCGAGACCTCAGGGTTAGATGCCTTACTTGATCGGAACAGATGCTTCAACCAGTAGCTCTGGAAGTAGGAAGAAATATGGCTGCAACCTCTAAACTACGGACAGACAAACCGAATGCATAAACATTTTTCAACTATGTTGGAAAGTGTTAAAAAAGTGTAAAAAAAAAGGGGGTGGGGGGAGAGAAAGAGAAAGAAAATAACTAGAGAACAGAATTCTGCTTTTTCAGAATTTAGTGTCGCCCCCGGAATTTCCATTACTTCATTTTCTTCTGATGGGCTGATGGCTTCTATTATTATGAAACAGCCATTACAAATGAAGCGTTAGGTAAAGATGAAAGAGCAGCCGTAAAAAGTTACAACTCTGATTTTCTGGTCAGAATGGCGGGAAAAAAATTATGGCCATAATTTTTTTTTTCTATTTTTTATTTTAAGTAAAATGACGTCATTCGCATCCGCTTAAGGGTGTTCTCAACTGCTCTACTCAACAAGCGCAAAACGTTTTGACACATTTACAAATTCATTTTTTAACGGAAATATATAAAATTGGAAGGCCTGACCATGGAAGCGATTTGGAATCGAGCTGTGTTTTCCATTTTTTGATCAATCAATTACCTATTGACTTATAAGCGATTTTGATCACGTGACATGGCATTTTTCTCCCCTTACCGACTGTATTTTCTTCTTTCGTTCGGAAGTTCAGTCCAAAATGTAAACTTTGACAGTATTTTCTGAAAGATCTATTGCGTTTACGAGAAAACGGGAAAAACAGTGCGATGACACAGTTGCTGAATAACAACGCCTTCTAATTTCATGCGTTTCCGAACAAAAATGAATTGAAAGTTATGTCAGAAAGTTGACTCTTCGGATTTGAGAACAGCCTTAAGAATTCCATATTTACGATCTACTCTTAAACATCTACAGTAAAGCATGCATAGCACATCACTATCGCGAAACAGTGCACAAATGCAGCAAAAAGATGCCGTCATTCGAGAAAATCGACAAAAAAATGGCTATCTAATGATTCATAGATAATTAAAATTAAATATAGTTTATAATAGCTCCATTGTTTTAACAGAAAACATTCGCTTATATATTTTTTTCAAAATAGCACGTATTTTAACTACATTTTCTTTCGATTGTTATGAGAAAATTCGAACAAAAATATATAATTACTATTTTAGAACTATTTTTCCTTTACTTTCTACAGAAATGGAGTACTGCCGTTGCCAATATTAAGCAAATGGCTCTAAAAACTACAAAAAAAATTAATATTTCAAAAATAAATGGAGATACAGTTTTCAAACAAAATGCATTTAAAAGAACTACTTTTTTTCCCCAATACGACGGTATAAAAATCGAAAATGTGCGATGTTTAGAAGTTTAAAAATTGCTATAGAGTATTTAATCGTACTGCTTTGTTTTACGGCTGGCTTCTGTAAGATTACGTTATTTTTTGGAATACACAAAATAAGCTGGGAGAAAGAAAGAGCATACCGTACCGGGAGCTAAAAATAAAGAAGGGTTTTTAGCCAGGGAGGCAAAATACCCCTTCTCCTTTCTAAAATACAGAATGAAATAAAAGCTTCAACTAAAAAGTTTTCAAAAAACGCCCAGGAAATACCAAGTTTGTTTTATAGAAATATGGAAAAAAAAAAAAAAAACGAGATGCGATCAAGTGCTGTACGAATTACACAAACAATAATTGCTAAGAGCAAAAATAATCATACAAACAATCATTTCTTAGAAACTGGTCGAACCGAAATACAAACAAAGCCTCTAAAAATAAAATTAAAAAACTTAAATAGAAAACTGGAAAAACCACAGTTTACGCATTTAAAAGTTTCCTCTTTCGTTTTGTCCAGATTTCTATCAACTTAAATTGCATAAAGACACGTGTTTTGTGATTTAACTAAGAAATATCCTTAAAATATTTCTTTTTTGGTGTATTTACTATAATAAACAGCGAAAGATAATGCCATCTAGTGAGTACACGGAAGACTATGGATATAGTAAACAAA
Organism: Maratus speciosus; assembly: GCA_963932465.1. Taxonomy (NCBI): domain Eukaryota; kingdom Metazoa; phylum Arthropoda; class Arachnida; order Araneae; family Salticidae; genus Maratus; species Maratus speciosus. The sequence continues at coordinate 297,550,675 of OZ010797.1, forward strand.
AATGTTAAGATCAAAGAATGAAGTTCTCCATCTGATATCTTTCAAATGAACTTTTGCCACGTGTATTAACTGAAGTAAGGTAAACGCTATGTAATCTATTTTAAATAAGTTTTGATGTGATTAAATTATTTTACTTTATTTATCTGTTTAGATTATTTAAAAAAATAATTAAAAAAAAGCCATTATAATGTAATTAATTACAAATAAAATGTGATATAAACTTTATAAAATATGCTTTTCTTTTAGATCCGATAATTTTTCTTTGTTATTTTATGATTTACGAACATCGAAGTTTAATTGAAATCACACCCATGGAAAATGCATGCTAAAATATTTCATTTCATTAAAAAAATATATTTAAGAGAAAAAAAGAAAACCAAATGAGATATGATATAATAAAAGTTAATATGGGAACTTTAGGGGATGGGACACAAAATATTATAGATACATTTTAATGTAAATAAAGAGAGCTAAAATTGTCACTATTATAACATTTATGACATTATCACTATTATAACCTTTTATCTTAAAAACGAATTATGTGTTTATCCATAATACTGAATACAAGACAACATACTGAAAGCATTGTTACTGTGTAGAGTAAAAATAAATAAATAAATAAATAAAAACAAATAAATAAACAAATATATATGTGTGTGTGTGTTGAAATCCATGAATTTGTTTATGGTGTATTCAAAGGTTCGGATGCTTCCTACTTTTGAGTACCATTATTTCCGAATGGTAAATTCGCCTCTTTTAAATGCGGGATCTATGTCATTAAATAAGGCGGAGATTGCTATTCAGATACAGGGGTACTCAAAAGTAGGAACCCCGCAAGTCCTTTTCAGGTGTGTTCGTAATTATATAAATACGTAGCACCTACAGTCGTTGTTCGGTCCGTCTGTCTGTCCGTAAAAAAACTACCCAACAAAATGGTCTGAAATTTTAAATATATAATTGTTGCAAAATCTTGTCTAGTAATTTCAAATTTTAAGAAAATCGGATGCATAGTTCAATTACAGGGACAGTCAAAAGTTTTCCGTTATATTATGGCCAATGGGAGAAAACTAATTCAAGTGCATTTTAATGATGTTACAGCCTTCCGAATAGAATGAAATCGATATGCACTTATGAAGTGCACTAAAATATACATTCAGCACAATATGCGGTGCAAAAAATATTTATAAAACTAATTATAGTACGAACGCACCTCATTTGTCACGTTTGAAATGCAATTTCAAACTCGTTTATTTCTGGAAGAAAAATCGCAGTAAAATTGCAAGTGTATGACAGCCCCTATATGTTAAAGTATAGGATTTAATAATAGAAACAACAATAACAATGACAATAATATCAATAATAAATAGAAAAAAGCCGCTGGTATTACTTAAAAAGTTGTATAATATATTATGGATAGAAAATTTTATTCGTGAAAAAAGATTGAGAATCACCACTATAATATTTTATTCAAAGCCCTAACTTAATGTTTCTTTTATAATACAGAATGCGTGGCAACATGAGTAAAAAAGTTGCTGCTATATAAAAAAGAAGGATTGAAATTCAAGGATATTTTTATGGTATATTTTATTTCTGGAAGAACAATCACAATTAAATTTTAAAAAATTGGTATAATATATTATGGGAAGAAAATTTTATTCGTAAAAAAAAGATTGAGAATCACTACTATAATATTTTGATTCAAAGCCCTAACTTAATGTTTTCTTTTATAATACAGAATGCGTGACATGAGTAAAAAAGTTGTTGCTATGTAAAAAAGAAGGGTTGAAATCCAAGGATATTTTTTATGGTGCTGGAAGAACAATCGCAGTTAAAATTTTAAAAAATTGTATAATATACTATGAAAAGAAAATTTTAATCGTAAAAAATTTGAGAATCACTACTATAATATTTGATTCAAAACCCTAACTTAATGTTTTCTTTTATAATACAGAATGCGTAGCAACATGAGTAAAAAAGTTGTTGCTATGTAAAAAAAAAAGGGTTGAAATCCAAGGATATTTTTATGGTGTATTTTATTTCTGGAAGAACAATCGCAGTTAAATTGAAAGTGCATGACAGCCAAAGTTACTAGAAATCTTTCCAAAGTTCATTGATAATTTTACACTGTAAACGAAGAAAGAATTATCTAGCACCCCTTTTATTTGTTTTTGATTGTTGTATATCAAATGTCAAAAGACGGATGTTTATGCAGCATTTTTCACAAGGAACAGAAGCCATTTTGTTATTATTACTGTTTTAAGATTCTCATTAAAAAGTAGCTACATTACAGCTTCGATTATCCGAACGGTATTTACCCGTGTTTCGGTTTATCGAAACAAATCTTTGAAGTGACTATTGAATTTCGTCTTATGATTTTATTTACTTTTTTTAGTTCTATTACATTATGTACCAAATTAATCTCCTTTTTTAAAATGCTTGTGTTTACAAAAGCATTTTATTTTAATTATTCCCTGTTCCTGATGAGTTAGTTGTTAAATATACAGAGTGTGCATAAATTATTGTTTAGTTTTCCTTACCTCATATTTTTTTATTTAAGAACATGATGAAAATACATATTCGTAAAGTGCAACTCAAATAGTTTTGTTAATAACAGAAACAAAGTTACATAACCGTAAAGCTGTAACTTAAAAAGTTACTAATCAAATAATGATTATAATAAAATAATAATTAATATTAAAATTTTATCAAAAAGTTATTAAGGCTGTTCTCAAATCCAAAGGGCAACTTTATGACACAAGTTTTAATTCATTGTTGTTCGGAAACGCATGGAATTGGCAGGTGTTGTTATTCAGACACTTTGTAATCGAAAGACTTTTTTCCATTTTTTGGTAAACGTAAAAGAGATTTCAGGAAATACCGTCAAAGTTGAAGTTTTTAACCCAATTTTCGGACGAAAGGAGAAAAAGCAGCCACAGAGAGGAGAAAAACCAGTTGTCACGTGATCCAAAATCACTTAGAACTCGATTAACTTAGTTAAAAAAAAAAAAAAAAAAAAAAAAAAAAAAAAAAAAAAAGTCTTTCGATTTGAAATCTCTGCCACCAATTTTGAGTCTTTAGGTTTAAAAATGAATTAGTAAATATGTCAGAAAGTTTCTCGCTTGTTGAGAAGTGCACTTGAGAACCGCCTTAGTGAATTATATGTCGGTAATATAATGTCGGTATATTCCAAATGAACCTCAAATTAAACGAACCTAGTTTGGGTACAAAATTTACTATATTGGGATTAAAAATTTAAACCGGATTCCTTTTACTAATGGGGAAGAATCTCCGCGAAACAACTTTAAAAATCGCATAAAAAATTTAAAATAAACCCGATCGAAAAATCCAAAAACTGGCTTCGAGGTGCATAACTTTATTTTTCTGCCAGATCTTCCTGCCAAATATTGTAGCTCGACGCGGAGCGATCTTTTCAGAACACAGCACGCACGCACACACGCCCGTACGCAACAACATAGACATGCACGTTACGTACATACATATACACACGCATGCACATACACACGCCCGCGCACACACACAACATACAAGAACTTATATCTTTATTATTACAGAGAAAAACATACTTTCTGTCACGTGTATGACAATATATCAATACTTTTTAAATTTTAACAATAAATTTTCACGCAAAAATAAAAGTTTCTTTTTTTCTGTTATGCTCTTTCAAAATTCACTATCCCCAAAATATACTGTGTTTTACCCGTATAAATAATTTAGGATCCCTATTCTTTGTTTCTTTTTCTTTAAGGAAGTTAATTAAGTGAAAACCGTGCCTGATAAATACCATAATTTCTTTTTGACTAAACAATAAATTAAAATATAAAAGCAGGTTTTTTTTTTTTTTTACCTTTTTGTAATCTCTGGGACAGACAATGTTGATAAGAGAATTGAAATAATAAATCACATCATCTTCATCTAAGAATTTACTTGAAAATGATATTAAAAAAAACTAGACCCATATTTGCAATAATAATAATAATAATTATTATTATTATTATAAAACAGTATTGACAGTAAAAAGACAGATGGTACCTTTTATCTAGGGAGATAGCAAAAGAAGACACTAGCTCTTTATCTACTGAATTATGAATTCATAAAAATTTTATCTTCTAAAGCATTTTTCGTGAATTGTTTAAGTTACATTAGAAGATTTACATAATCATTTAATGAATTTTAGAAGGATTTTAGAAGCACTGACGGATTTAGAAGAATTAATTAAATTTGAATTTATAGGGATTTTGTGCAATATTTATAACCATACTCAAATCTTTTATTTTAAATATTTTCCTTAGTATTTTATAGAATTAGGAAATGTACAAATATAATGTTTTTACAATGGAAATACAGAAATATTTCCGAATCGAAAAGTAACTTCCCCCCCCCCCCCCCAACGCCAAGAAAGCTGAAAAGATTCAAAGGCAAAAGAAATCATCTTTTTAAAAATATTTTTGTTTTGTGTAACCAATAATGCTTTTGGAACAAGATAAAGTAATATATCTTTAACTCATTCTAAACTGTATTACAACTAATGGATGTATTAAATGAATTTTATAGCAAGTTATTTTAATGGTACTTATAATTACCGTCAGTAGATAAAGGGTTAAACTTTATTTGACTTTTTTCTTGTCCTTGTGCAGATACAAACGACGCCCACAGGTGCCGATCGTGGTAAGCTTTGGGTCTATAATCTCCTTTGAATTTTACATAGAGGAGTTACCTCTCTTTGGGAAAGTGAAATATGTCAGTTTTCTATTACTTAGGAAATTTTGAAAAAGCTCCGCCGCCGCCGTTTGAAAGACTTATACCAAATTCTTAAAGGGTGTCGCGACGCCAATCTAAACGACTACAAGACAATAACCAGGAATGGATAAATCATCCTGGTCTTCAGGACAAAAGAAACTTTAGGAAGAGAGCATGAAATCAACTATCATCGCCATGATTATCTCTTGTACCTGAGATACAGGATTTTTTTCAGTGGATGGGCGTCCACGTTCACTGTTCATTCTTGATCAATGGTATTTCGCATTCCCGAACTTCCCTGCCTCCAGGACTTTCAGCCAAGAACGGGATAGGTCATCCTGATCGCTCAGGAAAAGTCAACTATCAGTGTCAGGATTATCTGTAGTACTGGAGATATCAGTCTTTTACCAATTGGCGGACTCCAGCTTTCATCAATGGTATTCCACATCCCGGAATTTCTCCGCCTCCATGAGTTTCATCAAAATCATGATTGTACAGGGAAAAAACAGTGAAAGAGTGAAATCAGCTGTGTCAGCATTATCTCTTGTACCGGCGACTTAGATTCATAGGTAGGATAGATAGACAGTAGGATAGATAGTCCGTGTTCGCTCTTGGTTTGGTGGATGATAATCCATATTCGTCAACTCAACCTCCTCCAGAGCTTTCGAATCTCGGGGAAATAAATTACGCTAAAAAATGTGGCTTCCGACAAAGGGTCACCTTTTGAAGGGGGATTTTTTAACTATAAATAGTCGAAATTATGAACTCTTAATAATAAATTACCTTTATAATTGTAGGTATTTCTTCCGTTGGGACCATATAACTTTTTCATTTAAAACAAGATTCCATTTTCATGATTTTATTGTAGTTGTAGTATTACAAATTATTACAATTGATAAGTTTAAGGTCAGAGGGGTATGAGGCATATTGTCTTAAGAACTCAAAAAACGACATTTTCTGTAGGCATAACAAGGAATTCCAATACCGTGTGACGCCCCTTTCGTCTTCTGTTGTGGCGCCGGGGCAAATGCCCACCCCCCTTAGTTTCGGCCACAGTTTTGATTTGAGAACAGCCTTCAGGACAGATCTAGGACTCCTGTAACCTTAAACTTTTTTTTTGCACTAAATATTCAACCCTAACTATCATACTGAATCAAGACAAGATTCTACATTAATTTTAAGACAATTATTCTAATTTGTAAATAAATCATATGAGATGTAAATTTCCAACTGGGTGAAAAATGTCCGGAAAAGGATTCGAACCAGGGATCTCTTGGCTGAAGCCGTTAATGCTCTGCCATCCGAGCTATACCAGGCTGTTCTCAAATCCAAAAAGACAACTGTATGACATAAGCTTTAATTTATTTTTGTTAGGCAATGCATGGAACTAGCAGGTGTTGTTGTTCAGAAACTATGTAATCGACCTGTTTTTTCCGTTTTTTTGCAAACGCAATAAATCTTTCAGAAAATAGTGTCAAAGTGGGCGTTTTGAACCGAATTTCCGCACGAAAGAAGAATAACCAGTCAAGAAAGGGCGAAAAACGTCTTTGTCACGTGATCAAAATCGTTTGACTCAATAAGTAATTTGTTGATCTAAAAATGGAAAACACAGTTCAATTCTAAATCCCTTCCACAGGTCTTCCAATTTTATATCTTTCCGTTAAAAACTGAATTTGTAAATGTGTCAAAACGTTTTGTGCTTGTTGAGCAGAGCAGTTGAGAACAGCCTTAAGTAACCTTAAGTAGTTATACACCCCCGCCTAAATTTTCAGGAAGAGGGCGCATTTATTTTTTAGGGGTCGCGACCCACATGACTGCTTAGATTAACTCTTAGTCACAGTGCCACTGTGAATCTTTTGTGTGTAAATGAGGTATTTATTATTCTGTTTTTCCACCAACAAAATGCATTGTTTTGTGAGAATTTTTTTTCTTTAGGGGTCGCGATCCACATAATTGCTTAGATTGACCCTTAGTCACCGTGCCACTATGAATCTTTTATGTCTGAGGTCTCTCTGAAGCGATTAACGTCTTTTCTTGACAGTGCATTTTTAACAACTGTCTAGAAGCAGTATCCTTATGTTTCATGCTGTACCATAAAATATGCCAGGGCCGAAACTAGACTTTTTTGCGTCCGGGGCAAACATGAATTTTGGCACCCCCCCCCCCCCCCCCTTTCTTCCTCAAAGTATATTTACAAAGAGAATTTTACTAATTTTCTAATGGCCGATTTATTTTAAAATTCAAAATATGTAATCATAAAATATGTAATACTGAACTACGTAAATTGAGTCTGACGTTTGTTGCAATTATAGTTCGTTCACATAAAAGAATTCGCATGTATTACCGGCTATTTACAGTGTTTGCTTATACAGTAGCGTTCCGATTATCCGAGTCCCGCTTAACCGAGTTTCCGCTTTAACCGAGTTATTTTCTTCTGATGGACTGATGGTTTTCATTATTATGAAACAGCCATTATAAATGAAGTGTTAGGTGAAGATGAAAGAGCAGCCGTAAAAAGTTTGAACTCTGATTTTCGGGTCAAAATGGGGAAAAAAAATGGCCATAATTTTTGCAAAAAAAAAAAAAAAAAAAAAAATGTGGCCATTTTTTTTCCCTTTTCTGACCCGAAAATCAGAGTTCAAACTTTTTACGGCTGCTCTTTCATCTTCACCTAACACTTCATTTATAATGGCTGTTTCATAATAATGAAAACCATCAGTCCATCAGAAGAAAATGATCGATTCCAAAGGTATAATCTTTCATTTGGCGCCCCTTGGCTCTGGCGCCCGGGGCACATGCCCCCTCTGCCCCCCCCCCTAGTTTCGGCCCTGAAATATTCTGAAATTTCTCTAAGTGCCGCTTCTCTGCGACAGTGACAAAATCCTTGAACCGCCTTCACATGGAATCCAACTACCAAGGTGTTATCTCTGCTTCAGACATTTCAGATTACAGAACTAAAACCGAAAAATTCTTAAAACCCGAAATTTCTGCTTAACCCATTCGCTGTCAACCACGAGTATACACGTGGCTTTAATTTATTAATTACTTTTTCACCACTATTTTTGAAATAAAAATATTGCCTAATTTATTGGCAGAAATTTCGCTGTATTAGTAAAGCGAAATTTACCTTTCTGAATTTGTGGTGGCAAACGACTTTCAACAAGAAATTTGAAAATTCTTACTTTATAGTTTTGGCAATGAACGTGTTAAAATCAGTCCAAAACCCGACTAGAACCTGCTTAAAGAAGAAAAAAAAATCTTTATCACAAACCTTACACGAAACTGATACATTTCAATCTGAAATGGGCCTGAACCGGCAATTATTAAACTATAACCTTAAGGAAAAATAAATCCGTATTTTAATATAATTTTCAAAAAAATAATGTACAATTATAGCTATATTATCAATTTTATTTTATTTTTGTATAAAACTGAACGCATACACACTCATTAATATTGAAATATCTTTTTCATTTAAAAATATTCAGGGCTGTCTTTTGAAAAATCGGATCAACCCGAACCCGACACGAAAGAATCAAAACCTAGCACGAGATCGGGTAAAATCGGGTTACTCGACCCGATGCAGGACTCTAGTTCAAACTAGATACTACTTACAGTATCTATATCATTATAACCAGAATATCTCACAGAAACTTACCTCCTCCCTCGAAAAAAAAAAAAATCCGAAAGAAAAGCTTTACTAGTTTCAAAAGTCGTAGAATAAAGCTGTTTGTAGTACCAAACTTACTTCTATATTTATAAAGCATTTCTTCTCTTCCCCCTTCCACCCCCACCCACCCACTTTTTAGGATTTCATACTTAAGGGGGCTGTTCACACAGCTACCGATTTCCCTTCACTAATATAAAGTTTATGGGCATTTGATACATTCGTCTATTTAAAATATCTCCTCCGGAAATTAATATTTTTAACTTCTATTTTTTGTGTACACTTCCTAAAAGATGTCTCTTTTTTCTTTCTTCAATCTTTACAAGAAGAAAATATTGGATTTATGAAAATTTTCGAATTCCGGTTTTCGATTGATTTACACGCTTTAGGGTTCAGAGAACCCGAAAAACATGTTTTTACAAAATGTCTGTCTGTGAGTCTGTCTGTCTGTCCGTCTGTCTGTCTGTGTGTGACACAAATTTTGTGGGCGCTCTATCTCAAGAACTAATGCACGGAATTTAATAAAAATTTATATCCAGTTAGTCCCTGATACAAATTGATGCTGATTAGTTTTTGATGCAAATCTCTCAACAGATGGCGCTGCTATGCTGCATTTTTTACGATTTCCGCAATGGCTCTATCTCAAGAACTAATGCACGGATTTTCATGAAACTTCAGATTCAGTTAGTCCTTGATATGACTTGATGTTTATTACGTGTTGGTGTAAATCGCTCAACAGGTGGCGCTGCTATGCTACATTTTTTAAGATTTCCGCAATGGCTCTATCTCAAGAACTAATGCACGGATTTTCATGAAACTTCAGATTCAGTTAGTTCTTGATATGACTTGATGCTGATTATGTGTTGGTGCAAATCGCTCAACAGGTGGCGCTGCTGTGCTGCATTTTTTAAGATTTCCGCAATGGCTCTATCTCAAGACCTAATGCACGGATTTTCATGAAACTTCAGATTCAGTTAGTCCTTGATATGACTTGATGTTGATTACGTGTTGGTGTAAATCGCTCCACAGGTGGTGCTCCTGTGCGGCATTTTGCACGGTTCCCGCAATAGCTCTATCTCAAAAACTAATGCACGAATTTTCATCTAACTTCAGATTTAGTTAGATGTTAACACAAGTTGTTGCTGATTAGGTTTTGGTGTTAATCGTCCAATAGGTGGTGATGCTATGGTGGAATTTTCATGATTTTCGCAATAACTCTATCTCAAAAACTAATGCACGGATTTTCCCCCAAACTTCAGATTCAGTTAGATTTTGACATAAGTGGTTGATTGGTGGTCTTGGTGTAACATAGGTGTAAATCACCTAATAGGTGGCGCTGCTAGGCTGAATTTTGCTGGATTTACACGATTTTAAAGCCATATCTCAAGAACTAATGCACGGAATAGGAATTTCATATCTTTAGAATCCTCATGATGGGCATGGCATAGATTCCCGTTTAATTTTGGCAGTGTGATAGCAAATTTTCAAGTATTAATATGTATGAGATAGAAGAAAGTTTTGGGATTGGTACATCCGACTAGTTTTCTTAGTTTTCAAAATTTTTCTAAAGTATAGACTTAATTTTATAGGAAATGTTGAAATCTGACTCAGCGTTCGCCGGCTTTAAACACATAAAATATTCAATTCAGCATAGATTTAAAAAATATTTTGAAAACTAAGAAAAAAAGAGACATTCTTTAAGTAGAATACACAGAAAACAAGATGTTAAAAATATGAATTTCCCGAGAAGATATTTTAAATATACGAATGCATCAAACGTCCATAGACTTAACATTACGGAGGAGAATTCCGAAGCTGAGTGACCAGCTCCCTTAAAAAGCAAAAACGAGACTATTATAAGATCACTCGTGTGTCTGTCTGCCCGTCTGTCACAACCGTTTTGTTCGAAGACTATGGAACGCGGAAAGCTCAAACTTACCAGTGTAATAAAGACTACTGACTCACATATTTATAGAAAATTAACCATGTACAAATATTTTTAGGAAAAATTTCGGGGGCTAATTAAGTTACTTAAAAAAAAATATATTGTGTGCATCGTGAGGGGTATCGTTCGAAAGATCTCGTAACACAAACGCCGAACTCAAAAATCTATTTGTTTTAATTTTAGGTACAGTAGAACCTCGATTATTCGAAGTAATTGGGACCGACCCTCTTTCGGAAAATCAAAATTTTCGGATAATCGAGAATGCTTCAATTTTAAGATTAAGGAGAAATATATGCAATATTTTTTATTATGGTAACAAGCGCTAAAGCAATGGGAAAATAGAAACAAGAATAAATAACTTGAATTTTCATTTTGAAATTAAGTACCTTTTACATATATCACAAGAGTTTGAAAAAATGTTTTGGTTGTCGCAGTTTCGACTGCCTTTGCTCTGAAGCTCTATCACGGAGTTTTTTAATGTTATTAGTTCACCAGTATCACAGTCTTCCTGCTGCTCCAGCCATGCCAAACCTTTTGCAAAACATTCAAAAGCTTCAGAATTGCTAATTTGTTTGTTTTCTTCGTTCCATTCCGCAGCTTACGGGAGCTCCAGCTAAATTCAAAGGAACTCTAAGAAAGGCGATCGAAAATATTTATATGTACTCGTAGTTCGGAAAGCACCGTTTGCAAACAAGGAATATGATAGTAGAAAAAAAAATCTTTCCAAAAAATGTTTCCTCTTTCAAAATGGATTTTTCACACAAGAAATGAGATAGTAAAAAAAAAATAAATTTAAAAATGATTTTGGTTAACCGAGAGTTTCGGTTAAAAGAGTTTCGGATTTGTACAAGGTCTTTGTTTTAATTAAGGCGAATCATAATGATAAATAGTCAACTTTACATTCTGATTGAATACAATTGAAGGCAATTATAGAAAATAATTGAGTTTTTTACAAATTCTTATTATTCTCTTAGCAGCGATTGTTTGTAAAATTGCAGTTAGTAATTAATAAATTTATTGTAAGGAACCCTTTGTACACGAGTAAAACTCGCACTCGAGCGATTATTATTATTATTATTATCATCATCATCATCATCATCATCATCATCATCATCATCATCATTATTATTATTTTTTTTATTTTTATTTATTTATTTATTTATTTATTTTTAACAGTGATATTTTATTCGATTTGCCTTCTCTCATTTACACTAAAAATAAAATTTAACTGCTTTGTTTTAGAAGAGACTTTATAAATGAGTAAAAATGTATTAGAGCAGGGTTTCCTAAACTTTTAGATCGAAGTACCACTAAATAGAAGTTCATACTTTCCGCGTACCACCAAGTGACAAATTCAAAGCTAATACAGAAAAAACTGTATAAACGGAATATGACTAAAACGAAATATTTTTCCAGTCTTTTGTGCTTCTGTCTGATCAGATTTTACTGTATATAATTGCATAATTACATTATTAAGTTGGTAGTTAGATTGAGTGCTTTATTTTGACATTCAAATAAAAGGTTATCACCATCATTACATTTTAATAATAAGTATATTATCAAAATACATTGTTTTAGTACAAAAAAAAAAAAAAAAAAACTACAATACTTAATGACTTATTGGGGTAAATTGATACATATTCAGTAGGGTGACTCTATTAATTCCCGTGTATTGCTAATGAGAAGGTTGTATTTATCATTATAAAGTGTATCAGTTTTGGATGGCAAATATAGATCTATTTAAATAGAGAACATAAATACTACATAGCTTAGTTAATCTTAAAAAAATATACACATTTAAAGTCGCTTTGTTCGTCCATTTTTTTGTTATATGAACACTATGTTTTATACATCAACAGTAAAATAGACTTAAGGAAATTTAATAAATGTATAACCTACATAAGAAATTAACGTATCTTCTGAAAATAAACTACTTATTAATACGAGATAAAAGCTCGTTGAAATAAGTATTATACACACATACAATATGGTAATAGAAGAAAACATTTTCTTTTTTTGAGGTGGGATGAAAGATAAAACTAAACATTTAATTAGTTCCATTTATCTAAAATTCTAATCGGAATTACATTAAAATAAGAGAAAACAAAACGCTGTCAAAGCAGTAATACTATAACAGAGTGAAGAGACTACGGATCCAATTAACTGATAAATCAAAAAGAGGAGGGGGTATTGACCGGTTTTTTGATTTCACATACTGTATTTTTTATTTCATTTCACTGCCAGTGTCAGATTTTTTTCGTACTAGTAACCAGAGCTTCACGTACCAGAACTGGTACGCGTACCATAGTTTGAGAACCCCTGTACTAGAGGATAATGACAATATTGAGAGACATATTTTGAAAATTAAAAAAGTATTCCATTACTATTAAATAAGCATTAAACATTAAAATAAGGTTATAACCATAATTTTTTTTTTTTACCGAGGGTATTACTGTTTCATGGAATTTATTTCTACTTAAGCTAGTGTAACATATTTAATCTTAAATATTTAAACTTATAAAAAATAACAAAAATGAAATAAAAAAAGATATGACGAAATACTTTATATATTAAGGCTTTTTTTAACCAATGTAACATATATTGAAAATTACTACCATACCCGCATAGAACAGAATGTAATATCTAGTTTTGCTCTTTTTAGAAACACAATTTAAAAAAAAGCACTGATATTTAAAAAAATAATTGATTGAAATCGAAAAACCCTTGATTGCAGTGAATTGCTTCATTCATACAATAATTTAATACATTCGTTATTCAAATTAAAATTTATTAAACTTTTCCGGTACAAAACTCAATTAAATATATTAATGATCATTTTAATTTTAAACGAAAGATTTTATTACAAACTCATCTGTTTCAATTTCAACACTAATAAGCAATAATCCGACCAAATATTCTGCAACGAATTTCGTATGAGATCCGAACTCATATTCTTTATCGAATACAAGCTATGCATATTACAGTAAAACTAAATGAATTATTGCTCAATGAACAAATATCCAAATCTGAAATCACGTGATACGGAGACTTATTATTCAATTCTTCATTACTTTCCTTTCTCGAAATCCACCTGTAATACATTGATATCCGCAGATTAATTAAACACAGGTAATTACAATAATAATACTTCTTGGTTATACCAAGAGAGCAGCTGAAAAGTTCACAAGCTTTCCACGGAGTTTATTAGAAAAGTATTGCGTAAAGGGGAAGTTTTGCGGACATTTGTGGATATTAACTTAATTGAAAATCCCTCGGTAGGGAAAAGGTTATTAAGTTGTTGTTATTGGCATTGTATTGTTGATAGAGGGTTGGGTATAATAAATATGTAACTTGTTGATTTCGGTTAATTTGGTTTTGTTTTCAAAACAAATAAGGTCTTAAAATATTTAGTGTATTTATATGAAAAATTGTTTAATTAAATTATTTTTATATTTTATTCTTTATCATATAAGATTATAAGAATGCCATGATTTTAAAATTTTAAAATTATTAAATAACTCATTAAAATTTTATAAATATCTATACAGTTTACTTAATTAAAAAATCCCTCAGTAGGGGAAAGGTTATAAAGTTGTTATTATTGTCATTGTACTGTTAAGGTCGTTGTTGGTAGAGGTTTGGGTATAATAAATATGTAAGTTGTTAATTTCGGTTAAGTTGGTTTTGTTTTCAAAACAAATAAATGCTTAAAATATTTAGCGTATTTATATTATAATATGATAAAAATTATTTAATTAAAAATATTATTTTTAATATTTTCCTCTTTATTATATAAGATTATAAGGATGCGATAATTAAAAAAAATTTAAATTATTAAATAACTCATTAAAATTATATAAATATCTCGGGAATCCCGGGTTAAATCCCCTATAAGTTATTTAATTAAAAAGTCCCTTGGTAGGGGAAAGGTTATTAAGTTGTTATTATTGTCATTGTATTGTAAAGGACGTTGTTGATAGAGGGTTCACGTTGTTGATAGAGGTTTCGGTATAATAAATATGTAACTTGTTGATTTCGGTTAATTTGTTTTGTTTTCGAAACAAATAAGGGCTTAAAATATTCAGTGTATTAATATTAAAATTTGATAAAAATTTTAATTAAAATATTATCTGAATTTCTAATTCGTGAATTTTAATTCGCATTGCTAACAAGGCGCCTTTTTACCAATGTGAATTATAATTCACGAATTAAAAATTCAGATTTACTATTTCTCGGGCGTAATTCATTGTTTAAGAATTGTAACATATAAAAATATTATTTTTATGTTTTCCTTTTTATCATATAAGATTATAAGGATGCGATGACTTTAAAATTATTAAATAACTTATTAAAATTATATAAATATCTTGGGAATCCCGGGTTAAATCCCCTATAAGTTACTTAATTAAAAAGTCCCTTGGTAGGGGAAAGGTTATTAAGTTGCAGTATTGCCAGATTAGGGACTTTTTTAATTAAGATTATTTGACTGTCAGCACTTTTTAAAAATAGTATAATTCGCCTTATTTTTCAGAATTTTTAATCTATTTTTAAATAGTCCGAATATTTCTGTTTAAAAAAAGCGGTGACAATCAACAATATGGGGACAAAAAAGTCTCCAATCTGTCAACTCTGTTAAGTTGTTATTAATGTCATCGTATTGTTTAAGGACGTTGTTGATAGAGGGTTGGGTATAATAAATATACAACTTGTTGATTTCGGTTAATTTGGCTTAGTTTTCAAAACAAATATGTGTTTAAAATAGTTAATGTATTTATATTAAAATTTTATAAAAAATTGTTTAATTAAAAATATTATTTTTTATATTTTCCCTTTTTTCATACAAGATTATAAGGGCGCGATGATTTTCAAATTATTAAACAACTAATAATTAAAATTATGTAAAAAATTGTTTAATTAAAAATATTATTTTTTATATTTTCCCTTTTTTCATACAATATTATAAGGGCGAGATAATTTTAAAATTATTAAACAACTAATAATTAAAATTATATAAATATCTCGAGAATCCCGCGTTAAGAGGTTACTTCAGTCAAGTGAAAAGACCCGTTCGATAATGCTAATCCTATGGAAGAAATTTATAAAGATATCTCGGTTGCATTTCAATATTTTTAAATGATTTCTTTTGCATTAGACAGCTGAGATCGATCTGCACAAAGGTTGTTTTTTACTTTTACGATTTTGTTTACAGATATTTTTTATGGGGACACTTTCATTTTCGGAACCGGTTTCGAAAATGAAAACATCCTCATAAAAATAAATCTGCAATGAAAATCGAAAAAGTAAAAAACGGTCTGCATACAGATCGATCTCAGCTATCCAATGCAAAAGAAATCATTCAAAAATATTGAAATGCAACCGAGATATCTTTATAAATTTCTTCCATAAGCATTAGCATTAGCGAACGGGTCTTTTCGCCTGACTGAAGTAGCCTCTTAAATCTCATATAGTTTACTCAATTAAGAAGTTCCTCGGCAGGGGAAAAGGTTATTAAATTGTTATTATTGTCATTGTATTGTTTAAGGACGTTGTTGATAGAGGGTTGGGTATAATAAATATGTAACTTGTTGATTTCGGTTAATTTTGTTTTGTTTTCCAAACAAATGCTGCGAAACAAATAAATGTTTAAAATTTTCAGTGTATTTATATTAAAATTTCCTAAAAATGATTTAATTAAAAATATTATTCTTATGTTTCCTCTTTATCAAATAAGATTATAAGGATGCGATGATTTAAAAATTATTAAACATCTTATTTGTGGGCTACATTCTTAACTTAAAAAATCTCTTGGCAGGGGAAGAGTTAGTTGTTATTATTGCAAGCATATTTATTAAGCATATCGTTGATAGCGATTTGGAAAATATAAATATTTAACTAGTTGATTTCAATTAATTTATTTTAATTAAAATTTTATAAATTATATAAATTATTAAAATTATATAAATATCTCGGGAATCCGGTTACATCCCATATACCCTCGTTCGGGAAAGGTTATGTTGTTGTTATTGTCATTGTATTGTTAAGGACGTTGTTGATAGAGAGTTGGGTATAATAAATATGTAACTTGTTGATTTCGGTTAATTTGTTTTGTTTTCAAAACAAATAAGGGCTAAAAATATTTAGTGTATGTATATTAAAATTTGATAAAAATTGTTTAATTAAATTATTTTTATATTTTCCTCTTTATCATATAAGTTTATAAGGATGAGATGATTTTACAATTATAAATTATTAAATAACTTATTAAAATTATATAAATATCTATACAGTTTACTTAATTAAAAAATTCCTCGGTAGGGGAAAGGTTATTGAGTTTGTTATTGTCATAGTACTGCATTAGCGTTTGCGCGAATTAATTAAAAATATATTTATATGCCTATAAGGTTTAAGGCTAATTACCCCCACTTAATTTAAAAATTTTGCGTTAGGAAAATTTATCAGTTGTTGTTACTACCGACGTATTGTTAAAGATGTTGTTGATACAAGGTTTGGCTGTAATAGTTATGTAATTTGTTAATTTAGATTAATTTATTTTGTTTTTGAACAAATCGCGCCAAGCAAATAAAAAAGTAATTGATTGTTTTGACTGCCGAGTTTATTATATTTTTTAAGCTGTCGTTGATACGCGGTTGGCTATAATAATTATCCAACTTGTTAATTTCGGTTAATTTGTTCTGTTTTCGAACAAATTCCACCAAGCAAATAAAATCTGAAATGTACAGTGTGCATTAAATTTTAATCAATCGAATTAATCATGATATTTTTTATATTTATAGGGGGGAAAATACCTGTTGTTATTACTGTTAGCCTATTGTTAAAAGGCCATTGACAGGTCGGAAATGATAAATACATAACAAAGGTTCCCAAAAATTTCATAAAATGATTTAACTAAAAGTATAAACAGTAAAACCTCCATAAAGCGACCACATTCCGTTCTAATAAATATTGGTCGCTCCGAGAGGTGATCTCTTAATGGAGATCATGCTTAAAACTAGATTTTAATTGTTGAAAAAAAGGTAGCAATGTTACTAAAATTTATTTTTCACATTAGGAAAAATATGAAAATGTAAGTATCGAAACAAAAGTTATTTACATAAGTTAATTACTGCAGAGTTAAAAAAATGAATACATTGACGTTTGCTTTGATTTTACGGTTTTATCTTTTATAACTTTTATTTCCGAGTTCTTGCAAAGCTCAGTAAATAAATGCATTTTTTTTTTTTTTTTTTTTTTTTTTGAACGGGAACAAATAATGAGGATTTCATTAATTTATCTATTTCTTTGAGAGTTTCCTGACAGAATAGGGCAGGGAAGTTTATTGACCGTCATTCTTAATTTGTCATTAGAATTAAATTCATTGTCTAAAAAGGCACAAAAGGGTTTAAACATTTAAAAATTACCAGAATTAAAAAAATTCTAAACTTAGTTTAGAAGTTTGATGAATAATGCACTCTCCGGAATTATTTTTCTAATAAAACCTTCTCCAAGCGACCAGGAAAAAACATTTGTTTCATTTTCGCTTCAAAGAAATGGGTCGCTCATGGAAGGAGTTCAACTGGGATGGTCTGATAAAATTAGTATTGAGCCTATGCGAATAAATTTCGTTCCATGAAAAAAATGGTCGTTCAGGGAGGTGGTCTCACAAGGAGTTTTCACTGTAGATTCTTAGAATTTTCGAGTAAGATCATAAAGATATGATAATTTTAAAATAAGTAGATCCATAAAAAAGATTATCTAGATATCTTATTCGTAGAGTATGAACTTAAGAAAAATTCCTTGATAGAAAAAAAATTACTGCTGTTATTAGGTGCGTTCGTAATTATATAAATACGTAGCACCTATAGTCATCGTTCAGTCCGTCTGTCTGTCCGTCCGTCCGCATATAACAGAGCAAAAACTACCCGACCGAATGATCTGAAATTTTTAATATATAATTGCTGCAAAATTTTGTCGAGCCATTTCCAATCTTATGAAAATCGGATGTATAGTTTAATTACAGGGACAGTCAAAAGTTTTTCTTTACATTACGGCCAATGGGAAAAATTATTGAAAGTGAATTTTAATGATGTTACAGACTTCCGAATGGTCTGAAATTTTTAATATATAATTGCTGCAAAATTTTGCCGAGCCATTTCCAATTTTATGAAAATCGGATGTATAGTTTAATTACAGGGACACCCAAAAGTTTTCCGTTACATTACGGCCAATGGGAAAAAATTATAGCAAATGCATTTTAATGATTTTACAGCCTTCCGAATGGTCTGAAATTTTTAATATATAATTGCTGCAAAATTTTGCCGAGCCATTTCCAATTTTATGAAAATCGGATGTATAGTTTAATTACAGGGACACCCAAAAGTTTTCCGTTACATTACGGCCAATGGGAAAAAATTATAGCAAATGCATTTTAATGATTTTACAGCCTTCCGAATGGTCTGAAATTTTTAATATATAATTGCTGCAAAATTTTGTTGAGCCATTTCCAATTTTATGAAAATCGGATGTATAGTTTAATTACAGGGACTCCCAAAAATTTTCCGTTACATTATGGCCAATGGGAAAAAATTATTGCAAATGCATTTTAATGATTTTACAGCCTTCCGAATGGTCTGAAATTTTAAATATATAATTGCTGCAAAATTTTGTCGAGCCATTTCAAATTTTATGAAAATCGAATGTATAGTTTAATTACAGGGACAGTCAAAAGTTTTCCGTTACATTACGGAGAATGGGGAAAAAATTATTGTAAGTGCATTTTAATGATGTTACAGACTATGCACTTATGAAGCGCAAAAAAATATACATTCAGTACAATATGGGGTGCAAAAAATAATTATAAAACTAGTTATAGTACGAACGCACCTCATTTGCCACGTTTGACGAGCAATTCCCAACTTGTTATTTCTGTTTTCATATTGTTAAGAACTTCATTAAATGGAAACAATAAATACAGTTTTATTAATTCGTTAGTTTTTACTTTAGAATTCTAGAGAATTTCTCGCGAATTTGAAAATTTTATAATGTAGACATTAATAGCTTTGTTTTCTTCTCTTTTTAAGTTGAATTTATTAATTGTATTTTAGTTGTATATCAGGTGTATTTATTAATTGTATTTGTTTTAGTTGTATGTTATAATGTGGTACAATTTTAGAAAAAAACAATCATTTGAATTATAATGATGAGAAAAAATTAAGAATTTTCATTAATAAGGTATGTTTTCTGCGTATATTTCTTCTGCTGAAATACTGCTATATTTAAAATACTATTAAAATATTGTAGAATTTACAAAGACTTAAAATACAGAATTCAAATTTTTAGATTGTTTTAACCCCTTAGTTCTCGCTCCCGTGATATTTACGGGCTGTGTCTTTTATTCTGATTGTTTGATTCCAACAGTTTTATAAAATAGTGTAATTTATTTTACTATGGTATCATTTTACCTGCCATTAAATAATATGAATATTTCTTTTTCAAAAAAGCGGTGCCAATAAGCAATTTGAATTTTTAAACCGTAATTTAATGCACCGTTAAGGGGTTAAATTATTATATGTATGTATATATTCAGAATTAATAATTATTTTTATGTTTATTTCGCCAGTTTTGCTTTTCCTTTCGTGAATATTTCTGTATTACTAATTAAATTAATCTGAGAATACTCTATAATTACTGAAATTTCACTGTATAATTTTGGATATCTTTTTTAATTAAAAATGATTACAAATTTTGAATTAATAGCTACATGTTACATATTCTTTTCTTACTTTTTTAGATGCTGTTAAATCATTAAATCACATGCAGCTTTTCCCACATTACACCTCTGCAGTATTTTTAAAAACACATAATAAACCATCTAAACAATGCCCGTAATCTTTGTAAACATTGCCCACAATGATTACTCATAACGTACAAAGACGCGACCTAGAAACCCGATACAATACAAACCCGAAAACAATATACTTACGACATTCCTCTACCACCAACAATGTTCAATATTGACGTAGCTGCCATAAATGAAGATATTTTCGAAGAAACTGTAGGAATAAAAATATGACCTAGTCTTACATAACTACATACGCGATGCGAACAGGGGGAAAGAGGTGTTGAAACAATATGCATGTTCAAAGATGAATGTTATGGTACCATTTTTGAGGAAATTATGAGGATTTCGTAAAATTTTCTGAACTTTTCTTATGACAGTTACGAAAGGAGTGCTACAACTTAGTCATCAGCTATCTTGAATGTGGTAATTGTTTACGAGTGGACAGATGTACAGGGGACAAATTCGTGGTTCGAGCATAAAGATCATGTTATTAAACGGAAATATAAAAGTGTACTACGTACATACTTCATACTAAATGTAGGTCAGAATATAAAAAGGATAGAAATACGCAAGCATGTGAGCAGATAAAATTAGAATTACAAGCAAAGACAGTTTTGGGAATAACTTAAAGCTAAATCATGAGCAAACAAATTCGTAGTTCGACTGTTAAGATCGTAATATCATGCGAGTATTTAAAGTGTACCGAATATTATATATCAAATGTAGGTCAGAATATAAAAGTGTTTTAAATACAAAATCGTGTGATGATGGTACTTACTTATAATAATACGCAAAGTATAGGGATGAGCACTGTAGTTCCTAGAGCGGAACTAGTTCTTTTCCAACAGCAGTACGGTGAACTAGTTCAAATGAACTAGACAGTTCCTTATTTTTATAATTGATATGTTTCTATTTAGGTTTAAATGGTATTTCAAAATCTTATTATCTTTTAAAAAGTATATACGAAAGTCATTAATTGAGTCGAGGGTGGCAGGTCTGTAAGCTTGAAAGACTCCGAGATATGGTTTTTTACCTTTTCTGTTGACAGTTTTCGAAAGGAGTACTATAACTTATCAGCTATCTTGAATCTGGTAATTGTTTACGAATGGACAGATGTACAGGGGACAAATTCGTGGTTCGAGCATAAAGATCATGTTATTAAACGGAAATATAAAAGTGTACTACGTACGTACTTCATACCAAATGTAGGTCAGAATATAAAAATGATAGCAAGCAGCATGTGAAGAGTTAAAATTAGAATTACAAACAAAGTCAGTTTTGGGAATAACTTAAAGCTAAATCATGAGCACACAAATTCGTAAAAGTTCGAGCGTTAAGATCACAATATTAAGTAGGGAGGTAGGGGAGGTTTGATACATTGACAGTTTTTCTCAACAAATGGCATTAACAGCCATTGTGACAGATGTAAAGTCTTCTTTTATTAGCAGAGGTCATCATTAGCTTGATTTAGCAGTTGAGAACTGACTAAGCTTTTTTTCTTTTAATTTTGAAGACTTTTGGAACGTCAAATACAAAAAAATACGGAAATAGTACTGGCGTCTTTTAGCGTCTAGAAATGCTTTTTTTTTTTTAATTGTAGTAAAATGTGAAGTTTTGTTACGGCATTCTGAATGTGTTGGAATAAAGTGTTTCATAATCTAAGCCGTGCGCATGATTTTTCGTTCTTGTTTAATGTTAAATAAAGTTTATACGACTATTTTGCCAATCATACAGGGAGATCACTTGAAACATTTTACGATTCTGCATGTATAACATTGATATCTTTATCAACAACTCGATGTTGCTCACTTGAAAACTCTTGTAACAGATGTTGGAAAGTAGTGTTATTAGCAATGTCAGAAAATAAAAAAGGTAAAGTTTGATGAGCAGCTAAAGCCCTTCTTAAGGCTGTTCTCAACTGCTCTGCTCAGTAAGCACAAAATGTTTTGACACATTTGCAAATTCATTTTTTAACGGAAAGGTATAAGATTAGGAGACCTGACTATGAAAGCGATTTAAAATCGAACTGTGTTTTCCACTGTTTGATAAACAAACTACTGATTGAGTTATAAAGGATTTTGATCACGTGACAAACACATTTTTCGCCCTTCCTTCACTGGTCATTCTACTTTCACGTGGAAATTCGGTTCAAAACGCCCACTTTGACACTATTTGGGAAAGATCTATTGCGTTTGCAAAAAACAAAAACGGAAAAAAACAGGTCGATTACATAGTTTCTGAACAACAACACCTTCTAGTTTCATGCGTTTCCGAACAAAAATAAATTAAAACTTATGTCATAAAGTTGCCCTTTTGGATTTCAGAACAGCTTTCAGTTTTGGGTTTTAATGGTATTTTAAAACATTGTTCGCTTTTAAAAAGAATGTACAAGTTTTGTTCATTTTTGTTGTTCATTTACAGGGACAAATAAAAGAATTTGGCTACAGAAGAAAATGAAGAATAATTGAACTAACGAAACCTACGAGCAATAATTGTTAGAAGTGCGTTTTTCAGTTATGATATGCGTTTTTAAGTTTAATTATTTTTTATATTACTTGCTGTGTATAAATTCCATAGATCATATACAGGGTTGCACAAAACTTTTCAACAACATACGTTTATTGGCAGAAATTGCTGAATGGAAATTTTCAACAGTACTTACTATATGCGTTTAACTGAACTAACTTTTAGCTTTTGGTCGCTCCAAGAGGTGGTCTCTTAATGGAGGTCATGTTTAAATCTAGATTTTAATTGTTGAAAAAAAAGGTAATGTTACTAAAATTTATTTTTCGTATTAGGAAAAAATATAAAATTTAAGTATCAAAACAAAAGTTAATTACATAAGTTAATTACTGCAGAGTTCAAAAAATGGATACATTGACGTTTGTTTTGATTTTACGGTTTTATCTTTTAAAACTTTTATTTCCCAATCTTTTCGACGTTCAGTAAATAAATGCAATTTTTTTGGATGGGAACAAATAATGACGATATCATTAATTTATCTATTTATTTGAGAGTTTCCCGACAGAACAGGGCAGGAGAGTTTATTGACCGTCATTCTTAATTTGTCATCAGAGCTAAATTCATTGCCTAAAAACGTACAAAGGGGTTTAAACACTTAAAAGTTACCGTGATAACAAAAAAAAATCTAAACTTAGTTTAGAAATTTGGTGAACAATGCGCACTCTGGAATTATTTTTCTAATAAAACCTTCTTCAAGCGATCAGGAAAAAACGGGATTTGTTTCATTTTCTTCAAAGAAATGGGTTGCTCATGGAGGGAGTTAATCTCGGATGGTCTCTGAATGGAGGTAAAATTAGTATTGAGCCTATAGGAATAAATTTCGTTCCCAGAGCCCGATCAAGCTGAAGTTGGGCCCAGGGCCTGTTAAAAAGTTGCCCCCCCCCCTACCTTTCCATTCCCGGCGACACTTTCAGAAAAATAGTAGGTTTATTTGATGAATTGACAAAGTTGTTTGGGTGAAAGTTTCAAGTTTACAAAAAAAAAAATTTAACTTACAAGAATAATCAAGAAAATGAATTAGCGTCCACTTTCTCAAATAAGCATTTGTATAATTCACAAACATCTATAATCCACAGTTTATGTTGCAGAATAAATGAGGACGTCTTTTTCAAAACTCGTCTTATCCAAAATCATAAAAATTGTGTTTTCCCTAACAGTCTAGTAATCATTTTAAACTATAATTCTGACATTGTAAAATCCATATATTTTATATTGAAACCAATAGACACAGTATGCAGTTTTTGGCATTTTCCCCAAATTTGATTTTCTGGATACGGCAAGTTTTGAAAATTATAGGTACTTACAAATTGAAAAGGACTTTTACAGAAAAATTAAATATGGAGGTTTTTTATATATTACAGTAAAACTTTTTTTTACGTCATGGTCCAAAATATAAAATACAAACAGTGGAAAAACTTAAATTGTGAGAAAATACACACAAATTTGTGGGCCCCTGAAATTGGTGGGCACAGGGCCGAGGCCCCGGAGACCCGTGCATTAATTGGACCCTGTTCGTTTCATGAAACAAATGGTCGTTCAGGGAGGTGGTCGCATAGGGAGGTTCCACTGTGCATATCTATAGACCATATACAGAGCAGCACAAAAAAATCGTATATTTTCTTGACTATTCATGGTAATAGTTAGGTTTTTAAATGCATTATGCGTTTTCCAAATTGTTCATTTAGGCATCATCTTTCACCTTAGTAAACTGTGAAGTTTTTTTTTTGTTTTTGTTTTTACTGTATTCTGAATATGTTGAAATAAAGTGTTTCATAATCTTTGCCATACGCATGATTTTTCGTCCTTGTTTAATGTTAAACAAAGTTTGCAAAACTATTTTGCCGATCATACAGGGAGATGACTTGAAACATTTTTCGATTCTGCATGTATAACATTGAAGTCTTTATCAACAACTCGATGTTGTGCACGTGAGAACACTTATAAGAGAAGTTTGAAAGCAGTGTTATTAGCGGTGTCAGAAAATGAAAAAGGTAAAGTTTGATGAGCAGCTAAAGCAGGGTGTATTCGAAAATATATTTTTCCACCCTCAACAGCTCGAAATTTTATGAGACATTTTCAGACTCATTTTTAAAAGTAAAAACATGAAACTTGCTGAGGTGATATTTGAAGAGATGTATAAGAGGCCGTGTGATTTCATTTTTCGCTCAATTCATTAGAATTTGATTTTTAAACAATTATTTTCTCAGTATGGCCATTTTTTTCATTCCCCAATCTCCCGCTTCATAAAATTCGGTTCAAAACGCCCACTTTGACAGAATTTTTCGCAATATTTCCTGCATTTATCAAAAAATCGACAAGTATGGCACATTATGTAGCTTCTAAATAAAAGAATTTCCCAGTTTGATGCGTTTGAGAGCAAAAATGAATTTAAAAACGAATCAGAAAATAAGCAATTTGGATTGGAATACATCCTTACAGAAATTTGTGTCTTCTTGAATCGAAAAATTCGCTGATTAAATAAGGCAAATTTTACAGTAAAATTTTACTGGTGAGAAAAAACAAGGATTCTGAGCGCTTCATGCGGCACGTATACGTGTCGCTCGTCCCCAAGGGGTTAAAGGTCTTCTTAGAAGGGGCGTGGACTTTAATTTGAGCAAAAATCGGCCCCAAAATCGACATTTGTTTTTGTGTGTATTATTATTCTTCAAATTTATACTACGTCATTCGTGGAAAACCGCATACAGATACGATTATTTTGCGCAAGATTACAAGTGTTTTGATTTTGTTCACAAACAATTTTTTGGCCTTTTAATATACTTTAAATCTGTTTTTCTCAATACTGATGTTTCAGCTTTTTTTTTTTTTTCTTTGAAATGCTCTTTGCTACTTAATTTTTGATCAAAATTCATGAAACTGATAAGGAAGAACCCCGATAATGCTTAAAGAGAAACTGTGTATGCATTTTAAAATTCGACTTTTTAAAGACAATTAAATTTGATTTTTAACTTATTATAAGGCAGAATATTGATGAAAATCGATATGGAATTCAGACAAATATCTCTAAAAAATTTAACTATTTAAGGGATTAAAAAGTCGATACACATATTTGTTTGTAATAGAGTTTTACGTGATTAAAATCCAAAATTGAGACGCAAGGAGCATTTTAAAATTTCGTTTTAAAATTTTAATTTTTTTAAAAGATCTTAAAATTATAATAAGATTGGAAATTACTTTTAAAGTGTTCTATATACTTATGGTGAAATGTATATTTGCACACAATTTCAAATCTCTACTATGAAAATTACATCATTACGGATAAAACATCATTACAAACGGTATTTTCTTTAGTAATAATTTCTATTGATTCGCGGATAATTAAATCTAAATTTAATTATCCGCGAATCAATAGAAATTATTACTAAAGAAAATACCCTTTGCAATGATGTTTTATCCTACAATATACCCAGAATTTGGCTCAGTTTGCTTAAAGTATCATAAAACGAGTAATATTTCACTTCCCTATCCATGTTTTATTTTCCCATTGTTTCCGGGACCTAAAAATTGACTTCCACTTTCACTCCTTTCGACATCATCTACGTGGATTTTGAAAACTACACGTTAATAACAATAGTATTTCTTATATTCCTCTAACGAAGATTGTTTTTTATAGTTGAAAGTACTAAGGTGTTAAAGTAATTTAGCATCTTTTAAATGTTGTCATCTTTTAAGTAGTTTTACACATAGTGTAAATTTAAGTTTAACTTTTAAAGATGAATTATGCATTTCTATTTATTTATTTACTTATAATTTTTTTTTTTTTTAATAAATCTATTCCCACCCCATTATTTTGAAAAAATACACTAGTTTGCAAAATTTGGGCTGTGTCCTGTTTTTCAGCTTTTGATAATTGATTCCTATATATTTTGTAGCGCTGAATCCAAAAATTACCTTTATTTTTTATCATCACGTCAGGATTTTTTTGCAAATCGGGAATTTTAAAGTTAAAAAGACAAAAAATAGCGAAAATCTGATACTATAAAATAGATTTAATTGTTGCGTTTTTAACTTTTGATAATCGATTTTTGTGTATTTTTTACAGCTGATTCCGAAAATGACTTTCATTTTTAACCATCACGTCAGAGATTTTCGCAAATGTGTGCGTTTGTACCAATTTTTTCATCTGCACTCGCACCTGGTCCCACGAGTTTTATCTTATTCGCATTGGCGATTGAGCAGTTAATTATGATATTATCTGTAACTTTACAGAATAATTTTTTTTTAGCTTTTTTTTTTCTTTTACATAATTTTATCAAATCACCAATATAAAATTTCCTGTGACATTCTGTGTGCAGTTGAGCAGTTAAGTTTTACATTATCTGTTAAATGCATGCGTGTGCTTTTGCCTGAATTTTTTTATATCTTCTCTTTTTCTTGTTTTAACACTTTCCAACGAAGTTGAAAAGTGTTTATAATTTCGGTTTGCCTGTCCGCTCTCTAACTCTCGTAAATATACTCGGATTGTCCTGAAATTTTTGGATGTTATTGACGTCTACTATAGCACGATCGCTATTTCAAATGAAGTTTGTAGCAGGTTTAGTTCATTTACAGAGACAGTCAAAAGTATTCCGTTACATTACGTCCAATGTGGGAAAAACGTTTCAAATGATTTTTAATGATGTTACGCTCTTTCAAACATAATAAAATTGATATACATTTATGAAGTGCACCAAAATATGCCTTATGTAGAATATGAGTTGCAAAGAATAGTTATTATTCATTTACAGGGCCACTCAAAAAAATCTATTACATTACGGTCTATGGGGAAAAATCGTTTGCGGTGCATTTTAATGATATTACACTATTTTGAACATATAGAAATTGATATTTATCACTGAAGTATACTGCAAGGTTCTTATTATACAGCGTGGTGAGTATAGAATTTATCATTCATTTACAGGGACACCCAAAACAATTTGGCTAGAGAACAAAATGAGCAACAATTGAACTATTGAAGCCTACGAACAATAATTGCTAGAAGTGCGTTTTCAGTGGTGGTATGCGTTTTTAAATTGAATTACTTTTTACATATTACCCCGTGTGTCTAAATGCTATATATCATTTACAGTGCTGCACAAAAGATTTCAACAACATTGTTTATTGTAGGAAATTGTTGAGTGGAAATTTTCAATTGTGCTATGCGTTTAACTGAACTAACTTTTAGCATACATGTCTGTAGATCATATACAGGGATACACAAAAAAAATCGTATATTTTTCCGACTATTCATAGTAACAGTAGTGAAGTTTTGTATAGTATTCTGAATGTGTTGGAAAGTGTTTCATAATCTATGCTGTACGCATGATTTTCCTTTCTTGTTTTAAACATAATTTTAGAAACAATCTGCATGAAATTTCACGTCTTCTATCATACATAGTTGTTCATGCATAATTACACGGATAGTTTTTCAACTAAATTTCATCAAAACTCAGATACATAGATTTTATTCCTAATCCAACATTTCATAAAAATCTTACTAATGTCAATCACAGTTTCTTCACCTCTGATCCGATTCCTTGTGTTTTGGTTCGACGAACTTAGACCCAGACAGTGCCCAGACAAAACCTCCTAAGATATATCCACTAAGTATATTTTTTTGTACCCACCAAATTACGTCTGCACCCCCACCTTGTTCGAGGCATTAAATCTCACCAACTATTAAGCAGCTTTTAGCAGATTAAATCCGTTAAAATGACATATTGCGGAGCATTTGATTTTGACAGGTTTGATAAGGTGTTACTGCAAGAGATAGATGTTATAATTATAGATCAAATATAAATGTTTACGTAGTTTTAATCTTTTAAAGAGTTAATAGTAAATAAATATCCTAAAGTAATAATAAATGAATAAATTGAGTGAATCAATAAACTGGAATTACACTCTTTCTTGTGTTGCATGCTTCTTTCATAAATTGTCAGGCGAAACCTTTGCAGGGATAACATTTTCAACATAATTTTTGATTTTTAGTTTTTCAGCTTCCCTATAAGATATTGTGACGTTTTATCTGAGCTCACGCAGAGACCAGATGACCATAACGTAATAAACATTTTTAATTGGGACCTCCAGATGCCTAACTATAAATTTACATGTCAATGCTTCACAAAATCCAGATGTAACGTGTAGACAGATTTGATGATGTAAATATCTTGAGAAGTGCTGCGTAGCATTTGTAAGAACTGAAACTTTTTTGACTGAGATGAATCAATATACCACGTGGGTTGGCTAGGAGATAGACTGGACTCTCTCGAAAAAGGGCCCCGTGGAAGAGATGCTGCTTTGACACGACCGAAGGCAGTCAGTTATCGGTTCTGCTAGAGGAGCGATTCACTCCTAAAAGGATAATTTTTTTTTATGTGTTAATACAGTATGTGTGCTTGCTGATGTGTGTGTCCGTGTGTCGTCAATAAAAAAATTGTAGAAAATGAACTCAAAGTTCTTTTTATTTTAGTTAAGATTAATTCTTTAAGTTAGATTTTTATTGGCGTTACAATATAATAGGGGATTTTTAATCTTTTTAAACTCTTTGCAACATAATTGAAAAATAGTGGAAAAGTAGTGGCAGATAATGGGGTTCCATTAATTGCGATTTATTTTGTCTGATAACAGACAGGATGCAATTATCAATAAGATTATCTGTGTGAATTGTGTCTGCCAAATTTGTCCAGGATAGCTCATTTGGTAGAGCATTGGCTTATTAAGCCAAAGGTCTCTGGTTCAACTCGCCTGGACAACTTTTCACTCAGTTGGAAAAATACAACTCGTAGCTGAAAAGTGTTCATCAATTCGGTTTGTCGGTTTGTGTGTTTGTCTGTCTATCAATAAGATTTATCAATAATCTTATCGATCAATAATCTTATCGATAATTATCAATAAGATTATCTTAAGAAGATAGAAGAAAGATATTATCTTAAGAAGATAGAAGAAAGGTATTATCTTAAGAAGATCTCAATAAGATAAATCTTATTGTCTATCAATAAGATTTATCTATAATCTTATCAATCAATAATCTTATCGATAATTATCAATAAGATTATCTGTGTGAATTGTGTCTGCCAAATTTGCCCAGGAT
Source organism: Maratus speciosus (assembly GCA_963932465.1). Classification (NCBI taxonomy): domain Eukaryota; kingdom Metazoa; phylum Arthropoda; class Arachnida; order Araneae; family Salticidae; genus Maratus; species Maratus speciosus. The sequence goes on from OZ010797.1 coordinate 297,580,493, forward strand.
AGCTCATTTGGCAGAGCATTGGCTTATTAAGCCAAATGTCTCTGGTTCAACTCGCCTGGACAACTTTTCACTCAGTTGGAAAAATACAACTCATAGCTGAAAAGTGTTCATCAATTCGGTTTGCATGTTTGTCTGTCTGCCTGTCTTCCCGTGCACTCGGAATAATATATACTCGGAAAGCCATGTAATTTTTTATATTGATGTTCACTATAGAAAGTTTGGTATTGAAAATGAAGTGTGCAGCATTTATAGTTCCTTTACAAGCACACGCAAAAATTCTTTTACATTATGGTCTATGGGCAAAAATCGTTTACAGTGTATTTAATCATGTTACAATACTTCAAACATAAGGAAATTGATATGCATCACAGAGATAGACAAAAACATGCTTTCTCAGGAGAATAGAATAAGTAGCAATTATAGTTCGTTTGTAAGAACGCATAAAATAATTCCATTACATAATAATAATTTTAATAATAATTTTATAATAATAATCATAATAATAATGACATTTATAATAGTAATTATAAGAAAAAGCGAAAATTAAGTATATAATTAATTAGTAGACGTTATTACTAATCGATTGATACCGGTTACTATTTTACACGATATTTTGCGATAGAGTAAGTAGAAGGTGGTACAGTTATTTATTTATTTATTCAATGTGCAAACTGTCGGGTTTCCTCTAATTCCACACAACTTTGAAGAAATCCTTAACTATTTACATACCGCCGATATGATTACGCGATACCGGTCACTCTATGAGAGGATTGTTGAAAAGAAAACCAACTCTTTTAATTAAACTTAATTAACAGTTTATTTACACACTATTTACAAATCATAAAACACTATTTACACTTAAGAACTCGGATATAGGTGATCCGGTTCAACATTAAATTAAATACAGTAAATACTTGTTATGTACTGTTAAACTACTTTACATTCCTCTCACCCTACGCTAGTTAAATTAGATTTATCGGAGATCCCTATTAAGAGGCTACTTCAGTCAAATGAAAAATCGCATTCGCTAATGCTAATCCTATGGAAGAAATTTATAACGATATCTCGGTCGCATTTCAATATTTTTAAATGATTTCTTTTGCATTGAATAATTGAGATTGATCTGTATGCAGGCCGTTTTTTACTTTTTTAATTTTGATTGCAGATATTTTCTATGAGGATGCTTTTACTTTCGAAACCGGTTCCGAAAATGAAAGTGTCCTCATAAGAAATACCTGTAAACAAAATCGAAAAAGTAAACAACGGCCTTTGTACAGATCGATCTCAACTATTCAATGCAAAAGAAATCATTTTAAAATATTGAAATGCGATCGAGATATCTTTATAAATTTCTTCTATAGGATTAGCATTAGCGAACGGGTCTTTTCGTTTGACTGAAGTAGCCTCTTAATCTCTCAACACATTAGCTCTATACTCTAAGAGCTTCACTGCCTAATCAAGCTCTATCCACGAGCTACTCTAGAACGAACTCACACATTGAGTTCCAGGCATCAACTGTGCTCTGCGAGAAAGCGACTACATACTTTCAGCTATACGCCTTAACCGATCTCCCTCAGCTATATCACCCCTCTCCCCAAAACACAAACGGGGTTTTTCATTCTGCCTTCAGGATCCCCTTCCATTCCTCCAATCCATCGAACCTCCCCCTATCACCTTCCGTGACGCCTGTTATTTCGTTATCTGGTGAAATCATTTTGTCTGCCTTATCTTAGGTATGCATTTGAATTGCAGGGTCCCTACTCTATTCATAAACCACATTCCTTCAACTCCCCTATCCAACCCACTAGTTCGGATTAAATTTCAGGTAAGGAAAGACTGTTACTTTAAAATTCTTAGTACACAGACAATATACAAGCAAGAAAATAATATATAACCATAGTTCTGATAGTATATGTTCCCCAGAACCTGACACAAGCGAAATACTAAGTTATCATAAAATACCTATATTGTACAGGAAAATATTTTAATTTTGTCCAACGAATAAATATTAGTTTGACTTTAGTTGTAAACTTAGGGGCTGTGCATATATTATGTTATCACTTTATGGGGGAGGGGGTCTGGCTCATGATATCGTAAAATATCTATAGATGGAGAGGGGATTTGTCTTTTGACATCGTTACCATTTTTGAGCCAACCAAAATCTTCTCTTTTTATTTGTAACTTGTTCTTTATATTAAAATAGGGACTGTTTCCTAGAAATCATCACAAACTTTTCTTGACTGGAAAGCTATTAAAAAACGAGACAAAGAACTCAAATAATCACTGTAAGGTAACTTTAATAACCACATTACTCTGTAAAACTGTTATCGGGTATTAATTAAACCGTTTCGTCGGACATTATTGATTTTACTTTTGGTGGTACTTGCTAGACGCTGTACAGAATTTAGGTCCATAATTTTGAGACAGTAGGGTGGACCGGGGCACGTTTACGCGATTTTTTTTTTCAATGAATTTTCTCATTTTTATGTTTTAACTTAGGAAATTTTAGATATTGTGGTTTTATAAAGCAGCTAATAAAGTCAAAATTTGTCTATTCAGTTGTTGCCCTATTTGTGTTTTTAATCGTTTTTTTTTTTTTTTTTTTTTTTTTTGGTACAAGTCTTTTAGGTCAAGTGGGGCACGTTTATGCATATTATAAGTGATACCAAGGAGTAAGTGAAATAAATATTTAATCAATTTGAAATGTTTTATTTACAAGTTAAAACACTGTTTAAAAATAAAATAAATTAAAGAGAATTAATTAAAGAACATTTTATAGGCTAAATTGAAAACATAGGGCTTATTGCTAATAAAAAAACAGATACTATTTAGTCATCTTCATCATCACTGTTACAGTTTTTACAAACAAAAAATAAAGTATTTCCTTTTGCACACTTGTCATGGGAAAATACTTTATTTTTTCTTGTATGTAAAAACTGTAACAGTGATGATGAAGATGACTAAATAGTATCTGTTTTTTTATTAGCAAATAAGCCCTATGTTTTCAATTTAGCCTATAAAATGTTCTTTAATTAATTCTCTTTAATTATTTTATTTTTAAACAGTGTTTTAACTTGTAAATAAAACATTTCAAATTGATTAAATATTTATTTCACTTACTCCTTGGTATCACTTATAATATGCATAAACGTGCCCACTTGACCTAAAAGACTTGTACCAAAAAAAAAAAAAAAAAAAAAAAAAACGATTAAAAACACAAATAGGCAACAATGAATAGACAAATTTTGACTTTATTAGCTGCTTTATAAAAACCACAATATCTAAAATTTCCTAAGTTAAAACATAAAAATGAGAAAATTCATTGAAAAAAAATCGCGAAAACGTGCCCCGGTCACCCTACTTGATTCGATTGATCAGTTTCTGGATGATATCTGCTTTCCAGCCTTTATCATGCACTTTGATTTTAAGATACGCCTAGAACCGCTCAACTGGTCAAATTTCGTGAGCATTAGCCGGGTTGTCGGACCTCTCTACAAAAGTGATGTTTTGCTGACGGAAATGGCTGAGAACGATTTTGCAGTAATGGCGGATGGACAGGTATGGCCAGAAGACGTAATCACCACCGTTGTAATTGCTACGGATATAGGGGATGAGGCAACATTAAATACACGTGTTCAAATGTGGTTGCCTATTGACAGAGAAATCGTACTTTAAGATGAAATGGTAACTCAGCCTTTCGGACCCATCTCAATCCAAACGAGGATATTGTCTTCTAATTTCGCTTTATTAGCGAATTTGATGGTAGATTGTGTCGTGGGGACGTCAGATGTGTAGTAGCCATCATTATCGTTAAAAGTTGAGTGAGTGAGCGTGAAATACAGGGTCATCGAAAAATAATGCCTAGATTTAAAAAAATCATAACATCGAAACCTTTTATGTTAAATGAGTAATTCTTTCACTACACGATAACTGGTGTACTTTGGTTTTAGTTCACCAGAATTCGTTTGCGTGTCTGTGTCATGCGCGGATTAGTTGCGCAGTCTTCAAGGTCAGCCGATGCTTTGTTATCAGGAGCAGATTGACCTGGATAAGTTCTTCGAAAAAGTCGCTGTACACTGACTATTGACTTTGACTCCACGTACCAAATCATGCGCTGTGCTTTTCGTTGCACGGTCAACATCGAACTGAGAAGCTGAAGTCTGGCGCGTCGGCTGACCTTGACGACTGCGCAACTAATCCGCGCATAACACAGACACGCAAACGAATTCTGGTGAACTAAAACCAAACTTGCGTTCACCAGTTATCGTGTAGTGAAAGAATTACTCATTTAACATAAAAGGTTTCGATGTTATGATTTTTTAAATCTATTGTCTTATGTAGGTGGCCTGGTGAAACACTGAATTTGGCGGCAGTGGGATGGATGAACACTCAGTCGTTTTTTCCAAACAGTTGGTGAACTAAAACCAAACTTGCGTTCACCAGTTATCGTGTAGTGAAAGAATTACTCATTTAACATAAAAGGTTTCGATGTTATGATTTTTTAAATCTATTGTCTTATGTAGGTGGCCTGGTGAAACACTGAATTTGGCGGCAGTGGGATGGATGAACACTCAGTCGTTTTTTCCAAACAGTTGTTTCAACTGCTTAACTTTGGCTTGGTGAGCTTTTAAATCTTCCTATCCAATCCCGCTCGTCTTTTAATCAGGATTCCCTTCTAGTAACGTTGTGGAACATCGTATATATTTCGTTTGGGGATATTTTCGGCAAAAAAATAGTTCACGATGAACGTATTCCCAGGATGAATAGTACCTTCGTAAAACTTGCACGCACGCGTACGCAGCCACTCCACTTTCGACTCCGTTCTCGGAAAACACATATTACTTAATGAACTCTCGGCTAAAGGGCGTGCCCTTATATCCGATAATGTAACACTTCACGCGCATGTTTAGTCTGATTCGCATTTCTTTGCTATTTTGCATAACTGCAAAGTTTGTGCGGTTTTGTATGGAAACAGTTCTTAGCCAGTCTGTTATCTATTTTTACGAAAATACAAGGTTGTTATTAAAAACATTAAATGATTTAAAAATTTTTTAATTCCAAAATGCTGAATACTGCAATATTTCGCATTCCCATTCTTCCGCCATATGTGTATGCATATATAATCCGCTGTTCATGAAGTTATTTTTTAAGTATATTTGAAATGATACTTATGTTTACTTGTAAAGAAAAGTGACAGAATTTTATCTACTTCTTTTGTTGATAAGAAATTCTGCCTGCCCCTCACCGTGCGAGGACAAATGAAATAAAACGTATTATTGTTGAATGCATTCTGCAACAAAAATCTATTATTAACTATACTTTTAAATAGTAGCTATTTCTTTTACGTGTTATTTGATATAAAGTTATTTCATATAAAATAGTAATCTTTTCTTTACTTCCCTTCATTTGAATCAATAAAGAATGCGAATAAATGTATAACCATATCTGTATATCACTGCAAAAAAGAAAAACATTGCAAAAATCCAAATAATTTTTAGACATTGATAACGATATCATTAGGGAAGGGAGGGGGGTGCGGTCGTGGGATAATAACGTCCCAAAAGTGACCAAAATTCTTCTTTTCCAGGTTTAAGGGCTCTCTTCTCCTCCATCCTAGTGCCTCATGCCCCCCGCCCCCTGAAACTATCAGCTACATCATCATAAAAACTAAATGATTAAAATTTAGTAGTAACAACTTAGCAGTCAGTTATTTTCAACTAAGTTTGTGTCCAAACCATGGCAACTAGCATTAGGGAAAATAAGTGTGCTTCTGTAAGATGATGAATATATGATGGAATCAGCCAAAATGCATGTCGATCAGGGATGTAGTGGAGTGTATACGGTGGTATACGCCGTATACCTTCTGGATTTTTTTAAGGAACACCGTATACTTTCTGTTTCTCAAAAAAGCTATAGTATATACACTGTAGGGTATACCCTCTTGCCTTGAGCGTATACCCTCTGCTTTTTTACGACTACACCACTGATGTCGATTAAATACAAAGATTAAGTTAAGTAGAAAAGTATTAACACAAAAGCCAATAATGCCTGAAAGAACTGTATTTACATTTTAACGGCTCACATTTATTCTTATATTCCTATAACCGAAAGAAAAGTGTACTCTAATAGTTTCTTAAAGTTATCTTTCTTGTGCTGTTGTGTATATAGATGTAAATAGTACTTGGTACGAAATTTATGTATGCATACAATAGGTATGAAGTCTAGTTTTAGTCACTTCAGCATAATTTACGAACCCCCCCCCCCCCATACACACACACCGAGCTAGTCTAAGTCGGGCCCTGGATCTACCAACGCAAAAAAACAAAAACACTTTAAAAATATGGAAATGTAAACGAGATATTTAAAAGAATTTCTCCCATAGGATCAGCCCCTGATCATGACTAATTGGGGCCCTGAGCAAAGATAAATTAGGGGGCCCCATTCGAATCTTTGCAACATTATTCAAATAGAACTGTCGGTCAGTCATATGCGTATGTGTCTAATATCCATGAACAGAACACTATTTATGCACCTTCGATTTTAAGTACAAGAAAATCCTTAGCTCTCTCAATTTTAAATTAAGTACCTTAATTAATAAAAATACTCTTTTTTTTTCTTTTTTTTCTTAGTACAGAACAAAACACTTTTATGTAACTTTAGCAACTTATTATATTACTTTAAGATGAATTTAATATTTTCAACTTATGGAAAAGTTGGAATTGGAAGAAAAAGTAAATATTTTATAATTTAATATATAGGTTTGGGAGACCCCGTTGAGATCCGGGGCCCCTGGGCAAAGTCTCGATTTGCCCATGCGATAATAAGGCCCTGCATAAGATTAACATTAGCAAGCGGTGTTTTCGCGTGAGTGAAGTAGCCTCTAAAGTTGTTTTCTTTAAAAATGGAAAACCCCTACTTAGTCCGACTACCTATGTCTTAGTGAAATTCGCTATCCTATAATTAAATTAAAACCTCATAACAAGCTTATTATCAAAACTATTTTTTTGTTACATAAGCCATATACATGTCACGCAGGTAAAATGTTTTCCTAATTTTACCACAGACAGTAGATAAAAATCATCTAGAATCACCTTTATCCTCTCTTCTACATAATTATCTGTTCCCGTGTTCTCTGTCCGTTTTAATAATCCATCACAAACGCTAATTTCCTTAAGACAATGCGTCTGCAACGGCAGTTAAGCATTTTGCTTTCTTGTTGTCAAGCAAACTTACTTTATCCGATATTCTTATTCCTTATTCAATTTCTTAAATCTAACGCATATTCAAAAATAAGCTTGTCGTAGTGGAAATCTCATATGCTATTTTACAATGAAATTTCAGGTCCTGTGCTTTAGATTAAAGCTACAAAACAATTTATGAAGGGTTTCCGAAAGAAGGATAGGACAAACTTTAACCCTTTGAGGGGCAAGTAATTGTGTTTCTGTAATGCCGAATTCACACCGGAATCTGCAAAAAGATTTATTGCAAAATAAGGAAAAGCAATATGACTTTTTCCGATCAAAGTCAGAAAAGTAAAATTTCATAAAATTTTTTTGGTGCAAATCTTCATTAATCGTAGATGGGATAAAATATATCGTACCGCCCCTCAAGAAGTTAACAAAGGATACAGCATATTATAACAAACATTTTACTTTCTTTTATCTTCACAAGAAGAAAGTATTGGATTCGTGAAAATTTTCGACTTCTGGTTTTCGACGGATTTACACGTTTTAGGGGTCAGAGAATCCGAAAACCATGTTTTTACAAAATGTCTGTCTGTGAGCCAGTGACTCTGTCTGTATGTGACACAAGTTGTGTGGGCGCTCCATCTTAAGAACTAATGCACGGAATTCAATAAAAATTTATATTCAATTAATCCCTCATTTAAATTATTGCTGCTTCGTTTTTTGGTGTAAATCGTTCAACAGGCGGCGCTGCTATGCTGCATTTTTCACGATTTCCGCAATAGCTCCATCTCAAGAACTAATACACGAATTTTCATCTAACTTCCGGTTCAGTTAGACGTTGATACAAGATGGTACTGATTAGGTTTTGGCATTAATCGCCCAATAGGTGGCGCTGCTATGCTGGATTTTTCACGATTTTTGCAATAGCTCTATCTCAAAAACTAATTCACGGATTTTCAACAAACTTCAGATTCAGTTAGACGTTGACATAACTTGTTGCTGATTAGGTTTTGATGTAAATCACCCAACAGGTGGCACTGCTACGCTGTTTTTTGTAGGATTTACACGATTTTGGCGATAGTCATATCTCAAAAACTAATGCACGGAATTTCATATATTTAGAATCCTCATGATGGGAGTAGATTGCCATTTAATTCTGGCATTGTCATAGCAAATTTTGAAGTATTAACATGTATGAGATAGAAGAAAATTTTGGCACATGCGACAAGTTCATATAGGGTGGAAAGTGGAAAGAGTATAAGTTTAATATGAACAGATATTGTATTTGTAAAGTGGTATCAACGCATGAAATTGAATCTGTATGCATTACATAATGAGACCGCTTTGAGCTTCCAAATGCTTGTATTCACAATCTACCTCACCTAGCATAGAAAACCTCGGTCGAAGGCTCAAATGAAAGTCACGATTAATCGGATTTGACCTAATCGAGGCTGAAAATCCAGTCAGATTAATATTGAATACCATTTGGGTTGGGTTGGGTTGGTTTTTGACGGCCAATTATCTACACGAGGGATATGGGCCCGGGGGGAGTGCCCTCCGTGGGGGTCTTTCTAAGGGAACCTAATCCGTATTAACGCATGGAAGATCCACGGCTCGAAGAAAACCACGAAAACTCCGAACGATTGGGCCGACGGGTGCGATTGGGATCGAACCCAGCACCTCCCGTCTACCAGCTTCGAGAGCAGAACCTCTCGGCCACTGGTGGGGCGAATACCATTTGAGTGTTCGAGCGAGGTTTTCTAGATTGAAATAGATGGTGATTAGTGGCTAAATGCAGATCTTACCGATCCTATTTATTGGACATATTAGGGGGAAAGAGAATTAAAACGTTGTTCAATGTCTTCGATTTAGCAGAAAATGACACTTAAGGGGACCTTCTACATTAGGAGACCAAAAAAAAAAGCCCTTTTTTATGATTTTTTTTTTTTTTTTTTTTTTTTTTTTTTTTTTTTTTTGCAAGAAAACTGCATGATGGATCTTTTTGAAAATTTAACAGTTTATTGTACATATCTTAAGGTATACACAAGAATTTTTTTATTAGATATTGTACTTCTACTCTAAGTTATAAACAAATATGTTCAACTGCTTTGGAAAATTTCGTCTGGACGGTGGGCATGATAGCGCCTTGTAGAATTATCTGAAACACAAAAATAAATTTTTTTTGTAAACTTCGTTTCTTCTAATTAAATTAAAGGAACCCATAAATTTATTAAAATAAAGTTATGTAACGGATGATTAAAAAAAAAATCGTTTTTATTTGTTAATAACTTTTTTTTAAATAATTGTAGTAAAGGCTTTAATTCATATCGAAGGCAATTAAACAAGCTTTAAATAAAAAAAGAATCAAGATGATCCATTGAGTAGTTTTTTTTAAATCTTGCCCACCGTGTCAAAAAATGTGGTTGAACATATTTGTTTATAACTTAGAGTAGAAGCAACAAAATCTAATAAAAAAAAATTTCTTGTGTATACCTTAAGATATGTACAATAAACTGTTAAAATTTCAAAAAGATACATCATGCAGTTTTCTTACAAAAAAATCATAAAAAAGTGCTTTTTTTTTCTCCTAATGTAGAAGTTCCCCTTAATGTGCATGAATAGCCTAAACGGAAAGAAAAGACAACAAATACCAGTTTGTGCGAATTGCAGCATTTTCCCTGTGAGAATGGACGATTTGTAGTCGATGGTAAACACTTTCAAACATAGAGAATGAAGTTCTTTTTTTTCCGTTCAATTATGCAGTTCGATTTCGATTTCCATATTGTTTTTCTCACACTATTTTTTTATGTAACGAAATTGGCGCTGTAGTATCGACGGGAATTGGATAAATTAACTTTTCGAATTAGTTCTAGACTATTTATACACATGGAGTATCACTTCCAACTAAAAGAACGTCGTAGAAATGTTTGAATTTGAGGTTTTTGTTAAATTTAATTCCCCAGATGTTCTTCGGCAACTGCTAAAAGTGATTAATAAAATAAAAGAAAGAACTTGTTACTAAACACAGATCATTTTAACAAGCGAATTTACGAACTGTTTCTTTACTTCCGCATTTGATAATGAGTGCTATTACAGCCCACTTGAGTAACTCTCTAAAGCATATGTTCTAATAACTAAGATTTCATCACTGACATGTAACTAAAAGGAACATCTGAACATTTTGACTGTTGCCAGACACCTTTAATTATTATATATTTTTTCTACGCTGCGAATATGTGTTTTAGCAGCTTTATGTATTATCACTCTTAATCATGTAGCTTCTCTGTTAAGACGGAGTTTCTTATACTCCAGTAATATGTTTAATTATAAGTATTTAAAGCTAAAAGTTGAATCTTTCTTTATCGTAAAAACACACAATACTAATTCATATTACATTATATCTTCCCATGGATTTAGCGATTCATATTAAGCTCTCAAAGGATACTTCAAAGGATAAATAATGCTTCACAAAATAAAATAAAATAATTTCTTCAAGAAGCTTTTGGATAAATCCCTGACCACGCCACACCGATGAAGTTATACGTCATCGCGATATTGATGAATCCCAGGTAAGAGCATTGTACCTATTTCCATTTCAAAAGCAGCATAGCCACAAGAGATTTTTTCTAATTGTTTAAATATGAGACAGCGAATTCCTGCTATCGAGAATGGGGTGCTTTTGGCTTGATAGGCCACTTAAACTCCAACAGTTTTTCTCAAATTTTCTATTGTTTCCGACTTTCCGAGACAGGATAAGTTAAGTTCTACACCTTGCCGCTAATGGCGTTGCGAGTGGTGTCATTGTGTAGCAAATACCCACATGTCTATGTGAAGATGCCACTTGCAAAACTATTTGCGTAACTTATAAGCTCTTCACCTTGCATAAATAAGTTCAATCGAAAATTCATGGTTTTTTTCTTGAATCTCAAGCCATATTTGTTTTTATAGCTTTATAAAGAATATACTTCAATGGAATTTTAAACGACCTACCTCGGCATGTAACGACATTACGGGAAATGGCGCAAGTGTCCATCTGCATTGCATCCAAAAGATCTGAACGTCTGAACTAGAAGCCATATCTATCGGAATTCAGTTGGCGTTACATTTGGTGCTACCCAAGTAGCACAGATTGTTGGCTTATCGTTGGCAGTTTATAGAAACCATTGGAAAATGATTGAGAAATGATAGGGTAGAGAGGTCCTTTTAATTTGGAGCGGATTTGAGCGGGATTCTGAACACTTAAAGGCTGAACTCCTGTTCAGCCGTTGTTGACAAATGATGCGTTGACCAATGGTTCGGCAATACGGACATTTCTTACAGTGGGCCAACGTGGGATAGCAAGTAGCCCACATTGTCCGTCCGAATTATTTTGTACTACTGGGTACTGGCTGAATTACTGCGTACTTCCCGGGGTGAAGATTATCACTATCTGCATCTAAAAGCTCTGAATGTCTGAACTACAAGCGGCATATTTTGGAACGGATTTGAGCAAAATTCTGAACACTTAAAGGCTGGACCCCTGTTGATCCTTTGTTGGCAAATGATGCGTTGACCAATGGCTCGGCAATACGGACACTTCTTACAGTGGGTCAACGTGGGATAGCAAGTAGCCCACATTGTCCGTCCGAATTATTTTGTACTACTGGGTACTGGCTGAATTACTGCGTACTTCCAGGGGTGAAGATTATCACTATCTGCATCTAAAAGCTCTGAACGTCTGAACTACAAGCGGCATACGTATCGGAATGCAGTTGGTGTTACATTTGGTGCTACCCAAGCAGCACAGATTGTTGGCTTATCGTTGGCAGTTTGTAGAAACCATTTGAAAAAGATTGAGAAATGGTAGGATAGAGAGGCTCTTCTAATTTGGAACGGATTTGAGCAGAATTCTGAACACTTAAAGGCTGGACCCCTGTTGATCCTTTGTTGGCAAATGATGCGTTGACCAATGGTACGGCAATAGGGACACTTCTTACAGTGGGCCAACGTGGGATAACAATTAGCCCACGTTGTCCCAATTATTTTGTGCTACTGGGTACGGACTGAATTACTGCGTACTTCCAGTGGTGAAGATTATTACTATATGCATCTAAAAGCTCTGATCTAGAAGCCTCATGCATCTAAATTTAGTTGATATTACATATGGTGCTAGTCAAGTAGCACAGATCGTCGCCCATCGTTGGCAGTTCGTAGAAACAGTTGGAAAATGAGTGAGAAATGGTAATGTACACAGTCCCTTCTAATTTGGAGCGTACTCGAGCAGGATTCTGGACAGTTGCAGGTTGAATACCTGTTAAGCTTTTGTTGGAAAATGGGTCGCTGGCCAGTGGTACGCCAAGGCGGACATTTCTTACAGTGGACCATCAATTATCAAACAACTAGACAACACTGTATTAACTGTGCTTGTGTTGCTTGGGTACTGACTGAATTACTGCACACTTCCAGAACTTTTCATCATGCTATCACGTTTCACAAAGCCAAATAGTTCTCGAAACTTCGATTAAAATATTTTCATTTCTATTAAGTTATGAATAGGAATCTGAGTTCGTATTAGGGTGAAGTATCCTATACTTTTGACTCAGTAAATGGTTTAGGAGTCTGTTCTCCTATACGAAAAATAATGTATGTGTTGTGCCACTTCTACTTCTTAAAAGTTTGTGCCCTTTAATCCCTTGAAAGGTGGTGGTATGTTAATTAAACCACTTGATTTTAATCAAAGTTTGCTCCAGAATTTTTGAATAAAATTTTACTTTCATTACTCAAGCGGGAGAAAAAAAGAAAGTTGTATTTATCTTCAAACGAAATTTTCTAAAGTTATGGTTACAGAAACACAAGCATTACAAAATGGTTTTCTTCTTATAGAAACAATACACAGAAACAAATGTAATATATTCTTCTAATTTTTCCATCGACAATAGATAGAAATCATCTAGAATCACCCTTATGCTCTCGTCTGTAATTATCTAGACTCGTGCGCTCTGTATCCGTTTTATTAATACTTTGCAAACCCTAATTCGATTAAGACAATACGTTCTTTAGTGACATTTAAACGATTAGTTTTTTGGCGACGTTTTGGCGACACGTGAAATTATTTCGTTTAAATTCATCGAAGCGTGACACACAGCGCAGCAGACGACAAAATTTCCACTCTTATCATTCATAAACTTTTTTCTTTTTTTCTTGGAGGATTCCCGTTTTTTTCTTCGTTTCATTCTTTTTGTCACAGAGATGAATACTAAGTTCCATAAAGCACAGATACCTGAGCGACCTTGACCCAATGACCTTGACATTGAAAAATCCTTATGTATGCATTTTGCATAAGTGAATATCTGGTTATAGGAAAATTGCATTTCAAACTCTTTTAATTGGTGTAAGGAAAATATATCTAAAGAAAAATCCATTAGAAAAAGTTTTGTAGATTTATTTGATACTTTGCGCTCCAGAATTATTATGTGAAAATTGAAATTAAATATTATTATGATGAATCTATTGCCATTAATACGGAAATTCAGATTCCGAAGCTCTGACTCTACAATGTGTTATATTTTAACGATTTTTACTCATTTACTTTTTCTTTCTTCACAAAATGGAATTAAATGTTACTACCTTTTTTAGCTAAAGACGAGCGGATCAATTTAAATTCTAAAAAATGCGTAAAATGCCCACTCTAAGCGCAAAATTCTCATCTCAATCGTGCCTTTCTTTTTTTTTTATTTAATCTTGGGGAATTCTATTTTTTTTTCCGCATTTCATTTTTTTTACGTTTGTCACAGAGATGAATATAACAGAGATGATGAAGGCACAGATATCTGAGCGACTCTGAACCAATGACCTTGAGATTGAAAAATACTTTTGTACGCATTTTGCAAGTGATGAATTCAAACACTTTTCTCCGGGAGGGATTTCTGTGGCTCCGGGGGGGGGGGGAGACATTATAGAGTTGCGGGGGGAAATTGAACTTTTTCACCATTGAAAACTGAAAATCTCAAAATCTTCCCGGGGAGACATCTCATTGCTCCGGGGGGGGGGGGGGTGTCCCCCGGCCACCCCCTGAATTCAACACTGCATTTTGCATATCTGATTATCGGAAAATTGCATTTCGGACAGTTTTAATTGATCTAAGAAAAAAAAAATCTAAAAAAATCCATTAGGAAAATCTTGCAGATTTATTTGATAATTATGGAAAAAATTGAAGATGATTTTACTTTATGCACCAGAGTTATTATTTGAATCTATTGCCATTAAATACGGAAATTCAGGTCCCAAAGCACTGGCTCTGCGAGGCGTTACATTTTAACGACTTTTTTTTTTTTTTTGTAAAATGAAACTAAATTATTACTTTACTAGCAAACCCCGCGGCTTTGCTCACGTAATAGTTGAAATATGCCAAGTGATATTTATATGTCTAATTTTTTATCAAAAGGTACTAACTAAATTTTTATTTTATTAAAAGGTAATATTTTATTTTATTAAAAGGTACTTATTACTTTTAGGAATAATTCAAAAATTACTATTTAAAACACAGTTTGACTAAACATCATTATTACACTGTATTAGGCAGAAATGAGACTTAAATTAATAAAATGAAATAAAACTAAATAAATGATAATTTAGAAAATATTTTGAAACTTTTATGCTCAATTAATACGCTTATTTCAGTATTCATTTGAAGTTTTGAATTTTTTAGAAACCATCTTCTTACATCTTAAAATTAACCATCATGTCGAATTCCAAGTCCTACCACCTCTCTCAACATAAAGGGCTATGTTGAAACAGGAACTGTCACCATTAATTTGCCAACATTAATTTTGAAATCGGTTTGTTATTTCCAAATATTCCACAGAAACGTAATTTAAAAAGCTTTTAAAGCCCTTTTTTAGAACGTTTGTTGTTCCTGTGAACCCCAGGTGGTAGAATCACCGGCATAAAATATAGCCTGTGTAGGATCAGAGAGTGTTACCACTGATTCGCAACTATTACTTTTATAATCGGTTTATATTCCCTGAAATTGCACAGAATCGTAATTTAGAACTTTTTTAGAATGCTTTTCGCACCTCCCCTTCGCTTCACCCCTTTTTAATTCGAATTTATTTTCGACGTTCCTTCGAGGGCATTTATATTTTATAAGTAACTACCATGTCATATTTAAAGTTTCTAGCCTTTTCAGTATCACAGAAATCGCAATTTAGAAAGTTTTTAGCTCCTGCAACCCTCTGGTGGTAGTGGAACAGACATAAAATATAGCTTATGTTTGAGCAGGTTGTATCACCAAAATTTGTCATCATTATTTTTTTAATCGGTTTGGTAATTTATAAGTTTGCTTAAAAATTGTAATTTATAACGCTTTTCACTCACTTCATTTTTTTTAAATTTGGAATTTTCTTTCGACTGTTCTTAGAAAGCAGTTGCATCTTGTAAGTAAATACCATGCCATGCTTCAAAGTGTTAGACCCCTCAGATGTGCAAAAAATGCAAATTAGAACATGTTTTGCTTTTGTAACCCCCAGATAGTAGTGACAGCAACATAAAATACAACCTATGTTATAGCAGGGACTGTCACCATTGATTTGCAACCATTACTTTTGAAATAGCTTTGGTATTTCCTTAGATTGAGCAGAAATCGCAATTTAGAACGTTTTTAGGACGCTTTTCGCGCATTTTCACCGCTTTTTAAATTTCCAATTTTTTCGAAGCTGTTCTTAAAGATCATTTATAGCTAATAAATATGTACCTTGCTTAATTTTAAGTTGCTAGTCCCTACCGATCACAAAAATCGAAATTTAGAACGCTTTTTTGCTCCTGCAACGTCTTGGTGATAGTGATACCGACATAAAATAGCGTCTATGTTAGAGCAGAGGCTGTCAGCATCAATTTCCTACCATTACGTTTGAAATCAGATTCAATCTTCCTGAGATATTGCCGACAAATCGGCATCTAGAACGTTTTTAGAACGCTTTTCGCGCATTTTGCTCCTGCATCTCCTCTGGGGTAGTGGAAACAGATATAAAATATAGCCTATCTCGGAGCAAGATCTGTCACCATCATTTTTACACCATTATATTTGAAATCGGTTCAGTACTTCCTGAGATTGCATAGAAATCGCAATTTAGAAAGTTTTTTATAGCGCTTTTTGCGCATTTTGACCCTCTTTTAAATTTCGATTTTTTTAGGAAATGTCCTTAGAGATCATTGATATCTTATAACTAACTACCATTCCAAATTTCACGATTCTAGGCCCTTCCGTAACGCAAAAGCCGCAATTTAGAACGTTTTTTGCTCCTGCACCCCCTTTGGGATAGTGGCACCGACATAAAACATCGCCTATGTTGGAGCAAGGGTTTTCACCATCATTTTGACGCCATTATTTTTTTAGATCGGTTTAATATTTCCTGAGATTGTGTAGAAACCACCATTAGAACGTTTTGTAGAACGCTTTTCGCGCATTTTCACTCCTTTTAAATTTCGAATTGTTTAAGAACTGTTCTTAGAAATCCTTTATATCTAATAAGTAGCTAATATTTCAAATTTCATATTTCTAGGCCCTTCGGTAACGCAAAAATCGCATTTTTAGAACGTTTTTTGCTCCTGCACCCCCTTTGGGGTAGTGGCACCGACATAAAACATAGCCTACGTTGGAGCAAGGGTTGTCACCGTAATTTTGACACCCTTATTTTGACACCATTATTTTTTAAATCGGTTTGGTATTTCCTGAGATTGTGTAGAAACCACCATTTAGAACATTTTTTAGAAAGATTTTCGCTCATTTCCACCCCTTTCAAATTTCGAATTGCTTAAGAACTGTTCTTAGAAATCCTTTATATCTAATAAGTAGCTAATATTTCAAATTTCATATTTCTAGGCCCTTCAGTAACACATAAATCGCATTTTTAGAACGTTTTTTGCTCCTGCACCCCCTCTGGGGTAGTGACACCGACATAAAACATAGCCTATCTTGGAGCAAGCGTTGTCACCATCATTTTGACATCAATATTTTTTAAATCGGTTTGGTATTTCCTGAGATTGTATAGGAACTACCATTTAGAACGTTTTTTAGAACGCTTTTTGTGCCTTTTCACCCCTTTTAAATTTCGAATTGTTTAAGAACTGTTCTTAGATATCATTTATATCTTATAAGTAACTAATATTCAAAATTTCATATTTCTAGGCCCTTCAGTAACGCTAAAATCGCATTTTTAGAACGTTTTTTGCTCCTACACCCCCTTTGGGGTAGTGGCACCGACATGAAACATAGCCTATCTTGGAGCAAGCGTTGTCACCGTCATTTTGACACCAATGCTTTTTAAATCGGTTTGGTATTTCCTGAGATTGTGTAGAAACTACCATTTAGAACGTTTTTTAGAACACTTTTTGTGCATTTTCAACCCTTTTAAATTTCGAATTGTTTAAGAACTGTTCTTAGACATCATTTATATCTTATAAGTAACTAATATTCAAAATTTCATATTTCTAAGCCCTTCAGTAACGCTAAAATCGCATTTTTAGAACGGTTTTTGCTCCTACACCCCCCCTGGGGTAGTGGCACCGACATAATTTATAGCCTATGTTCTAAGTTGGGATAACACCATCATTTTGATACCGTTACTTTTGGAATCGGTTCGGTAGTTCCAGAGCTTATCTCCGACAAATAAACAATTTTTTCCTCTTTATAATAGGAGTATAGATTAGTTACTTTATTAGCGCAACTTAAATTCGGGGGCGAAAAAGTGCAAAATTCTGATATCAATAATGTTTTTCTTTTTTTTCCCCCTCATATAATTCCGGTTTCTTTTCCTTCTTCATTTCATTTTTTTTTCTTTTGTCACAGAGATGAATACTAAGTTGCATAAGTCATAGTTACTTGAGCGACCTTGACCCAATGACCTTGACAATGAAAAATCCTTTGCGCATCTCAGGCGGTTTCAATGGGTGTAAAAAAAAAGGGTACAAGAACAATTTTGTAGATTAATTTGATAGAGATGAACTATAACGCTTAATTATCCAAAACGTAGATTAATTTGACAGAGATGAGCTGTAACGCTTATTTATTCAAATATAACAGGCCTAATGTAACTATAATAATTACTTCGGTGAACGAATGTTTTGCCTAACAAAGACGTTCTTACTGATTTTCTGACTCGCTAACAAACATTTTATTGGAGCATTGCTCTAAAATAATGCATCACACTGCATTTAATCGAAGTGATGTTTTGATTAACGGATATTTCGGCTCAATGGTGGATCCAAGGTGGGGGGGGGGGATGTCACGGGGGTCATCATCCCCCCCCCCCACTTTGAACACCAACAAAAATATTCTAAAGATCATTTTAAAAATCAAATATACAGTAGAGTCCCGATTATCCGAGTCCCGCTTAACTGACTGAGTTTCCGCTTTAACCGAGTTACTTTCTTCTGACGGATGATGGCTTCCATTATTATGAAACAGCCATTATAAATGAAGTGTTAGGTGAAAATGAAAGAACAGCCGTAAAAAGTTAGAACTCTGATTTTCTGGTCAGAATGGAAAAAAAAAAATGGCTATAATTTTTTTGTCAATCAGAAGAAAACGATTCATTCCAGAGGCATAAGTTCGATTTAAAAAACTACTTAATACTTTGAGCAGAAAGAAGAGGCTATACCTGCAATTTTCATGACGCTAATAGAATCACATAGCTGCCAATGTGTACGGTTTTGTTACCTCTAAAATTGAATACAAATTTTTGCCATATTTAATCGTTGACATTTGTTAGACTTTTTAAACTGAATTTCCGGAAGTGACAGACAATTGTTCGCTTGTGACGATATTTCTGTGGCTGTCAACTCGTAAAACTTGACTATAAATGCTAACTGTGACAACATTTTCTGAATGAACCTTTTTAAGAAAATGGGAAACTCTTTAATTTCTTGGTATTTGAACAAAATCGGTAAATTTTACATTTTTACAAATATTAATGCAACTTTTTTGTATTTTACGAATGAAAGTGACCGCGAAAGTATCAGAAAAGTGGTTAGTTTGGATTTGGGAATAGCTTTCAACATAAAAAATTCTCATAAAGAGATGTGATCCCCTCCCATTACAAAAAAGGAAATCCATGACCTCCACCCCCCCTCTAAATGGTGAGCTGGATCCTCCCTTGTTTCGGCTAATGACCTGTGATTAAAATATTGAACAAACAGATATGAACCAATAAGAGCGAAATGCTTTCTTAATAACATCGTAAAAAATGCGCTTTCGTAAAAAGAGCTTTCGAAAGAACCTTGTCTTTCTTCTTTTCGTGCAAAGAACACGTGCTACCACTTTCAAAACAGGAGCAAGGCTGTATACCTAGCCGTCTTGCTCCTGTTTTCATAGTGGTAGCACGTGTTCTTTGCGTCTGAAGAAGAAAAACAAAGTTCTTTAGAAAGGCTTTGCATATTTTCCATTTTTTTGTGTATGTGTGTGTTAATAAGAAGTTATTTTGCTCTTAATGAATGAGATTTCGGAGCAAATTAAACTCCATAGCCGAAGTATCCCTGTTTAGTTTTAAGCGCACTCAAGCATTAGTAGCTTTCTTCTTAAAAGAAAGGGAGGGGGGTGTATAACTACGCATGTTGTATAATGGTTATATGAACAAGGTAGAAAGAAATCAGCAAAGGGATTTTTATCAGCTGAGATAAACAGAACAAAAGCAGTTTTTAAAAACTAAACAATAATAAAACAATTACTGAGTACTATTCTACCCCAGAACAATAACCAGTCGACAAAGTAAGCAGGCGGGTTGGGGGGCGATTTGAAATTGTTTGGTGGGGGGCTAATTCACAGCTTGTCTTTTCCTTTCTATTTTACATATAAATACAGACAGAAGCAGCGAAATAAGTCCTCTCTGTCATGAAACCTTCCAATACAATCGTTTAAAAAATGTAGGAAATTAACCTCCAAAAACAAAAGGTTTTGGGAGGTTACCATCTAACTGCAATTAGTTACATGATATTAGTGTTGAAAGATTATGAAAAGGGCGCTGAAAATGCTGCTAGAGGAGGATCAGCCCAAACTTCCCCCATCTGGTTACGGCCTTGCCTTTCAGGGCCGAAACTAAAGGGGGGGGGGGGGGGCAGAGGGGGCATGTGCCCCGGGCGCCAGTACGAAGGGTCGCCAAATGAAAATTTTGTTTGTCGATTTTTCTCACGTCTATGTTTAGCACAGTATTGTTAAAATCGTCCTGCCTGGTGTATGCCAAAGCATAGAAGAATCTAAGGATGATATGGCATAAAGATCCTGTATAAAGCGGAATTTTTTTTCGATTCTTTTCGATTCCGTTTTCAAGATTTTAATTAATCAATATTTGACAAAGCAGATAGCGTAGCACTGCTACGCAGCTATTGCATATTTTATGATTGCATATTTTAAATTTTAAAATAGGTTGACTATCAGAAAATTAGTAAAATTCTCTTTGTAAATATACTTTTCGGAGGAGGGGGGGGGGGGGGGCGCCGCCAAAATCCATGTTTGCTCCGGTGCAAAAAAAGGCTAGTTTCGGCCCTGCTGCCTTTGCCTTACCCTTTTTTTTTACGGTCTGGTTCTGCTTTATTTGTTGTGTCATAGCGTTAAAAAACTGTTTGTAGATTTGCTAATATTTTAAAAAATACTATCTTCAATTCTCGAATATATACAAAGTTTTATAAGGCCAGGGTATCTGAGAGATCTTGACCCAATGACCTTGACATTGAAAAATCCATTTGTAAGCACTTTCCACAAGTGAATATGGGGAAGTGTTCAATTGGAAAAGTTATCTCAAGAAATATCTGCTAGAGGAATCTTGTAGATTGATTCGATATATAGAGACGAGGTAAAATTATAAAAAATTCTTTTTCCTATTAGATCAAGATTATCATATATGATCGAACATTATCACAGTTTACATATAAGTCATTCTAAAGAAAACTTTATCTAAACTACTAAACAGCGTGTCTGTTAATAAAGCCGTTAAAAATTACTAAAGGCTAAAAGAAAAAAAAATCCGTAAATTTTAGAAGCGAATTAGTTTAACCTCTTACATTTAATAATGTTTTACTTTATTTTATACATTTCAGACGAATTTCGATTTATCTATTTATATTTATTTGTGAAATGGTATAATTTCATTCATTCACTTATATACTACTATTGTTCAGAAAATTAATTATCGAGGAAAAAATAATATTCCGGGTATTTATTTTCTTGGCAACGTTAAAGAAATATGGCTTAATGTTACAGGAAAATTGTCAATTCATTGTGTATGAAAAGTAATGGAATTTTGGATTATTAAGCAAAATATTTGAATAAAATAAATTAAACATAGCCTATGCTCATTTCTGTGTTATAATCGATCTATATCCAAAGATACAAAAGCATTAATTCATCCGTTTAGACGCTGACTTCATTCAAACTTTCGGACACACATTCGCACTTATAATATGATAAGGATAAATAGGCACTTTACATTATTTTATTTTATTTTATTTTTTATATATTTTTTGGCTGCTTTAGGGGTCGTCAACATTTGTAATGACCTTGAGCGCTCAAAAAAATTTACAAACATTCTCGTTTGCGCATCCCTTTTCGAATCTTCAAAAATACATAGATCTGATTATGAACTGATGTTCTGGAGGTTCATACAACTCAACCCGAAGCTTATAATTCCCATTTGAAGTTTACCCGAAACCTGATATAAGCCTGAACCCGACTAAATAATTTTCGTCGGAAACGGTACTTGCCTCACTTCAACCTCAACCTGAACTCAGAGTTACAGGAAGAAGGTAACCAGGAAGGTCAAAACGTGAAAAATATTGATTTTGGGATTTTTTAATATTTTGAATCTCTTGTCTCTTTCCTTTATTATCTCTTTAACATATTGCTTTTGTTTCTATGAAAAGAGAAGGTTGAAAATTGTTAAGATACACACAGCTGAACTAATACAAAGAAAAAAAATTGGGCTCACTCCTTCTAAGTTCGATATTTTGGTGAGAAAGGTTATTTCCAGGAAAATTTTAAATTAAGCTTAGTAAATGCAATTTAATGGATTTGAAACAATTATAATCAAAAATTTGTTGAAATCATAGTTCAAAAATCGCCCGTAGACTGTAATGTACTGTACTTTTGTGTGTCCCTGTAAAACAATTATAATGGCAGGATATTTGTTTAACGAATTCATCCATGATGCTTGCAAGATCAATACACTATCCCAATTAGGATTGAATTAGTTCATTATTGTGAGTATGTTGGTTCATATACTAAATTACGGCGTACTCTACGGGTAATTCCGTTTGTTTACAATCTAACATATGCCTAGGCCTTGCCACTTTATTATTAAAATGTTGCTTTTTGAGCTTCGATGAACTTTTTTTTTTTATAGAAACTACTATACATTAGCATATGAACCAACATACTAACAATACTGAACCAATTCAATTCTAATTGGGACTTGCAATTATCATGGATGAATTCGTTAAACAAATATGCTGATATTGTGATTCGTTTACTAGGACACAAAAAAGCTTCCGATCGGGTTTATTGAATGGTTTGGGTTACGTTACAGTGTAAGGCGAATGGGGGATTTCGGATTGCGGATTCGAAACGGAATGAATTCGTTAATCAAATATGCTGCTCTTATATTTCGTTTACAAGGACAGACAAAAGTTTTCGATGGGGTTTATTGGATGGGTCACGTTACAATCTACGGGCGATATTTAAACTATGATTTAAACAAATTTGTATAAATTTTAGTTTTTTCTATCTTTACAAGAAGAAATTATTGGATTTGTGAAAATTTTCGAATTCAATTTTTCGACGGATTTATACGTTTTAGGGGTTAGAGATCACAGAAAACATGTTTTTACAAAGTGTCTGTATGTGACATAAATTTTGTGGGCGCTTTATCTCAAGAACTAATGAACGGAATTTAATAAAACTTTAGATTCAGTTAGTCCCAGATATAAATCAGTACTGATTACCTTTTGGTGTAAATCGCCTAGCAGGTGGCACTGCTATGCTGCATTATTCCTGATTTCCACAATCGCTATCTGCTATGCTGCATTATTCCTGATTTCCACAATCGCTATATCTCAAGAACTAAAGCACGGATTTTCAGAAAACTTCAGATTCAGTTATTCCTTGATATAATTTGATACTGCTAACGTTTTGGTGTAAATCGCCCAATAGGTGGCGCTATTATGCTGCATTATTCATGATTATTGCAACAGCTCTATCTCAGGAACTAATACACGAATTTTCATCAAACTTCAGATTCAGATAGTCCCTGATATAAAACAGGTCTGTTTAGTTTTTGGTGCAAATCGCCCAACAGGCGGCATTACTATACTCCATTTTCCACGATTTCCGTAATAGCTGTATCTCAAGAACTAACTGATGCATGAATTTTCATAAAACTTTCGATTCAGTTAGTCCCTGATATAAGTTGATCCTGAGAAGTTTTTTGTGTAAATGGCTCAACAGATGCCACTGCTATGCAGAACTTTTCACGATTTCCGCAATAGCTCTATCTCAAAAACTAATGCACTGATTTTCATCAAACTTCTAACTCAATTAGAATTTCACGTAAGTTGTTGCTGATTAGATTTTGGTGCAAATCACCTAACCGGCGGTGCTGTTGTCCTGCATTTATCAGGAAGTATTAACATGTATGAGATAGAAGAAAGTTTTAGGATTGCCACATCCAACTCATTTATTATAATTTCCCCATATCCATTAAATTATATTTGCTAAGCTTAATTAAAATTCCCCTGCACATTACCGTTCTCACCAAAATAGCGAACTTAGAACGTGTGAGTCCAACTTGTTTGATTTGTATTAGATCCGATGTGTGTATCTTAAATATAAAAGTAAAAATAAAGAAATCCACCTATTATTCCGACTGAGTTTGCAGGACTTGTTCTTCATTTAATTTTAATAGCGATACAAATAGCCTTAAACATTATCCTTAATACATTTGTTATATCTCTTAGCAGCAAAAATAATAAAATCTTCTAGAAATGCATTTTTGATTCGGAGAGTATTTTTTTTTTAAATCTTTTTCCAATAAAGAAAAACATTTTATAAATGCATACTTAATAATTATCGTTTTATTTTAAAAGCATTCTACTTTAACATTTAATAGTCTTTACTAATTTTTAATACTGAAACAAATAGTCTTAAAGATTTACTTAAACATTATCTTTAATGCATTTATTGTTTCTTTTAGCAACAAGAATGATAAAATCTTCTAGAAGGGATACTTGAATTAAAAACAGGATTTTATCTTTTACCAATAAAGAAAAATACTTTGTTATTAGAAAATGTTCCCTTTTTATTAGTGTGATTTTATATCCAAGACAAATTATGTAGTATATACTTAGATTATTTTCAATGATAAAATTAAAATGTTTGTTGCTTAATAATAATAATAATAATAATAATAATAATAATAATAATAATAATAATTAATAGAAGTCAGTTCTATATTTAAAAAATAACTTTCCTTTATTTATTCAATTTTCCTTCAAAGCTTTCTATTTTATCATTCTAATATTTGTCATTTAATTTCAGTGGCGAAGCAAATAGCCTTAAATGCTTACTTAAACAATATTCTTAACGCATTTGCTATATCACTTAGCAACAACGGTGATAAAATCTTTCAGAAGTGGCACTTTGGGAAAAAAAGAATTCTAGCTTTTACCAATACAGGAAAAGACTTTATTATTAGAAAATGTGCTCTATTCATTAGTGTAATATCATATCCAAGACAAATTTATGTAATGTGCTTAAATTATTTTCATTGATAAAATTAAAATGTTTGTTGTTTAAAAAATAATTAAGGATCGACCGAAACAAGTTTTTTAAGACTGGAACCGAAACAGAATTTCGGTAATCTTCCTATTTTGAGCTGAAAACGAAAATACAAAAAAAAAATTAATTAATTAATATATACATAATTATTAATTAACTATCTAAAGTACCCGGCGTTGCGCGGAATTTTAAGAATGTTTGTTTTGAAAAAACAATTTCAAAATTTAACATACAACATAACAAAAAAAGTTAAAGTGTTGTACACACGAATCAAATGAAAACCCAGTATAAAAATGTATAAATTTATATGACAGACGCAAAATAATACAGCTATAAATGAACTTATTTCCATTCATCATTGGAGCAATAAAGTTAAAATACGCCAATATTTCCATAATCGAGTTTTTATCATGCTTCAATACAATTTTTCACACTTATATGACATTATATATTCACCATGTCCTTTATGTTTCCAATATGACGTAATATTCAATTTTTTTTTATTCGTCAAATTAATTAAATAACTATAAAATTTTCACATGGAAATCATAAAACAGAAAAATTATGACGTAACATCCACTTTTGTTTTTAATTCGTCAAACTATTTATTTTATTTTCATTTGTCACTTGGAAATCTTGCAGTAGAAAAGTTATAATGTAATATACTCTTTTTTTAAATTCATCAAACCATTTATTTCAAAATTTTCACGTGGAAATATTTTGCAACAGAAAAGTAATTGTTGTGATAAGAATTTTGTTGTGGATGTTTAATTGTTGGCAGAAGCTATAACGAAAAATGTTTAAATTTGATTGGAAATTACTGTTAAATTTGTAGATTTTTATTAATTAAAAATTAACTATAAGTTATTCCAATTCCGGATTACTTTAGTTGCCTCGGCCGTGTTTTAATACACATGCACGTAACATTTCACAATTCTAGCTTCTAAACTGTGGATTTATATAGCATTACAGACAAACAGACAAATTTTCAGTGAGGGTCTCATTTAAGGCGATACTGCTCAAATCAATGAGTAATGTTCAAAATTTCCGAAGGGAAGAAACGAGATTTTTGGAATACGGATAGTTTCAGTCCAGCCGAATTTTAGGCAGCATTTTCACCGAAACTCAGATTCTGGACCGAAAACGAAACCGAATTTTTGGTCGATCTCTAAAAATAATAATAGCTAATTTATGGAAATCAGTTCTATATATTATAAATTAATTTCTATGTAGTTATTCAATTTTATCTTCAAAGCTTTCTTCTTTATCCTTGAAATATTCTTTATAGAATTTTAATAGTGAAACAAATAGCCTTAAATGCTTACTTAAACATTATCCTTAATGCATTTGTTATATCTCTTAGCAACATCAGTAATGAAATCTTTTAGAAGTAACATTTAGAAAAAAATGTTTTTAGTTTTTGCTAATAAAGGAAAACCTTTTGTTATTAGAAATGAAAGCCTTTTTTATTAGTGAAATATAATATCCAAGAAAAATTTAAGTAGTATGTATTTATACTTGTTTTATTGATAAACTTAGAAAGTATGTTGCTAAAAAATAATAATGACTAATTGGTGGAAGTCAGTTCTATATTAAAAAAATTATTTCCCTTTATTTATTCGATTTTCTCCCTTTAAAACTTTCTACTTTATCATTCTAATATTCTTCGTTTAATTTTAGTAGCAAAACAAATAGCCTTAAATGCTTACTTAAACATTGTTCTTAATGCATTTGCATATCTGTTAGCAACAACAATGATAAAATCTTCTCGAAGTGATACTTGGAAAAACAAATGAATTTTTGCTTCTGACAATAAAGGAAAACACTTTGTTATTAGAAATGAAGGGTTATTTTTATTAGTGTAATAGGGATATCCAAGAAAAATTTAAGTAGTACGTATTTATAGGGGAAGGTGGCCTAAAATGATCCTAGCGAGCAAAACAGTCCACATAGGTCTTCTTCCAGACAGGTCACGCTATCTATAGGGTAACACATAAACTAGTTGTGCCAAGTGAAGAAGAAGCAACGGAGGTATTCAAGCGATCGCAGTATTGCGCGTCTAAATAGAATTCTTTGAAAAAGTGGGTTTTATAACATCTGTTATAAGATAAGCGCTAACTTTCATATTTATTTAAATATACGGTCTTTCATGTACAGAAATATGACTTGATTTACTTACTAGAGTATGTTTTTAGACGTGAATTACACTTGCTAAGTTTGTTATGTTTCTCTGTGTCATCCACTTATGAGACCTAAAATGGACGGCCATGTTGCCGGTAAAATTATCCATTATATGGATCGTTTTACTACTATTTCATAGGCTGAAGAAAATCCGGTACCGGGTCCTAGCCATCATGGAAGCCAAATGTGTGACTGCCCCAAATCTTTCTTTTTGAGTCCACGTGTTATCCTATTATTTTCGGATCATAATTTCCAAATATTCCATTTTATTGTTTTTTTTTAAACCATTTGCGACACTTTTAATTTGAAAATTTACATAAAATAAATTATGTATGCTATTTGATTATAAAACTTATTTTATTTCATTATGTATTGGCATAATTACTTTTATATCCTTTATTTTGCCAATAGAAAACAATTTACAATTATTTTTAAATGAAGGATCATTTTGCTCTTTGGTGAGGGTAAAATGATCCTTTGAACACTTTTTCAAAAATCTATTTTTTTTTTTCATTACTCAATTTGGGTTTAAAAGATTATTAAAATATGTTTATAATGCAAAATGTAGTGTAAAACATATTAGCATAGGACCAAAGTTTTATATAAACAGTTACGTTATTTTACACAGTCACCTCCCCTACTAGTTTATTGATAAAATTAAAATGTTTGTTGTTTAGAAAATAAAAATAACTAATTGGTGGAAGTCAGTTCTATATTTAAAAAAATAATTTCCCTTTATTTATTCAGTTTTACTTTCAAAACTTTCTACTTCACAATTCTTAGTATTTTTCATTTAATTTTTGTAGCGAAACAAATAGCCTTAATGCTTACTTAACCCTTATTCTTAATGCATTTGCTATATCTGTTAGTATAACAACAATGATAAAAATCTTCCAGAAGTGATACTTGGAAAAACAAATGAATATTTGCTTCTGCCAATAAAGGAAAACAGTTATTAGAAATTAAGTTTTTTTATTTTAATTAGTGTAACATGATATCCGAGAAAAAATTAAGTAGTACGTATTTATACTAGTTTATAAATAAAATTAAAATGTTTGTTGCTTAAAAAATCAACATAACTAATTGGTGGAAGTCAGTTCTATATTTAAAAAATAATTTCCCTTTATTTATTCAATTTTACCTTCAAAACTTTCTACTTCATCATTTTTAGTATTTTTCATTTAATTTTTGTAGCGAAACAAATAGCCTTAATGCTTACTTAAACATTATTCTTAATGCATTTGCTATATCTGTTAGCAACAACAATGATAAAAATCTTCTAGAAGTGATATTTGGAAAAACAAATGAATATTTGCTTCTGCCAATAAAGGAAAACACTTTGTTATTACAATTGAAGGGCTTTTTTTATTAGTGTAATATGATGTAAAAAAAAATCAGTAGTACGTATTTAAATTAGTTTATTGATAAAATTAAAATGCATGTTGCTTAAAAAATAATAATTACTAATTAATGAAAATCAGTTGTTTATTTAAAAAATATATATTTCCTTTTATTTATTCTATTTTATCTTCAAAACTTTCTATTTTATCAGTAAAATATTCTTTATTAAAATTTAATAGTGAAACAAATAGCCTTAAACGCTTACTTAATCGTTATCCTTAATGTATTTGCTATATCTCATAGCAACACAATGATAAAACCTTCTAGATGTGATACTTGGAGGGAAAAAAATTACCTTTTACCAATAAAGGAAAACACTTTGTTATTAGAAAACGTTCCCTTTTTATTAGTATGATATCCATCGAAGACAAATTTAAGTAATATGTACTTAGATTATTGTCACTGATAAAAATAAAATGTTTGTTGCTTAAAAAATAATAATTACTAATTAATGAAAGTCAGTTGTATATTAAAAAAAAATTTCCTTTTATTCATTCAATTTTATCTTCAAAACTTTCTACTTTATCAGTAAAATATTCTTTATTAAAATTTAATAGTGAAACAAACAGTCTTTAATGCTTACTTAATTGTTATCCTTAATGCATTTGCTTTATCTCATAGCAACAACAATGATCAAATCTTTTAGAAGTGATATTTGGAGGGAAAAAAATTACCTTTTACAATAAAGGAAAATACTCTGTTATTTGAAAACATTCCCTTTTTATTAATGTGATATCACATCGAAGGCAAATTTAAGTAGTATGTATTTAAATTATTTTCATTGATAAAATTAAAACGTTTGTTGCTTAAAAAAATAATAATTAATAAAAAACAGTTTTATATTTAAAATATATACTATGCATATTTCTCCTTTATTTATTCAATTTTATCTCCAAAAGATTATCATTTAATTATTCTTTATTAAATTTTAATTGTGAAACAAATAGCTTTAAACGCTTACTTAAATGTTATTCTTAATACATTTGCTATCTCTCATAGAAACAACAATAAAATCTTCTAGAAGTGATACTTGGGGAGTGGGGGGGGGGGGGGGAATTTACCTTTTACAAATAAAGGAAAACAGTTTGTTACTTGAAAACGTTTCCTTTTTATTAGCGTGTTATCACACCGAAAGCAAATTTAAGTAGTATATACTCAAATTATTTTCATTGCTAAAATTAAAATGTTTGTTGCTTAAAAAATAATAATGACCAATTAATAGAAAACAGTTTTATATTTTTAAAAAATTCCCTTTATTTATTCAGTTTTATCTAAAAGGAATTCTTATTTAATTATTGTTTATTAAATTTTAATTGTGAAACAAATATCTTTAAATGCTTACTTAAAGGTTATACTTAATTCATTTGCTATATCTCATAGCAACAACAATGATAAAATCTTCTAGAAGTGGCACTTGGGAGAAAAATGTTTTATAGCTTTCGTCAATAAAAGAAAACACTCTTTTATTAGAAATGAAATCGTTTTTATCAGTGCAATATCATATCTAATACAGACATAAGAAGTAGCATGTGCTTGAATTGTTTTTATTCATATAAATATTTGTTGCTTTTATAATAAATAGAGTACATGGAAATTTCGCTTAAATTTGATTATTCTTAACCCGTCTAAATAAATAATCGTACAGTTATAAATTAAGAAATAAATAGTAAACATTATATTACAATTTTTATCATATTGTAATGCAACATATGTTTTAACCAATTTATGAAAATATCTGTTTTCGTTGGCAGATATTACTTTAGCTCCAAAGAGCGGTATTTTATGAAATGAAAAACAAAAACAAAAAACAAACAAACAAAAAAAAAAATATTTGTATTTTGCCAGTACAATATTTTTACGGAATTCTTTACTTTGATGAAATGATTTTATGATTGTATAAAAAATTGAGCGAATATGGATTAAAAAATACATTGAGAAATAATAGTGCTAAAAGTCTAGTTAATTTGCCGTTTTCGTTAAAGCTTTGGGATTTTATATATTTTAACACTTTAGAAAGAGTTTGTATATTGGCAGAACAATTTCCGTATTTTTATCGCATTCTCTTTTTCGATGAAATGATTACATGAATTTGTAGGAAAGGGGTAAATAATTATTTAAAATATCATTCAGAAATAATACTGCTAAAAGTTCAGTTAATTTGGCGTTTTCGCTACGGCGTTGGGATTTTATATACTTTAACACTCTAAAAAGGATTTTTATATATTGCCAATAAAATTTCCATATTTTTACGGAATTATTTTCTTTGGTGAAATGATTTCATGAATTTTTCAGAAATGAGCGAATATGGATTTAAAAATATTCTTGAGACATTGCGAGATAATCGTGCTAAACATCTAGCTAATTTGTCGTTTTCGCTTTGGGATTTTATATATTTTAACACTCTAAAAAATATTTCCGTGTATTGCCAGTAAAATGTCCGTATTTTTACCGAATTCTTTTTTTTTTCCTTTGATGAAATGATTTTATGAATTTGTCAGAAATGAGCTTATGGATTTTAAAATATCATTGCGAAATAATAGTGCTAAAAGTCTAGTTAATTTGTCGTTTTCACTAAGACTTTGGGATTTTATATGTTTTAACACTCTAAAAAAGATTTCCACATATTTCCAGTAAAATTTCCATATTTTTACTGAATTATTTTCTTTGATGAAATGATTTTATGAATTTCTCAGAAATAAGCGAATATGGGTTTTAAAATATCATTAACAAATAATAGTGCTAAAAGTCAACTTAATTTGTCGTTTTCGTTAAGGCTTTGGGGTATTTTTTTTTTTTTTATATTTTAACACTTTATAAAAGATTCCCGTATATTGCCAATATAAATTCCGTATTTTTACGGGTATTTTATTTTATTTTGCAGTCTAACTATAAAGCAAATCCTACAACTTTAGAGAAGATGAAAATTTAGCATTTTCTGTCAAAGATAGTCTCAAATCCGTATTTGTTGACGCATTCACAAAACCACCTTTATCTAGGGAAAAAACACGTAAAAAATGGAAATTCTACTGGCAATTACGGGAATTTTTTAAATATAGTTTGTGCAATGTAAACTTAATTCGCTTTTTGATTCTTTTTAAAGTATCCTGGATATTCAGCTTCTAATTGTGGAACCTGTGTCGTTAGTTACTTTATATTTTTGTATCAAACACTATTTCTTGTTGAGATCGATTAAAAACAAGTTGGAAATTGCTTGTCAAACGTGGCAAATGACGTGCGTTCGTACTATAACTAGTTTTATAATAGTTTTTTGCACCACATATTGTACTGAATGTATATTTTAGTGCACTTCATAAGTGCATATCAATTTCATTCTGTTCGAAAGACTGTAACATCATTAAAATGCACTTGAAATAATTTTTTTTCCCATTGGCCTTAATGTAACGGAAAACTTTTGACTGTCCCTGTAATTAAACTATACATCCGATTTTCATGAAATTTGAAATGACTCGACAACATTTTGCAATAATAATATATTTTAAGTTTCAAACCATTCGGTTGAGTAGTTTTCGCTCTGTTATATGCGGACAGACGGACGGGCGGACAGACGGACGGACAGACAGATAGACGTACTGAACGACGACTATAGGTGCTACGTATTTATAAAATTACGAACGCACCTAAAAAAAGAAAAAAATATGCTAGAAAATTATTTAAAAAGTCTTAAAAAATCACTAAATTAAGCTTCAGCTTTCAAACAAATTTCATTCGAAAGATACGTTTTTCTCTATTTTTTTACTGCTAAAACTATGCGATTTTGAAATTAAAGTATAAGCGATATAAATGGTATTTTGTTTTATTTATTTATTGGCAGGCGCGTTTACATTAACAATTTGGAACTGATGTTGATAATAATTGTAATAGACGCTGCCGTCATTGGGATAAATATTACTCCGATTTCAATCTAACACATGTGAAGGCATACATATTCTTCAATTCATATGCTACCACCACCGGTATAGAGCATGATACTGGGCACGATGTAAGATTGGTTCACCAGAATACTTCAAATAACCATTGAATTGAATAATTATTTACAATACACTCAAATATTTACAACACAACACAACACAAATATTTCTGTTTATAGGCAAGAATATAACAGATCCCGCCTTACATTAAATTACACTTTCGGATACTATCTACGCACTAGTTTATAACACTATAAGCACATTATTACCGCATCTCCTGAGCGTACACGTCAAGGATTATCCAATACTACGTCCGCACAGGTTTATCCGAAATCACTGCACTCACGTAGGCTTCTGCTACGAGGCGCTTCCAGAAACAACAACAACAACAACAACAACAACAAATACTGTGCTTCACAGCACGACCAACACTTTTCTTATCCAACTCTCAACTTTCAACTCATTTTTTTGCTCTCTTACTCCACCATCTTCCTTCAAGTCTATGGTGTCTCTCTAC
This sequence comes from Maratus speciosus, assembly GCA_963932465.1. NCBI lineage: Eukaryota > Metazoa > Arthropoda > Arachnida > Araneae > Salticidae > Maratus > Maratus speciosus. The sequence continues at coordinate 297,613,505 of OZ010797.1, forward strand.
TATTTTCACAAATAACCCCACGTATCGTTGCTGACCGCTTGTACAGTTACAGGTCAACACAAAAGATTATCCTTTGTTCATCAAATCTCCCACACGCCGCTACATACCTTTCTATTGTACTACCTAAATTCCAGTAGACATTAACCCCTCTTTTGGAATTTCCTTTCATAGTTTTTACTCATTTTAATCTCATAGATAAGAAAATGTGTCCATAACTAAAGTAAGTTGATAATAATATGCAGATAAATACACTACATAAAGTAAAATTAATTAAGCATTAATTTACATTAAGGGGGTCTGGGACACAAAAATCTCCAAATTTTCTAAAAAACTTTTATTGCATTAAAAATTTTTCTGTTTTTTTTTTTTTTTCTGCTTAAAATGTCGTTTAAATCATGTTTCTATCCTAATTAGAACAGGAAATATTAATTTTTTTGTTTTGGTTTGTTTTCGAAATCTAGCTTTCAAGCAATGGTTGGCATAGAATCGACTTCTTGCTAAAATGTGTTTTCCTTCATGATGGCTTTGTTCACCATTTCTCGAATTTAAATCGTTATAAGTCAAGAACGGTTAAAGATATATAGTTCAAATTTGGAACATGTCTTTTTCAATTGTATTATTTAATTTTGATTCAGCAAATTAGAAAAAAAATATTTACTTTTGAAAATATGATTTTTTTTAAAAAGTTACATCATTTTTAAAAATTTTATACTTTAAATATTTTTAATTTTTTTAAATGCTGAATCAAAATTAAAGCTTATATATTTCTGTTTATTTAAATGAAAAAAAAAATTGAAATTCTACAAATAATATTTCGAGTTATAACGATTTTAAATTACCCCACTTTTTTAATGAATTTCGAATTTTAAATTTTTTAAGAAAATATATGAGAAGTTTTATCATGTGAATTTGTTTACAAATAACATGGTTAAACATCACAGAAAAATTCAGAATTTTAACTCAATAAATAAAAATTATTTTAAATTGTGTCCCGAACCCCCTTAAGCATACGCCTCAACTCAGAGACCTGGCAATAACATTTAAAACATTTTTTTCTAAATTTGCTGCTTGTTAATTCTTAAAATATATAAATAAAGACAAGAATTCAGTTTAACATTACCACACTTTCATTTATTCATAAATTTCTATGCAATGCTTGTTTTATGCAGAGTAGAATTTATCAACAATTTCTGGAATGTGGTTTCTTACTATGATACCTTTCAGAGTATCGCTGCTTATTAATTTTTCTTTTTAAGTGGAATGGAAATGAGGATAATTTCGAGAATATAAAAACATTGAAAACCGGGACATTAACGAAAAGTATCTTACTGCGGGGCATCTAAAATTGGTACGATTTGTCATCTTGACCAGAATTCCAAAGCGTTTCGCTCGAATGCAGGGAAACAGAAAATTCAACATCGTTGCACTGCAGCGAGGACTGATCTGCACACTGAAACTGCCACAAAGTTTAATAATTATATGAGGTTTAACAATATCCTTTCAAAGAATAGCAGCTGATTAATTTTTTTTTTTATAATTAGAATGAAAACCAGGATAATTTCGAAAATGTGAAAACATTGAAAGCCGGGACATTAACGAAAAATATCTTACTGGGAGACACCTAAAATCGGGACGATTGGTCATCTTAACCAGAATTACAAAATGTTCCGCTCGGATTCAACATCGTTGCATTGCAGTGAAAACTGATCTGCACACTGAAACTGCCACAGGGTTCAGTAATTATATGAGGTTTAACAATATCTATTCAACGCATCGTACCTTACTAATTTTTCTTTTTAAAGTGGAATGGAAACTAGGATAATTTTTGAAAATGGGAAAACATTGAAAACCGGGACATTAACGAAAAATATCTTACTGGGAGACACCTAAAATTGGGACGATTGGTCATCTTAACCAGAATACAAAATGTTCCGCGCGGATACAGAGAAAAAGTTAATTCAACATCGTTGCATTGCAGTGAAGACCGATCTGCACACTGAAACTGCCACAGGGTTCAGTAATTATATGAGGTTTAAAAATACCTTTCAAAGCATCATAATTTATTAATTCTTCTTTTTAAAGTGGGATGGAGAATAAGATAATTTTGAAAATGTGAAAACATTGAAAACAGGAACATCAACGAAAAGTATTTTGCTGCACGACATCTAAAATCGGGACAATTGGTCATGTCATCTTAAGGGGGCGGGTCACTCAGCTTCCGATTACCCCTCTCTAATGTTATGTCTATGGGCATTTGACGCATTCGTATATTTAAAATATCTCCTCGGGAAATTAATATTTTTAACTTCGATTTTTTGTGTACACTTCCTAAAAGATGTCTTTTTTTTTTCTTAGTTCTTAAAATATTTCTAAAATATAGACTTAATTTTATATGAAGTGCTAAAAACTTACTCACAGTTCGCCTGCTTTTAACGCATAAAATATTAAATTCAGCATAGATTTTAGAAATATTTTGAAAACTAAGAAAAGAAGAGACATCCTTTAAGAAGAGTACACAGAAAAGAGGTTAAAAATATGAATTTCCCGAAAAGATATTTTAAATATATGAATGCTTCAAAAGTCCATAGGCTTAACATTACGGAAGAGAATTCCGAAGCTAAGTGACCAGTCCCCTTAACCAGAATTCAAAAATGCTCCCCTCGGATGCAGGGAAAAAGTAAATTCAACATCGGTGAACTGCAGTGAAGACTAATCTGCGCACTGAAACAGCCACAGGATTCAGTAATTATACGAGGTTTAACAATATCCTTCCAAAGCATCGTACCTTATTAATTTTTCTTTTTTAAGTGGAATGGAAACGAGGATAATTCAGAAAATGTTAAAACATTGAAAACCGGGGTATTAACGAAAAGTATCTTACTGCGGGGCATCTAAAATTTGGACGATTGTTCATCTTAACTATAGGTGCAGATTCCTAAAATTTTTAAGGAGTCAGTGGCTCCTAAACCCCCAAAATCCAGTCGCCACTTTGGCTCCTAAACTAAAATCTAGTGGCCACATTGTGAAACAAACTCATAAAAAATAGTGTTTATATAGAAAAAACTTAACAAAAAAACTCAAGAATTCAAAATGAAAATTAGTTTAATTAATAAATACACATATACAACAAAACACAGACTAATTACAACAAATGCGTATATTTAATTTAATCCTAAAATTCTTGAAATTTTGATATTAAAAAAGTATAATATAAATCTGGAAAAATCAGAAGATAAAGTTGGACAAGATACAACTGAATAACAAAACATATATAAGCTACCGGGTGTCCCAAAAAGGACTGACTGATATTAAAATTCAATAACTTGCAAACGGTGACAGATATTTAAAAAATTCTTGCAGGAGGGTTATGCATAAGGTCAAAAGTTTTATTACAGTGATTTTCGATTTTAGTTCGAATTACAAATAATAGATGGCGCTGTAATCAATAGTCGCTAAAAACAGGCTCGATTCCTGGTCCTTTCTCTTGTTCCATGCTGAAAAAGGAGATGGAAATGTATTATCCGGGCCACGAAGTACCAGAAATCGAGCCTGAATTCAGCGTCTATTGATCGCAGCGCCATCTATTGTTTGTAATTCGAACTAAAATTGAAAATCACTGTAAAAAAACTTTTGACCTTATGCATAACCCTCCTGCAAGAATTTTTTAAATATCTGTCACCGTTTGCAAGTTATTGAATTTTAAAATCAGTCAGTCCTTTTTGGGACACCCGGTATAAGCAGTCATGATAATGGGAAATATTAAGAAAACTTTATTTCTTATTTTGATTTTGTCATATAAAAGTATACATATAAAAATTTTTAGGAATGTGTAAGATTATTCTGCACTATAAAAATCTCGCACTTGCAGAAAACATTTACAGAGCAGGAATATACCTCGCGTTAAGTATTTTTTCGTGAGAGTTTCTTTTTCTTTTTGTTCTTTTTTCTTCAGAGTTCGGAATCCTCTATCCTCGCGACTCCATGATCCAAAGCCCTTAAATAATCTCCATCGCATCGGGAACTTTCGACTGTTTCGTGAGCAGATCTGCAGTAAAGGAGTATTTATTTCAACTCTGGATTTCGGACGAAACCTCCGAAGAAATGCTTGCTTTCGCTGGTGTCCAAAGGAGAAGATTTACCATTAGTGCGCTCATGTGCCGAGCTTCGCAGCTGCTAAGCTTTGTAGTGGAGCGGACATGCACAGAATTATATTCGAACATAATGTTCGGCAAGAAAGCAGTACATCACAGGGGCAGCGTTCACGACGGTAACTGAGATGGCAAAAATTCCCTGGCTTTTTATCAAGGTCATTCTTGATCTCGTCCAGTGAAAAGAGAAGATGCTTTTCTATTTGCAAAAGAAAAAAAAAACACTAGAGAACAGGAATTCTGCTTTTTCAGAATTTAGTGTCGCCCCGGAATTTCCATTGCTTCATTTTCTTCTGGTGGACTGGTGGCTTCTATTATTATGAAACAGCCATTATAAATGAAGCGTTAAAAGAAATTATGGCCATTTTTTTTTCAATTCTGACTAGAAAATAAGAGTTCTAACATTTTACGCAGCTCTTTCTTCTTCACCTAACGCTTCATTTATAACGGCTGTTTCATAATAATAGAAGCCACCAGTCCATCAGAAGAAAATAACTCGGTTAGGCGTGACTCGGATAATCGGGACTCTACTGCAAAACATATTTCAGTTTTAAGACTTAAAGCACACGCTTTTATTTTATGTAAAATGACGTCATTTGCATTAATATAGAAACTTAAAATTAAATATAGTTTATAATAGCTCCCTGTTTTATCATAAATCCTTCATTTATATTTTTCTCAAAGTAGCACGTATTTTAATTAATTTTTTTTCAATTTAATTTTTTTTAATTAATTTTTTTTTCCATTTTATGAGAAAGTGGCAACAAAAAGATATAATTGCTATTTTTCAGCAATTTTTTCTTTACTTTCTACAGGAATGGCGTACTTGAGTTGCCAAAATGAAACAAATGTCGCTAAAAACTACAAAAAAATTAATATTTCAAAAACAAATAGAGATGCAGTTTTCAAGCAAATTGCATTAAAAAGTACTTTTTTTTCCCAATACGATGGTATAAAAACTGAAAATGTGCGATGTTTAGAAATTAAAAAAAATGCTATAGAGCATTTAATTGTCCAATGATACATCTACTTTGTTTATTGCTAGCGTCTGTAAGCTAACGTTACTTTTTGGACACAAAATAAGCTGGGAGAAAGAAATAGCATACCGTACCGGGGCTAAAAAGAAAAATTCCGCGACAATTGATCTCTGGCGACTAATACACTGAAAGTTAGTCGCCACAGTAAAAAATTTAGTCGCCACGTGGCGACTGGCAACCGTAAATCTGCACCTATAATCTTAACCATAATTTCAAAATGCTCCCCTCGGATGCAGGGAAAAAGTAAATTCAACATTGCTGCATTGCAGTGAAGACTGATCTGCACACTGAAACTGCCACAGGATATTATATGAGGTTTAACAATATCCTTTGTTATTATTTCTTTTAAAAGTGGAATGGAAACTAGGATAATTTCGAAAATGTGGAAACATTGGAAACCGGGACATTAACGAAAAGTATCTTAATGCGAGACATCTAAAATCGGGACGATTGGTCATTCTAACTAGAAATACAAAATGTTCCGTTCGGATGCAGAGAAAAAGTAAATTCGATATCGCTGCATTGCATTGAAGACTGGTCTGCACATTGAAACTGCCACAGGGTTTAGTAACTGTACAAGGTTTAACAATAATAATATTAATAACATTTTAATGGGAATTTCTGTGGGAATTAAAAATTTGTCGATTTTAACACTATTGCACGTTATCAGAAACTAAATCTCTGTTTTAGTTTCACATTATTATGACAGGATTATTTTGTCAGGATTTTGAGCACGATTTATGTTAAAAGCAATTCACGTTAATTGTGTTTAGGTTTTCAGATTTTCCGAAAATTTTGAAATGTTGATTTTTTTTTCTTTTTTTGAAAACTTGGGTTTTTTATGATAATAATGTAAAATCTTACATTTATATTTTCTCAGAAAATATAAATAAGAAATATATTTAAAATTTCTAAACTTATTATTATTTTTTTAACTATAGATATAAAAATAAATAAATGATTTTTTACAGTAAACTTACTGTTAAATTATGACTTCTTATAGAAATGCACAAATACATAATTTAGTTTTTTGTAAAAATAAAAAAAAAATAAAAAAAAAAAAAATAAATAAATAAAAAATCTTATTTAATTTTGTTTTAAACATAACTTTTTGCTTTTGAAAAATTTGAGAAAATGGAAACTAGTTTTATTGTATTTTTTTATTATAAAAGTAATAAAATTTTTACTTAATCACATTTTATATTTGTCATCTTTCTTTTTTCCATTTTTAATAATAAGTTTCTAAATTAAGTGTATTCATAATTCTTTTAAACATTAACTCGTTTGTCAACTTACATATACATAAAAAAATTAATTTTTACTAATTTAACTCTATAAAAGTATTAATAAACCAATAAAATATTTGTCTTTTGTTTAAATCAGGTAAGAAAAAAAAAAGAAAATTCGATTGTTAAAAAGCTGGAAAATAAATTGATTAAAGAAAAAAAAAAGATTTACTTCAATTTCAAAACTACGCGCTTCCTGCCGATTTTTAACGAACATAAAAGACGGGATTTATAATCAATTTATTTAAAAATATTTCCAATATACAAATAACACTAATTAGATATTTCCTGCTTTTATAAATCACTTTTAAAGTTTTTAATGAATCAAATAATTAGAGAAGCATAAATTAGGATATTAATAAAGAGAATTTATAAAAAATCTCATCCATTATTAAAATGTCATATCATAGTTCGGTAAAGCCGTAATTCAAATTTCAGTTATTTCTGTGGTGTACCAAATAATAACAATAATAAATGCAATCTCTCTTTTTTTAAAGTTCCGTACATAAAAAGTGAAAACGGAACCATTATAAGATCACTCCTGTGTCTGTCTGTCACAGCCATTTTACTCGTAAACTATGGAACGTGGAAAGTTCAAATTGGGGGAAGTAATAAAGACTATTAACCCACATATGTACTGATTATTAAACATTCACAAATATTTTTAGGAAAAATATTGAGGGGCTAATTAAGTTACCTGAAAAAACAAATCTTTTCTTTATATATCGTGTGGGGTATCAATCGAAAGCTTTCGTAACGCTGAACTCAAAAATACATTTCTTTTGATTTTAGGTATTATATATTCAAAGATATCGTCGAAAATGCTGTGCAAAAATATGCCCCCCCCCCCCTCTATTTTCGAATCTACTGAAACTAAAATTATGAAAAAAAAAATAGGAGTAGTAAAAGTTAGTTTAAACCTTGCAGGAAACCTGTAGCGATTACCCTACACTGTAAAAAAAAAGGACTAAAAAACGGTAGTAGACGTTACTCCAAGCGTCTAAACCTTGCAGGAAAATACAGCGATGACCCTAGGTCACATAGTTTTTGAAAAAAGCCCATTTCTCCGTTACGCACAAATTTTGATTTGCGGGCATTCAGCAAAAAAGTTGAGGAGCGTTGGAGGTACCTATCGTAGCAGAATTATAAAAGCAATGTTGATAATGATTTTCGGAAAAAAGCGTCTGTAATTAGCCGAGATATTAACCATTAAAAACACGGAGGGTTTGGGTATACATAATGACATGGGCGGCGTACTCTATGTAACATTGGCTTTTAAAGCCTAGATAACAACATTCAATGATATATATGTGTAATGCAGTGCCCAATAAAATTATAAAAGCAATAAACGTAAAATTCTTAAAAACAGACTAATTTAATTAGAATTAATCACATAAATACTATGGGATTCGCGACTAGTTTGCATTGAGTGGATCTCTGAATACGCCTCCTGTGTATTTAAACGTTAATTAAAACTATATCTGGAAAAACGCGGCATGGACCAAGGCGGCGTTACAACTTTGCGACCTCCTTTCGAAGCGCGCTTAGCACAATGCCAAGTTTAATCTCTGAACAACGGTTTTGTTTTAGCTGCACTGTAAAAAGAAAAAGATTATTACAACGCTGAATTTTGTTTTATGAAAGGCCAAATGAAGTTTAAATATGCACTACTTTTATTTTCAGTACCGAATTAAGTTCATCCTATACATATTAGGATAAAAGAAAAAAAAAAAAAAAAAAAAAAAAAAAAAAGAGATTTATACAAATATATTTGATATTATTGACAGCAATATTTGATATTATTTAGGCTTCATATCTCTTTGAACTTTTATGGTATACCCATTCAAACTTTTCTAGTACATACAGCACAACCAACCCTACGTCGTATAGTTTTTTACAAAGTCTTATTTCTTTTGGCAACGATTTTTTGTAATAATACAGTTAATAATTCATATATTTATTGTGGGGAAACCTCTGTGTGCAAGTAATACTCGCACTTGACCATTTGTTTTTAATTCTATCCTTCTTTTTTAAGTAGCGGGTAGATAGAGATGTAAAATTTCCGAAATTTCTGAAGTGGCGGAAAAAACGCTTTTTTCCTTTATCAGGAAGATGTTATTTTTCATAACCTTACATTAACATTTTCTTAAAAAATATATTTAAAAAAATTCTACTTTCTAAACATTAGTCTCTCCTTTACATAAGATAAGAAAAAAGATGAGTTAAGTTGCTAAAAATACAGGAAAAATTAAATGACAATTTCATTTTCAAAACTACTTTCGCTGCCGATTTTAAATGAACTAGAAGGATGGTATTTATAATTTATAATTCAATTAAAATTATTTGCAATAAGTAAATACCAATCTAACACTAATTAGATATTTCTTGTTATTATAGCTCACTTACTTTCAAAGTTTTTTATGAATCAAATAATTAGAGAAGCATAAATTAGCATAGAAGAAAGATAATTAAAAAAAATTCCCACCATGATTAAAATGTGGTATCGTAGTCTGTAAATCCTTAATTCAAATTTAAGTTATTTCTGTGATGTACCGAATAATAATAATAATAATAATAATAATAATAATAAATGCATTATCTCTCTTTCTTTTTTTTAATTCTTTCTTTCTTTTTTAAGTAGCGGGTATATAGAGATGTAAAATTTCCGGAATTTTTGAAGTGGTAGAAAAAACGCTTTTTCCTTTATCAGGAAAATTTTATTTTTCATAATCTTACATTGATATTTTCTTTAATTTTTTTTAAACTCTAATTTCTAAACATTAGTCTCTCATTAACATAAGATAAGAAAAAAAGATGAGTTCGGTTGCTAAAAATACAGGAAAAATTAAACGACAACTTCAGTTTCAAAACTACTTTCGCTGCCGATTTTGAATGAACTAGAAGAATGGTTTTTATGATTTATAATTCATTTAAAAATATTTGCAATAAGTTAATACTAATCTAATACTAATTTGATATTTCCTGCTCTAATATCTCACTTACTTTCAAAGTTTTTAAAGAATTAAATAATTAGAGAAGCATAAATTAGCATACAAGAAAGATAATTAAAAAAATTCCCACCATTATTAAAATGTGGTATCGTAATCTGTAAAGACGTAATTCAAATTTAAGTTATTTCTGTGATGTATCGAATAAGAATAATAAATGCATTATCTCTCTCTCTTTATATATATATATATATTCTTCCTTTATTTTTTTAAGTTAAGTGGCTAAAGATGAAAATTTTCGAAAATTCTGAAGTTAGTGTAACAAACTTTTTTCCTTTTTCAGGAAAATTTTATTTTTCATAATCTTATATTAATATTTCCTTAGAAAATATTATCACTAAACATTAGCCTTTCATTTAGATAAGAAAAAAAAATTCTATTTGCTAAACATTAGTCTCTCATTTACATAAGATAAGCAAAAGATGAGTTCGGTTGCTAAAAATACAGGAAAAATTAAACCTAGTTTCAAAACTACATTCGCTGCCGATTTTGAATGAACCAGAAGGATGGTATTTATAATTTATAATTCATTTAAAAATATTTGCAATAAGGAAATACCAATCTAACACTAATTAGATATTTCCTGTTCTTATAGCTCACTTATTTTCAAAGTTTTTAATGAGTTAAATAATTAGAGATGCATAAATTAGCATACAAGAAAGATAATTAAAAAAAATCACACCATTATTAAAATGAGATATCGTAGTTCTGCAAAACCATAATTCAAATTTACTTCTGTGATGTATCGAATAATAATAATAATAATAAATGCACTCTCTCTTTTTTATTTTTATTCTTTCTTTATTTTTTTTTTAAGTAGTGGCTAAATAGAGATGTAAAATTTTCCGAAATTCTAAAGTGGTGCAGAAAAACTTTTTTTTTCTTTTTTCAAGAAAATTTATTTTTCATAATCTTACATTAATATTTCTTTAGAAAATATAAAATAATAAGCATATTTAAAGTTTCTAAACATTAGTCCTTCATTTAGCTAAGATAAGAAAAATCGTTTGTTATAAAAAAGCTGGAAAATGAAATGACAATTTCAGTTTCAAACTACACTCTCTGTCGATTTTGAATGAACATGAAGGATAGGATTTATAAATAATCTATTTAAAAGTATTTCCGATAAGTAAATAACAATCTACCACTAATTAGATATTTCCTGTTCTTATTGATCACTTACTTCCAAAGTTTTCAATGAATTAAATAATTAGAGAAGCATAAGTTAATTAATAAGATATTAATAAAGATAATTAATAAAAATTCTCATCCATTATTAAAATGTGAAATCGTAGTTCTGTAAAGCCGGAGTTGAAATATAAGTTATCTCTGTGGTGTATAGAATATTAATATTAATAACAATAATAATAAATGCACTCTCTCTCTTCTTTATTTATTTATTTATTTATTTATTTATTTATTTATTTTTATTAGTGCCTAGATAGAGATGTAAAATTTCCGAAAGTTCTGATGTGGTGGGGGGAAAAAAAATTGTTTTTTTCTGTTTTCAGGATAATTTTATTTTTCATAATCTTACATTAATATTTTCTTAGAAAATATTATTTCTGAACATTAGCCTTTCATTTAGATAAGATAGAAAAAAAAAAAAAAAAAAAAAAAAAAAAAAAACACGTTTGTTCGGTTGTTAAAAATTCAGTAAAAATGAAATGACAATTTCAATTTCAAAAGTACAACTATAAGATAGGGATTTTTAATTTATACTTCGTTTAAGGGGGCAATTAACCTTTTCAACAATTTTGTTTATTTTTTAAAATATGGTTCAAATGGTGAACTCACTGCATTTCAATGTTAAAAAAAAACAGTGAATTTTGAAAATTTTTTAAACAGCATATTTAATTAAAAATTAAAAAAGTTAAAAAAAATTGTATTTTTTAAAATCTCTACCACTTTTTTAAATATTGATATTTCTGTTCAATGTTTTTTTTTTTTTTTTTAAGATTCTCAAATGTGTATTACACAAGACTGCATATGGATTTTTAGATACGTCTAATATTACCTTTAATATAATTTTTTACTGACATACAATAAAACCTCCCTGTGCTACCACCTCCCTGAGCGTCCATTTTTTCATAGAACGAAATTTATTCCCATTGGCTTAATACTAATTTTACCTCCATTCAGAGACCATCCCAGTGTAATTCCCTCCATGAGCGACCACTTTCTTTGAAGAAAATGAAACAAATTCAGTTTTTTCCTGGTGGCTTGAAGAAGGTTTTATTAGAAAACTAACTCCGGAGAGCGCATTATTCATCAAATTCTAAAACTAAGTTTAGATTTTTTATTTATTTATTTATTTATTTTTAATTCCGGTAACTTTGTTTAAACCACTTTGTGCCTTTTTAGGCAATGAATGTAACTCTGATGACAAATTAAGAATGACGGTCAATAAACCCCCCTGCCCTATTCTGTCAGGAAACTATCAAATAAATAAATAAATTAATGAAATCGTCTTTATTTGTTCCCGTCCAAAAAAAAAAAAAAAAAAAAAAAAAAAAAAAATTGCATTTATTTATTGAACTTCGAAAGGACTTGGAAATAAAATGTATGAAAGATAAAACCGTAAAACCCAAGCTAACGTCAATGTATTCATTTTTTAAACTCTGCCGTAATTAACTTTTGTTTTGATACTTAAATTTTCATATTTTTTCCTAATGTGAAAAATAAATTCTAGTAACATTATTTGTTACCTTTTTACCAATTCAAATCTAGATTTGAACATGACCTCCATTAAGAGACCACCTCTCAGAGCGACCAATTTTTATTGGAACGGAACGTGGTCGCTTTAGGGAGGTTTTAGCGTATATAGTAAAAAACGATGAAATCTAACACATCTTCATATACTTTTATTTTTTAAAAAATAACAAAAAACATGAAGGTTAACTCCATACGTACATTTATCACATATATAATAAAGAACATATAAAAAAAAAGTGTAAATCTCTATCTCAAACACAAAAAAAAGCATTAGCATTTTTAAAACAGGAAAGTTACGAAAATATGAACATGGAGAAACAGCCATTTAAAGTTTTAAGTTGTTTGGGTAATTCCGCTGGATGTATTAACATAATTTACAATATCTCGCGATATAATTGTCATATGGGTAAAAGTGAGGTGTCAAAATATTCACAATTAAACAAGCTTTCATTTTATATTTTTTTAAAAATCGACATTTTGATTAATTTTGGGGTAAACTGTTCCCTTAAAAACATTTCCGATAAGTAAATTCCAATCCAACACTAATTAGATATTTCCTGTTCTTATCTACACTTACTTTCAAAGTTTTTAATGAATTAAATAATCATCGAAATATTAATTAGGATATTAATAAAGATATTTCTAATATGTTTTACATTAAATAAGCGAACTCTTTTTTTTTTTTTTTTTTTAGCCGATATGCTATTTATTTCGTCCAGCAATTGAAATGTCGTCTCCAAAAAATAACGTTCCGTTGTATAAGCCAGCCGTAAAACAAAGCAGGTGTATTATTGTACTGTTAAATACTATACTGCAATTTTTTAAACTTCTAAGCATCGCACATTTTCAACTTTTATACCGTCGTATTGGGAAAAAAGTACTTTCAAATGCAATTTGTATGAAAACTGCATCTCAATTTCTTTTTGAGATATTAATTTTTTGTAGTTTATAAAGATTTTTTTTAATGTTGGCAATTGAAGTGCTCCATTTCTGTCGAAAGTAAAGGAAGAAATAGTTGGAAAATAGTAATTATATCTTTTTGTTGCCCATTTTTCCATATCAACTTTTAAAAAATGTAATTAAAATACATGCTATTTTGAAAAAAGTAAAAATGAAGGATTTCTGATAAAGCATGGAACTATTATAAAGTATATTTAATTTTAAGTATCTATATTAATATTACAAACAAATAAAGGCATATAGCCGATTTTTTTTTTTTTTTTTTTTTTTTTTGAATGACTACATCTCTGTTTTTGAATTTGTGTATTATTTAGCGATAGTGACGTCATATGCATGCTTTACTGTAGTTGTTGTTTAAGACTAGATCGTAAATGAAAAATTCTTCCTCCGAATGTGAATGACGTCATTTTATATAAACTAAAAGCGTGTGTTTTAAGTCTTAAAACTAAAATATGTATTGTACTATCTGTATTTATATACATATATATTTGTTTTTTATCTGGGGGAACACTAAATTCCGGAAAAGCAGAATTCATATATATATATATATATTGACCCTGTCATTACAGCTTTGTCGGCATGTAATTTCATTAGCAGACGACTGTTCACCGAATCGGATCTCCTATTATATAAGGAGCTCGGTTCACAGGTGAACACTACACGTCTTTTCTCAAAACCAATTTGTAACCCCATTAGAGCGAGTGTCATGTATACCTTCCATATAAAGCACGTATGGATTTTATTATTTAATACCAGAATATTTTGGATGCCATATTTGCCTTGTATAACGTAGAATTCTTAGATTAAATAAGACGAAAAATATTAAAGTATCAAATAAGGTAAAGTTAAGATTTCAGATCGCAATAAAATGTGTTGTATCAGAATTACTATTTAAATGTTGTTGGATGTAATATTTATACATACTACTTGTATTATATTAAAATACAATACATAAATACACATAATTATTAATTATTTATACGTGTAATTATACATGTGGCCTAGGCTGCTCTCTGTGCCTCTGTCCAAAACTTTTTATTTTCCTATAAAATAAAATGTAATTAATTCATCAATGATAGAAAATGATTTTCTAATTAAACGAATTTCATCTAATTAAAAATGCTTTATGAATACATACTTCGATTTATCTTTTATAATGATTTTTGTAAATGATCCTCTGCTATACTAGAACTTTCTCAACGAGTTATTCAAAACTCTTCTGCGGTTCCAAACTAAAAAAAAAAAAATTACTGTTAAGTCTGCATTTTTTAATGAGCACGCGAAAAGCGTCATCAAAGTTTAGTCATACAGTCGAACCCCGATTTAACGAATCGTTCGGGACTATCAAATTTGTTCGTTAAATCGAGAATATTCGTTAAATCGGGATAATCAAAGGCATAATTTTATACAACAGAATAAGTTAAAAAAAATGGCAATAAATAAGAAGAACAATGCTCACTTGATATTAAACATTTGTTGCTTTAAGAAAACACTCTGTTAAAAATTTATTCTTTTTTTTTATGTACTACTATAAATCAAAAGCATTGTAATTAAGAAAAAAATTCATTTATTCAAATTTTATCGATAAATTATGACATCTTTTATACATGTTTCTTTGCTTTGTTTTGATTTTGTATTCCAAACTTCTTTATCGATTTTTTTTTCTGAAGCTGTGAAAACAGCATCATTCAACATCATGAGCTGTCAACTTACCGTTCAAAGTATTAAAACTGCTAACTGCTTTTTTTAACGTTACATGCTTGATCTCTATTTCATCTTCTTCATCCGATCCACACTACTACTGATTTAATAACCTCGGTGTAACGTGCATTTTTCGCATGCAGATATTTCTGCATCACAAGGTACATATTCAGAAAATTAAAAATCAGGGACATTAAAAATTTATAATAAATATTAGAAAATTTCTTCAATTTTTCATTTTTTTGGCATTGAAAATTATTCGTTAAATCGGGATTATAAATTCGTTAAATCGAAGTATTTTGTTCCATTTTCGTCGGGACCATAAAAACATTAGCTAAATCCAGAAATTCGTTAAATCGGGCTCGACTGTATATGCATTTCTTGCTTTAATATTTGTACTGTCTTGAGTCAGTCATGACTGATCATTATAAACAGTGAAGTTCATAACAATAAATAAAGAGTGTCACATTTGAGCCGATATAGCTCAAATCAATCAGCCATGTTGAAAATTTTCGAAGGAAGAAACGAGATTTTTGGAATCGGGATAGTTTCGGTTCGGCCGAATTTTCGTCGAAACTCAGATTTGAGCCGAAAACGAAACCGAATTTTTCAGTCGATCTCTAATTAAAACATGCACACTCTTATCACAGTCTAATTGTGGCCAGAAGGGTTAAAAAATGAATAAATAAAGAAACAGCTTCTTTAAAGTGGGTTGATTAGGAAGGAGTATGTGTTTTATATAAGGCCATAATTTTCTAAACACATGATTTAACTTTAATTAACAGATATTTTAAAGGTATTGCGCCAAAATAGAACAAAATAAAGTGTTCTCCTTGCAGTACAATATTCGGCAGCTGAATCTATTTACGGGCATGCCATTTGGAACAGCCAAAAAAAACCCCCCGCTGATTCCATTTATGCTCCACCGTATTGAACTCTCTTTGTCACCAATTTGATAGATTCCATAGTTTTCTACAAATATGGACACAGAAATTTTTCAAATTTATATAATTTTAATTAATTTTGCAATTAATTTTCAGCACTGAAATTACGTTCGAAATTATTTAATATTTAATAGGTGATTTATCACATTGCTAACTAAGCGTAGAACCACCAGAGTGAAAAATGTCCAAGCCGGGAATCGATCCTCAACCCTTGGAATCAGGGGTCGTAAATATCATGATGTTTTCGAAAATATAAAAAATATCCGATATTTTGATAAATATCCGATATTTATGATATATATCCGATATTTACGATATATATCCGATATTTACGATATATATCCGATATTTTCAAAACAGTCAACACTCTCAGAAATGAATACTCAGATTTCACGAAATTTTCTTTGTTTTTGACGAAATGGTTTCCTGGTAAATGCTCCGAGCGAACATTTCGTCAAATTGATGAAATTAGTTTCTTCACTTGCTTGACGATATAAATTTCGTCAATAGTTTCGTCAAAACAGGGCTGGTGGCGCCATCTCTGAAACAGTTTAAAAGCTCCAGTATTTGACACGGGGAAAGAAAAAAAACACGTATCTGTCTTTCCTCGGCCTGACTCGAACTCACGACCCTTCGTGTGGGAGGTCGCTGCGCTGCCAACTTGACTGCTGGGGACTCGAAAATGCTTGCTTTTAGACTGATGTAAAGAATTCTACTTCGTGTTTATATTTTTATAACTTAGATTGCAATTTTGTCGGCAATGCTATATTTTCTGAAAGTTTTAAGAAAGGCTAATTTATTTTTATGGTTTTCTCGTATCAATGAATAATTATAATATGGCTTGATTAAATAATTTACAACTGAAATGTTCTTTGATCAATGGATGATTAGAATATGGTCTAGTTAATTTGTTGCTCACAAATAACGAATTGTGAAGTGCATATTGCGTGAGATTTTATCACTTTGAGTAGGAGGATAAGATTTTAACATTTCACTGTTTAAAAAGAGGAGAGGGATCAATTATGTTTATTTTTAATTTGATTGAAATTGAAAACATAATATACTTCTAAAAAAAAAAAAATAAATAAATAAATAAAATAAAAAGATATCCTAGAAGTTTGAAATTTTATTGACCTAATTTTCTTATTGAATGGTTTTGAAGAACAGAGGAAATTTATTATTTTCTAATTAAAACATAACGAACGACAACATATAAATAAAATAATAATAATAATAATAAGCATTCCTAAAAATTCTAACAGCTAAAAAAATAACTAAAGAAGAACCAATAACTACCTATATTTCAGTATTTTCTGAAAAGCACTAAGTGCTGTTTTAAATAAATTATTACAGGACTAACATAAACAAGCAAATATCTGTTTGCTAAAATCGCAGGATTTGAGGAACTGTTTCCTTAAAATGCATTGAGTCTGACCGTGATTGAGGCAAAACTTTCGTCAAATATTTGAGGGTTTACGTTTCGTTAAAAGTCACCCGATGTTAATAGGAAATGATCGTCAAAAACGACGAAATACAGCTCGAGGATTTCTGAATCGTCAAAAGGGAGAGTTTTATTTCTGAGCGTGAACTTATTGCTGATAACAAATATTTTCAAGCATAATATAACTATAATATATTACACTTAACATGGAAACTTAATAAAACACTATACTAAAAATGCCTTTTTCTTTTTTTTTTTTTTCACCTAGAACAAAATTGCTAGCAGAAAGAATTTTCTTTAATGCACTTATTAAAAAAAAAAAAAAAAAAAAAAAACTACTATAGTATTTAGTATCAACTACCAAAAGATCAGAAATTTATAAAACAAAATTTTAAATACAATTTTTTAATTATTATTATTAAAAATTTTTAATATAAATGTAAGCTTATCTTATTTTTCTAACATGTTGCTAACATGTATCCTAACATGTTGTACAGTTTAAACTCAACATAAACCAAAACCAGAAAAGATTCTTTTCTAATGAAGTCGTATACAACTGATTATCTAAAATGTCTATTCTGTTTTAAGTCCCATATTCTACATTCTAGTTCTACATTTAAAAATAAAAACTTCAAACATAATGCTTGGAAAAGATACATCTTTTCTTCATTGGCTAAAAAAGTCAATGCCAGAGACAACAGTTCTTTATCTACAGAATGTACAGAGTCAATGAGAGTGGAAAAATTAATTTACACTTGTTTTGATTGAACATATCAAAAATATCTTGCGCACTGATATTTGAAAATAAATATTAAATATAGAAAATATCAAACATCTTGATATTTTAAAAATAAATAGCAAATAATATGAAAATATCAAAAATCTTGATATTTTAAAAATAAATATTGTATATATATATCAAGATATATATCATGATATATATCCATTGATATATATCAACGAAACCTGCTTGGAATAGCCCTCCAAGTGCTCTACCATTTAAGCTACGAGGACGATACCCAGCTCAGCATCTCTCATTCACATATGGCTATTCCAAGAGCTCCGGGTTCGATTCCCGGCTTGGACATTTTTCACTCTCTTGGTTCTACGTTTAGTTAGCAATGTGATAAATCATGTATTAAATATTCAATGGTTAAATTTGCTTTGGTAATGATAACATATTATGAAAATCATGCGTCCCTTGATAAGACCGGGCCTTATACTTCCTCCCCTTAAAAAGGTATTTCTGTTTTTCACATACAGTCGAGTCCGCTTATAGCGAACCTGGCCGGACAATCAAAACTAGCTCGGTATATCCGAGGTTCGTTATAACCGATTTACGACCTTTTTTTTAAAAAAAAAAATGGTAATGCTCTAAATGCTTTTAACTTATAATAATATTAATGAATGTTTTAAATCTATTAAATAAATTTTACACGTTTTATTATGATTTTTTAAATGTAAGAATCGAAATTTATAATTTATGGTAAATGGTTACATCAGAAATTATCCAAAAATTTTCATTATTGTACTAGAATGATTTATGTAAGTGGGGAATTTGAAGCATGTCTTTAAACTGGGCCTGATTATCAACGGAGAAAACCTCCACCAGTAAAAAAGAATAATATATATTTTTTTTTTTTTTTGCCTTACTCATTGATAAAAATACTTGATTAAAATACTGCATGAATAAAACGTTTAAATAAAGGGAAAACTTCTATTAAAATTTACTCGTGGAAATTTACACCGGAGATAATCAGATCCTGCCTTTAAGTCGAAAGAAATTCTGCCCTAAGCTTAACATGCAGAGGCAAAGTGTTAACGGTGTATTCCAATCCAAACTGCTTATTTTCCGATTTATTTTTAAATTCATTCTTGCTCTCAAACGCATCAAACTGGGAAATTCTCTTATTTAGAAACAACGTAATGTGCCGTGCTTGTCGATTTTATGATAAATGCAGAAAATATTGCACAAAATGCTGTAAAAGTTGGCGTTTTGAACCGAATTTTTCGAAGCGGGAGATCTGGGAATGAAAAAAAATGGTCATACTGAGAAAATAATTGTTTAAAACTCAAACTCTAATTAATTGAGCGAAAAATGAAATCACATGGCCTCTTATACAACTCTTCAAAAACCACCTCAGCAAGTTTCATATTTTTACTTTTAAAAATGAGTCTGAAAATGTCTCAAAATTTCGAGCTGTTGAGGGTGGAAAATTATTTTTTCGAATACACCCTTAATGCGAAGGGGGGGGGGGGGAGCAGAAGAAGATAGTTAAAAAGGTAGCACGCAGAAGGATAAAGATTAAGAAAAGAACATTTTGCGAATGTGGAAATTTTTAGAATGGTGATTGATTTTTTCCAGTAATAAAAAAAAAAAAAAAAGTTCGTTATCTTTGGAAAAGCAGACAAGGATTAAGAACGCTATAAGCAAGGATTCATTATATCCATGACACAAAAGTTCGTTATAGTCATTAAAAATAGAATTATAAAATATATTAAGCGAAATCAGACTTTCTCTCTAGTTCGCTATATCCGAAGGTTCGCTATATAACAGATTCGCTAAAACCGAACTCCACAGTATTTTACATTCAAACACAAACAGAATAAAAAATATAGATTATTTCTGTATACATTCTAAAAGATATTGTTCAATTATCTCGAACATCATGCAAAGATCGTAAAATTCAATCAAACACTTATGCGGATTTCATATGAAAGTTCACTTACTGTTTTTAACAACGACATATCAAAAGATTAAGCGATCCGAAAATGAAGACGAAGCGGGTATCGGTTGTGATTGAAACTATCCGCACATGTCAGGTACACATAAACTGTCAAATATATAGGGCTATTACAAATGATGGACCCAATTTAAAAAAAAAATCATATTTTCGAAACTACTGCACATACTACAATAAGTGATACATGAATTTAAAGAGAAATATAACAATTTCTTTTCAGTTACAAATGTTCGATGTGTGACACTCTTGTTACATGGCATACGTCCAATCTGTATTCCAGTTCGTCCCAAACATTTTGTAGCATCACTCTGTCAATGGTTCTGAATTCTGCACAAATGCGTTCTTTAAGCTCTCTCTCTCTGCCTTCACAGTGTCAAAGGCATTGTTTATGTACCACCAATGCCGAAAACAAACTGTTCAGAACTTAAAGAACGCATTTGTGAAGCTTTAAGACCCATTGACAGAGTCATGCTACAAAATGTTTGGAACGAACTGGGTTACAGATTGGACGTATGCCGTGTAACAAAAGGGTCACACATCGAACATTTGTAACTGAAAAAAACTTAGTATATTTCTCCTTAAATTCATGTATCACTTATTGTAATATGTGCAGTAGTTTCGAAAATATGATTTTTTTAAAATTGGGTCCATCATTTGTAATAGCCCTGTATGATGCCATTTGTTGACCCGAGGCAGTCAGTTTTCAATAAGATAAAGGTTCGTGACCTTATTAAGAACATGCCCTTATTTGGTACAAGTACCTTATACGGAATTACTGGTATTAAAAATCAAAATGACGTTAAATAAAACTCGTTCTGAAGGGGTTAAAAATCGATTATCAAACCAAAGTATTTGGAGTATTCCTGAATCGATTTACTTCAAAATTTTTGTTAACTTTCTACTGACAGTATAATACATTTAAAACTTGAATAAAATTGAGCAAAAAAAGAATTATTTATTATTTTAATCAAAAACCGATTTTAACTTTAAACGTCAGTCACTATGGTGAGAAAATTCACAATTATGAAAAAATTCTTCGTTCAGAAGCAAAATAATTTTATATTCAACATGTATTTTGTTTTCAGATGGCCCAGATCAGACTAAAAATGATTATGTCAAAACATCTTTAAAAAAAAACAAAACAAAAGAAAAGCAATGTTAATGTGACAGGAAAAAAAAATGTCAGTTTTATACAAGTAAAAATTGCTTATTCTAAGAATTTTTCTTTTCTTTCTTTTTCTTTAAACTATGAAAATATTTGACTATTAAAACGCAGAAAGTTTGTATTTTGTAATTCCAATAGATATTTTTTTATAAAATAAAGGTCATTACTATCATTAGGGCGGGCACTTTTTCTGTCAAATTAATGATTTTTTTTCTGTTTACTTTTATTTTTTTCTTCTTCTTTTTTTTCATTGTATGTATAAAATTTCTCAAAATAATTTTTACAAAAAAATTCTTGTCAAACTTTATAAAATATGAATTTTGAAATACAAAATATTATTATTAAATATTATATATATTTATTTATGTATTATATCTCAATATATTCTAAAATCCAGATGTTAAATAACATTACATATAATTTAAATTCATTTTGTTTTTTGTTTTCATATGATACCATTCTAAATAGAAGTGTTTACAATAAACATTTATTTAATTTAATTTAATTTATTTATTTATTTTTTTTTTTTTTTTAGCATTCCAGCAAAGTTGCTAAACTTGCGATTTTTTCATATAAATTATTGAAAAGAACATTCTTTAAAAATATTTTTTTTTCGTAAATAATTTTTTTTTTAAGTTATTATTATTTTAGGTTGAAAAAAAAATCCAATAAAGCTATGCTTACTTTTTTAGCATTATAAACTGAGGATTAGTCTTTATAAATCTTCCCTCTTAGCATATTGTCGCCAACAGAAGCGATCAATCCCAAAATCTAACAACCCTACTAGAGCGCGTGTGTGCGATGATTTTCCTCCACTACATCTCTCCATCGGCCTTGGAAAGAAGACGTAGCGGGAGGGAACGTATCACTTCGTATTCGTACGAGTACCTGCTACAGAACGACGGACAAGCGCGGTGGCATCATAGAAACAGTTACTTCGCACGTAAAGCACGTTTTTCTTGAGTCCCTTCCCCCACCCCCCTTTTTCAATACCGTATAGAATTTTTCTTTGCCCAGCTGTATAACCCCACCACACTTCATTCGGAAAATGTGCTTCAAAGAAACGTTTTCATGGTCGATTTTATTTCTTTTTTTGTTCATTGGGAGAGGGGGATGAGGTATGAAATATCTTGATTCGCAAGGTGTCGCTTGTATTAGAAGTTTTTATTCAAGAAAATTATTTTTATTAAAATGAACCGAAAAGATAAAAGACCATATGTAACATGGAATAAGATTCATCCATTGAAAAAAGAGAATAAACTGAAATGATTTGAAAAGATAGAAATTATTGTTGAGATGACAAATAAATGTCATTAAAATATTGTTTGATGATTGGAAAACATTTTATAGAATTAATATTTTAATATTTATTGAATTCGTTTCAGAAGTTTCGATTCTTTTTTTCTATTATTACATTCTATTTCTTTCTTCTTTCCTTTTTCTTATTAGGGTTTCGTACTTAAATGTAAAGACGTAACCATTATAAGATTACTCGTGTCTGTCCATCTGTCACAGCCATTTTTTCGTAAACTATGGAACGTGGAAAGTTTAAAATTGGCGAGAAGTAATAAAGGCTATTGACTCATATATTTATAGATTATTAGCCAATTATTTCACAATTATATTTATGAAAAAATGTAGGGGGGAGGGTAATTAAATTAGCTGAAAAAAATATATATATATTGTATATCGTGTAGGGTATTGTCTGAAAGCTCTCCTAACGCCGAATTCAAAATTACATTTTTTTTTTATTATTTCAGTTATTATATTTTCAGAGATATCGTCAAAAATGTAATGCAAAAATATGCTCCCCCCCCCCTCCTTCTTTTTAGCAATCTACTGAAACTAAAATAACGAAAAAAATTATAGGTAATAGAAGTTTATTTAAATCTTGCAGGAAAACTACAGCGATTTACTCAAGGTCACATAGGTTTTGGGAAAATCGAATTTTTCCGTTACACATAAATTTCACTTTGCGGGCGCTCAGCAGGGCCGAAATTAACCTTTTTTGTACCTGGGGCAAACGTGGATTTTGGTGCTGATTTATTTTTAAATTTAAAATTTGTAATCATAAAATATGTAATATTGAACTACGTAATCCACTTTGTCAAATATTGACTCATTAAAATCTTGAAAACGGAATAGAAAAGAAACAAAAAAAATCCCGCTTCATACAGGAACCTTATGCCATATCATCTTTAGATTCTTCTATGCTTTGGCATCCAGACAGGATGATTTTAACAATACCGTGCTGAACATATATCTCAGAAAAATCGACGAACAGAATCTTCATTTCGCGCCCCTTCGTTCATGTCGTCCGAGGCACATTCCCCCCCTCTGCGCCCCCCCCCCCTTAGTTTCGGCCTTGGCTCTGAGCAAGGGAGTTTAAGGGCGCTCGAGGTTCCTATCGTCGCGTAAGTGTAAAATGATTGTTGACAACGATTTTCGAAAAAAAAAAAAAAAAAAAAAAACATTGTCGGTAATTTGCCGATTAAGGCTGTTCTCAAATCCGAAGGGTCAACTTTCTGACATAACGTTTAATTCATTTTTGTTCGGAAACGCATGAAATTAGAAGGTATTGCTATTCAGCAACTGTGTCCTCGAACTGTTTTTTCTGTTTTCTTGCAAACGCAATAGATCTTTCAGAAAATGCTGTCAAAGTTTGCATTTTGAACTGAACTTCCGAACGAAAGAACAAAATCCAGTCGGTAAGGGGAGAAAAACGTCATTTGTCACGTGATCAAAATCGCTTATAACTCAATAGGTAATTGATTGATCAAAAAATGGAAAACACAGCTCGATTCCACATCGCTTCCACACTGTAAAAAAAATGCTGCCAGTTTTCCGGTAGGAATCGGAAAAATAGTTGCCCTTATCGTACCGGAATAATTTCCGACCCAGCTCGGAATAAAATCAGTAAAAATAAGGAAATAGTCAGTAAAACGGTATTTTACGGATTTTATTCCGAGCTGGGTTGGAAATTATTCCGGTACGATAAGGGCAACTATTTTTCCGATTCCTACCGGAAAACTGGCATTATTTTTTTTACAGTGCATGGTCAGGCCTTCCAATTTTATATATTTCCGTTAAAAAATGAATTTGTAATTGTGTCAAAACGTTTTGCGCTTGTTGAGTAGGGCAGTTGAGAACACCCTTAAAGAGCAGACGGTTTGGACATATACGTAAAGACACACGGGTGGCGTACTCTATGTACCATCGGCTTTTAAAGCCTAGGTAACAACTTTTAATGATATATTTGTGTAATGCAATATTCACTGGTAGTATAAAAGCAAAAACGTTAAATTGTTAAAAACAAACTAATTTATTAGGATGAGCGAAGCGAATCCTCTACTAGTCTACACAAATTACATTTTGTCGTACACTTTACAAAAAAAAAAAAAAAAAAAAAAAAAAAAACTATTCAGTATTTTGACTTGAAATTATACATAAAAATAAATTATGATCTATAGATTTGCACAATATTATTATTATTATTATTTTATTTTATTTTTTTTTTTTTTTTTTTTTTTACAGAATAACCTTAAAAAATTATTATTTTAATTCATTTATTTTACATGTTTTTCCATTTAAGGACGTATTTTTGCAAATAAAAAATAAAACACGTATTTTTTCAGAAGAAAAGATAAATCATGAAGTTTGTCATTATAGATGGAAGCATGATTAAATCGATAGTTTCATGATTTCTTTTATGAAATTTTTAAAATACCTTTTTTTAATGAAAATTATACACTGAAAAAAAAAAAAAAAAAAAAAAAAAAAATAGGACCAGATTTCCTGTAGGAATCGGAAAAATAGTTGCCCTTATCGTACCGGAAAAATTTCCGACCCAGCTCGGAATAAAATCCGTAAAGTACCGTTTTAATGAATGTTTCCCTTTTTTTACGGATTTTATTCCGAGCTGGGTCGGAAAATTTTCCGGTACGATAAGGGCAACTATTTTTCCGATTCCTACAGGAATACTGTTCGGAATTTTTTACAGTGTAGCATATTTTTAAAGAATTAAAATTTGTGAAAATTAAATTATTTACATTCAATTATAAAAGTATTTTTTAGTGTTAAGAATTGAAATACAAAATTCATTCTTATTATGTGAAATCATTTACGCAGACGATACTTACGCATTTAAAAGAAACTATATTATGATTATAATTGTAAAGTGGCAACAAAAGAATTGTAAACAAATAAAATTAATTGTTAAATTCGTTATATAAAGTGTTATTCGAATTCGAAAACTGAAAATTGAACCAAATGAAACATATTTACTATTAAAAAGTAATTACTATTAGTATTATTTGTCGTTTAAAATAAATTTATGGAATGTATTATTTCTATTATAAAAAATGCCGAGAAAACGTACACTTACTGGTCGGAAAGAGTAATGCTTCGCGAATCCAAACAAAGCATGGCTTTTGCTAGTTTAGAATAATCACGTAATTACTTTCGGATTCGCAACTAGTTTGCATTGAAAAGAGCTGTCAATACGCCACCCGTGTCTTTAAAGGTTAATTAAAAACCTATCTGGATACCCACGGCGCGGACCAAGGCGGTGTTGCAACTTTGTGACCTTCTTTCGAAGCGCGCATGCCAAAGTTTAAACTTTGAACAAGCTTTTTGTTTCAGGTACACTGTAAAAAGAAAAGAGTATTACTACGCTGAATGTTATAGATCACCAAGATGTTTAATAAACATCGCCATTGAATGTATAAATAATGTCATATTTATAAAAGCATAGGTCAAGAAACATTATGTCAAAATTTAATTATTGCAAATGGTTTCAATGACAACTTAAGAAACAATACTAGAAATGAACTGTCGGAATATTTTTTAACTCTTGGTCTAAGCCCATTCATTCAAGAATCTACTACCAGGAAAAACACAATTATTGACAATGTATTCACCAACATCCCCGTGCAATAGCGTTATTCATTCATTTTTTAATCATCACAAACAGATTTGGATAAGATTAAAAAAAAGTTATATTCTATATACAGGGTGTTTCGCACAGCGGTTACAAAGTTTCAGGAGAGATAGAATACAGATAAACGATGGGTAACCATATAGCAATCTCTGGTCAGAAACACTTTCCTGGCGCGGTAGTGAGGCACAAAACACAAGAAAGAAAGGACACATATTTTCTGAATGACCCTCGTAAAAATGGAACATTTTGATTCACGAGGTGTTGCCAGCATAAAAAATATTTATAAACAGTTTTTTATTCTTAAAAAATTCTGTAATTAAAATGAAATGAAACCATTAAAGGTCATAGGTTACATTGGATAAGGTTAATTAATTAATTAATAAATAATAATAATAATAATAATAATAATAATAATAATAATAATAATAATAATAATAATAAAAGAACGAGAGAATGCCTGAAATGTTCTGAAAAGTTTGAAATTGTTGTTGAAATTATTGATAAATAATTAAAATATTATATGATGATTGGAAAAGGATATTGATATTTTGATACCCGTAAGAGATACCCCTAATACCGAGATATTGAATTGGGTACAAACTACATTTCTTTCTTTCTACGCTTTTCTTTTAGAAACAGAATTGTTTTAAATGATTTGAAGAGATCATTTCTGTGTTAGGCTAATGTCAGACGAACGTCTTTTTGCACGCTTTTATCCTTACGTATTATCCTCTACACAATACTAGCGGCATTGTGTAGGGATAATACGTAAGGGAAAAAGCGTGCAAAAAGTCGTTTGTTCGACATTAGCCTTATTGTAAGAGACATACTATTACTGAAATAATAATAAAAAAAATCAATAATAATTTTAATCTTGGTAGGAAGGGGGGAAAAGGAAACGCCTTCATAATGAAGATGTTGCAAGAATTAGAATGATTTATCATGCATTACTTATTGATTTTTTTTTTCGTACTATGTATTATTAAAATGTATTGAAAGTAATGAAGCCTTTGAAAGTATTTATTGATGAAAGTAATAGGCTGCATTGAACAGTATCCATCAATAAAAAAAGACTGAACAACTGAAATGATTATTGAAATAATTAACAAATAATTAAAGTTATGAGTATGTAATGAGGGCAAAAGTTTTCATGGAGTTCATGTGTAGACATCGAATAACGAAATATCAAATTCAATTATAGATGCTTTTCTTTCTTTTATTTTCTTTTGCCTTGTTCTAAATATGGGACGCAAAAATATTGTCTTTGTGTTCAATTACTCATAAAGGGTCCGGGACACATTTTAAAATAATTTTTATTTATTGAGTTAAAATATTGAAATTTTTTGTGATGGTTAATGATATCATTGTAAACAAAATCACATGATAAAATTTCTCATAATTTTTTTAAAAAAATTTAAATTTTAAATTTTATTTAAAAAGGGGGGTAAATTAAAATCGTTATAACTCGAAATATTATTTGTAGAATTTCAATTTTATATCATTTGAATAAACAGAAATATATAAGTTTTAATTTTGATTCAGCATTTTTAAAAATATTAATTTAAATAAAAATTAAAAATATTTAAGGTAAAAAGTTTTAAAAAAACTATGTAACTTAAAATATATATATATTTTTTCAAAAGTAAATATTTTTTTCAAATTTGCTGAATCAAAATTACAGTAAAATAATTGAAAAATACATGTTCCAAGTTTGAACTAGTTATCTTTAACGGTTCTAGAGTTATAACAATTTAAATACGAGAAATGGTGAAAAAAACCCATCATGAAGAAAAACGCATTTTCACAAGAAGTCGGTTTCACGATAACCATTGCTTGATAGCTAGATTTTGAAAACTAACCACAACGAAAAAAATTAATATTTCCTGTTCCAATGAAAATAGAAACATTATTTAAACATCATTTTAAGCAGAAAAAACAGAAAAATTTTTAATGCAATAAAAGTTTTTTAGAAAATTTGAAGAATTTTGTGTCCCGGACCCCCTTAAGAATTATAATATTTACTAGGGGTTTTATAGAGAAAAAAGTTTTTGCTCGCTAAAATGAACTTTAAGTGCATAGGGCGGATCGGATACGGTTCATCAATTAAAAGAGAACGAAAAATTATGCGTCAAGCATTGATTATGAAACACTTTATGAAGAACGATGTAACATAAAACTTCACGGTTTAATAAGGTGAAAGATGATGTCGAAGTAAATAATTTGGAAAATGCATAACATATTTCAAAATCCAATTTAGCATTACCATCAATAATAAAAAAGCTAAAATCTTAAACAACGATTTTACGCACAAATAACGTACAGAACGATAAAAAATACCCATACGATCGTTTCGAGGATTCTTCGATCCCCTTCCTCAGTGGGAAAAAAAAAAAAAAAAAAAAAAAGAATCAAAATGGCTTCGAAGAAGGGGTTCTTCGAACCCATTTTGATTCTTTTTTTTTTTTTTTTTTTTTTTTTTTTTTTTTCCTCACTGAGGAAGGGGATCGAAGAATCCTCGAAACGATCGTATGGGTATTTTTTTTTATCGTTCTGTACGTTATTTGTGCATAAAATCGTTGTTTAAGATTTTAGCTTTTTCATTACAATTCGCACTAATCTATGCTTATTACCATCAATAGTTGAGAAAGTATTTTCTTTTCTGCAGCCCTGTATATATCCCTTTGGTTTGTATATACTCCGTAATATGTTAAAATTTAGTTCAATTAGGAAACACATTAGCAGCACAGTTGAAAATTTCTCTTCAACTAGTTTCGTCAATAAACGGAAATGTACTCGATATCTGTTGTTCCTCACTGTATATGATCGATAGAAATTAAACACAAAAAGCAAATAAAAAGAAAAGTGCCCAATTAGACTGATGGCCCTGAGTTCGCAGGCTATTCACACTAATTGTATATTATACTCTTATTACAAAGAATAATGCCCTGCGAAAAATAAATTAATTGAGGATTACCCCCCCCCCATCCCCTCTTTATACTCAATTAATGAGTCTCCAAATCTCATCAGGAAGACGCCTTATCAGAATAAACCAGTATACCAAATTTGAAGCAAATTGCATAGAAAAACCTATTTATCTAAATTAAGGCGTGATATGCCCCCCGTTTCCCTAATGCTTAAACAATGAACTACCAAATCTAATGAGGGAAGCGGCTTATCAGAATAAACCAGTACATCAAATTTGAAGTAAATCTGATAATTCTGCATGAAAAACCACCCATTTATCTAAGTTAAGGAGGGAATTAGCCCCCCCCCCCCGTTCCCTCCTTTATACTTAACCAATAAACCCCCAAAACTAAACAGGGAAGCGCCTTATTAGAATGAACCTAGAAAAAAAATTGAAGCAAATCGGATATCAAGAGTTATCGTGTTACGTACATGCATACATGCAGAACCTGCGGGCACATTAGCTCTTAGGCTTTGCTAGCCTGTGAGCTAAAAACTCGTACCACAACTAAAAACACACTTCCAGCAATTAATGTTCACAGATAGTACTATAACCGAATTTTTTATGTGTGCACTGTAAATGAACGATGAATTAATGCTATACACACTTCATTCTGTAATTAGCATCTTGTAGTGAATCTCGATGATATGTAGCAATTTCAATCTGTTTGAAATGGTGTAACATCATTAAAATACACCGCAAATGATTTTTACCCCATAGACCGTAATGTAACGGAATTCTTTTGAGTGACCCTGTAAAAAAATACGAACTGGTATATGGCTGTTCTAAAATCCAAAGGGGCAACTTTATGACACAAGTTTTAATTTATTTTTGTTCGGAAATGCATGGAATTGACAGGCGTTGTTATTCAGAAACTAAGTAATCGAAAGAGATTTTCTATTTTTTAGTAAACGTAAACGATGGTAAGCAGAAACAAGTTGAAAATTGCTCGTCAAACATGGAAAATGAGGTGCGTTCGTACTATAACTAGTTTTATAATTATTTTTTGCACCCCATATTGTACTGAATGTATATTTCTTTGTACTTCATAAGTGCATAATCTGTAACATCATTAAACTGCACTTGCAATATTTTTTTTCCCACTCCCCGTAATGTAACGGAACACTTTTGACTGTCCCTGTAATTAAACTATACATCCGATTTTCATGAAATTTGAAATGGCTCAACAAAATTTTGCAACAATTATATATTTAAAATTTCAGACCATTCGGAAGGCTTTAACATCATTAAAATGCACTTGCAATAATTTTTTTCCATTGGCCGTAATGTAACGGAAAACTTTTGACTGTCCCTGTAATTAAACTATACATCCGATTTTCATAAAATTTGAAATGGCTCGACAAAATATTACAAAAATTATGTATTTAAAATTTCAGAACATTCGGAAAGCTGTAACACCATTAAAATGCACTTGCAATAATTTTTCCCACTGGCCGTAATGTAAAGAAAAACATTTAAATGTGCCTTTAGTTAAACTATACATCCGAATTTCATAAAATTTGAAATGACTCGACAAAATTTTGCAAGAATCATATATTTAAAATTTCAGACCATTCGGTTGGGTAGTTTTTGCTCGGTTATATGCGGACAGACAGACAGACAGACCACTATAGGTGCATAGGTGCTACGTATTTATATAATTACGAACGCACCTAAAAAAACAGTCAAAGCTGACGTTTTAAATTGAATTTCCGGATGAAAGGAGAAAAAGCAGCCAAAGAGAGGAGAAAAAGATGTGTCACGTGACTCAAAATTGTTTATAACTCGATAAATAATTTATTTATAAAAAAAAAAAATGGGAAACAAATTTCGATTCCAAATCGCCTCAATGGATAGCCCTGCCATTTTTGCGCCTTTACGTTCATAAACGAGTTAGTAAATGTGTGAGAATGTTTTGTGCTTCTTGAACAGTACATTTGAGAACCGCCTTAAGGGAAGAATATGATATGAGACATTTGTGAACCCATTTATGCCTAGCGTCCCATTTTTAGTACGCTTTGAATTTGAGTAAATTTGTATAATTTTCTTCTTATTTATAACATGAAAATTGTATGAAATAATTATCTATATATGTCTTTATCTGTTACTGAGAGATGACAGCACAAGATGGATATTTATTTGCTTCAGGCTGTTCTTAACTGCTCTGCTCAACAAGCGCAAAACGTTTTGACACATTTACAAATTCATTTTTTAACGGAAAGATGTAAAATTGGAAAACATGACCATGGAAACGATTTCGAATAGAACTGTTTTTGCCATTTTTGAGTCCATCAATTACCTATTGAGTTATAAGCGTTTCTGATCACGTGACAAACCCGTTTTTTGCCCGCTCTTGAGTGCTTATTCACCGTTCGCGCGGAAACTCGGTTCAAAGCGCCCAATTTGACACTATTTTCTGAAAGATCTATTACGTTTGCAAGAAAATGGAAAAAAACAGCTCGATGACATAGTTTCTGAACAACAACACCAGCTAGTTTCATGCATTTTGGAACAAAAATAAATTAAAACTTATATCAGAAAGTTGCCCTTTTGGATTTGAGAACACCCTTAAATGCTTTTTTGCTTTTTTCAGTGCTTATAGATTTTTCATTTTTCAAGATGGCGAAATGTAAAAAGTAAGTTTATTTGTATTTTTTTCTATCAAGGATCCAAATAAACAAGTCATAATCTTAGCTTGTACACTTCTTTGAAATACGTATTTTTGTAAATTGTGAAATTACGTATTGAAGCCTATTTTTTATGTATTTTTGTAACGTACAAAATATAGGACGCTAGTCAAGAATGGGTATATATTTTTATTAGCCATTTAGGGGGCAGTTATTTACGTAAATTCCTTTTAAAGATGATTATAAAATAAATTGTTTTTAAGGGTGTATTCCAATCCAAACTGCTTATTTTCTGATTTATTTTTAAATTCATTTTTGCTCTCAAACGCATCAAACTGGCAAATTTTCTTATTTAAAAAATACATAATGTGCGGTGCTTGTTGATTTTTTGATAAATGCAGAAAAAATTGCGAAAAATGCTGTCAAAGTTGGCGTTTTGAACCGAATTTTCCGAAGCGGGAGATCTGGGGATGAAAAAAATGGTGATACTGAGAAAATAAATGTTTAAAAATCAAATTCTAATTAATTGAGCGAAAAATGAGATCGCACGGCCTCTTATAAATCTCTTCTAAAATCAACTCAGCAAGTTTCATATTTTTACTTTTAAAAATGAGTCTGAAAATGCCTCAGAAAATTTCGAGCAGTTGAGGGTGGAAAAATATTTTTTCGAATACACCCTTATGATTCAAATATGATTATTCTTGGTTTAATATTAAGAATATTTATAATGTTATTAGTCTCCGTAAAGAAATAAATATATCTTTTTAGTGGTTCATCGAAATACTAATTATAGTATATTACATACAATTTAAAAGCTTATTTTGCATAAATCTAGACAAAACATATAATTATGCGTATAAATATTATGCATATTCCCATATTTAGTACGTTTACATTTTATCAAATAAATACAAAAAAATTTTTAGCGTAATTTGTTTTAGTATTTTTTTCCAGTTCATTTTGCAACATTTTAAAGTGATTTCATGAACGAATTTCAGAAAACAAATATTCAAGCATAAATGGGTTAATTTAGCCGTAATTTTAATTCTATAGACAGTAATAGTAATTTTGTCAGAAATTAGTCGAAAGTATGTTGCATGTAGTAAGATAAAAATATGAAAATCGAAATTTTTAGGAAGTTTCGATATTCGTAGGGTGTCGAGTCGCTTTAAAGACATGTAAACAAATTGGAAATTGCTCGTCAAACGTGGCAAATGAGGTGCGTTCGTACTATAACTAGTTTTATAAATATTTTTTTGCACTGCATATCGTACTGAATATATATTTTAGTGCACTTCATAAGTGCCTATCAATTTCATTCTGTTCGAAAGGCTATGACATCATTAAAATGCACTTGAAATAATTTTTTTCCATTGGCCGTAATGTAACGGAAAACTTTTGACTGTCCCTGTCATTAAACTATAGATCCCATTTTCCTAAAATTTGAAATGACAAAATTTTGCAACAATTATATATTTAAAATTTGAGACCATTCGGAAGTCTGTAACATCATTAAAATGCACTTGCAATAATTTTTTCTCATTGGCCGTAATGTAAAGAAAAAATTTGACTGTCCCTCTAATTAAACTATACATCCGATTTTCATAAAATTTGAAATGACTCGACAAAATCTTGCAACAATTATATATTTAAAATTTCAGACCATTCGGAAGGCTGTAACATCATTAAAAGGAACTTGTAATAATTTTTCTCCATTGGCCGTAATGCAACGGAAAACTTTTGACTGCCCCTGTCATTAAACTATACATCCAATTTTCATAAAATTTGAAATGACTCGACAAAATCTAGCAACAATTATATATTTAAAATTTCAGACCATTAAGAAGGCTGCAACATCATTAAAATGCACTTGCAATAATTTTTTCCCATTGGCCGTAATGTAACGGAAAACTTTTGACTGTCCCTGTAATTAAACTATACATCCGATTTTCATAAAATTTGAAATGACTCGACAAAATTATACAACAATTATATATTTTAAATTTCAAACGATTCGGTCGGGTAGTTTTTGCGCTGTTATATGCGGACGGACAGACAGACGGACTGAACGACGACTATAGGTGCTACGTATTTATATACAGTCGGACCTCTATTTAACGGCCTCTATTTAACCTCTATTTTGCGAATTTCTCTATTTTGTGAACTTTTCCTAGGAACCAACAACATTTTGCGAATTTCTTCGTAAAATAACCTCCAAATAATGAAGTGTATTCCCTATTTAACGAACTTTTTCTTCTGATATAATTTTTTTTTCTCCCTATTTCTCAAAATAATTCCGGACACTTCAAACTTATTTTTTCTTTTACACATTTTATAATGCTCAATAACCTTGAATTTGTTTTACCAGGTGCCTAACTCAACGAGAGCAGTAAAATCCTTGTCATTCTTTGCATTTCATCCAGGAAATGCAAACTTTCAATATCCCCCTTTCACACTCAAAAGGGCTGTTCTGTAGTAAGTTTGTTTCAGTAATTAAATTTAAGGACACATGTTGTAATACAATGCTTAAAATTACTTGTTATAATAAATACGATAATGTCATTAAAATTCATTAATTTTAATGTAAATATTTTCTTAAAACTTAAAATACAGTGTATTTCCGGACAATATTTTAAAAAATTCTTTTTGTCAGTACAGATTTCTTTTTGATGGGTAAAATGAATAATAATAAAAAAAAATAAATATGATTTACAAAAAAAGTGTGATTAGTTAAGTTTTTTAATAATGTTTAGTGTTTTTGTTTGAATTACAAATCTATTTTGTGTTGTTTAAAGTATTTAAAAAGGTTCATATCTATTTATCGAATTTTCCACATAACGAACTTTTTCTCGGGATTTAGTGACTTCGTTAAATAGAGGTCCGACTGTAATTACGAACGCACCTAAAAAGAATGCATCAATGAAACTTGTGATCCACATCCACCACTCTCTCCCCCTCAAAAAGGGGTTGGGGAAATCGAGCGCTGTAAATTAAATCCGACTCAATAAAAAATTAAGTTTATAGTTGCTTCTTTCAAAAAAATTCTTTTCACCTTATTCTTTCAACCAGTTATTATTTTCTAAATGCTTCCGCATTTATGTAAAACTGTAGGTTGAAGCATTCATCAAAATATTTTTTCATGCGTCCTTCATTCAAGGTCAAGTTTAGAATAGGAGTTGTTGCCAACGGAACTTGCTTTTACGAGATTTTACGCTGAGTTTGCGGCGATGTATAACATCAGAGTGCATAAAACACATTTTTTTAAACACAATTTATGTGCTTATTTAACTATAGAAAATTATTACCAAGGTGAATAACTAAGGTGCTTGTGAATTCTGTGATTTAAAAATTTAATTTAGATTAAATTAAAATTAAATTAAAATTTAATTAAAATTAAATTAAAAACATTAAGGCTGCTCTTAAATCCAAAGGAGCTACTTTCTGACACATTTCTGAATTCCTTTCTTTCGTAAGCGCATGAAATAGGCAGATTTTCTTGTTCAGAAACTTATGCAATCGAATGATGTTATCCATTTTTTTGGTAAAGGCAGAAGATGTTTCAGGAAATACTATCAAAGGGGGCGTTTTGAATTGAATTTTCAACGCAACAGTGCGAGAAAGGGGAAAAACTTGTCACGTGACAAGAACAGCTTATAATTGGATTAAGTCGTTCAGGACCGGCATCTTTTATACGAATTTTATTCGTTTGGCACCACTTTTTGTTAATTTTTTGACTTAACTTTATAAATCACTAAAATGTCTTAATTAAATAAAATCAATTTTACTTTTCTTTTTTATTGATATAAAACTCAAGCGTTTTAAGCACGTTTTGAGGGTGCATATATGCACCCATGGTTCCGAATGGGTTATTAACACAAGCCATCAAGTGATTTTTTTAACATTTGATAATTGATTTTTATGTATTTTTTAGCTCTGAATTAAAAAATGATATTTATTTTTAACTATCACATCGGGACTTTTCGCTATTCGTACATTTCAAATATAAAAAGTAAAAATATAGCGAAAATCTGATATTATAAAATAGATGTGGTGGTTGTGTTTTTTAGCTTTTGATAATTGATTTTATGTATTTTTTAGCTCTCAATCCAAAAATGATCTTTATTTTAAACATCTCGTCAGGAATTTTCGCAAATCGTAGATTTCGAAGTTTAAAAAAAAAAAAAAAAAAAAAAAAAAAAAAGCGAATATCAGTCAAAGGAATTTGCCAAAGCTTTACCAAAAGAACGAAAATATTTTAAAATACGTCTGTGACAAATTTCCAGCCTTATCAATAGACAAAATAAAAGTGACACCGATATGACCTCATAGAGAATATAAAAGGAAAAGCAGGATCAGAGTATGAGCGGTTCAAAGAAACTTGTACACGTGAAAGTATTACACGTGTGTACACGTGTACATTGTAAAGTTTTAGAGCGAAACAGCACCGAAAACTGGCGATATGAAACAATTAAAATAATAAATCTTTGTTAAAAATCACCATAAAATAAAAACAATTACATAGGGACGCGTTCATGAAGCCTATTTTATTTCTAAAAATTCTGATAATCTTGTCAATGTTCTCTCATCATCTCCTTTCCTCTCTCTAGCGTGGAAATTACTTTTGTAATTCTTTTCCCTCTTCTCTTGCTTCTTTTCTTTTTATTTTGTTAAAAAAAAATGATCTTTTGGTTTTTTTCTTGTTTTATTCTTTTATAATTCTTTCTTTATTATTATTATTTATATTTATATTTTTTAATTTACTTCTTTTATTTTATTTTAATTTTGTTTATTTCTTTTATTTTTCCTTTCTCCCTATCAATTTCTCTTCTATCATTTTGACAACACTTTCGTCTTCTGCATGTGCTCCTTTCAGCTAGCGCCATCTGTCGCATTCTTTGCAAGCTGTACTCTTTACCTTTCAGTTCATTTCAGACCTTGTACCCTTATGGATACGTGTTTATTTTAGCTGATGACGAGCTGTTAATATTTTTAGCTCGTAACGTGTCCCATGTATTGTTTTTATTTTAAGGTGATTTTTAACAAAGATTTATTATTTTAATTGTAAAGTTTTAACCTTTTAACCGGCTGGCCCGGATTTTTCTGTTTCTGGAAATCATGTTAAAATGGCTGTAGACAAAAATATAAAGAAGTGATATTAAAGATATTATAACATCAAACTGCGACTTAATCAATAAATATATATATCCTGGAATTTATAAGCATTTTTATAAAAATTCAGGAATCCTGACTTTGTGGTAAAAAATGAAGGTCATTTTCGGATTCAGAGCTACAAAATACATAAGAATCAGTTATCAAAAGCGCCCCACCAGTGGCCGAGAGGTTCTGCTCTCGAAGCTGGTAGACGGGAGGTGCTGGGTTCGATCCCAATCACGCCCCGTTGGCCTAATCGTTCGGAGTTCTCGTGGTTTTCTCCGAACTTTGGTTTCCCAAGCGTAAATACGGCTTAGGTTCCCTTAGAAAGACCCCCCCCCCCCGCCCATTAGGGCCTATATCTCTCGTGCTGACAATTAGCCGTCATAAACCGAACCAACCAACCAATTATCAAAAGCTGAAAAATACAACTATCACATCTATTTTATAGTATCAGATTTGAGAACATTATGAATAGGTAACGTGACGTGAAATTCAATATTAAAATGATAAAGCTTTCCGCTCAGTTATATCTCACATTCTATACCAAATAACTTGATAAACTACTTATTTGAAAAAAAAATTACAGTATAAATATAAATTAAATAATTAAACTTCAGCCAGATTAGTTCGTAATTTTATTAAATACTCGTATATATACAGTGGTGGCCAAAATTGTGGACATTTTTTAAAATTTTCATGTTTTATAACTTTGTGTGCTTGAAGACTAAAATAAATTTCACTTAAATACAAATGTTTATACATCAATTTCAAGGAAATTTAATGTAGAATTTAATAAAAAAAATAATTAAAATATTTGCATTACAAAAAAAGTTACGCTTACGAAAAATAAAATCTATCTTAAATTTCATTGTATTTTAAAGTTACACTTACTCATTCAATATTTAGTAGAATAACCCTTGTTTTTTATTACAGCTTCACATCGTCTTTTCATTGAGAGAACTACGTGTTTGGCTTTGGCGTTTATTCTTTTTAATCACATGATGTCAAGAATTAATTATAGCTTAAACAAGTTGTGTTTTATTGAGATGGACGCTTTTTTTGCACAAGTATTTTCAAACGTCGCTACAAATTTTCTATAGGATTCAGACAGAGGCTTTGCGATAGGGGGTTTTGGGGGGGAGTTTCCCCCTCCAATGTATGTGAACTTGGGAAATTTGAGCTTAGAGTTGGGAAATTCAAAATTTTTGAAACACTTTTTTTTTTGTTAAGTAAAAAAAAAAAAAAAAAGAAAGAATTTTTTAGTGTTTTGCCGGCTACCTTTCTGAGTTCTGTGACAGTAAACTAGTTAAATTTTCAAAAAAAAAAAAAAAAAAAAAAAAAAAAAAAATACAAAAAGCAGCCAGACTCAATTTGTCATTGTGTTTTTCTGTGCTATGAAAATATCATACATCTACCAGACCTGAATTTCCCTACTTTTGGTACATCAACTGTGTCTATCTAATCTATTTTCTCCAAAAATGTGTTCCTTTCTCAAAAATCTCAAAATATCATGAGACTATTTTCTCATGAAGTACGATTATGACTCGTACACAATAGAAGACAAAAGCTTTCATTAAAGGAACCAACAATTATATTTTTTATGTTTTTAGTTACAGTGTTTCTTTTTGGCCAGAATTTTTCTTTACGTATAAGTATCATTATCATTAAACACACATTGCACATATCATTTCAGTTGGAAAATAGAGCAATTTGTTACAAGTTGGGAAATATTTTAATTCTCCCCCCTCCCACCCCCCCCCCCAAAAAAAAAATAAATATTTGTAGCTACGCCCCTGGATTCAGATCAGGGCTGTTTCCTGGATAGGGTAATAATTGCATGCTTTTATTTTTAAACCATTCTTTGCATATTTTTGCCGTATGGCATGGGGCTGAATTCTGTTGAAAGATAAATGGTGCTTTATTGGGGAAGAGATCCCTGATGGAAGGTATCAATTTTGGTTCCAGGATAGTTTCGATGTATTTTTTTGCATTCAGAATGCTATCAATCACTTGAATGAGGCCCACACCATCTGCAGACATACAGACCCAAATCAGGACATTTGTTGGGTTCTTTGTAGCTGCTTCAATGCAATCAGGTTGCCACTCTTCCCTTACTCTACGTATCACATATTTTCTCCCATCACTACCAAAGAGCGATATTTTACTCTCATCGCCCCAGATTATTTTCTTCCACTGATTTTCTGACCAATTAATGTGTTCTTTTGCCCATCGAACTCGTTTCTTACGCTGCTGAAGATTTAAAAATGTTTTTTTTCCTCGGAATTCTACCCTTCAGTCCAAAACCTCTAATCTTCTTATTGTTCTTGAACTAACTGAAATACCCATTGCATTCATTTTACATCTGATGAAATTCTTCTATCTTTGAGGCATATCCTTTTTATCTTTCTATCATCAGAAGCCCTTGTACATTTTCCGGCTTGATTTTGCCTTATTTATCACTGATTTAGTTTCTTCATAACGTAAGCACAACTTTCGTACGCCAGATAAAGTGACTGATCCACCAACCTGTCATGCAATTTCAGCATAAGAGAGACCATTTTCTCTCAATATGACTTTTCTGATTCTTTTTGTAGGTGTCCAATCAGTTCTCGATGTTGATAACATCGTTTTAAATTATTTGAATGAAGAAAAAATAGAAATATTTAAAAAAAAAAACATTATTCTATTTAGTTACACTACTATTCACCCTTCTGCAAAATTCATCCCAGCAAAATACCGCTTTTACTAATCAAAACATAGTACAGTTTAGTTACTGACATTTGATTGATTCTCAGAACAGTCCTTGTAATTGGCTAGGAAGCTTTTATTGCAATACACTACAGCATTGATGACTAATTGTGTGTGTATTTTAGACTAAAGTAAGTGTAACTTTTTTGTAAAAGGTAGTAAGATATTTTATAGCTACATAACACTCTGATTTATTAAAGACAATTGACAAATAACTAGTTCTGAAACTCAATGCAGGCCTGAACGGTAATTTTCTGTTCCATAAATTTGTCATTAATTTAGGGTGAGAAAATGATTTATGGACGTCAAGAATACGTAACGTGATGTAAAGGCCAATGTTAAAATTATAAATCTTCCCGATCAATTACATCAAATTTTCCAATGGATAACTTGATAAACTATTTATTAAAAAAAAAATACAGCAACTGTGAATTAAATAATTGATCTTCATCTAGGTTAGTTCGCAATTTTATTTTAAAAAATGTTTTTTTATTTAAAATTATGATCTAAATGTCAAGTTTGGTTTCTCACAGACACCCTGTATTTAAACATGAAATGTAATTCTAATAATAAGTTCAAATTTAAAACAGTGCCTCTGAAGGTAGTAAGATATCACATATGGCTAGATAACCACTCTGACTTATTAAAGATACCGTCAACCGAGGCTACTTTATGCCAAATTTTCCTGGTTCTTCTCACATTTCCATTATTAAAAAAATATTATATATGATTTTTCAAAGTCGAAACGGAGTTGTAAACAATTAACATGAAACAATGAAGCAATCTATATGGTTTTGAAGAGGAAATTTTTTATTTTTTAACTACCTTTAAAGTTTTGGAACAAATTAACCCCTGTTGGGGGCTTCTTTGGTCCATTCACTTAGTTTCATATAAAATGAATATATTTCATATGTAAAAGAATACATTTTTATTGAAACCCTCTTGAAATAGCAGTTGCTAATAAGTAAACACTTCAAACTAGATAAACAAACGTTTTATTTAACATTTAAACACAATAAACCAATTGTTAATATTAAAGATCCGAGAAACAGTTTTCATCATGTTATCCTCAGCAACTGGAACAAAAACAATTAATGTAACATTTTGCTACGGTAACATTTGGGGAAAAAAAAAATGTTACTTAGAAAATGTTGACTGTACGAAATTACGACTGTACGAAAGCGATTTGACTGTACGAAAGGCATTTCTAAGTAATTGGGGTTATTTTCGGACCAAAGAAGGCCTGGCACAAAGTAGCCCCGAAATACTAGTTTTCATGTTAGCTTTATGAAAACGTAACCATTTCCTGTCAAAATAAAAAGTTAAAGGAAAAACTATGATCACACATGGGTTACAGGTTACTAAAGGTAGTACTTTGACACTTACCTTATTTGTAGCTCTTATCCAGATTGTTTCACTATAGAAAGCTTGGAGAGTTAAAATTTAAACACGAAAACAGTTGTTTACAAATACATTCAGTGTTGCCACTAAAAAAATTTAAATTACCCCCAAACTATACAAATACCCTATAGTAGGGTATAAAATATTTTTCAAGGGCAAAAACTCCAAATTATCTTGTATTGTTTGTTCAATAGAAAGAATAAAAACTTTTTTATGGGATGGACCAAAGTAATGGTTCACGGTAATTTATAAAGTTAACGGTAATTTATAAATAACTGCTTCTGAAACTCTATAGAGTAATGAACAGTAGTTTTTCAATTCCGTAAATTTATCGTTATTTAAGGTAAGAAAATGATTTATGAACAGGCCGTTTTTTTTATCCGTAACCTGATGTGAAGGTTAAAATGATTAAATCTTCACGCTCAATTATATCAAATATTTCAACAAATTCACTTGATAAACCATTTATTTGAAAAACATTTACAACAACTATAAATTAAATAATTAATCTTCAGCTATGTTCGTTCGCAATTTTATTCAAAAATTTTTTTTATTTGTTTGTTTATAGTTATGATCTACATTTTAAGTTCGATTCGACAGAGACACCCTGTATTTAAACATGAAATGTAATTCTAATAATAAAATTAAATTTAAAACAACGCAACTAAAGATAATACGATATCTTATAGTTACACAACACTCTGATTTATTAAAGACAGTTGATAAATAACTAGTTCTGATACTCTGTACAGTCTTGAATATCTTGAATAGTAGTTTTCCATTCCGTAAATTCATCATTAATTTAAGGTGAGAAAATGATTTATGAAGATTCAAAATACGTAATGTGATGTGAAGGTCAATCTTAAAGTGATAAATCTTCCCGCTCAATTATATAAAATTTTCCAACGAATAACTTTATAAACCACTTATTTGAAAAATTGTTACTACGACTATCAATTAAATAATTAATCTTAAGCTAATTCGTAAGTATAGGTAAAATAGGGTTTTTCAGTGACAAATTACCATCTATTTTTAGGCAAATCATGTTAAGACAAAATGATAGCCACAATGTTCATTGATGTTTAGGAACAGTTATTTACATTGGATTAAATTAAAGCAAAAAATTTAATTTACCTCGAAAAGTGCAGGAATAAACCTTGGGGACGGTAAGACTACCAATAAAGCCACGATGCTTGAAATTCATATTGAAATACTGATTTATTCTGCAGTAAATTTCCTGTCAATAAATTTTAGCTGTTCTTTCTCTAGCATACTTCTGCATGAGAAAAAAGTTGAAAAAAATTCTCTGGCTGCATCTGAAGTTATTTTTTGTATAATTTTAGCAAGAGGAACGGTAAGGAATCTAAAATCCAGGGACAGAGTTAAAACAACAGTAAAAATATGTGCAGGTTAATTTTTTGCTACACTATTTATATAAAACAATAGTCTCAGTTTCGGAAAAAAAATGACGTTGAATTACTGTCATTGAATCAATTTTATACACACAGCTCCAAACTTAAAAATCCGCATCGGGGATGGTAAGGAATTTCGTTGTATGTTTGGACCCCCAACATCGGCCAAAACGTATTTATCTCGTTAATATTCTTATACACTCATGCAATGGGATGTTTTCCAGTATAAGAAATATAAAAAAACCCCAAGAATATGTACTAAAATAAAAAATATTATTCAGGGAGTTAAAAGTCAAAATTATGTGGTAATGCCTCATATCTAGCAAAATTTCTGCTGTCCCTTGCTATTCCATTCTAGCACGTTTTATTATACTAAATAAACACAACAATCTAATGCAGTAAAACTTGTGAAAGCGCATCGCTATGGGATTGAAACAAAATTCCAATTTGGCAGGTATAATTGTATATCAGTCCTATCGTAAGGAAAATGAAATTTTTATTTTTAAAACAGAATTCTGTTATAAACAGGTTCCGTTTACACAGGGTTTACTGAACAAAATACAACAAAACTTGTAAAACAGAATTATTAGAAACAGCAAAAAAATCGCTTTTAGACAAGTTTCTGTCTAGGCCAGCCATGCTCAACCTGCGGCTAGCGGGCCGCATCTGGCCTGGCGGCCTTTTATTTGAGACCCGAGACACATAATCATTAATCCATGTTTATACAATTATTTAAGACGTGCATAAATAGACCTTCACTGTTGTTTTAAATATTTTTGTAGGAAGACAAAATCTGTTTTGCCATTTATAATTAATTTAAAATTGTATTAAAACGTCTTAAGGCCGATTTCTTGGTCAAAAGTTACTTTTTACATATAGTCCTATTTGTGCTGCAGTGCTGTATACATTTAATATCCAACACTAATCAAACATTATGCCGAATTAATTAAATTTGCGCTATATGATTCTACAATTTAAAAAAGTTCTTGTATTCAGCAAAAGACTGATTAATTAGAAAAATTTCCTTAAAAAAAAAAAAAAAAAAAAAAAAAAACGAATATTGACGGTTTCAGAAAAAATAATAGATTAAGCGGTGTATTTGATTAAACGGGGAATCATAACACTGCAATATTTAATGCGTAATAAAAAGGCAAAATAACCATCTACGGTATATTTAATTAACATCATAATAAATCGTTAATAACATATAATAAAAATAAATACAAATTCTAATACTATAAAGTAAATACGTATTAATTTAATGTCAGTACATACATTTATATGGTTTACATCACAATTAATGCAGCTCGTTTGAATTTGGTCAAAACTTTGCTACTTCTAATTTACGTTACTTATACTGCCTTAAAAATATCGTTTAAAATGGTTTGTTTGGGTGGAATTTTAAAGTACTAAATATCGAGTTATTTTTCGAATGAGTGCAAAATGTCACAACTATCATCTCGAGTCTCGAAGTGACGGCGCATTGCCATTAAAGTCTGGTTAACAGCAAGAAGTGATGGTGGTGGAGATCAAGGGGGGGGGGGGGATGGGGGATCATTTGACCTTTTCATTATACACCTGCTGGCCGAAATCATTGCAGGAAGAACTGAAAATTTATTTTCAGCGTAAAGGAACCGAAAATGACAAAAGGTGGAAAGAAATTTCAGTTGAAACGTGCTTTCCGCGCTTATTTTCAAACATCGGCCACACAGTTGTTATACGATTAAGCGGGGACGTTCGTAAAAGGTATTTGGTTTAAGCGGGGAAAAATAACATAGAACCAGTAGGTAGAAATTCGGTTCCGGAGGATTCTATTCGAATAAGTGGGGTATTCGATTATTCGGGACCCGATTAAGGGGAGAGGACTTTAAGTATCACGTATTTATAAGTTTTATACTTACTTATACTGCTTTTCAAGGTTAAACATTGTCGCAGAAAAAAAAAATGGCACCAAAAACATTTACCATTTCCCGGTTTCTTTCTACATTTCCACAACATTTTTTATGGAAATCTACCAGGAAGTTTATTGTTTGGAAATAGTGGTGTTAAAATTCTTGGTAACATTTCTTATGCGACAAATGTACAAGAATGCTGATAATATTAATTTTGAATTTTTCTTTGTTATACTACTTTATTTGTCTTAATTATTTATCGATTGTAATTACCTGTTTTATTTAATTCTTTTTAGGTGCGTTCGTAATTATATAAATACGTAGCACCTATAGTCGTCGTTCAGTCCGTCTGTCTGTTCGTCTGTCCGCATATAACAGAGCAAA
Organism: Maratus speciosus; assembly: GCA_963932465.1. NCBI lineage: Eukaryota > Metazoa > Arthropoda > Arachnida > Araneae > Salticidae > Maratus > Maratus speciosus. The sequence continues at coordinate 297,658,176 of OZ010797.1, forward strand.
ATCTAACCCAACCGAATGGTCTGAAATTTTAAATATAATTGTTGCATAATTTTGTCGAGTCATTTCAAATTTTATGAAAATCGGATGTATAGTTTATTTACAGGGACAGTCAAAAGTTTCCCGTTACATTACGGTCAATGGGAATAAATTATTGCAAGTGCATTTTAATGATGTTACAGCCTTCCGAATGGTCTCAAATTTTAAGTGTATAATTGTTGCAAAATTTTGTCATTTCAAATTTTAGGAAAATGGGATCTATAGTTTAATGACAGGCACAGTCAAAAGTTTTCCGTTACATTACGGCCAATGGGCAAAAATTATTGCAAGTGCATTTAATGATGTTACAGCCTTTCGAACAGAATGAAATTGAAATGGCACTTATGACGTGCACTAAAATATACAGTCAGTACAATATGCGGTGCAAAAAATATTTATTAAACTAGTTATAGTACGAACGCACCTCATTTGCCACGTTTGACGAGCAATTTCCAACTTGTTTAAATGTGTTGCGGCACACAAGAAAAAAAGGTTGAGTATCGCTAGCTCTAGTTAGTCGGATTTGTAAGGTCTTTCTTTGAAAGGAAGTATAATTTTTTTTTTTTTATAGATTTTCACAGGTTTTACTGTATTAAGCTTTATTTTATTAAGTTGTTTTAGTTTTGTTACTGCAATCATTTGTTCAAGACTAACAAATAGCATGCTGCTAAAAGAAATTTAAAAGAATTTGAGCTTCAAGGAAAATTGGAACTTTTGGCGTCCCGCGCAGTAGTTACGCGGGACAGGTCTTAGGGACCTGAAAATCGGGATAACTGGTAACACTAGTACGAGTGCGCAGCGAAATAAAAGAGTTTGAGAAACACTGAAGAAATTTAATAGAATTTGTGTTTCATGAAAAATCGGGACTTTTGGCGGCCCGCCTTGAAGCCCTGAAAATCAGAACACCCGTGTAAATCGGGATAGGTTAACACTATTTCGAGAGTGCAGCAAAATAAAAGAGATTGAGAAACAGAGAAAAATTTCAAAGAATTTGTGTTTTATGAACAATCGGGACTTTTGTTGTCCAGCCCAGTGTCTACATGGACAGGTCTTGAAACCTTCAAAATCGGGACATGCTGCCTAAATCGGGATAGCGAGCAACACTAGTTCGACTATAAGCTGCGAAATAAAAACTATTCAGAAACAATGCAGGAATTTAAAAAAAATTGCGTTTCATGAAAAATCAGGACTTTTGGCGTCCCACCCAGTGGTTACGCCAGTCAAATCTATGAGCCCTGAAAATCAGTGAACCATGCGTAAATCGGGACAGCTGGTAACACTAGTTCGAGTGATCCGCGAAAAAAAAAAAAGGTTCTGGAACACAGCAGAAATTTAAAAGAATTTATACTTCATGAAAAATCGGGTCTTTTGGTGTCTCGCGCAGCGGTCACGCGGGATAGGGCTTACAGCCCCAAAAATTGGGATACCTGGTAACACTAATTCGAGTGTGCTGCGAAATAAAAAAGTTTGAGAAACACTGCAGAAATTTAAAAGAACTTTTGTTTCATGAAAGACTGGAACTTTTGGCGTCCTGCCCAGTGGTTACGCGCAACAGGTCTTGTAGCCTTCAAAATCGGGACATCCCGCGTAAATCGGGACAGCAGGTAACACTAGTTCGAGTGTGCTGCGAAATAAAAAAGATTGAGAAACACTGCAGAAATTTAAAAGAATTTGTGTTTCATGAAAGACTGGAACTTTTGGCCTTCTGCCCAGTGGCTACGCGCAACAGGTCTTGTAGCCCTCAAAATCGGGACATCCCGCGTAAATCGGGACAGCGGGTAACAAACACTAGTTAGAGTGTGCTTCGAAATAAAAAAGATTGAGAAACACTGCAGAAATTTAAAAGAATTTGTGTTTCATGAAAGACTGGAACTTTTGGCGTTCTGCCCAGTGGCTACATGCAACAGGTCTTGTAGCCCTCAAAATCGGGACATCCCGCGTAAATCGGGACAGTGGGTAACACTAGTTCGAATGTGAAGCGAAATAAAAAAGATTGAGAAACACTGCAGAAATTTAAAAGAATTTGTGTTTCATGAAAGACTGGAACCTTCGGCGTTCTGCCCAGGGGCTACGCGCAATAGGTCTTGTAGCCCTCAAAATCGGGACATCCTGCGTAAATCGGGAAATCGAGTAACACTAGTTCGAGTGTGCTGTGAAATAAAAAAGATTGAGAAACACTGCAGAAATTTAAAAGAATTGGTGTTTCATGAAAGATTGGAACTTTTGGCGTGATGCCCACTGGTTACACGCAACAGGTCTTGTAGCCCTCAAAATCGGGACATCCTGCGTAAATCGGGACAGCGAGTAACACTAGTTCGAGTGTGCTGTGAAATAAAAAAGATTGAGAAACACTGCAGAAATTTAAAAGAATCTGTGTTTCATGAAAGACTGGAACTTTTGGCGTTCTGCCCAGTGGCTACGCGCAACAGGTCTTGTAGCCCTTAAAATCGGGACATCCCGCGTAAATCGGGAGAGCGGGGAAGCACAAGTTCGAATGTGCCAAGAATTGAAAAAGATTGAGAAACACTGCAGAAATTTGAAAGAATTTGTGTTTCATGAAAAATCGGAACTTTTGGCGTCCCGCCCAGTGCGTGGTTACGCGGAACAGGTCTTGAGTCCTCAAAATAAGGATATCCTGCGTAAATCGGGAGAGCGGGGAAGCACTAGTTCGAATGTGCCAAGAATTGAAAAAGATTGAGAAACACTGCAGAAATTTGAAAGAATTTGTGTTTCATGAAAAATCGGAACTTTTGGCGTCCCGCCCAGTGCGTGGTTACGCGGAACAGGTCTTGTAGTCCTCTCACTATCAGGACATCCTGCGTAAATCGGGAGAGCGGGGAAGCACTAGTTCGAATGTGCCAAGAATTGAAAAAGATTGAGAAACACTGCAGAAATTTGAAAGAATTTGTGTTTCATGAAAAATGGGAACTTTTGGCGTCCCGCCCAGTACGCGGTTACGCGGAACAGGTCTTGTAGTCCTCAAAATCGGGATATCCTGCGTAAATCGGGAGAGTGGGAAGCACTTGTTCGAATATGCCAAGAATTGAAAAAGGTTGACAAACACAGCAGTATAGAGTTAAGCATTTGTCAAAAAAACGAGCGAATAGATATATCAAAACCATATTCGTCTACCATGAATAAGATCTTTGAAAAGTAGCCATAGAGCTTGAGCGGTGTTTTTCATTCCCGTAAACAATACCGAAAATGTCCAAAAAAGGCAAGTAACCTTCAACCGTCATCATGGTCTGTCAAACTTTGAACGCTTCAAATCCTGAAAAGGTGAACTAATGGTTGTAAAAGAAACCACTCGTGGTTTTCTCTTAATTACTTCCTTCAAAATGTTAAAGAATTCACGATGAAATATGAAATATGTAATTAGAATTCTTTATGTTCTCCAAGATATACCTGCAATTACATAATGGAAAAAAAACTACAATATTACTTTATTTTTTTCTTTCTTTTCTGATTTTGGAACAGGGACACTAACTGTAATTTTAATTCTTTAAGCAAATTATGAATTAAGGCTGTTCTCAGATATAAACTAGCTACTTTACGACACATTTCTGAATCCTCCTTTTTTATGTACGCGCACGAAATTCGTAGGTGATCTTATTCAAAAGCTATGAAATCGAATTGTTTTTCCAATTTTCGGTAAAAAAAAAGAAGATATTTTAGAAAACGTAATCGAGTTAATGTTTTGAACTGCAATTCACAGTCCGATTGAGGTCGCTGTTGGACAAAAATCGCTTTTAAATCAAAATGTAATTCATTTATCGAAAAATTAATAAACTATTCTATTTTAAATTTATCCAATAGTTATGCCTCCCAGTGTTATGTTTTTACGTTTAAAAATGAGTACATAAATGTGTTAGAAAATTTCGCGGGAATTTATTTCTTCTTCTTCTTCTTTTTTTTTTTTTTTTTTTTTTTTTTTTTTTTTTGAGAAAGGGCCCTAAAGATTTTCACCTTCCAAAGCGACTGACTTTTAGAAAATATGTTTTTGATTTTTAAGGGTGTATTCCAATCCAAACTGCTTATTTTCTGATTTATTTTTAAATTCATTTTTGCTCTCAAACGCATCAAACTGGCAAATTTTCTTATTTAGAAACTACATAATGTGCCGTGCTTGTCGATTTTTTGATAAATGCAGAAAATATTGCGAAAAATGCTGTCAAAGTTGGCGTTTTGAACCCAATTTTCCGAAGCGGGATATCTGGGGATGAAGAAAATGGCCACACTGAGAAAATAAATGTTTAAAAATCAAATTCTAATTAATTGAGCGAAAAATGAGATCTCACGGCCTCTTATACATCTCTTCTAAAATCACCTCAGCAAGTTTCATGTTTTTACTTTTAAAAATGAGTCTGAAAGTGTCTCAGAAAATTTCGAGCAGTTGAGGGTGGAAAAATATTTTTTCGAATAAACCCTTAAAATACACGTTACACATTTTATATAATCATTAAATAAATTTCAGAAAGACTTCGTTGGTTGAAATCAATAAACCAAGTAATGGAAGGTGGAATAATATGCCTTATACCTAGAAGCTTTTTAAAGTCGCAATTTATAACAAAATTTAATGAAACTTTACGCAAATTCTTTGTCCTTATCCTTGCACAATAATATCTTTATAAAAATACGACGATATTTATTAATGAATGTTTGCTAGAAAAACTCAAATCACCTGGTCTTATCCGGACAGTGGGGCAAATCAGCATGAACATGAGTGACACTACATGGGAAAATTTAAAGCGACAAAAATTGTCTGCGACTCGTCAGTTTTCCAAGCATTTCATTGCCTATTCGGGAAAAGGCTTTTCCTCATCAGTTTTCTAAGCATTTGATTGGCTGTTACGGCCAACATTTTGCATAAAGTGCATCGCAGGCGATAAAATTGCTCTGAAAATAAAAAGTTGCTTGCTTTTCGAGCACCGGGTTACCAGCAAAACATGTTCCCTGACTTTCCATGACCAAATCTCAAGAAATTCCAGGACCGACTGGGAATACACAAAACCTGCTTTGTTGTGAAGTAAGTAAATTTTAATATATTAATTTATATATAATTATTATAATTATTATTATATTTTAATATATATATTAATTACTAGTATTAATTAAAAGTAATATATATTTCAAAAGCTTCAGATAGATTTTTACAAAATTAACACAAAATAACTTAATAACAAGCAGCATAAAAATAAATAAATTCAGAAATTTGTATCATAATAACAGGTTTCATATTCTTTTCCCAGGAGAAATTTCAAGCACCTAACTACCCAACTTTCAAGCACCTTTCAAGAAAATTGGAAAATGAAATTCTAGAAAATACTATATTGTTTAAACAATGCAAAAATATCAAATGAAAAAAAAAAATTCACCTTTGGCAGTTTTCAGTGCCATGCCATGCCATACACTAGCAAAGTCTTGAATGAGAAAGTCTGAAAAATGTGGAAAACTTTTGTCCATTGGCATTTGAGACAATTTTTCGGTCTTGCAACCGACAAGAGTCGACTTAATCCTAGAGAGGGCAGGTGAAAGGGAACAAAGTACAAATGCACAGTATTCTGACCTCCCAAAGCAGAAATGATCTCATGAAAGCAAATATTTTCGTGGATTACTTAACCCCATGGTCGGCAACTAGCGAACCGCGGTAGGTCGAAGCCTGTACTGCCAAAAAGATATTGCAAATGAAGAATTTATTCATTTTACAACAATTCTTGAATATAAAAAGAAAAATTCCGAAATACACATTGCAGTGTTTCTAAGTTTTATGTCAGATCTTATTAAGGAATTTAAAGCAAGATTCTAATACTTTTCAGAAATAGATAAGATGTCTCAATTTTTTAAATTACCTTATGAAGAAATTTTTCCAATTGCAGAATAGACTATGTGGCTGCATCGTTCAGTTTTGAAAAATCTTTACTTCAAATGGAGATATTTGACTTGCAAGAAGATATTTCCATGCAAATATATAAAACTGCATCTCCTGAAGAATTTTGGGGTAAATATGTCTCAGAAAAGTAAGAAGATTGGAAAATACTAGCTATTAACCTGGCTACTATGTTTGGCTACACATATGTATGTGAAAAAATTATCTCCAAAATGAATTTTTTGAAGAGCAAATACCATTCGAGATTAACAGACACCCACCTTAAAGACATTCTTCGCATTAGCTGTTTAACACTTGAACCAAACTATAAAAAAACAGGCTTTAGACCACAAATGTAATTTTTCAACGAATACCTGCTTTTTCTGTTTTATTATGTGTATGTAATGTGTGTGTTTTTCAGAACGTGTACCTGTGTACGTAGTAATTTTTCAGAACGAATTATCTTCCATTTTATATTATATGTAGGTGTATGTAAAAATAACAATTTAAAAGTAATAAAGACTTATATTACTTATGTTTTTTTTTTTCTCTGGACCTCGATAAAATTTTTCAAAAGTATTCGGACCTCACATAAATTTACTTGCCGAACCCTGACTTAACCTATCAGACTTTTCCATGACTCTTTAGAAAATGTTTGTAATTTCCCTGACTTTTCCTATCTAATTTAAAATTCCCTGATTTTCCAGATTTTCCATGAATTTCTATATCGCTGGGAACCCTGTAGCAACTCTTAAAGCCATAGATTAATACCGAGTCGCCCAAAATTAGAGGCAACTTTGACGCCTCGTGTAATAGCACTTTTACAGGAAATGAAAGAGTTCAGACGTTTTTATGAAAAGTACAAAATATTTTACTTCACAACTAAAGAGTTTAACTAACATCATTTCAGTTATAAATCTAATGATGTAATATTTGAAGACAAAAGGTACTTCATTACAGTTTGAGAATGTTACAGAAATGAAGTTCCCCACTTAATCAGCATTAGAAATAAACATAATCAGTCTTTGTCCATGTAGTTTTGACGTTTTTTTTCTTTCAAGAATTGTTTTCCAATATTCAGTTTTATCTCACGTATTATATCCGGTTTTACAACAAGAAAATGAGGATCGAAAAGCAAGACATAAAATTGCGTTTATAAATGAGAATCCCAGAAGTTAAGGGATACAAGTGAAAAAATTTAGATTTGGAGTAAATTGAATTTTAAATCGGAACATCAATAGTGATTGACTGTAATGTAACGGAATACTTTGAATGTCCCTGTAAACGAATTATAAATGTTTACACACTTCATTTTCAATAGCAATCTTTCCTTTGTAAACATCAGTAACATATAAAAGTTACAGGGCAATCTGAGTATATTTACTGGCCACTTAAAAAATTTTACTTGCTAGCAGTTTTTTTTTTCAATTTCTAGAGGTCTGATAAAATGTTAAGTTCCTTTTTGAATGTCTTATATCATAAACTTTCTTTACAATTTTTGTTGCATAATTTAAATATGTAGAAAATAATACATAATCCCTAAGTTTTTATAAGATACTAGGTGGCTCTGCCCTCTACGAGCTACGCTCTCCAACCCCCGTTCAGGCACCGCAGATTCTTAAAACACGCCAAATATGATCGGCTTTAAAAAGGTTCGAGAAGATTGAATTATAATTAAAAAACTAATAGCGATCTCCCTGTAAACGGGTTTCCATTCATTCCCGTTTGATTGGGGAATTTTAAGGCCGCATCAGCTGCTGTTAAGACATCCAACTGCTGTTTTCCTGTTTGATTAAATAAGATTAGTTAAACATTTGAAAATAAGCTAAAATAAACAGAATCTTTGCCTCCCGGTATGTTTCACAACGTTATAAAAAGATTGACATAATACAATACCACATTTTAAATGTATCGGTTTTAATCAGACCTAATTATCACCAAAGTTTTCTTTCGCTTTTTAACATTCACATGAAAATACTTTTGTTTTTAGAAAAGGAAATATTGTTATTTGCGGTATCTTAGAATTGGCAACGTTAATTAAATATATGATCTCGAAATATAAAATAAATGTCTCGCATAGATATATTTTAAATTTAAATTGTTTGGCAGCATTATTATTTGATCATTTTAAATATGACGTAATTTCTCCAATTTACTGCTTTTAACGCATATTAATGTATTTATTATTTTAAAGTTTTCTTTCTCTTTTAATATTCACGTGTAAATACAATTTTTATGGCGTAATTTTCAATACTTTTCTGCTTTTAACACACGTAATCATTTAATTCTAATTTTAAAGTTTTTTCTGTTTTTAGTAGTCACGTGTAAATAAACTTTTAATCGTAAGGAAACATTATTCTTTGGGCTGTTTTTACAAATGGTAACAATTTAAAATCATTTTTGTAATTGGAAGTATGCATCTAGGACCAACGGTTGCGAAAATAAAGGTCGGTCAGGTTATACGTGGACACACTATATATAGAGCAGATAAAACATTAAATGTTGAGCTACTTATTTCCTACTAATATTATACTATCTAGCCTAAAAAAGTGTTGTATAACTTTTTTAAAAATATTATTTTCAGACATATTTCAATATAGACATAAGTTTTAGATATTAAATGAATTATATGTATACATGTATATATATATATATATTTATGTTATTTTGATATTACTCATAATATGCAAATTAATAACTACACTTTCGAAAAGTCGTTTCATAAATTAATTTCATTAGGATTTTATATATATAGGGCAGATAATCATTAAATGTGGAGCTACTTATTTCCTACTGATATTATACTATCTGGCGTAAAAAAAAAGTGTCGTATAACTTTTAAAAAAATATTAATTTCAGACACAATTCAATATAGACATGAAATTTAGATGTTAAATGAATTATATATATATAAAGAATAAAATGCATAATGAGTGTATTTGTTATACCTAATGTCTAATGCTATGACAGTATGGATTTTAATTTGGTAATTTGTCTTTTTACTTTTTCCTCTATCTTTTTAATCTCGTTTCATTTTGAACTTAATTGGTGTTCAATGGTTTATTTCTCGGCTTTATGTGTATGGTAGTCCCAAATTAATATGCTTTAGCTAATTTATGGCTAATATGAAGATGAAACCACACATTTTATTTGTGGAACTTAAGGCATTTGTGACCCGATGATTCTGTCTAAGTTCTACAAATTTCCATCATTTCATTCCATTTCTGTTATTCAATTTCTGCTGTTTTTTACTATGTTTTTGGAACCTATGTTAAATCTGTTAAGGAACTGTATTTGATAATGCCATTTTATTCATAATTTCACAGTTTTTGTTGGTGGTCGGTAATGTTTATTTAATGGTTATACATATATATATATATATATATATATATATATATAACCATTAAATAAACATTATAAAACATAAATATATATATATATATATATATGTTATTTTGATATTACTCATAGCATGCAAATTAATAACTACACTTTATAAAAAAAATCTATAATTTATTTTATTGAAACATTTTATTGGTCTGTTTTTTATGAAAGAAATTATTTTTTTTCCTAAAATACATTTAATAAATGCAACGTGCTACAACAAGGGAAAATGTTTTGCATTAAAATTTGTATAAATACTCATAATGACGGAATTAAAAACTTTTAATTTCTTATACGAACGCTACTATATTTTTTAAATGTTTTATTTTCTTTAATATTATGTAACTGGTATTGCATAAATATTTCTAATACATTAAAATGAAAAAAAAAAAACTTTTTTTTCCGCCTTGTTATGTAATAAATTTTTACATTGTACTTTTTAAAAAAAAATCTTCATTTTCTTCACGTTACGTTTTTATAAAAATATGCAAAGGTTTTTAGTGCACCATGCTATACTATATATGTATGATAAATTATATTGTAAAATCAATAACCTTTTCCCTGTCTTATCCCAATCATTTTGTCTGGTTATATATACATTACATAGCTAGTTTAGATAAGTTAAATTGATTTTTATAAACTCTGAAATTTGCATTAGAAAGAAATTCTAATTAGTTTTATGTTTACTTTGTCAAATAATGCTTTATTTCGATTTATGGTAAAAGAAAATATTATTTTTAATCTTTGGTAGAATTTGTATCCAAAAAAAAGAAAGAAAAACTTTGCCATTAATTTTGTCACAAAACATCCTATAAAAATTGATTGTATACCAATTAATTAATAATAATTCAGTTATAAATTTCCAAGTGGGTGAAAAAAGCCCGGGCCAGGATTCGAACAAGGGATATTTTAGCTGAAGCCGCCAATGCTCTACCGACTGAGCCATCCCGGACGAATCTGGAGGGCTAATTCACCCACCTAACCTTTAACGATCACAATATCTGGTCAATTATTCTGTTTCAGGTAGATTTTCGTCTTAGAAGCTGGATTTGCAAAATATCTCTTTCGGTAAAATCACTAAGAGGCTACTTCAGTCGGGCGAAAAGACCCGTTCGCTAATGCTAATCTTATCGAAGAAATTTATAAAGATATCTCGGTTGCATTTCAATATTTTTGAATGATTTCTTTTGCATTGGATAGCTGAGATCGATCTGTATGCAGGCCATTTTTTACTTTTCCGATTTTCATTGCAGATTTATTTTTATGAGGATGTTTTCATTTTCGAAACCGGTTCCGAAAATGAAAGTGTCCCCATAAAAAATATCTGTAAACAAAATCGTAAAAGTAAAAAAACAACCTTTGTACAGATCGATCTCAGCTGTCTAATGCAAAAGAAATCATTTCAAAATATTGAAATGCAACCGAGATATATTTATAAATTTCTTCCATAGGATTAGCATTATCGAACGGGTCTTTTCACTTGACTGAAGTAGCCTCTTAAAAAAAAAAAAAAAATCTGTTATGACTGATTTTATTTTCACAGGTTTTACTATATTAAGTTGTACTCTGTGTAGACTAACGAATAACACGAATATGAAATGAAATTTAAAATAATTTATGCATCTTGAGAAATTGGGGCTTTTGGCATTCCACACAGTAGGTACCAATGATGGGACTTAGAACTCCCGAGTATCAGGACGTCCCACATAAATCTGGTCACTTGGCAATACTAAATAGGAAGAGTTGCCGAATTCGGTTGAAATGGGCTCAAATCTGAGACACAATTGCTGGATACAGAAATTGAGTCTGTATTTGAACTTTCATATGATTTAGTACTTAAGGGGTCATCCATACATGATGTCACACTTTTTTTTCAATATTTTTGACCCCCCTCACCCCCTTTGTCACAAAGTGTCACACTTCACCATACCCCTCCCCCCCTCTTGTCACATGTCACGCTATATTACATAAACATATACCTGCAGTTCAAAAACAAAGTGTTATGTTATAGATCATATTTCAAATTTTATTTTGAAACTCGTGTGTTCTTTTAACTATGTGTTTTAATGACATTTGTGAGCCTAATAATGAAAATGATTCGTGTACTTATTTTGTATGGTTATTATTAAGATTTACAACAAAAAACATAACTAATATACAATAGTAATAAAATATTAATATGAAAGAACAATTAAAAACAGTAGTATTTTGGAATTTGAAATGGAATTTAATATATTTCGCTTTAAATGCTATTTTTACTGTATGAATACAAATTACTTTAATTTAAAAAAAACTTCAAATTTAATTAATAAATAATTTCAAATTTAATCTGCTGATTTTTAATGTTTTTATTTTAACCAAAATTTGTGATGTCACACTTCTTCTTACCCCCTCCCCCCCTCCAAGCGTGACATCATTTGTGAATGGCCCCTGAGGCTGTTCTCAACTGCTCTGCTCAACAAGCGCAAAAAGTTATGACACATTTAAAAATTCATTTTTAACGGAAATATATAAAATTCGAAAGCCTGACTATGGAAGCAATTTATAATCGAACTGTAATTTCCATTTTTTGATAAATAAATTACTTATTGAGTTATAAACGATTTTGATCACGTGACAAAGATGTTTTTCGTGCTCCCTTGACTGGTTATTCTTCTTTCGAATGAAAATTCGGTTCAAAACGCCCACTTTGACACCATTTTCTGAAAGATCTATTGTGTTTGCAAAAAAAAAAAAAAACGAAAAAAAAGACAGGTCGATTTACATAGTTTCTGAATAACACCACCTGCTAGTTTCATGCACTTCCGAACAAAAATGAATTAAGGGTGTTCTCAAATCGAAAAGAGCAACTTTCTGACATAAGTTTTAATTTACTTTTGTTCGAAAATGCATGAAACTAGCTGGTGTTGTTGTTCAGAAACTATGTAATTGAGCTGTTTTTTCCATTTTTTTGCAAACGCAATAGATCTCTCAGAAAATAATGTCAAAGTAGGCGTTTTGAACCGAATTTCCGCGCGAAGGGAGAAAGAGACCTCAAAAGCGGGCGAAAAACGTGTTTGTCACGTGATCGAATTCGCTTATAACTCAATAGGTAATTGATTGATCAAAAAATGGGAAAAAAAAAAAACAGTTCCATTCCAAATCGCTTCCATGGCCAGGCTTTCCAATTTTATATCTTTCCGTTAAAAAATAAATTTGTAAATATGTCAAAATATTTTTCGCGTGTTGAGCAGAGCAGTTAACCCATTTTAGGCCAAGCATAGAAATTTTATAAAATGTGGTATTATTTTCATTGAAATATGCTTAAATTACATTCATTAAGACAAAAAAAAAATGTTTCGTGCATGAAAAATAATATTTTATTTGAGAAATAAAATGCATTCTGCATTTTCATGGATTCGGTCAATGGTGCGCTAAAGCACCATTAAATTTAAAATTAATAATTTTTTATGACATTTATTTTATTATTATTTTATTTACAGAATGTAACTTTAATCCATTCTAAAAACGTATGATTAATCTCAAGTGGAATATTTATGCATTTTCAAGCAGTCGAATTTGTCAATAACCGTTTTAATTTTTAAAAAACTGGCTTATTTTGAAAATTTCTCAAGAGAAATTGTTTACTCCAATAGAATTACTAATATTTTTCAGATGTCCACAGAACCCTTAAAAATAGCAGAAAAATAAAATTAGTGAAAAATATTCATCACAGTGTTAATAAAAAAATATTTATTGAAATGGTGCGTTTACGCACCTTTGGCCGAAAATGGGTTAAGAACAGCCTTAAAAGTTTTGTCATAAAGTTGCCCTTTTGGATTTGAGAACAGCTTTAACGATTACAGATCTGGTCTGATATCTGAATCAGCTCAACAGAATAAATCGAGGGTTATTTTAATAACGTTATTATAATAACGTCTATTATCGATTAATAATAATGTCTAACGACTACGAAAATATGTAGGGTAGGGGAGTACACAGTGAGACATGGTACACAGTGAGACATCAGCCACTTTGACATATAGTTGTAACTTTTTCTTGAAGCTGGCACACACACATAACGACCTCATCTTAAGCAACACGTGGATGTAGTTTCGGCACTTCAGTTACTCGTCCGACAAAATAATAAATAATTCCTTATTTTATAGTGGTTATATTTGCATAAACGTCTATTTTAGAGTTTATTTCCTTCAATATGACATATATTTACCTAACCAAACCTAACTATATCTAATAATAGACTATTTCGGCAAAACGACATAAACTTTTTAAAACGATGAAATTGATGTAACAGATGTGGCATCCATTTTGTTATAACGTAACGAAAGTACACAGTGAGACATGTCTTATTGTGTACCTACTATGTGGTTCTGATGTTAAAAAAGTTATTTATTAATCAAAGAAGGTTCTTCTCTCTCTCTCTTTTTCTCTTAGTGTGTGTGGGTGTGCGATGGCTAGAGAAATTTACTAAACGTAAGAGGCTGAAAATTTGCATGAAGGCAGCCCAAGGTCTGCCATTGTCCACCCGAGGCTCATATTTTTAATATTTTGAAAATCTAGAAATATTAATTAGAAATCATAAACTGCAGAAAATTATTGATAGAGTGTAAAAATGTATGATTTATGAAAATATATACATTGTCTCACTGTGTACTACTTGTGGTACACAGTGAGACAATTTTCGATACTCCGCTATGCTGCTTCTGTGCTTTTATAAAAAAGATTTTTAAAACCATTTATACATTAATGTGTACCGCATTTGTATAGCTTAAAGATCTAGCAAAAAAATTTTCAAAAAAATAAAAATCGTTGTCATTTCTCACTGTGTACTACCCTTCCCTATACTATTTTTAAATTAATTTTTGGTTAAAATATGAATTGTAATCGAAGAATTTTTTTACAGAAATCGATTTTTAGGAGCTTGAAATATGCGAATCCAAAGTTACAGCCACGTAGTCTTTGGGTTTAGCTAAAAAAATTATATTCATAGCAATCTGTTTTGCAGCGATTAAAATAAATGGCTATGGATAAACAGACTAGCAGCAGCCTCCAAAAACTGTTATGGAAATTATTCTGACAAGGGAACCACTTTCGGTGCCGCTCGCACCTATCATTGTGACCGGTTGCATTTAAAAGCCCTATATTAGGAAGTTTGAGAATCAATAAAATTTTTCTGTTAAAATCATATTTTTGGATTTTACAGTAGCATAACTTTCTGAAAATGCAATTTTTGAAGCCACTTGTCGGACTATTAACATAGATTTTTTTTTTTAAGAAAAAAATTTAAAAATGCAAATTAGTCAATAATAAGTATAAAATATTGAAAAAAAGTTTAAAAATTCCTTCAAGAACCTACGAATTTGATTTTGAAAAATTACAACATTGTATTTACATTTTTGGTGCGGAAAAAGTTGGCGTTTTTCTTCAAAAGTAGAGCTTTCCGGCAACCCTAGTCGAATGTCAGAGCTGCTTGTCGTGTGTCAGCATTCGTTTGGACTTCAGTAGAAATTGTAATGTCTGACCTAATTAGGCACAATACATTTTCTAAATTGTATAAAAATATTAATTTACTTTATGATTACTTTTATCAAAAGACATAAAATTTGATACAACAACATTTCATTTTAAACATTCGAAACTTTATTCCATCTCTCTTCGAAAGAAAATACAGTAAACTCTGTCTAAGGCGGAATCGATCGGGACCGAGGAAATTTTCCGTAGTAGACAATATTCCGCCTTAGATAAATTTTACTCTATGTTTATGGATTCACAGGGACTTGAAAGTCTTTCTGAGTTATACAGATTTCCGTCTTACACAGAGTTCGCCTTACAGAGAGTTTACTGTGTTTTGCTTATTTTGTATTACACTAAAAAAATAGTTCTCAATGGTCTTTAACGTTTTTAACAGAAATATATTTACTATTTATACATTTATAGTCTGCATAGAAAAAAAAAACCCAATTCTTGTTTCTTATGCTATCATTTATCAAACAAACCGCAATCCGATTTAATTCTAATATGTACTGTACAAATACTCCGGGAATAAAGCGGGCGCAAAATTTGTAGTGCCGTATTTGGCAACTTTCTTTTGGCATGAAATAAACAAATAAAAATCCCATAATAAAAAAAATAAAAGTGTAAAAAAATACATAATATATGATTTTAACAGAGAAATTTTATCGTTTCTCTAACTTTTATGTATAGGGCCACTGCACCTGCTGCCCCAGGTCTCGATGCGAGCAGTACTAAAAGCGGTTATGTTGTGAGTATGAGAAACTGTGTCCTGTTTGAAAATTGCTGAAATCTATGTTATAGAAAAAATATTTGTGCAAATAACACATAAATTTTGTATACCAGTCTTATTCTAATTAACGTTCTCATGAATAAAAATCTTTCTTATCTTACTGCTAAATTTAATTTTCTATGAAAAGGTGTTAAAAATGCCTAACATTCTTTCTACACTAGTGTGCAAAACTTAAGAAACAGTCACAAAATGCTAATTTCTGAACACGTGAGTACTCAAAAGAAAATTCTACAAACATCAAGTGTAGAAAATAGGTACTAATCTAACAGCACAGCCTGTCCATGTGAACTCACCTTGACGTCACAAGCGTCACAGTCACTACAACGAACTAAACTGTGATATCTTTTATTTATCTCATTCTTACTCTCAATTGGTCACTCCACCGAGAAGTCACTATGACTGCTGTTTTATGACGAGTCAACAAGTGACTTTAAAATGAAGTCACCTAGTGACTCTCATGTGACCGTCATTTTGAGACTCCATTGTAAAGTCATCATGACAGCTGTTTTGTGACGAGTTCCCAAGTTACAGAAAATGAAATTATCTGATGACTTTTTTACGAAGGAGCGCAATGGTGACTTGACAGAAGAGTCTCGCTCGCCTGAAAGTCACCACGTGACTTCACTGTGACATTATATGGTAACTCATTATAATGCAATGCTCACGATTACTTCAAAATTGAAACTTCAAATGTTAGTCACATGAGAATCACAAGGTGACTTCATTGTAATTTTATCTGGCAACTCATCAAAAAGCAACAGTCACAGTGACTTCTCAGTGGAGTCATCATATGGCGATTATTTGAGGTTTGAGGATAATAATGAGACGGATGAAAGCTCCCACATTTCGTTTCACGGTAGTGACTGCAACACTTGTGACCATGTGTGACGTGAAGGAAATGTCACATCGACTAGCTGTGCTGTAGGGATAGTACATATTTGAATTATATTATTTTATTTTGAGTATTCGCGCGCTCGAAAATTAGCATTTTATGATGGTTGCTTAAGTATCTTGGTTACCGTCACATTTATAATCTGAAATATTCCGGATTAATTTTGATATAGTTTTGTTTCTGACAAATGCTCTTCCGAAAATTAATTTTCAAAAAATATTTCTTGAAATGCTAATAACTTTTCTCCTCGTGCAATCTAATTATGCCTTGCAAATTTCATCAGAACTATTGTAATAATTATAATCATATGTTGAAATTAGCATTAAAGCTTTCGGCTTCAAAATTTTTTTTCTTTCAGTTATATGTATTTAAATGTGCTTTTTAACATTTTCCATCAAAGTTGAAATGTGTTTATGAATTTGCTTTGTCTGTATGTCTATCTCTCCCTACTCTAATCCTCGCTAATATATTCGGATTGCCATGTAATTTTTATATGTTCTTAAGGATTAGTATAAATTGTTCTATATTGAAAGGAATTACAGTAAAACCTCCCTAAAGCAACCACTTCCGTTCTAATAAAAATGGGTCGCTTCGAGAGATGGTCTTTTAATGGAGGCCATGTTTAAATCTAGATTTTGATTGTTGAAAAAAGGTAACAATTAATGTTACTAAAATTTATTTTTCCCATTAGGAAAAAATGTGAAAATTTAAGTACCAAAACGAAATTTAACTATATAAATTAATTACTGAAGAGTTCAAAAAATGAATACATTGACGTTTGCTTTGATTTACGGTTTTACCTTTTATAATTTTTGTTTTCAAGTTCTTTCGAAGTTCAGTAAATAAATTCTTTTTTTTTTTTTTTTTTTGGACGGGAACAAATAATGATGATTTCATTAATTTATCTATTTCTTTTAGAGTTTCCTGACAGAATAGGGCAGGGGAGTTTATTGATCATCATTCTGAATTTATCATCAGAGTTAAATTCATTGCCTAAAAGGGCACAAAGGGGTTTAAACACTTAAAAGTTACCGGAATAAATATACAAAATCCAAACTTAGTTTAGAAGTTTGATGAACAATGCGTCCTCTGGCGTAATTTTTCTAATATAACCTTCTTCAAGCAACCAGGAAAAAACGGAATTTGTTTAATTTTCTTCAAAGAAATGGGTCGCTCATAGAGGGAGTTCAACTGGGATGGTCGCTGAATGGAGGTAAAATTTGTATTGAGCCTATGGGAATAAATTTCGTTCCATGAAAAAATAGTCGTCCAGGGAGGTGGTCGCACAGGGAGGTTTCCCTGTATATAACTTTTATAGTTTTTATATAGGGACAGACAAAAGAATTCCATTACATTCTAATATATGGGGGGAAATCATTTATGGTGCATTTTATTGATGTTATGATATTGCAGACTTAAAGATATTAATATGCATCACTGAGATGGACTACAATATATTTCCTCAGTAGTGTAGAATAAGTAAGTAAGTGGCGCCATATCAATACGTCGCTGCCATTCAGTGGCAGACATAAATCTGCAAACATCACTAGAATAAATAAACACGATTACTGTTTTCCCTTCATTCTGATCCAAATAGCATTAAAATGATTTGAAATGGAATATGTAATTTTTAAGAGGGAAAAGTTCTTTTTTTTATATACATGAATAAATAGAATTTTGGATGTAAGACAGATTGAGCTCGAGCCCACCCAAGCCCAAAGACAGATGTAAAAATTGAGCCCGTTTCATCTCCATCTTCTACGTGTGCGACACATTACGTCACATATAAGTGTTTTGATAGAAAAGAATGCAAAAATTTGGAGATTGGAGGGAAAGAAAAGGGTAATTAAGGCTTCGGTTTTTCGGAAGTGCTATTGCACTGGGCTCCAAAGCCATATTTTTATGAGCTCCGGTCAATTCTGATCAATATTTAAAAAAAAAAAAAAAAAAAAAAAGCTCCGGGGCAAATTAAGTCCTGTAAGCACAGATAATTCGTTTACAGGGACGAACAAGAAATGAAGAAAAATTGGTTGCGGTGCATTTTAATGATGTCATGGTACTTCAAACACAGGAGCGTAGCTACAAAATTTTTTTCGGGGAGAGGGGGGGGGGGGAGAGTTAAAAAATTTCCCAACGTGAAACAAATTGTTCTATTTTCCAAATAAAATGATATGTTCAATGTGTTTTTAATGATAATGATACTTATACGAAAAAAAAAAAATCTTTCCAAAGAAAATGCTGGAACTAAAAACATAAAAATCATAATTATTGGTTCATTTAATGAAAGTTTTTGTCTTCAGTTGTGTACGAATCATGATCGTACTTCATATGAAATAGCCTCATATTTTTAGATTTTTGAGAAAGGAACAAAGTTCTGGAGGAAATGTATTAGGGAATACTGTTGATGGACAGCAGGAGATAAATTCAGGTCTGGTATGATATTTTCGTAGCACAAAGAAACATAATTAGAAATTGAATCTGGCTGCTTTTTAGGTGCGTTCGTAATTATATAAATACGTAGCACCTATAGTCGTCGTTCAGTCCGTCCGTCTGTCCGTCTGTCCGTCCGTCTGTCCGTCTGTCCGTCCGTCTGTCCGTCTGTCCGCATGTAACAGAGCAAAAACTACCCAACCGAATAGTCTGAAATTTCAAATATGTGATTGTTGCAAACTTTTGTCGAGCCATTTCAAATTTTATGAAAATCGGATGTATAGTTTAATTACAGGGACAGTCAAAAGTTTTTCTTTACATTACGGCCAATGGGAAAAATTATTGCAAGTGGATTTTAGTGATATTAGAGCCTTCCCAATGATCTGAAATTTTAAAGATATAATTGTTGCAAAATTTTGTCGAGCCATTTCAAATTTTATGAAAATCGGATGTATAGTTTAATGACAGGGACAGCCAAAATTTTTTTTTTACATTACGGCCAATGGGAAAAATTATTGCAAGTGCATTTTAATGATATTACAGCCTTCCGAATGGTCTGAAATTTTAAAGATATAATTGTTGCAAAATTTTGTTGAGCTATTTCAAATTTTAGGAAAATCGGATGTATAGTTTAATTACAGGGACAGTCAAAAGTGTTCCGAAACAATTATTGAAAGTGCATTTTAATGATGTATCAGACTATGCACGTTATGAAGTGCAAAAAATTATACATTCAGTACAATATGGGGTGCAAAAAATAATTTTAAAACTAGTTATAGTACGAACGCACCTCATTTGCCACGTTTGACGAGCAATTTCCAACTTGTTATATTTCTTTTGAAAGTTTAACTATTTTACTATTAGTACAGTACTCAGAAAGGTAATCAGCAAAACAATGAATTTTTTTTTTTTAAGTGTTTCAAAAATCTATAATCTGCAAATTACAAACTATAAATTGCCCAACTCTAAGTTCAAATGTCCCAAGTTCACATATATAGGGGGGGGTGGCTCCCCCCATAACCCCCTATCGCGATGCCCCTGTTCAAACATAATGAAATTAAAAAGGATCACTGATGTGCGCTTTGTCACTGAATCGAAGAAAACTTAAAAATACAGCTTTTCCAAAAGAAAGAACAAAAAAGATTTCAAAAGGTATTTTTTGAACTAAAAACAACTCTTTCCTACCATAAATACTTAAAATTAATGTAAGAATTAAAATTATTAATAAAACTGATATTGAATGAATATAAATTGTGTTATATCATGATGCCATCAGGAAATATTTCATGAATTGCAATAATTATATTAGTAGCCTTTTTCACCTTGAGACGCTAATTAAAATACTAATAATATTAATTAATATGAATGATATGAATAATAAATATTAATATTGTAACATTTAATAACTATGACTGTTCTTTCGATTGGAGTGTCAAAGAAACAACAAGAAATTCGTTTTTAACTTGGAATAAAACATTGTATGTTTCCTTAATTAATTAAACTAATTAATATTAATTCAAGGTTCAAAAATCAATGCTCAAACCTGTATTAGCGGAAGTAAATTTTCCGATGTCATTCTAGCGCAGTTTTATCTTTTTAGAAACATTACTTAAATATCAATGCTAATTCACCTTGAAGGACTAGTTAGCTTAATTATCTTAAGGTTGTTCTCAAATCCAAAAAAGTTCTCAAGTCCTTACTTTCTGATACATTTCTGAATTCATTTTTGTTCGAAAATTTATCAAATTGGCAGGTGTTCTTATTCAGAAACTATGAGATCAAAATGATTTTTCCATTTTCCGATTATGGCAGAAGATCTTTCAGAAAATACTATCAAACTGAGCGTTTTTGGCCGAATTCGCGACGCGGCAGCTTGAGAAAGACGAAAACTTGTCTTTAAGTGACAAGAATCGCTTATGTCAATATGTAATTTATTTATCCAACAATGGAAAACGCTATTCGATTCCAAATCGCTCAAATGGTCAGGCCTACCAATTTTATGCATTTACGTTTAAAATCAAGTCAGAAAATGTGTCAGAAAGTTTCGCGTTGTTGAGCACGGAATTTGCGAACCACCTTAACTAATAATCCACAGCATACTATTACAGCTGTTACTTAGCAGAAATAAAATTTATAACACTACACCTCTAAAAACCTATGTATTGAAAAAAAAAAAAAAAAAAAATGCGACCTAGAACTCCTTTAGCTAATTCGAGAATAATAAAGATCTTTCTTCAGCTTCAAAAGCCAATTCACTTAAACTGATCATTTTATCAATTGAAATTACTTTTTCAGTTAGCGTTGGAGAGATCCAGTTAGCGTTTTTTTCCGTCAAACATATATCCAAACTACATCTGAGATACACTAATCACCCACTCGTGGACAGCCAACCTTTCGGTATAGGAGCTGATTAGGCCATGAGGGGAAAACATATATATCTACTAACTCCAGTACTCGCGTACGAGCCTGGAAGCTCCAGCAGGCTGGAAGACCCTGCTTAATGAAAATTACATGATTATTACAGGTAATTCACAATGGGTTGCACTATTGAGCAAACCCGAGAAATTTTACAGTTATAGTTGAATCTGAGATACATGCAGAACTTGATTATCGTACGAGCTCGTAGTAGAAACGCTTTGGATACGAAATTTAAGGACTGGGGCCAACTAAGCACATAGGCACCGCCCGTAAGGCATGGTGACGTCACAGCGACGTCGTTGTGAAGTCACACTGTGACTTTGTGACCGTCGATGTGACGTCATAGTGACTAGAATGCGAGGTCGTTATGGCCGTTTTAGAGGTCGTTTGTGACGTCGATGTGACGTCATAGTGACTAGAATGCGAGGTCGTTATGGCCGTTTTAGAGGTCGTTTGTGACGTCACATTGTGACCACTCTGTGAAGTCACAGTGTGACTAATTTGTGAAAAGTGTGACATTTGTGACTACTTTGGCATTAATTTTGTGACGAACATGTGACGAAAGCGACAATGCTTTGAAGTCACATTGTGACCAATTTGTGAAATATGTGTCATTTGTGACGAACTTGTCATAAACACTGTGATGATTTCAAATGAAAATCAAATTTCAAATTAATTTCTTAAAAGGCGCAAAGACCAACCTAGTGAAAATGATTCCATGCCGGGACTCGAACCCAGGCCATCAATATAACGCACTGACATTCTACCGACTAAACCACACGGAACGATACCCAGCCTAGAAAATTTCACACAATTACATGTTGGCAAGGCTACAAAAGCAGCACAAGATGGGATATTTATCGTGAGCCACCGACATGGAATAAACAGGAAACTTAATTCAATCTAGCATCGATTGAATCTATATTAATACTTGGAAATTTTTACAGGGAGAACCATTCGCCTTGCATACAATATTTCAAATGAAAATCAAATTTCAAATTACATGCTTAAAAGTCAATTTTAATTTGAAATTTGATTTTCATTTGAAATATTGTATGCAAGGCGAATGTTTCTCTCTGGAAAATTTTCGAAGTCTTAATATAGTTTCAATCGATGCTGAATTTAATTAAGTTTCGTGTTCGCCCCATGTCGGTGGCTCACGATAAATATCCCATCTTATGCTGCTTTTGTAGCCTTGCCAGCATGTAATAGCGAGAAATTTTCCAGGCTGAGTGTCGTTCCATGTGGTTTAGTCTGTAGAATGTTAGTGCGCTATGCTGATGGCACGGGTTCGAGTCCCGGCATGGACTCTTTTCACTAGGTTGGCCTTTGCGCCTTTTAAGCAATTAATTTGAAATTTGATTTTCATTTGAAATATTGTATGCAAACCGAATATTTCTTTGTGGAAAAATTTCCAAGTATTAATATTGTGATGAATTTTAAAATGGACAATTTTAAAATAAAGTTTTGTTTGAGATATAAAATCGTATCTTTTTACCGTATTTTTTAGCAAAATATAGCTATTTTGGAGTCCTATTCTTCTAAAATAGTTTTAATTTTTCCACTTAAAAAACAATGTTTGTCAACTGACATCTTTTTTTTATTAAGTTCTAAGCTTGATCTTGAGTTCCAGCTTGATATTAAGAATGTATAAGATTTTAAGGTGTTGTGGTTGTGATTAATCTTTGCTTTATTAAATACGACGTAAGCCATATTTATTTAAATTTTTTATTTCCGTGTAAATTGTATTTTGTGAATATGAGCTTAAATAGATTTGGCATGCTCTATAGGAAAAGACTGATCTGAGAAATAGAAAAAACAAGTAAGAAAAATCATGCGTTAAGCATAGATTATAAAACACTTTCCAACACTTCCCGAATGCTTTAAAAAAACTTCGTTATTTAGGGAAATAAGGTAAATAAGAGAACTAAGTAAACATTTTAGAAAACGCATAAAACATTTGAAAAACTCATTTCCGCAGTTACTGTCCATAGATAAATAGGTTTTCCAATTCTTTTGAACAGCCCTGTATTTGATCTGTAGGTTGATATATATATTATATAATGGGATAATTTAGTTTAGCAAGAAAACGCATAACAGGTTGAAACTCTCTTTCAGCAATTTATACTAATATATGGAAACATACTTTAATACTTTTGTACAACCCTGTAGTTGACCTAGAACCTTCATTAAACGCCACCGTTTAGTTAAAATTTAATTCAAACTAAAATACACTTAAAACAGCTGAAATCACATTTCCAGAAATTATAATTTATAGACGGCCATGTATCCAATTCTTTGCATGACCCTGTATACCATTTTATCTATATTATACAACAGTAAATTAAATTCAGTTCAGCGTAAAAATGCACAACTCATTTAAAAACCACCTTTAAGTAACTTGCGCTCATACCCAGTAATCCTTGCGAATACTTTTGTGTAGCCCTGTATATGAATTATAGCATTTATATACACCCCAATAGCAGAAAATTCTCAAAGTGTCTGCGACAGATCTTTCAGGGACTGAAAATAATCTGCAGGTAAAATGTTACAAATGAACCTTTAATTAATTAATCATTTACTTTTAATGTTTTTAAGTATTTTACTCATTTTTATTAATAATAATCTTAAGTTTTAGTAATAAATAATAAAGAACTAAACATAATATAAAGTTGGAAAAAGATCCAATGGAAAAAAAATCTGCAAAAGGGAAAAGAAAATCTGCGACGCACGTCACCCGTCAGGAACTTTCTGCTACCGGGATATACACCATATACTGTGCATAAATATAGTGAATCATAAAAGCGCATATCATAATTAAAAATGTATTTCCAGCAATCATCACAAATGAACAGTACTTCGGATACAATATAGTATCTGAACTATATTGTGTGTGCCTGTAAATGCTATATACACTTCATATTCTACATGAAAAATTTATAGTATGTAAACCTCAGCGACGTATATCATTTTCATTATATATGAAATAGATTAACATAGTTAAAGTACGCCTCAAACAATTCCCTCCACCGCTATATCATTATGTATTGGAACTTCTTTTTAGCCCTGTAAATGAACAATAACTATTCTTTGCATCTCGTATTCTTCAGAATGCATATTTTAGTACGTTTCATAAATGCATATCAATTTTTTTCTGTATGAAAACGTGTAAAATCATGAAAAAACCTTTGAAACGATTTTTTCCCATAGGCCGTAATGTAACGGAATACTTTTGACTGTACCTGTAAATGAACTAAACATGCTACAAACGTCGTTACACATAGGGACCGTGCTATGGTAAAGGTGAATAACATCTAAAAATTTCAGAGCAATCCGAGTATATTTACGAGAGTTAGAGCGCGGACAGACGGCTAGACAAACCAAAGTCATAAACACTTTTCAACTTTGTTGAAAGGTGTTAAAAAGGAAATATAAAAGTAAAATAAATGATTGAAAGGAAATATAAAAGTAAAATAATGAACTTTAAAAAATATATACTAAAGCAGTTTAATCTATAAGCTTCCTATCAGGCATGAAAAACACTTTATTTCAATGCTTAAATATAATATTTTATTTTTTAAGGGTGTATTTCAATCCAAACTGCTTATTTTCTGATTCATTTTTAAATTCCTTTTTGTTCTCAAACGCATAAAACTGAAAAATTCTCTTATTTAGAAACTACCTAATGTGCCGTGCTTCTCGATTTTTTGATAAATGCAGAAATTATTTAAAAAAAATGCTGTCAAAGTAGGCGTTTTGAACAGAATTTTTCACAGCGGAAGATCTAGGAATGAAAAAAAAAAAAGGTCTTACTGAGAAAATAATTATTTAAAACTTAAATTCTAATGAATTGAGGGGAAAATGAAATCACACGGCCTCTTAAACATCTATTCAAAAATCACCTCAGCAAGTTTCATGTTTTTACTTTTAAAGATGAGTCTGAAAATGTCTCAGAAAATATCGAGCTGTTGAAGGTGGAAAAATATTTTTTCGAATACACCTTTAATGCCAATATTTATGTGTATCGAAAACGTAGAAAATGAGTTTACAATCGAAGAAAATTTAATAACTGATTCTGAATGTCTATAATTAAATGTTTGATTAAAATCGCAAATAGAAAAAAAATGCTTAGATACAATTAAAATAAATAAAAACATATACCAATTTGAAAAACACTAAAAATAATAATTAGTATTTTTAATTGTACTATTAAACAACAACTAACTAATGCATTTAATTCATCTATTGATGAATTAAATGCATTATTAGATTTAGCAATTTCTCAAAAATCTTTCCATATGTTATAAGGAATTCCTATTATTTTATAATTTTGGCAAATGTTAAATCTGAAAACATTGGTATGAAGATTCAGGATTTTAAATAATAATTTTAAATATTATTAGCAAAAAAAAAAAAAAAAAAAAAAAAAAAAAATCTTTCAAAAGTTACGCTATTATAATATCTAAAAAGACATTTTCCCACTATAATGTTAATTTCTAAACTGAAACAGTTTCGTAATATCATACTATTCGAATATAATATTTAACTCCAAAACAATAATGACGATAAATACTGTTATATGAGTGTTAGTAATCAGAAAAAAAAATAAGAAGCCGAAAAAAATTCCACATCACTGTCTCAATCTCAAGTAACTGCAAATTAATGTTTATATTCATCCCACTATGAATGTAGACATGATTTTTTTTTTTTTTTTTTTTTTTTTTTTTGAGCGATGGCCGATTAACACATTTTACAAAATAGTGTCGATTAGGAAAATTTCGCTTCAAAACAATTCCAGATCAGTCACTTTCTATATGTATAATATAAAACTATTTAATTCATACTCGTAATATACAAACAGAAATAAAAAATTTAAATTAAATAAGACTTACCTTTTTTTTGCTGTAAATTAATAATATCCGAGTATTTTTGCCCGAAAATGGCAGGCGTCTTTCTCTTACATTTAAAAAAGCAAAAACAAAAGCTAACATTGTAGACTTGGTCATGTTCTTTTCCGGCGTGTATTACAAAAAGTTCTCTGTTTACCCTGCGGTTGCGGTTATATCCGACGCAGACGATCTTCAGCAGCTGATTTTAATGTTTATTTTTGCAGTCCTAACTTTCAGGCGGAATAGTTTTATGAGTTAGTCTGTATTTAAAATTTTCTATTTGAAGAATTTTCCAATGCATTTTACCATTTCTTTTTTATCAGTTTCAAAAAAATTCATTTGAAAACGGAAGTTTATTAGATAAAACACTGCTTAAATTTTTAAAATGTGTAAAAATAAATTTAATGGTAATAATACCACCCCCCTTTTTTTAAGTAAAGTTTGTTTCATGCGTAATAAATAAAAAATATCTTCTTAATAAATAAAAAAAATGTTTTCGAGGATAAAAAATTTTTCTTTGTCAATCTGTCAATCTTTTTATGTTAATTTTCTGCAGAATAAAACAATTTGTAAAATAACTTTTTTAAAAGTCATACCTCTAAAACACAAATTGGAAATGCGAAAAATTAATTATATCATGTGTTTTGCATAAATTTTGTATATATATATATTTTTTTTTCGGAAAAGGCTAATTTTATTTAAAAAGGCTGAAAGAAGTAATTTAAAAAAAAAAAAACAGTTACTAAAAATAGATTAACAGGAAAAAAATATGACTTGAATGCAAATTATAAAGCAATAAATGCATATATGACTAAACTCTGAAGATTCTTTCTGCGTGCTCATTAAAATCTGCAGACTTAACTGTAATAGAAAATGTTTAGTTTGAAATCACAGAAGTGTTTCGACCAGTGGTCGCCAAAAAAGTTAAAAAATTTCCTTCCTGCAAACTAAATATGTAAAGTGTATAGATTTAATATTTCTAATTCTAAATATGTTTCAAATTGCTCCAGCACATAGCATTTTTCTGAGAAATACTTTTATAATAATAACAATCCGTGATGTATTATTATATTAAATTGCAATGCTAGATAAAATTGAAATCATGAAAAAAGTATACGTTCACTTCTTAGATATCAAATTGATAAAATATAGCATGGAAATCTAGTTTGTTGATACTTGTACCGTGCATTTTTCTTTTTCTCCCCTCCCCCTTCTTTTCGTGTCCGAATTTACTATTTGCTGTCCATTAATATTCATTCCTTATGCCGCTGTAACTAGGGCATGTTTTAAATATTTCTCTTCATTTTCAAAAATTTTTGAAGTTAATATTTTTGTCACACTGTGATTTACAATATGGTGCTTTTTTTGTCACATATATGACGTGACGTACGTTACATGCAGTGACATAACAGTGACGTTACAATATTTTTTTAATTGCCGGAAAAATAAAATTTTACAATAAGTAACATGTTTTGAAGAATTTTTATAATTGTTTAAAGTTTTCTAAGAAGTTCACATCTCAGTCACAATGTGACATCACTGAGTGGTGGCATTTTAGTCACAGATGTGACGTGACCACAGTGACTTACAGTGACGTCACAATGACGTCACTGTGACCATGCATGCTATGAGGGCGACTTGAAGGGTGCAAAATAGGCAATCAGGCATACCTCTACCACTAATATTAAAAAAGTTTTTGTTATATTTAATCACTGTAATTAATTAAGGCAAAAATAAAATTTTAAAATTTGAGGTTGCAATATGGTGATTTTGCACCCCATGACCCCCGTTAAGTCGGCGTCTATGACTAAGCACGTTTGAGAACAAGGACATACATTCACAGTTGTTTACGAAAAGTAATTTTCGCCTTATTTATGACTGAGATTCTGAGTTTAAACAAGGCAACAGTTTCTAATTATAATACTGTTACTCCGGATTCGAGACATGCCCCTGATGATGAATACCATGATTTAATCTTACGCTGTTTCCAGAGCGGTAAAACTTTCCACAATGCTGTTTGTATTCATCATTTATAAAAATAATTTATAAAATACCTAAACATATCAGCACTCTTACTTTTTATGTAACAATTACAAAAGTTTATTTATAAATGTATTTTTACATGTCTTCCTCTTTCATAAATTTTACTTTAATTGTAACTAGGCTGACTTTTAAAGTCCAAACTAGCAACTTTCCGGCACATTTTTAAATTAATTTTTGTTAGAAAATGTATTAAATTGGCAGTTGCTCTTATTAAGAAACTATGTAATCAAACCGAATTTTCAGTTTTCGATAAAAACTGGAGATTTCTCAGGAAATGTCAAAGTTCTATCAAAGTTAGCGTTTTGAACGAATTTTCGGTCACAAACGCACAAAAAAAAAAAAAAAAAAAAAAAAAAAAAAAAAAAAAAAAAAAAAAAACTGGTTCCCTGAGACAGCAATAGCTTATAACATAAGATATAATTTATTTACTAATAAAAGAAAGTGTTTCGCTGTGTGTGTCTGCAATGGCTAGCGAAATCTATGGCAGGTACGAGGCTGAAAATTTTTGTGAGGGTAGCCCAAAGTATCTCCTGATGCACCTGAGACTCAGAATTTTAAATTCCTAATAATTAGTTGAGTTATTAATTAAACATCGCAACTCCCTCTCATCAAAAAGTCACCCATTTGTTCCCCAGTCAAGGACAGTGCTAGTGAAAGCGCACAAACCCATTTACGCATCGGAGGCTAGCGAAAAACTGACATTCGATTATACTTGCGTTTTTTAATAGTAGTATTGTTTTAATCCAAATCGACCAAACCTCTCGGTACAGTTAAAATTGAAAGACTCTTAAGGCTGTTCTTAACTGCTCTGTTCAACAAGCGTAAAACGTTTTGACACATTTACACATTCATTTTTTAACGGAATGATATAAAATTGGAAAGCCTGACCATGGAAGCGATTTGGAATCGAACTGTTTTTTCCATTTTTGGATCAATCGATAACCTATTGAGTTAGAAGCGATTTGGATCACGTGACACGTCATTTTTTCTCACTGACTGGATTTTCTTCTTTCGTTCGGAAGTTCAGTTCAAAATGCCAGTTTTGACAGTATTTTCTGAAAGATGTATTGCGTTTACAAGAAAACGGAAAAAAACAGTTCGATGACATAGTTTCTGAACAACAACACCTTCTAGTTTCATGAGTTTCCGAACAAAAATGAATTAAAACTATGTCAGAAAGTTTACCCTTTGGATTTGAGAACAGCCTTAAGTTTCAAACGAAATATATTTCTGATCACATTCTTACACAAATCCATCTTTCAAAAAACATTCTTTGAATAAAACAACCCTCCTTCATTTAGAAAACTTAAT
Source organism: Maratus speciosus (assembly GCA_963932465.1). Classification (NCBI taxonomy): domain Eukaryota; kingdom Metazoa; phylum Arthropoda; class Arachnida; order Araneae; family Salticidae; genus Maratus; species Maratus speciosus. The sequence goes on from OZ010797.1 coordinate 297,687,749, forward strand.
TTAAAATAATCATTTCAACATCTAAACGTGCACACAAAAAAATTAGACCTAAAACGGGTAGAAAAATATCCGAATTGGGTAGAAAGATTCTTAGGTATGAGGTTACCCAATTTGGGTTCATATGCTTGTTTTGGTTACCACTGTGTATCTATTTTGGGCACTGTTAAATACCCAGTTTGGATATGCTTATATATTTATCCAAAATGGCTATTTAACAGTGCCCAAAATGGATACATAATGGTAACTAAAACAGCCAATTGAACCCAAATTGGGTAACATCATACCTAAGAATCTTTCTACCCAAATCGGGTATTTTTCTACCTATTTTCGGTCTTATTTTTTTCTGTGTGCTATTACAGTTGGCGTTTAATGGAAATAAGCTTTCTAATCATGTCGATAAAGGAAAAATATTTCTAATCACATTCTTACTCAAATATGTCTTTCGAGAAGCATTCTTTAAATATAACAATCTTTCTTCATCTAGAAAACTTAATTTAAAATAATCATTTCAATAACGAAACGTGCTATTACGGTTGGCGTTTAATGGAAATAAGATTTTTAATATTTCTAATCATGTCGATAAAGGAAAAATATTTCTGATCATATTCTTGCGCAAATCTATCTTTTGAGGAGCATTCTTTAAGTAAAGCAATCCTTCTTAACATAAAATACGTAATATGAACTTTAAAAGTTCCCTATTTTACTAAAAAGGCGACTAAAATAATAAAAAGAGATGTTACAAGTTAAAAATATACCATTTTATTAAAAACTTCTTAGTACTTTCAGGTTTTACCAAGCCCTTCATCAGAGAATATTATAATAACTAATTGCTGTTTATTTATACAAATACGTCACTTCGTTTTGAAATTGACTTTGAAATGAACTTTCAACTCAAATAATTATTGCTCTCTCAATTTCAAAACGGAATGACGTATTTGTATAAATAAACAGCAATCAGTTAATAATATTTTCTGATGAAGGGCTTTGTAAAGCCTGAAAGTACTAAGAAGTTTTTAAATAAAATCAATATTTTCGACTTGTAACATCTCTTTTTATTATTTTAGTCGCCTTTTAAGTAAAACAGTGAACTTTACAGTTTATATTACATATTTTATGTTGGAATCAAGGTGAAATATTGCGTTTCGTCTAATGATTTTATTTACAATCCTTCTTCATCTAGAAAACTTAATTAATTTAAAATAATCATTTCAATAACTGAAGGTGTTATTACAGTTTCGTTTAATGGAAATAAGATTTCTGATCCTTTCGATAAAGGAAAACTATCACTTGAACTAAAAATAAGTCCTTTATCAACTTCAATGATTAAAAATCAATGTTGAAAACCGATGTTGAATGAAATTAAATTTTTATTGACAATCTAATGAAAATGTATCTTTTCAGAAAACACCTTGAATAAAATAATCATCCTTTAATTTGAAAACTAAATTGACTTAAACTAATCATTTTGTAATCTAAAAGTGTTCGTTACGGTAGTAGTTCATTGAAAATAGATAATGCATGTCAGATTAAAAAATATATATATATATATTCATTCAACTAACACTATGTCCTGTATCAAGTTAAATATATTGTTTTTATTCAATTTAATCAAAACTAACACTACCGTTATAAATCACTGTTCAAGTGGAAATATATTTTCTAATAAATAAATAACTATATATATATGGTTCAAGAACAACAGTTTGTTGTGTACTCTAAGTACATTTATACAATAAAACCTTACAAGGAAGGTCTCCATACGGGCATATTCAGAAAAATCTGAAAAAATTACAGAGTGTTCGTCTCATGTGGATATATATGTTTATTTAAAAAAATTTGGCGGAACCCCGATAGAACGTTCGTAAAAAAATAATGAAATTTTCGTTTATTTGGCGATTTATCATCGGTTGGCGATGAAATGAAATTTCGAAAAATACTTTTCATGTCGAATACTTTTTAAGATAAAAATATTTCATATTGAACTTGTTTAAATAAATTTAACTTAAATAACTGTAGTTTTGCCAGTTTTAGTTTGATTTAGCTATAGTTTTGTCATATATGTATTTATAATGAAAGTTAAATATCAAATTTTATGAATTAAAAGAAAAATAAAATTGTTTTAATGTCTCAAAATTAAGTCCAATTGAGCACTGTCGGTTCAATTTTGTTGCTATGGAAACGACGAATTCCTTGGTTTGAAATGAATAACTGCTAACTAAATCTTGCCTTTATTTTGGAATACGCTTAAATGTATGAAAGTATTTTTTATAGATGAAATTGTTTTTAAAGTAATAAAATTAAGTAACAAGCAACATAAATATGTAATACGAAAAAATGTATTTATTAAACTCTCTCATTGCTTATGTTTAAATTCATTAAATACTTTTTACACGCATTCTAAAAATCAATTAACAAAGAATTTTCAGATGCATTAAAATCGTTTGCTTTTGGCGAGGAAAAGTACTGCTCGCCAAATTGCGTGACGCTTTCGTCTTTTCGTGCCAAATACTCGAAAGTATTTTATTTTTTTACAGACTTTCTACTGTAATTCCGCCGCTAAATTTGACTTGTTTTTTATTACATACATAAGTTGTTTAATTGGTATTTTTTTTCAAAATATTCTGAGTATGCCCAGTATGGAGACCTTCCTTGTTAGAAACTTATCTACAATGTTAAAAAAAGAAAATAAATTGTTCAAACGTTTACTTGGGAATGAATAGCATCCGGAAAACATATATGGGGCATTCTCACAATCTTTTAACTTTTGGGGGAAAAAATCTGACAAAATTAAACTTGCTAAAATAACATTTTAACCTGATAGACGAATGCCTTAATGAATCCAAATAAAGAAAAAAGGGTCAGCAGCGAAAATTTTTTTATTTAACTAAAGTTTAATTTAAACTTGCGAGTTTAATTTTCCTTAACATTTTACCCCTATAACTTTTTATTTTCTTCTAAATTTTTACTTATAATGAACTTGCATAGTACCCGCAGGACATTCAAATAAGAAATAATAACAATGTAGTACTTTTAATACAGAATTTTTGTATAGCATTGTCTTAAAGGGGTGTTAAAGAAGGGACGGTAAGGTAAAAAAGGGGGATGGTAAAAAGGGGCGGTAAGGATGGAACGGTAAGGGAAATTACCACCTATTTTTAGGAAAATCATGTTAAGACTAACTGATAGCCACAATGTTCATTGATTTTTAAAAACAGTTGTTAACATTGGATTAAATTAATTTTTTTTTATTATTTACCTCGAAAAGTGCAGGAATAAACCTTGGGAACGGTGAGACTACCAATAAAGCCACGATGCTTGAAATTGATATTTAAATGCTGATTTAAATTCTGCAGTAAATTTTCTGCCAATGAATTTTAGACATTATTTCTCTAGCATACTTCTGCATGAGAAAAAAGTTGAATAGAAATCTGTGGCTGCATCTGAAGTGATTTTCTGTATAATTTTAGAAGAGGGATGATAAAAAATCTAAAACCTAGGGACAGAGTTTAAAAAATAATAACAACCCTAAAAATGTGTGCAGGCTAATTTTTAGCTATTTATTTATATAAAACAATAGTTCCAGTTTCAGAAAAAAATTACATCGAATTATTTTTATTGAAACAATTTTATCCAGACAGCTCCAAACTTAAAAATGAGCATCAGGGATACGGGACGGAAGATGAATTTTCCTGGTATTTGGACCCCTAACATCGTCCAAAACTTATTTATCTGGTTAATATTGTTGTGCAATCATGCAATGGGATGTTCCCAAGTATATGAAACAAAAAAAAATAAACACAAAAAAGTGTATTAAATAAAAAAAAATATTGTTCAGGGACATGAAAGTCAAAAGATTGTGAGAATGCCCCATATGCATGATTGCGAAAACGGATTGATACACCATAAAAAGTACTAGGAAACGTTTCCAAAAAATCAGTGGCAGCGAAAGACAAACTTTATTTTTGTACATGCTTCTATTAATCTCCAAAACTTTCTTCTTTCTCATTTATGTTAATAGTTCCAAAAATTGTTACAAATGTTGATAACTGAATGATATTACACTAACTTTGATTTTCGTCTTAAACTTCTTTTTCATTTCATTAATCGGAGAATGAGTTAATCTCGATCATGAAACTTAATAAAATCAATATTTTTCCTTATTCTGTTGTAAAATCAGGTGCTTGCGAATATCAGGGTAGACTGGAAGCGAAGTGTACATCGCTGCACCAGCAGTCGATGTACAACAAAACTACGAAAAATTGAGAAAATTATACAAAAATCGCTAACACAGCGTAATATTCCTATTTTCAACTGTGACCTGAAGTCCATAGTAAAAAAGGGGGAAAAAAAGAAGAAAAAAAATACTTATGAAATTTGATTCAATTCTGTGCATAAGTTCACACACTTTCCGATGATACAATAAGAAAAGTGGCACAAAAATAGCTATCACAGTGCCCGCTTCCGGCTGAATATCCCCAAATTCAACTAGGAACTAGGACCTGCTGACCATAGCCAAAAACATATATATGAAATTTGGTTCGATTCTATACATACCTTCATACACATTTCAATGATACAATAATGAAAATGGCACAAAAATTGTTACCACAGCGCCCTCTTCCGGTGGCATATTCAAAAATTCAAGTGAACCTTGCTAATTGTAATAAAAAAACATGTATATGAAATTTGGTTCAATTCTATGCACAACTTCATACATTTTTCGACGATACAAAGAGGACACACAAACACACACACACGAACAGACAGACATTTTGTATATACACGTTTTTCGAGATCTCTTATGCCAAAAACGTGTAAATCTGTGAAAAACAGGAAGTAAAGAAAAAAAAAAATTCGATTACAATACTTTCTTCTATTATAGATAGAAAACAGTAAATAAATAAGATAAGAATAAATAAATAAAAAAAATTCTAGAGCAGGAGTTTTACAGTAATTTTTTTTTTTTTTATATGACACTTCCAAACGTAAACACTATTTATTGAATATTTCTTTATTAATTCAGAAAACACATTATACATTTAAATTAAACCAATTTTTATAACAACTGTAATCACTGCTGAAACCGGCCTTGAATGGAATTAAATTTTTGATGGCCTAATTTCACAAATGTATTTATGAGAAACGTTATTTCAATAATCTAATGCTTCTTCCTTACCTTGAAATCTTAAATGATTTAAATAATCATTTCAACAACTAAAAAGTGTTCTTGCAGTTGGAGTATAATGGAAATAAATTTTCTAACACACGTTGAAGAGCAATAAATATCACTTGAACTAACACGAGTTTATTAAAAATTCGAAAACTACACATGTATAAGTCCTTATCAATCTAAACTATTACAACCATTAAAATACCACTTTTGAAACTGGTATTCAATGGAATTAATTATTCTACTGTCATTCTTACACAAATGAATCTTTCGCGAAACATTCTTTGAATAGCAAGAATCCTTATTTATCTAGAAAAGTTAAGTGATTTAAATTAATCATTCAAAATACTAAAAGTGCTTTTTACAATTGTCTTTCATTTAATATAAATTTTCTAATACAGCTCGGAAAACAAAAAATCTTTTTTGAACTAAGACGAAATCTTTTATCATGTTGTAAAACATGCTGTTTTTCTGTTAAATTAATCTAAAATATTACAATAGTTAAAAATCCCTATTGATGATTGATTCCCTTTTTAAAACTTTCCAACAAAGTTGAAAAGCGTTTATGACTTCGGTTTGTCTGTCCGTCTCTCCGCGCTCTAACTCCTGTAAATATACTCGGATCATTCTGAAATTTTTGGATGTTAGTGACCTCTACCATAGCACGAACTCTATTTTAAATGAAATTTGTAGCATGTTTAGTTCATTTACAGGGACAGTCAAAAGTTTTCCGTTACATTACGGCCTAAGGAAAATTCGTTTTAAATAATTTTTAATGATGTTGCCTGCTTTCAAACGTAATAAAATTGATATGCATTTATCAAGTGCACTAAAATATGCATTCTGTAGAATACGCGGTGCAAAGAATAGTTATTATTCATTTACAGGGCCACACAAAAGAATTCCGTTACATAATGATATAGGGGTGGAGGGAATTTTTGCGGCGTATTCTAATTATGTTAAATTATTTCATGTATAATGAAATTGATATACGTCGCTGAGGTTTACTATAACTTATTTCAATACGAAGTGTGTAGCATTTACAAGGACAAACAAAAGATTTTAGATACTATATTGTATCCGAAGTACGGTAACGGAGCGATGATTGCTGAAAATGCATTTTTAATTATGTTATGTGCTTTTATGTTTCACTATATTAATGCATTGTATATGGTGTGTATAAATGCTGTAATTCATATACGGGGCTAAACAAAAGAATTCGTAATGGTTACTGGATATGATTGCAAATTGCTTAAATGTGGTTTTTAAATGAGTTATGCATTTTTACGCTGAACTGCATTTAGTTTGCTAAGAAATGTTTGTAGAACACAGATAAAAGGATATACAAGGTTACGCAAAGAATTGGATACATATCCGTCTATAAATGATAATTTCTGGAAATGTGATTCCAGTAGCTTTAAGAGTGTTTTACTTTGAATTAAACTTTAGCTAAATAGTGGAGTGTAATAAATGTACTAGGTTAACTACAGGGTTGTAAAAAAGTATACAAGTATGTTTCCATCTATTAGTATAAATTGCTGAAAGAGAAATTTCAACCTGTTATGTGTTTTCTTGCTAAACTAAATTTCCCCATTATATATATATATATATATATAATGGGGTATATATATCAACCTACAGATCAAATACAGGGCTGTTCAAAAGAATTGCAATACATATTTGCTATGGACGGTAACTGCTGAAATCAGTTTTTCAAATGTCTTATGCGTTTTCTAAAATGTTTACTTAGTTCTCTATTATACCTTATTTCCCTAAATAACGAAGTTTTGTTAAAGCATTCAGGAAGTGTTCGAAAGTGTTTCATAATCTATGCTTAACGCATGATTTTTTGTACTTGTTAGAAACTGCTGCTGAGTGGAGTTAAATTATCTCATATCACTGATACACAAATGTATCTTTTGAAAAGCATGCGATAGAAATTGAGAAATAAAAGGTAGGCGTCAAATGACGACTACCGTAAAAATCTTAGCGTCAAATTAAAATTTTTTGTTGCAATTTCTAGAATTCATTTTTAACATTACTATAATATTGTATGCTACTTTTTAGAAAAGCACAAATACTTGTTTTTATTTAAAATTATTGAAGCTCTTAATCTCCAAGATTATAATAATTAAAGCAACTGTAAAGCATTTTTAATTATTGCTATACTTAGAAATTAATAGAAAAATGCACTCAATCATGTAAAACAAAATTAAAACTTGATAACTTCCTTAGCACAACGAAAACAAAATTTTATCCACTATTGATAATTACTATTGAATTTAGCAGCAAAAAAAAAAAAAAAATAAAATAAATAAATAAAAAATAAATAAATAAATAAATAAAAACATATAATGCATCCCCATTTGAATCTAGCAACATGAAATCAGAGGGTGCAATAATTTTTTTTGTGTGTGTTAACCTTTAAAATAATAGTTAATAAATGTTTTAAAAAAAAATCTAGGCGTCAAATTTGACAACTAATAAAAAATTTGTAGTCTTCAAATGCAATAATTTAGTTACATTTGAATACTAGTAACCGCTAATTTCGAACACTGATTCTTTGTATAAATTAATACTTCTTCACTTTAAAAATGTAATTAATTTAAAATATTCCTCTCAATAACTAAGTGTTATTTCAGTCGGCGTTTAAAGGAAATAAACGTTCTAATAGATATCGGAAAACGGAAAATATTCTTTGAGTTAACACGAAATCCTTTATCAGGTTGTAAAATACGCTGTTTTTTTTTTTACTAAATTAATCTAAAATATTACAATCGTTAAAAACAACTGTTGACGACTCACTTTTTAGAAACCGCTGTTGAGTGGAGTTAAATTTTCTGATGCTACTGCTACACAAATGTATCTTTTGAGAAACATTCTTTGTATAAAATAATCCTTCTTCACATTAAAAATGTAATTAATTTAAAATGACCATTTCAATAACTAAGTGCTATTGCAGTTTGTGTTTAAAGGAAATGAATTTTCCAATACATATCGAAAAACGAAAAATATTCTTTGTGCCGACACGAAATTTTTTTATCATCCTGAATTAATCTAAATTATTACAGTTGTTAACATTTTTTGTTGAATCCCTGTTGAAAAACCCCTGTTTAGAAACCGCTGTTGAATGGAGTTAAATTTTGTTATGTCCTGTTACACAAATGTATCTTGTGAGATACATTCTTTGTAAAAAAGAATCCTCTTTCACATTAAAAATGTAATTAATTTAAAATAAACATTTCAATTACTAAAGTGCTATTGCAGTTGACTTTTTCAGAAAATAAATTTTCTAATACATATCAGAAAACGAAAAGTATTCTTTGAGCTAATACGAAATCTTTTATCAAACTCCAAAACTTGCTGTTCTTCTCATAAATTAATCTAAATTATTGCAATTGTCAAAAATCCCTCTTTAGAAACCACTCTTGGAGTAAAATCGAGGCTAACGAGAAAGACAGGCTACCGCGGTCCATTCCACGTATCTTTTTTTACAGACCGCTGTAGCCACGTGATGCTCGAATGCACCAATGGAGGTGTGCCGAAAGAGCATCACGTCACTCTATGGCGGTCTGTAAAAAAAAAAGACACGTGGAATGCACCGCGGTAGCCTGTCTTTTTCGTTAGCCTCGGAGTAAAATTATGTGACGTCATAACTACAGAAATGTATTTTTTGAGGAACATTCTTTGTATAAAATAATCCTTCTCCACATTAAAAATGTAATTAGTAATTTAAAATAACCATTTCAATGACTAAGTGCTATTACAGTCGGCGTTTTAAGAGAATAAATTTTCTAATACATATCGAAAAACCTTTTTTGTGCTAATACAAAATTTTTTATCAAGTTGCAAAACTTGCTGTTTTTCTCGTAAATTAATCTAAATTACTGCAATCGTTAAAAATCCCCTTTAGAAACCGCTCTTATGTGGAGTTAAATTATGTGATGTCATAGTTACACAAATGCATCTTTTGAGGAACATTCTTTGTATAAAATAATCCTTCTTCACATTAAAAATGTAATTAAGATAAAATAATCATTTCAATTACTAAGTGCTATTGCAGTTGGCGTTTAAAGGAAATACATTTTCTAATATATACCGAAAAATGAAAAATATTCTCTGAACTAATGCGAAATCCGCTATCAAGTTGAAAAATATGTTGTTTTTTTTTTTTTTAATCTCAATTAGTCATTTATTATTATTACTAGGAGCCCTTGGCGGCCAGTTTGGTCTCCCTTAAGCATATGCTAAGCAATGTATCACGTTACTTTTACACATTAATTTAATTTACTTGCTCAATCCTTCGCCAAATCCGAAGATTCTGATACAGAAATCCTGAACTCGGCATTTTTATGTTAGCCGGGTGCAGGTGATAAATCGCCAAACATTGTTCCCGTCGTATTTTTTCGTATTTCATTTAAAATATAGTACTTTCACTCATTTTATTTAAAATGCATAACTTTAATTTAAAACTGAAATATTTAAAATTTATTTCTCTCAATTATTGCTTAAAAAAAAAAAAAAAAAAAAAAAAAAGTAATAAATAATACTATAAACCATGACATTTAATTTCAACGTCAAAGCTTTGTTTTAATTTACCACGTGAAAAATTGTTTATGACAGTCCCTTTCAAATGAATTATTATAATACTGACGACATGATATTTACAATATTTGGCGATTTATCATCTGCTCCCAGCTAACATTAAATTACCAAATTGACCGCTTAGCATACAAAAAGTGAAGTGGCCAACCCGGATCTGTTAATGAAAGTCACATGACTTGGGCTTTTATTATATAGATATTAATTTATTCTAAATTATTAAATTATTTCAATCGTTAGAAATGTCTTTTGAATCTCTCTAGAAGAATCCATGGTTAGAAAACTCTGTTGAGTGAAGTTAACCTCTTCAGGAACGATTTCTGATGGTGAGGGAAAAAATGACCTTTTTTTTTTTTTTTTTTTCATTTTATATTAATAGAAATCAAAAAGCAAAAATAAAATAGGAAAAAAAAAACAATTAAAAAAAAAGTCCATATTTGTGGCCGCTTATCGTTAATGATAATTTACGAGTGAAATGATTTCTTATAAAATAAAAAACTAACAGTAAGTTTCTTTCTTACATTTCTACAAATTATTAAAACTTAATATACTTAATACCATGGAACTATTAATAATAAAAATATATTAAATTTAAAAAATCAAAAAACCCGACTGCGCAAAAAGCGAACTAATTAGTTATTTCTCATCAATATGAAAATATTTTTTGTATTACTTATCTTTTTTGTTATTTACTTGTATTGATGACTTTTAAGTTGTGTTTAATTATTAGTTCCTATCTACAAACACTGTTTTGATGAGGCCTATAGATGTCTATTATGAAGGTTAGAGTTACAGTAAAGGTAGAGATCAAAAGTACACAACTTCCAGGTTGTGTAATATTTAAACGGAGCTTTTGACTGCAAAATGGCCAATGAAACATCGTCTTCATTTTGAAAGACCTATCCAATGATATGCCACTCAATAGGGTACGTAAACATTTTTTTGTCTCTACCGCCATTTTGTAGTTTACGGCCGCCATTTTGAATTTATAAAAAACAAAACCTATCCTATAACCATCGGACGGTTAAGACGAATCGATAGAGACCACATTCATTAAAATCCATCCAGCCGTTGGGATGTTTCGAGGGTATAAAGAAATCCACATATACACAGATACGCGGGAAACACATAACCCTTCTTTTCAGCCGGGTAAAAAGGAACTGACATATCCTTAAAATAGTGAAGCTTCAACTGTAACCGCTTTCGAATGGGTTGATTACTGCCGGATGACACTTCCACCAGTAAATTTAAATAGAAATTTTCTTCTTATTTAAACGCCTTATTAAATGCAAAATTTCAGTCATAAATAAAGGCAGAAACAGGTAGTCATTTTTACTGGTGGACATTTACTTTGGCGTTAGTCAGGCCTTGCGTTTCCGCCATGTTGTGACAACCTAGACAACCTCCTGTCAGTTTCAGGGAAAAAGATTATAATTCCGGGGCAAATTGAAATCAGTAAAAACAAACAGAACTTTTTTCTATATTTGTAAGTAAATATTTCCAAGGATAAGGCATTTAAATAAGACGAAATTTTCTATTCAAATTTACTGGTGGGAAGTTTGCCCCGGCGGGTAATCAGAAACTGTTGATAAGATTAAAAAAACAACAAAAATAAATAAACGAAATAAAAACAGCCGCCATCTTGTGACAACCTCCTCAGTTACTTCACTCGCAACTGCTAGTCAGTACATTATATGTCTCCACCTCTTTATTCATAACTCCATTTTTAATATATCTGATATTATTTTTATCAAATATTAACGATTTGTTCAAATAATTCAACAACACTAACTTGAGCGTGAAATTACTTTACGCTTTTTTTATATCTCTAACTGTACATCGTTGCACTAAACCCTAAAATTTTTACTTCCCTTGTTAAGGGATTCTATAGTGAATAAGTTATTATCAAATTTTTCTTCCTTTTATTACTGGCAGTAATTATAATTATAAAAACTATACGTTCAAATATGTGGCCAAGAGCGTGAAGAGGTTAAATTTTCTGACGTCACTGTTTCACAAACGTATCTTTTAAGAAAAATTCGTTGCATAAAAAAATCTTTCTTATTAAAAATTTAATTAATTTAAAATAATTAATTTTAGTATCTAAGTGTTATTGCAGTTAGTGGTTTAAAATAAATAAATATTGTAATACATATCGGAAAACGAAAAATATTCTTTCAGCTAACACGAAATCCTTTATCAAATTGCAAAACATGGTATTCTACTTCCAATTAATATATAGCTATTAAAAATCTCTGTTGAAACCCGTTTTGAACGGAAATATATTTTCTGATGGTACTCTTACAATAATGTATCTTCCGTGAAACCTTTTTTTTTTTTATATATAAATTATTCCTTCGCTTTGAAAACATAATCGACTTAAACTAATCATTTTAATGAATAACGATGCTGTTATAGTTAAGGTTTAATTCAAATACATTTTCCAATACAAGTCTAAAAATGAAACATATCTGTAGAATTAACAATATGCCATTTCTCAATTTAAAAAATATACTATATCTTTCCTAATTAATCTAACTATTAGAAAAAAAATCTCTATTCAAACCGGTATTGAGCGGAAATAATTTTAATGATTACACTTTATACAAATGTATCTTTTAAGAAACACTTCTTGAACAAAAATAATCCTTTTTACCTTTGAAAAGATAATTAACTAATTATAATTTATTGACTTAACCTAATAGTTTTGAAAGTTGCTTTTCAATTGACGTGCCGCGAAGATACATTCTATGCTGTCTCATATAGAACAAAAAATGCATCTACAAGAAGTATTTTCTTAAACCGACAAAAATCTTCAGTATCTAGGGGTGATCAAATTTTTTAATTAGTTTTAAATGTAACTCTTTTTAAAGGTTTTATAAATTTAAGTTTATAACTTTTTAAGTTTTATATGTATATGTGTGTGTGTGCGTTAGTTTGAAATTTTCCCTCACTCGTTTAATATTTTTCATAGCTTTTATTTTTACATTTATTTTACTATGTGATATATATATATATATATCCTTTGAATCAAAAGTTATCTTACAACTGCGTATAACAATATTAGCCAAAATTCTAAATGAAAGCTTAAAACATCATCTCCTGCAAGAGTAACTTTAATAGTTCGCATTATTCGAAAAACAAACACCGTTTCTTTATTGTCAAATTTCAAAAATGTCGGGTGTTTATCCAGTTTCAAACCGGTGTTGAACAGAAGTAAATTTCCTGATGACACAAATGTATCTTTCGAGAAACATTCCTTCAATAACAATAATCCTAACACTTCGAGAGCGCTGTCTGTCGGTGATATTTGGAATTAAAATAAGGAAGCTTTGTAAAAAATTTGTAGCTTCAAACATTATCTCTTGTAAGAGTAACGTCAGTAGTTCGCATCATTCGAAAATCAAACACTGTTTCCTTATTGACGAATTTTGAAACAGTCTGGTGTTAAGTCATTTCCAAACCGGTTATGAATGGAAGTAAATCTTCTGATGACACAAACGTATCTTTCGAGAAAAATTCCTTGAATAAGAATAATTATAACAGTTTGAGAGCGCCCTCTGTCGGTGATATTTGGAATTAAAATAGGGAATCTTAGTAAACAAATGCTCAACTTCAGACATTAATATCCCTGCAAGAGTAACTGCAATAGTTCGTATAATTCGAAAATGAAACATCGTTTTCTTGTTGTCGAATTTTAGAACAGTCTGTTTAGTCTGTTTCAAACCGGTGTTGAACGGAACTAAATTTCCTGATGAGACAAATGTATCTTTCGAGAAAGATTCCTTGAATAACAATAATCCTTACAGTTTGAGAGCGCTACCTGTCGGTGAAATTTAGAATTAAAACAAAGAAACATAGTAAACAATGGCCCAGTTTCAAACATTATGTTCTGCAAGAGTAACTTCAATAGTTCACGTCATTCGAAAATCAAATACCGTTTCCTTGTTTTCAAATTAAAAAAAAGTCGGGTCAGTCAGTTCCAAATCGGTGTTGAACGGAAGTAATTTTGCTGATGAGATAAATGTATCTTTCTAGAAAAATGCCTTGAATAACAAAGATCCTAACAGTTTGAGACAGCGTTGTAACTAGAGAACCTACAACTTTTGGTAACGGTTACCTAAAACTCCTATAATATACCCCCTATTACTTAGGGTTACCAAAGATTGTAAGTTCTCTAGTTATAACAGTTTGAGAGCGCCATCTGCGGTGACATTTGGAATTAAAACAAGCTTATTAAACAAATTCCCAACTTCAGACATTAATCGTCTGCAAGAATAACTTCGGTAATTCGTACCATTAAAATAAATAAATAAATAAAACCGTTTACTTGTCGAATTTTAAAAACAGTCGGATGTTCAGTCAGTTTAAAACCATTGTTGAACGGAAGTAAATTTCCTGATGGCACTAATGTATCTTTCGAGAAACATTCCTTGAATAACAATAATCCTTCTTCACCTTGAAAAGCTAATTGTCTCTCCCCCAAACTTATTATCTCCAATAATCGATTCATCCTAGACATGGGCGTCTAGAGTTATAACCTGAGATGCACATGGCCACTGGGCATTGTTTTCACTACTTGCAACCAACGAACCATTGCAATCAAGCCCAAAGAATGTTAAGCCCTGATAATTGAAACAAAAGATTATAGTGATTTGGGGAAAACCGGACGACAGAAACGATGCTTTAAATAGCTATCGAGTGCTATAAAGTCTCTTTGGCAGTGCGTCTGGCACGCGATACTATTGTTGGTAAGTCACAAATAACAAGCGAAGAATGGTTTAATCACATGCTTTGATAAGTATCATAGTTTCAGGCTTTCTACCCGTTAGAATTTATCAAAATTCGTAGGAAAGCTATGTCACTAAAATTTAACTGTCGTTTTTCTTTCGCTTCGTGTTAAAAAAAATTATGTAAGAAAATTCTGCTGCATCAGCAGTAAATCACATGAGTACACCAGTGGGAAATTTATTATTTTGTTTTTTAAACTTGTGCCGACGTTATACGATGAGATACAGCACCAATTCCCATAAAAGCACCGAAATCAAGCAGCATCGGGCGGCAGCAAATGCTAGTAATATTGCTTTCCTGTTCGCTCCGTGTAGATGCCATAGACATGCACGTAGTAAAACCAATGGTGTAAAATCGGTAGGTGGGAGAAAGAAGCAGAGATGGGAGAGAACCCCACCCCCACACACCTCATTTAATTTTGGATCAAATGGGGATATCTTTGAAGTCCAACATCTCTTGAATCTCTGGCATCCTTCTTTCAAAAAAGTATCATGGTACTTGTTGCTATTCTTCTATATTTCTGCTGGATTTCTTTTGCATTTGCCAAATTCGATGTTATAATTGAACAATATATATAATATATATATATATATACATATTTAAAAGTAGAAATTATTCACATCTAATTTATACCAGTAATAATTTTCAAGCAATATTTATGTCAGAATTAGTAATTTTATAAGGGGTATTTCCCTTTTCAAAAGCACTGCACAGTCGTGGTAAAAAAACAGTAAAGACCCTCTTACTAACTCTGCAAAAAATTATCATAAAAGAAAGTTTCTGGTACCAAACGATTGGTAATAAAGTCTACTTTTACATGATGCATATAAAATTTTTTTAGGGGTCATCTACATATCAAAACAAAATCCAAACGTTTTTTTCAATAGCATTATCCAAGTTTGACACCATAAATAAATTCTACACCCTTCAATAAGCCTAAATACAAATTTTCATGAAATTCGTACAATTAGTTTAAGAGAAATTAACAATTTAAAATGAGCATAGTTTAGGGGCTGTATCCAAATTGCAGTTCGCTGCTCGATTGTTGAAATGCTACAGAATGACTAAGTCACTTCTGATAAAATATTAATTTTTGCCTTCACTCACTTAATACGTTTCGACTGTTGCCAACTGTTTCAATAAAATGAGTAAAATATTTTTTTTCAAGTTATGCTTTTCTGCACAACATACACATCCCCTGAAATCATCATTTGGAAATTTTTTAAGCATTCTGTAAACTCTGTCTAAGGCGGAATCGATCGGGACCGAGAAAATTTTCCGTAGTAGATAATATTTCGTCTTAGACAAATTTTACTCTATGTCAATGGCTTCGCAGGGACTTGAAACTGTTTCCGAGTTAGACAGATTTCCGTCTTACACAGAGTCCGCCTTAAAGAGAGTTTACTGTAATTTAAAAACGACATAGAAGAAAAATTTGAAATTTTGAATTCGCATAAAGCAGGACTTAACAATTGTAAATATATCAAAAAAATTATAAGTTGCAATTCACAGTCTTTTTCGAATATTAATTTCATAATTCGTAATCCATGTTTTAAAATTTTTAAAACTACAAATTTAATCTATTTATTAAGTTAAACAATGCTATAAAAAGTGATAAAATATCTTTATTAAGATTGACGATCGTTTCGTCGCACAAACGGCGGCATTTTTAAAATCATTCACGATAGAAAATATTTTCACATAATTTAAAAACAATAAACATAGTAAACAATGTCACGAGAATGATTATAGCATTATTTAACTTAAACTGTTTATAATTGATTATTATACATGTTTTTACAATCTATATATGTTTGGGTTTTTTATTATTATAACCACTCGAAAAATTATCATATTAAGATTATAATTTCAGGAGATATTAATAAAAATATGAAAGTGTAATTTAACATTAGAGGCTCTAAATTTTGAATGTTTATAATTCAAAAACTTATCATCCAAATTATTTGAAGTTTCATATCTAGGCATAGTTTGAACCGAAGATTTAAAATATATTTTCAAAATTGGGTGTCTCCATTGAAAAAAAAAAAACAACAACAAAGTTTCGGTCGGTTTTGATTTGTAGATGGCCCCCTAAGCTATTTTTATGCACATCATTTAAAAGTAGACTTTATTTCCAATCATTTAGTATCAGTAACTTTCTTCTGTTATAATTAGTTGCAGAATCAGTAAGGGGTGTGCGAGATCCTAAGAAGGTAGTAGCGGAAGTGGTTTACTTCGAAGGCTTAAAATCCAAAAACGAATTAGAATGAAGAAAAATAGGTTTTATTTTGCAAAAAAAAAAAAAAAAAATCTCTAGGCTAATAATTGGAGATTATTTACAAACAACAATAGTATTAAATGTTGAAGTGAATAGATTCAAAGTCCAAAAAAGTTTATGAGATGGTGGCAACTTTTTGCATAAGTCCCTTTAATAAACATTGCAGGTTGCGTCACTGCAATTTGTGTTCAGATGTTCAATGTCTTTTTGGGATTATTAGTAATCAGTAGACGATAGTTCCTTTTTAGAGATAAGATATCTGTACTGCTATGGCACCCTGTAACTTTACCAATACCGCAGTTTCCTATTATCTGCAGCCAGCCTGGATACCGTCTGTGAGCCGTCTCGGCTGCTTCTTTACCTCGAGTCGGATGTCCGCGAAGCCTTGAGTTAACCCCGGAGAGATATTTCTTCTCCTTCCAGGTCCAACCTGAATGTCGCTCACTTGAGTCTAGAAATTAACTAACTTAAAGATCATCACCGTCACCTATATATATCAAATTATGTTGTTCTAAAACAATGTGGAGTTTCATAGCCATTCGCCATCTTCTCCTGTCAAAAAACCTTTGACAGCTGTTCTCTGAATGGCCGGACGGGGGACCGCCTATATTTTTGCACACGGCGCCTGCGAGAGGAAATCTCTCGTTGGAAAATATGTCTGTTATTTTGCACGCAGTGCATCAAAGACAAGACCGGTGGTCTCGTGCATTTTTCCTGTCATTGACTGTCAAACGTGGTAGATCGATTGTGATCGACTGATTCTTTTTATCTTACCGTTCAGATTAGTGAACTTAGCCATATTTTTGCTCTTCTTTGGTAACACATTAATTTTTCCTATATAGTGAATCTGTGTCACTGAGGGGTTTTCTGCAGGGAATATTGTAAGACAGTCCACGTCTTTACAGGGGTTTTCCCCTTTTTAACCCTTTCTGGGGCAGAAAAATCCTGCTCGTAAAATGATGAAATGATTGACTGACACCAGAATTTGCAAACGAATTTTTCAGAAAACAAAAAACTGCTTTTCTACGCTTTCATTATAAAATAAAAATGTTATTAAAATATTCTTGGTGCCGTTTGTCAATTTGGGAATTGAAAAAATATAAAAAGGTGGCATACTCGCACTGACAACTCCCATGAAAGGGTTAAAATGACTGTAATGAGATCACAGAATGAACTTTTATGACCTGCTTAATAAATAAATCTTCACTTACATTCATCTATAAAGAGAAAAGGGAATATTTATATCTATATGAGGAGAGTTAGTGACAGTTATCATCACCAACAAGGACAAAGAAATACAGGAAGTAAATCCTCCAGCGATAAACCAGCTCATCTATTACTTAATCTTCTTTAAAAGGAGGAAAAGTGTACGCTAACTAAAAACAAGAACATGTTGTAAGACTGAAAATAGTAAAAGAATAGTGAGAAAAATAGTTTAGCGAGTAATGGTTTTAGTACGGATTATGTTTTAAAAAAGGCTTGGTGTCAACATAGGTCCGTACAAGCAAGAAAAGATAGCTAGTAGAAAAGTAGATTATTACGAGCTGTTAAGATTAAATGAATTAATAGTACTCTACTATTTATAGTCATGAAGAAATATGTTTTTATAAAACAAAGTTTGACGCCTTAAGGTTGATCTCAAATCCAAACTGGCTACTTTCTGACACATTTTTAAATTTATTTTTGTTCTCAAGTGCATGAAATTAGCAGGTGCACTTATTCAGAAACAATGTAATCTTACAATTTTTTCTATTTTTCGGTAAAAAGATCATTTTTGTTAGAAAATGTGGTCAACGTTGGTACTTAAACCTACTTTCTGTTCGCAACAGCGCAAAAGAAGGAAAAAACAGCCGTTATAAAACAACAATCGGTTATAACTAAAGATGTAATTCATTTATCGGAATATAAAAAAAAAACTGTTCGAGAAAAATTCAATAATCATGCCTGCAAGTGCCATGCTTTTAAGTTGAAAAATTAATCAGAAAATGTGTTAGAAAGTTTTGCGTTGCTGAGCGAGAGAAAAATATTTTTTCGCGAAACTGCCGTAAGGTTAGATATAAGGACAAGATCAGTATTGTAACAATTAGATTGTAAATGTTTAGTTTGAATAAAAGAAATTTTAAGAACATGCTGTACTCTTCTATAATATTACCATAATGTTTTAAAGCCAATTCCGAACATCTCAAACGAAGGGAGATGCGGGGGGGGGAAGGAGAACACATGGATAAAAAGTATTTGTTGTATACAGTCAGTAAACGTTTTTATTTTAATTCAAATTTGAAGCAATAAAACCGATAAAATTCTATAAACATTTTCAGAAATTTTAGTGTTGTAATGTAAACTTTATTTATGTAGATCTAACAAATCCAATACTTGCACAAGACTAGTTTGCCCGCGCAATGTCTTGGCCAAACAAGCTAAACTGTTTTTTGTACTTCTATCATATAACTATCAATAAGCACTTTTTATCAGTGCAGCAAGCACTGATCATGGAACATGTCCACTGTAGTATCAATGTTATTATTAGAATTATCGCCATATTATAAGCTTACAATTAGCCACGCGAAGAATTTTGAACGCTAAACCTGTGGGATAAATCTTTACAGATTTTACACTTATAATATTTTCAAATATTTTCTTTTCTTTTTAAAGTTGATATCTAATGTTGTAAGTTTGTACTTTTGTGATTTTGGTTAAAGATTTTTTATATGATGACACTTTCATTTTTGGAACTGGTTCTGAAAGTGAATCAATCTTTATATAAAACGTCTATAATACACGTAATATCTTTACACCAAATAACGCTTTAAGGAAATACTATTTAACCCTTTAAGATCGGGAGATTTTTTGGTAGAAATTTAACGTTTGGGTGGTTTTCCTTACCGATAGGACCGTATTTGATTGAAAAAAAAAATATTTTAAAAAATACCCCATGTCAGGTTATGCCAAGGGAGGACCCACACAATTGTGTGGGTTCGGGCTTAATGCAGCCGTTTTTGGGCTGTATCTACACAATTGTGTAGTTTGGAATTACGTGTGCAAATATCTAAAAATAAAAGTTTAAGCAAAAAAAGTTGTTGTTTATTGAGATAATTTTCATCAGCCACAATGAAAATGTTTGAAACAATTTTTGTTTTTGGACAGACCCCTACAATTTCATTTTCTGAGATGTGCTCAATGCTCGCACTCCTCTTAAGAGCCGTTGACAAATGGTATGCCCTTCACTCCGTTTCGATTGTGCCTGATCCTTCAAATTTCTTTTTTTAGTTTTCCAGCAGCGGTATTTTGTTGAAATACCTATCGAAGTACATAAAACTAGGTCTGAACCAGAGTAAGGACTACAACAGGTCCTAAGCCCAGATCCTTGTGGGCTAGGTCTGTACTTTCCCACTGGCAAACTACAAAATTTAAAACTATCCCAGGTGATACTGTTACAACAGAGTGTGGTTTGTTTTTTATATACTGCTTTACTGAAGTACGTCCTAAAAAAAAAGGAATCGTCTGCTCATCTATGGAAAATTTTCCCTGATCTCCTGGTATTTGCTGAGCTTTCCATAATTTATTATTTATTCCTGGTGGCTTACTTGCTGTGTCGACAAAATGGAATGAATTTATAAAACTTAAAAATCTATCTCGTGGTATGCATATAACTCATATAAAACTTATAAATCAAATATGACATCTATAACTCAGAGCAGAAACATACCGTTCGTTACATGTGCATATTATATATCTAATACTATCAATTTTAAATAGAAATCATGAATATTTTAAATAGAAATCATGAATAGTACAAACGTATTTAAAATTAATCTGGTTTAAAAATGTAATTAATAAAAAATAAATTGCTAAAAACATAAGTTTGAAAAAAAAAATCACTTAAAAATAAAAAATTTATATATTAGGAATTGTACCCATTTTGGAAACGATAAAACCCGGTGGGTCATTTGTTTTTCAAAATTTGTAAAACCTAATTAAATTTATCAAAGACAAAATCAATTAAAATCCTAAATAGAGTATATGAAAAGAAAAATTAAATCTAAGCAAACATTAAAAATCATAATTAAAAGAAATTACGACAGTACATACTTTTTGTCTATTGCTGTCAGATGATATAGTCTTTTTAAAAGCAGAAAATTTAACCCTGTATTTCAGTTAGTGACCCCTAGTGGTATCTTATCAAAACATCTGAAGCCAATTAACTCATATAAATATGCATATTTGGTTTTAAGTCTCACAAAAACAGGCAATAGTCATTCTCTTTTACTTTAGTATCACCCCCACAATTGTGTGGGTCAGGACTTAAAGGGTTAAAAGTATTTAATAATAGCTTTTTGTTACATAATGCATTTTAATAGCAATATTTTCTTCTTGCACTTGTTCCCTTTACGGGGAGGGAGTAAGCAGAATTTCTTACAAACAAAACAGGTGCCTAACATTTCCCCCTATTTTCTTTTTTAGTAAAAACAACAAGTATAATTTCAAACCTGGTTTCTCTATCTACGCATATGCTCATATGGTAGAAGAATAGGAATGCCTAACTTTGGGATATTCATATTTTGGAGTAAAATTATTTTATGATTGTATTTAATCGCTTTAATACTAACTTTGTATTTTCATAAAAATAGATAACAGACTAAAAAAAAAAAAGTTAATCGACTATTTTAATGCAAAGAAAAAGTTAAAGAAAAGAGAGAGAAAATTTTGATTGGATAAAAATGGCAATGATATCAAACGATACCCCCTGCCCCTAGAGATATCTTACGATATCAAGTCAGGGGTTGATCCAGAGAAAATTTGGCGCCTTTTCACAAAAATCTATTTAATGAAATAGGCCCCTTCACAAAAATAAATTTAATAAAATGGGCCCCTTCACAAAAGTAAATTTAATAAAATGGGCCCCTTCACAAAAATGAACTTAATAAAACAGGCCCCTTCACAAAATTCCTTTTAATAAAATAGGTTCCTTACATAACATTCTTTTTCATAAAAACTGTTTTAAAATGTGCAATTTGTAAATAAAACCAAGGTCACGATAAACAAAAACTTTAGCAAGGGCATTTGAAGAAGATTTTGTTAATAAATTCTTGGTTCGAATTTGAGTAACTGGATTTCAACTTTCGTTACAAAATGTTATTTTTCACAAAAATATAATAAAATTCACAAAAATAACTTTCACTTTTCACAAAATGGGCCCCAAGACTAAAAACCTGCATCGACCCTTGCAAGTGTAAGACCCCTCTCCCCCGTAAAATGATATCGCTATATATGTACAGCCCCTAATGAGTAATCGCGCTTTTAACCCTTTCAAGGGTGGTGGCTAGAGAGTCTAGCTACCTAATTTTAATTCCAAAACTGACAAATGGCACCATAAAAGTGCCAAATAGCGGGTTTTTATTTTCTAAGAAATTCGTTTGAATATTCTGGTGTCAGTCAATTATTTCATCACTTTACGAACAGAATTCTTCTGCCCCTGAAAGGGTTAAGTTATCCTGTAGGTTAACATTGTATTTCGCCACCTGAAAGTTTCAGTGAAGCAGTCCCAATATTGCCACAGTATTAAAATTATATAAGTAAAATATTGCCAATGAAATATTTCGTCACTTCAATACCAATAATTCTATTGTTAAAGTTAATATTTCGCAATATTGGTATTTCAGTGGAAGGATTTCCCATGGATGCAATATTGGTCACTAATTTATCTAAAATAACTAGTACTGATTAAACTACTTTTTTTTTTTTTTCTCGCATAGTTTTCAGTAAAAGTTTTCTTTTAAGTCACTGATCATGGAATGTGTCCGCTATTATCAATGTTATTGTTAGAATTATCGCCATATTAAGACTTAAAAGTCTTCCACTTCAAGAGAATTGAACAATTAGCTTGACTCTGTTAAGGTCACACAAGCACTCCTAAGCTGACCGCCTCGAATTTGATAAGAGATCGTACTGTTTAGTATTGGGTCATGGGCATTGTGTAGGTTATCTCTTAATATCAAAACGTGTAAGATTTATTTATTTATTTATTTTAAATCATTGATATTCGAGATCATTTAACTCGCCTTACGTTTAACACATAATTCTGGAACAAGTTTACGGCGTTTTTACTTTCTTATGAATGGATTAAAATATCTCTCACGCTAATAAGGGCGAACATTTTTACTCGCGCGTGCCAAAATTTTTCAAATATTCTTTTTTTTTTTTTTTTTAAGATTTTGTGCTCTGCTAGAAATTTTTTGTACACGTAAACATCAACAAATCATTTTTTTGTATAATTTCGTTAATTATAAGTTTAAAATATAACGTAAATTTCAATTCCGAATTTATCAAAATGTTCTAGGGATCTTTGCCAAACTCAAAATTAGAATAATATTACAAATACTCATTCATTGTTTTTTCTTGTAACCTTGTTTACTTAATAATGCCATTTTACATCGCTTTCTAAGTGCCCAGCTAAATTTTGTATCATTTCTATAATTTTCTTACGTTTTACATTTAACTCTAATATCAATCACATGAAGCACCAACAAATGTCTTCCAAAATACGACAACAGCAGCTAAATCCTACTATTACCCGATTGAGTCACTGCCTGAACAGGATCACACCTGATTGGCTCTCTAAATACTCATGCTCATTGGCTGCATGTTGTAGAACTGTACACTATAAGATCTGTTGATCATATCCGCACTACATACCATGTTGATCATATCCGCACATGGCTGATTCTAATGAAACATAACAATCACAAGCCTTTGTTTTTTATTATATTATGGAGGAATAATATATCTGGGAGCACGGCAGTGCGTCCGCCAAGTTCGCACAAGCCGTAAGCTACCTTTTCCTGAACCATTTCGGCATACTTTCCACCCCCTCATAACGTCGTTTTAGGGAAAGATATAGAAATTTTTCTTTTGTACACATGTTCATATGGTCAAACTGAACTAAGGTTCCACAATTTCATGTTTCTGTATTTAGTAGTTTTCGAAATATTAAATTCCGAAAAAACGCTTTTTTGTCACTGACTCACTTCGCATCATCAAATAACTAAGGTACTTCTAAAAGTCGTGGAATCATGAAATTTCACAAGTAAGTTGGGTTTGTACCACAATTAACCAGAAAAATCTGAAAACACAGAATTTCCGCTTCTAAACCCTCCAAACAGGGGGTGTTGATTTGGCCGTATACATTCAATTGGGCCAATGTTGGTCGCCAAAACTCTATTACAGAGTTTTGAAGGTGTCACGTAATTTCAAGCTGAATAAAATTGCATATGCTTTCAGGAAAATTCTGATTAAATAGAAAAAATGAATATACCTAAAATTTTTAATTAGTATAGATTATGATATATTTACGATATTAAAACAATAAAACATTTACCAAAATATAACCGTAATTCGGTACGTTTCCGATATAGTATAGTCTTGGCGAAATAGAGAAAATAGCCTTAACAAGAAAAGAAATATGATAATAACGTATTTTCTGGCAACCTATTTACTGTGTCATTGACACAAGCAATTTTTTCCATTTGTATACAATTTATTTAATTTAAGGAACCCGTTTATTTATCTTTATATACCAACATAAATAATTTGTATATAAAAAATAATATTTTATACATGTATAAATAAAATGTTTATATGTATATAAATATACATATATAAATAACATAAAAGTTCATCAGGTTTGTTTTCATAATTGTTTATATCATTTGGCAACATGTCTCAGTTTCTGAAGTCCGAATTGCGCCAAGATTTTTTAAAAATGCCAAGGTCCCTATAGTGGAAAAATATCCTAATTCTCATATGAAAATTTAAAAATCTCCTTTTAAATAAATGAAATGTGTAACTAATAAAGCTGTCTTTAACGATGTGCGACAGATACGGCGTCCGAAGACCGCTGCTAATATTATTATATTGCATTATTAGACTTCTTACTGTTAATTTATTGTTAATTTTAAATCTGTAAAAGAAAGATTATTGTTATAGATAAGATATGTTGGTCGCCAAAACCCAATTACAGAAAATTAGCCTGAGTTATAAAGGTGTTACATGATTTCAAGCTGAATGAATTTTTATATGCTTTTACAAAAATCTTAATAAGGCAAATCTTTCAGTTTATCTGTCCATCTTTCTATCTTTTGCTTCCTTAAAACAAATTTTATTAAAGACCGGGAGGCGTCTGCACAGATCATCACCTCATCGAGTTGACGGTTAAAATTTTAGGACTAGTTAAAAATCGATTAGCGTATTAAAATGTAACTGGTCTGCCAAGTCATATCTTTTTGCAAACCAACTACAGACCCGATTTTACCGGTTAATTGGTGGATTTTCCATTGTGTTTTCCTGCACCCATTCCTCCATGTTTCCATACTTTTGTATGCAGGAAAATACAATAGTAAACCTATCAGTCAACTACTAAAATTATGCCTTCAGGTGGTTTCTACCAAGACATGAATTAACAGACCAATTGGATTTTAATATGCTAATCTAGTTTTGACTAATCCTAAAATTTCAGCTGTAATCTCGATGAGGTGATGGTGTGTGCAGACGCCTCCCGGTCTATTATAAATGTCGGAATTCTAATCTTAATAGCACTCTAGTCAATCTGGCAAATATCCCTACTATTTATGGAACACTATTCCTTTAAGTGCGTTTTAGTGATGTTAATGAACATTATGCATATGCATCATACATATAATACATATGGTATATAATGCATATGGTATATACATATGGTATACAATACGTAATACATTTGCATCATACATATTATAGGTATGTGTATAATACATAATACATATGCATCATTATGACGTCAGAACAAACAAAGCATTTTTTGTCGCCAAATTTGAGAATTGACATGATATATTACCAAATTTGGCGACACTTCGCTAAATGTTGACAAGCTTGGCGAGTATTTGACGCTAGTGGCTATTTTTCAATGAGTTAATTATTAATACGAGCCATCTATTTATATTTTTCCGCATATCAACAGAATAGTTAAATGGTATAACGTACGAATATTTCAAAAGTGCCAATAGTTTCGTCACTCCACAAAACCTCTGCCATTGTTATTATATTGCACTGTTATTATACTTACTGTGACTATGTTGTTAATCTTTACTCTGCTAAAACTTCTGTATTATATAAAGAGAATTTACGGAAACTATTAAAGCACCGAAACTGCCAGTTCTCCTTATGATTATTATAATTCTATAATATGTAACCTGTTATAGATATTTACGTTAGAATGAATCTTCTATAATCCGGTTCTTTGCATTTTAGTTTTCAGGTTTCGAATAAAATTAGCTAAAATCTTAAAACCGTGGCACATTGGCTAATTCCTCAACAAGATTAGATGAAAAGAAAGATAGATTTTCAAATGGATCAATGGCAGTGAGCCCGTAGACCTTCTATTCTTCCGTAATCGAGTCTATTGAAAAGGTTAACGTGAAACAAAAAGATATTAGCATCAATATGGTTTAATGTAAATGCAGATATTGTCAAAGGATTTCATAAGAACCATTTCACTTGTACCCAATCGTAACAGTTAAAATACAACAACTGGCAGTGAGCCCAATTAGAAACGATCACTTAATAGGATTAAAAATTTCCGCATTAGAGAACGAATCGTAACTGATAAGGAAACATAAGTGAGTTAAGAGATATTTGTCATGAAAGATGAAATACATAACAACACAAAATATATGATGTGCTTCCATGATCGTAAAGAGTTCTTGATTTCTGTATCAAAAGCTTCCGACTTGGCAAAATAATGGGCAAGTAAATTATGAATAACAGTAATATGATGCAACGTTTAACATGCAATTAATAGAGCAAATACTGCTTGCTAGAGGCGGCTAGTACTTTAATACCAAAAGAAATAAAGTATAAATTTGTAAAGCTCAATAAAATAAATTTAGGTATTTTTATGTTAGCCGGGCGCGAGTGGCAAATCGCCAAATACTGTTCCTAACTCCATTGTTCATATTGCATTCATTTCATTTAAAAATATAAACTTTTCAGTCATCTCATTTAAAATAAATGCATTTCCTTCATTTTATTTAATAGAATATGTAACATAGAAATAAATAAATAAATAAATAAGAAATATTAACGTAAACCAAAATATTTTATTTGAAAAATCAAACCATTGTTACTAATTTACACATGTGAAAAATGAAAACTGCTATTGGCGAAAAAACAAAATGCTAATGAGGAGATTTGCTCCCGGCTAACATAAAAGTACCAAAATTTAAGATTTTTTTTTTTATTAATATAGTTTAGAAAAAAAATTGAAAAAAACATACAAAAAGTAGTGATATCCCAACAAAAATCTTCGGTAAAAAAAAAGAAAAAAGCGCCAAGTTCTCCTTAATGTTTCGGCCAGAAAAGGTAGTGATATCTGAAGTTCGCACAAGTTAAAAGCCAAACATCCCAAATCTTTCATTGAAAATGGCTTCCTGCGACTTGGCCGTTAATGCCTTCGAGAGGGTTTTTCAAATTTTAAAGTATGTACAAATTAGCTACATGCCAACTACATTTTTTCATTATTTTAGGCATTTTGTTGCACAAAGTACAGAAATAAATTACACATTTAAAAAAAGCATTTAAACCACTTCAGTCTATTTAAATACTTAGAAGTTAAAAATAACAAAATACTTGTTTCGGAAGATAATATCTCTAATTGCTAAAACATAATTAGTATCAGCTTTTAACAGTTTATAAATCGAATACCTCTTAATGTATGCAAACAAACTATAATAAATGTTCAAACGAAAAAAATCTCTTTCGTCAATGCACAAGATTTCAATACTATACAATAAAATATTATGTAACATATAGAGAGATTTGAAGTAAGTAAATTTTGTTTTATTTCTTGGGTTTTACGTTAATGACTTTAGCTTTAGACCGTGCAAAATGGCAATTAAACCACCAGTGGACTAAATGATCTGTAATCAAACTAATATTTGTTGAAACTGGATGGTATTTATCAGAAATCTTTTACTTATAATGTCTTTATGTGAATTTGCCCATTTGCATTCTAATATTACTTTTAAAATTTAAATAATTCATAAATGCGAAATTTCTAATCATTAATTTTGAAATGCTGTGGAAGGCATTAACGGCCAAGTCGCAGGAAGCCATTTTCAATGAAAGATTTGGGATGTTTGGCTTTTAACTTGTGCGAACTTCAGATATCACTACCTTTTCTGGCCGAAACATTAAGGAGAACTTGGCGCTTTTTTCTTTTTTTTTACCGAAGATTTTTGTTGGGATATATATATATTAGGTCGTCAAGGATGAAATTTGTAGGAAAAAACACAAAGTTAGTTGATAACTTACAAATATAAGGAATTATTTTATCCAAACTTCAACGATAATTCATAGGCACTCTGAGATGGGCCAGACTCAACGGTGACTATTTTATCCAATCTTCAACGATAATTCATAGGCACTCTGAGATGGGCCAGACTCAACGGCGACTATTTTATCCAAACTTCAACAATAATTCATAGGCACTCTGAGATGGGCCAGACTCAACGGTGACTATTTTATCCAAACTTCAACGATAATTCATAGGCACTCTGAGATGGGCCAGACTCAACGGTGACTATTTTATCCAAACTTCAACAATAATTCATAGGCACTCTGAGATGGCCAGACTCAACGGTGACTATTTTATCCAAAATTCAACGATAATTCATAGGCACTCTGAGATGGGCCAGACTTAACGGTGACTATTTTACCCAAACTTCAGCAATAATTCATAGGCATGTTGAGATGGATCAGACTCAACGGTGACTATTTTATCCAAACTTCAACGATAATTCATAGGCACTCTGAGACGGGTCAGACTCAACGGTAACCTTTAGTTCGTCATTATTGACCTTTAATTCTGAACGACCGTGTTGCTCATTTGTGAGGTTAAAGTTACCTGTATGAAATTTGGCGAACGAACTTGATACTGTCTACTGCGTAATTAACATTAGTGCTAAATACACTATTACTGTTTTGCGCGGTCTGCGATGCCGTAGTTACACAAAAGAACTCATACTTCATAATAGTCGAATTCCCGACCGTTCTATTTTCAACAAAATTAATTTTAAAAAAAGTTTTAAATATTTTTTAGAGCTTTAGTGATTTCTTTAAACAGTCGAGATGTGTAATCTCCCCTCCTAAAAAAACAGAACGGTAAAATATTAAGCCAATGTCACATAATAAGCTGTTAAATTTGGCAATTATTGTTAACTACAAATTTCATTCTTGACGACCTAATACATGTATTAAAGTGTTATTTTCCATTCGAGAGCATCGCAGGACGACGACTCGAATGTCAGAAAAATGACATTTTATAATTTTGATTTTCATAGTAAACATCCTCCAAACAGTTACAAATAAAGCAAATGTGAAAACGCTAACTGAAACATTTTATAGCATTTAAAATTTTAAAAGTTTCTCAATTTGAAAATGAGAAACTTTTGTTTCTCATTTTTCAAGAGAATCGACCCTATCTATAAATTCTCAAAAATTACACTTATAAATCGGGATAAAATAGTTTGCAAAACTTATCCAGTTTTTTTTCTCATTCAACAATTTCTTATGCAATTTTTCTGCTTATATTTTGAATGAATATTAAATTGAAAATTTATCATATTCTAGCTTCTCATTTGAAGAACAATAAAAGAAGATAAACCTGGTATTAATTTAATGATATAATAGTCATTTTAAATCTTAACTTTACTAAAGGAGGTGCAGAGAAATTATAGATTTAAATTTAGTAGTACACCAGACTAAAAGTTTGTGATTTCCTGTTTTACATAATTTTCAATTTAAAAGGAAAGCCAGATTTTTTTTCTTTGCATTTCATGGTTTTTGAACTATCGACGGGAAATCTGTCTCACGAACTTTGATTTCTCTCTTTTATCCATACTCGTAGTTTATCTGTGTTGACTCTAACAGCAAGAAGTCTATGAAGCATTTACAGTCGCGACCCCTGAAAACTCTAGAAAAAGCGGCACTAAATATATGTTGTGATAAGGCTTCAATACTCAACTTTTGAAAAATATGTTGCATAAATTGCCCCCGATGGAACGAATAACGTAAAATTGTTAGTGGAGATGGGATATTTTTAACACTTTTCAACACAGATGAAAATATTTATGATTTCAGTTTGTCTGATGCCATCTGTCTGTGCTTTAACTCTCATAAATAGCATCGGGTTGCTATGTAATTAAATATACCTGATTAAGATTTACTATTGAATGATGTTCGTGATGGAAAATGAAATGTGTAGAATTTATAATTCGTCTACAAGAACATTTAAAAGAATTCCGCACTGTAAAAAAATCCTCAAATTGACAGGAAAAAACTGCCAATTTTGACGCCGGTGGAAAACCGTTTTATTTGCAGAAAATATATGTAATTTTTCATTAGTTTTTTTCTGTAAAAATTAGAAAATTCATTTTTTTTTTTTTTTTTTTTTTTTTTTTTTTTTTTTTTTGCAGAAAAAAAACTTGTTTTAAATAAAAACAGTTTTTTTTCTGTAAAAAATACAATTTTCTTCTGTAAATATTACAGATTGTTTTTACAGTGTAGTATAGAGGGAAAATCATTTGCAATGTATTTTAACACGTTCAAGCCGGCGCGGTGGATCACACTCGACTGTCTCAGAGTTGTCAAGTCTCCGTCTTTTTCCACACCACTGTTATTTTAGAGAAAATGTTGTTCTTTTAATCGCCCAATTGTTCTAATTAAATAAACAACATTTTCTGTATTAAAATACTGGTATCCAAAAGACCGGAGACTTGCCAGCTCTGAGACAGTTGAGTGTGATCCACCGCACCGGCGTGAACGTGTTAATGATTGTTACACTATTTCAACCATAATGAAATCTATATATTTATCACTGAGGGGCACTACAAGATGATTATTGTAGAATAATATGGCGTGCATGAGACACAAATTAATTTAATTACAGTACTGTCTATCTGCGACATTTTCTGGAAGTGCATTTTCAGTTGTGATATGAGTTTTTAAATTTAACTAAATTTTAATATACTTGGTGTGTACAAATTCTATAGATCATGCACTGGACTGCACAAAAGAATTCAAGCACATTTACACTTATTGACGGAAATTGCTGAAGGGGAATTTTTAACTGTGTAATGCATTGCCTACTGAATCATATTTTAGCATACTATGTAGTATACATACATACTACAGATCATATGCTGGAATTACAAAATAATTAAAATACCTTTCTCATTATCTATGGTAATTGCTGAAACTGGCTTTTCAAATGTATTATGCGTTTCCCAAATTGTTCATTTAGATATCATCTCTCACCTTATTAACCTTTCAGGGGCGCCGCTTTCATACTGCGAAGGCTTAAATTTAATACCAAAATTGCCTAATGCCACCAAGAATTTTTTAGTAGCTCTCATAATATACGTGAAAAAATGCTTTTGATTATTAAAAAAAAAAAATTAGTAAATTGTAGTGACAATCAGTTATTTCAACTTTTTGGAGCAGAAATGCTTTGCCCCTGAAAGGGTTAAACTGCGGAGTTTTGTTACGGTATTGTGAGTGTGTTGGAAAGCGTTTCATAATCTGTGCTTGGTGCACAATGTTTCTTTCTTGATTTAAAAATGATTATAGAATTATAAATGTATATGATCATTATAAAGTGATAGGAAAAAACAGTAAAATTAAAATTTCAGAAACTAATAAAATAAATGAACTTTCATATTGAAAAACAAAAAAAAAAAAAAAAAAATTCAGACACACGCAGCGCCAAAAATGAAATCATACAGAATGATATAAGATAATTATAAGATTTAATAGTTCATCAAGTGAATAATAAGATGAAATAAGTGACATGTTACCAAGTAGCTCATAAATTTTGTATCGAGTAATTTAAAAAATAGTTCACATTTTCGGCAATAGATGGCGCTACGCCCGCACAAACTCCAATGATAATACATAAAGTAACCTCAAAAAATAAAAATTCAAGCCATTTGTTGCGCTTCAATAAGTTGACAGAATCAAATGTAAAAACTTGGAGATCTTTGACGCAGTTTTACTTTGATCATTTTAACATTTTGAGACAGCGCAATGCCATCTATTTGCAAAAATTTCAAAATTTTTTTAAATTACTGTATACAAAATTCATGAGCTATCTGATATGAACAAACCACTTATCCCATATTCAAGTTTATTATATTTAATGAAATAATGATGTTTAATTTTACGGATTCCTTTGTGAAACACTCTGTAGATTATACTTCTGAATTCTGCCCATTATATTTCCAAATCACGGGAAATATTAATCACCAAAGAAATGAGATTTTTCATAGTTGATGTTGATCTTCCTTCAACGGAGTTTTCCATATCGAATTCGTATAAATTATGTTCGAAACCAGACATATTGTTTTTAAAAGATATAAGCTTCTTATTATGTTAAACTAGCATCAAATAATTGTAACTTCTAAATACTTCATTTCTGAGAAACGAAGATGAAGTGCTTTGAAATTAGAAAACAATATGAATACTTATTCATACCTGCTAATTTTTACGCTTTTTTCATACCACTATTTTTTATCAGAAAAATTCTATGTTTTCGATGATTAAATAAGGCAAATTTCTTTGTTAAGAAATAGTAGAAGAAAAAAAGCGTAAAATTTGGCTGCTATGCTTACTGATATTTGGATTGAAATATTTATATAATTTTCTTTTTAACTTTTATCTTTTATAATACAGTCTATTTTCATATACGTTCTATTTTTACTTCTATTTTTTGTTTCATATATTTGTGTTATCTATCAAGAAGGCAGTGTAGGATTCGTGAAAAATTTAGAGTTCCTGTTTCTGACGGATTTATACGTTTTAGAAAGTCCTGAACACGATTTGATGGTTTTTAGAAAATGTGTGTCTACGAGTTTGTCCGTATGTATGCGACACACTTTTTGTTGGCACTTTATATCAAGAACTAATTCACAAAATTAACTAAAACTTCATTTTTTGTTACAATTTGACATAAATTGGTGCTGATTAAGTATCTGTATAAATCGCCTAACAGGTGGAGCTGCATTTTTCACGATTTCCGAGATACCTTTATCGCAAAACGCGATTTTATCACACTTCATATTCTGATACACCTTGACACAAATAGTTCCTTATTAGCTTTGGTTGTATATCATCCAACAGGTGTTAGGGTCTGTGCATATATAACGTTATCATTTTAGGGGTGAGAGGGGGGGGGGGGGTCTGGCACATGATATCATAAGATATCGCTAGGGGCATCGGGGGTTTGTCTTTTGATATCGTTATCATTTTTGATCCAACCAAAAATTTTTCTTTTTGTTTGTAACTTGTTCTCTACATTAAAATAGTCTGTTATATTTTTTTAGTCTGGTCTCTATTTTTGTGGAAATAAAAAGTTTTGATTAAAATGATTAAATGATTATAAAATTATTTAATTCCAAAATATGGAATACCCCACCGGTTGGCATTTCTGTTCTTCTGTCGTATGTGTATGCATATATAATCCACTGTTCCAGAAAGAAACCAACGAAGTATGTCTGAAATGATACTTGTTGTGTTTACTACGAGTAGTAGTAAATAAATGAGAAAGAAAGTTGTCCATCTGTTTTGTTGATAAGAAATTCTGTCTGCCCCTCCCCCTCCCGTGCTGAGGCAAGTGCAAGAAAACATTACTAATGTTGAATGCATTGTGTAACAAAAAGCTATAATTAAATACTTTTAAATAGCAACTATTTCTTTTAAGTGTTATTTGATATAAAGTTATTTTATATATAAAGTGATATTTTATTGACTTCTCTTCATTTGAATCAATAAAGTATTCGAAAAATAAATGTATAACAATATCTCCATATCATTCGAAACAAAAGAAAAAATTCCAAGAGTGAAAAGGATTTTCAGACATTGATTAACGATATCATTACGTGGGGGGGGGGGGGGGGGGGGGGGTTGAGGTACGATACTTATGATATCGCAAAAAAAGTAGGAGGTCCAAAAATACCAAACAGTTGGTAACGTTATACATGTACAGCCCTTTACTGCTATGATCTGTTTTCATGATTTCTCCAGTAGTTAAGGCAAATGCACATAGTGGGCCACTAATTTTTAAAGTTAAAAAACAAGCCCAAAAACGCATCTCTGAAAAACAACTGAAAGAAATCTGATTGACTAATATCCTTAAATATTAACTTTCCATAAACTGTTCGGGATAATTTTTTTTTTTTTTTTCTGCTGATACATTTGTTTATTTTCTAGAGTTCTTGGAAATTTCATTAAGAGACAAGTTTTTATTTCAAACATTGTTTCTTTAATATTATGTTTTATTTTGAATTAAACTACTGTTGATATATTCTATTACATTGTAAATAATTTGTTCGATAAGTCGAAAACTTAAAGATTCGTGTATCAGAAATTTACTAGGCCTTCTACTGGAGCATAGAGGAAGGTAACATTTTTTATTTTTCGTTTTTTTCCGGAGAATATATTTTGAAACTTTGAATGTTTATTCTGATACATGAAGGTAAGGACTAGGGTAAAGTATATATATATTGGAATTCACTAACATTTTAATAATACTTAGATAAATGTCCTTAACTCACTTGAAAACACACGTTCGCTAATGTTAAAGCTATGAGCAAGTTGTTTTCGAATTTCTCGTTTAAATTTAAATATTTTTAAACGATTTTTTTAGCTTAGGATAGCCGAGGTCGATCTCTAAAAGGGCCATTTGTATTTTTCCGATTTTAGTTGCAGATTTTTTTTAAGTACTTTCACTTTCGAAACCGGTTCTGAAACTGAAAGTACTTTTATTAAAAAAAAATCTACAACCGAAATCAAAAAAGTTAAAAATAGCCCTTATTAGAGATCGACCTCAGCTATCCTAAGAAAAAAAATCTTTTAAAAGTATTCAAATTTAAACGAGAAATTCGAAAACAACCTGCCCATAGGTTTAACATTAGCGAACGGGTGTTTTCAACTGAGTGAAAAGTCCCCTTAAGCGGCTTTATACTGGTGCGTTTACCTTATATCTTAAGGCTGTTCTCAAATCCAAAAGGGCAACTTCCTGACATAAGTTTTAATTTACTTTTGATCGAAAATGCATGAAACTAGCTGGTGTTGTTGTTCAGAAACTAAGACATCGAGCTGTTTTTTCCTTTTTTTTTTTTTTTTTGCAAAGGCAATAGATCTTTCAAATGTCAAAGTGGACCTTTTGAACCGAATTTCCGCGCGAAAGTAGAAAAATCACCCAATCGCGGGCGAAAAACGGGTTTGTCACGTGATCGATAACTCAATGGGTAATTGATTGATCAAAAAATGAAAAAAAAACAGTTCAATTCCAAATCGCTTCCATGGCCAGGCTTTCCAATTTTATATCTTTCCGTTAAAAAATGAATTTGTAAATGTGTCAGAACGTTTAGCGCTTGTTCAGCGGAACAGTTAAGAACAGCCTTAAGAACGAATAAATTGCTATTTAATTTTTGTTGCAGACAATTTGATTTATGTAGAATAAAGTTTTGTGGTGGTCACAACATATGAGTTTGACACATTATATGCCCCCCCCCCTCCCCCTTGTGAAAAATATTCATTGCAAAAGTAATTTTTCCCAGTACAGAAATTAGTTGTCCAATATTACTTGTTTGTAAAGTATATATAGATGATGAGCCCGGACGAGTGTTATATCACTTTGCAAGTTCTTTTTTTAATTCATTTGATATTTCTTAAATATTATTTTTTTATATTTTCTCTTTTTTTGTCTTATTTTGCAAGTTTTCTTTATTCCCCTGTTCATTTTGTACTCTTGGTTTGAATATGTTTTCCGAAAATTATCAGTCAAAATGCGATTTGATATTTAGCATTAAATATGTGATATTTATATCTGAGATTTTTTGCAAAATTTACATGTGTATATAATTTACTTTTATTCATCATCTTTCATGGATAGCTGTGTCAGGTATGAGATCCTTCTTTTTATTATTTCCAATTTATGCCTGGTGATATTGGACTATAAATAATAAATATAATTATATTAATTCACATATAAACCATAAAAATTGATTTTATTAAACTAAACAGGCAATGCAAACATTAACACAAATGGAAAATCATGCTTCCAGCATAGATTATGGAAAGCTTTCAACAAAATTTTAAAATTTATTAAGGCGAAAAAAATGTCTAAATAAACAATTTAGAAAATGCATAACGCAATTTCTGCCATTACCATGGATAGTACGAAAAATATCTGAATTTTTTTGTACAACCCTGCATATGATCTATAGATTCATCTATAGATCACATAATATGCTAAAATTTAGAGTTAAACGCATAACACAATTGGAATTTTCTATTTAGCATTTTCCGTCAATAAAACGGAAATGCACTTGAGATATTTTGTGTAGCCCTGTATATGATCTATAGAATTTACACACACCAAGTAATATGCAAAAGAATAGTTAAATTTTAAAACAACCGAAAACTCATTTCCAGCAATTTTCGTCAATGAACGGAAATGCACTTGATATCCTTTGTGTAGCCAGGGTCTGTCCAGACTTTTCTTTTCAGAGTCCTGTTTTTGTGAAATTGTGAAAAACTTTTTACATTTGTGAAAACTAGTCACAATTTTGTGAATTTGAAACGACCGCTATATTCAGGTTCTTCTTTATACATTTTTAAGAAGATATGTGTATGTAAAATACCTATATTTTCTTTATATATGTAAAAGTGATAGGTCAGATTTTACTTTTAAATGACTTAATTTGTGAAAGATTCAGTTTAGAGATGAAATTTTTTCGTGAAAGTCCCATTTTTAATACAAAGAAATTTGTGAAGGGTCCTGTTTTAAGGTGGCAAGTTTTGTGAAGGGTCCTTTTTAAGATAAAAAATTTTGTGAAGGGTCCTGATTTGAAATGAAAAATTTTGTGAAGTTCTAATTTCTTCTTAAACAGATCCCTGCTAGCCCTTATATGATTTATAGAATTCATACATACCAAGTAATGTGCAAAAAATAGTTATATTTTAAAACGCGTATCACAACTGAAAACTCATTTCCAGCAATTATTTTTCATAGGAAATACTGTAGCCAAATACTTTAGTGTACCCCTGTAAATGAACGATAAATTATATACGCACCAGATTCTACAGTAAGCGTTTTGCAGTACACCTCGGTGATATATACAAATTTCAATATATTTAAAATAGTGTAATATCGTTAAAATATACCGCAAATGATTTTTCTTCATTAGCTGTAATGTAACGGAATTCTTTTGAGTGTTCCTGTGAATTAACAGTGAATGCTACCCACTCCATTTTCAATACCGAACATGCCACAGTAAACACCAGTAACATATATCAATTTCATGGCAATCTGACTATATTTACGTGAGTTAGAGCACGGACACTAGACAAACCGAATTCATAGACACTTTTCAACTATGTTAGAAAGTGTTAAAAATCGGCCACAAGTCCGTCTAATCTCTAATGCGTGTGCGTGTGTGTGTGGGGGGGGGGGGGGGATTTTAATATTTAGGAACTAAATATGAGTATAATCAAACTGAATTTGCCTCATTCACATGTTTATACAACTACGGTATGACCTCGAAAATCCGGCATTCAGAAATCCGGCAACTTCAAAAATCAGGCACCAAAGTCATCTCCCCGCTTTTTTTTTTACACTTCCAACTTACGCGAGAAAGAAAGATAGCAATTGTTAATGAATTAAAAGTTTCGAGATTCAAATTGATGGATTAGCTGGCAGTGCGATCACAGACGCTATGCTAAATTGAATCCCTAATAACGCTGGTAGCAGCTCAGAAAACGAGTATGAGCATCTGGCAGAAGAAAATATATCAGTGGAAAAATGCTTAAATTTGACTAAAAAATTAACATCTGCTTTAGATAAACAAAACTATATTTTCAAAATCGATATTCTACATTTGCGTAAAATTCAAGAAAAACTTGTTAAGGCTGTTCTTAACTGCTCTGCTCAACAAGCGCAAAAAGTTTTGACACATTTACAAATTCATTTTTTAACGGAAAGATATAAAATTGGAAAGAGTGGCTATGGAAGCGATTTAGAATTGAACTGTGTTTTCCATTTTTTGATCAATAAGTTACCTATTGAGTTATAAGCGATTTTGATCACGTGACAAACACGTTTTTCGCCAGCTCTTGAGTGTTTTTTCTCCTTTCGCGCGGAAATTCGATTGAAAACGTCCACTTTGACACTATTTTCTGAAAGATCTATTGCATTTTCAAAAAAAAAAAAAAAAAAAAATGGAAAAAACAGCTCGATTACAGTTTCTAAACAACAACACCAGCTAGTTTCATGCATTTTCAAACAAAAATAAATTGAAACTTATGTCAGAAAGTTGCTGTTTTGGATTTGAGAACCGAAAAATTTAAGCAAATAAAATTGTCATCGCTGTTTAGGAAATTACACGAGAAGAAATGACTTCACTATTTATTAGAATTTTTTGTAACATAGAAAATATAAATAGAAACTTTTAATTTTTAATTATTTTTTTAAATGTTTAATTTTCTCTTTTTCTGACGTAATTATTACTTGGATATGAATTAAATTACGAATAACTGCACCATTAAGACTATCCGAAGTACTTTTGAAGCTCTTTCAGAAATCCGAAATTTTCAAAAATTCGGTACAGCCACGGTTCCGACGATGCCGGATTTTCGAGGTTATACTGTATTTACAACTTATAGGTCAGCGAATATAACAGAATGAGATTAAACTATCTAAGAGGATTTTGTTATCAATCTATCGAATCTAAGTTATTCTGAATGTCGGCCAATTCAAAGAAATGTATTTTGATACCCCAATACAGCACTGTTGTGAAGTTAGTAAAAAATAAATAAAATAAAAAATAAAAATAAAAAAATAATCTTATTCTAGATGTTCCCGATCTATAAATCGACAAAACTATTTAATAACTTATCGAATACTGTAAACAAGAAAGCATTATCTGAATTCTAGAATTCACAATTCCAGAAGACTTCAAAAAGGAAAGAATAAAAACAATGTTTAACAGACGCTCCAAAAAACATCATAGGACCATCAAACTACTAGAAACATTCGACACGTGATCCCGCCAGCACGTTCCATGTCATCCTAGCCACGGAACAGTTTTATCGGAAATTTAGTTTCCCCGAAAGAGCAGAAAAAAAGAAAATATTTTCCCGAGATTATAAGCATTTTTATCGTTCTGAACGCATTGTAATTGAAAAGAATCGGATATTTTATCAAATAAAACAAGCGAACAAGGCGATAACGTTGCATAAATCCACGTAATAGATTCGGGTTTTTTGAAGAAAGGGGATATAAGGTATAATGTAATCAATTAAACATTTAATATATAGGTTGTACTATAACGTGTGTGATGTGTTTTATCAATTTCTCTGGACAATTATTTTTGACTGCTGAGTTGTTGCCATTGAAGAAAACGAAATAAACTAATTTTAATGTTGAAGGTCAAAAATAACAACTAAAAAAGTCGTCTGATTAATATGGGATGCTTTTAATATTCTATGGTCGATTATTTTACAGTAGTTCTATAAAGTGTTTTTTTTTTCTTTTCCTTTTTCTTTTTTTAATCAGTTTCTCGGAAGGTAATTTTCGATTGGTGGGTTCTTTCTATTTTAGAATATGCAAAATATCACTTTCAATTTTCAAAGGTCGAAAATAACAAATTAAAAATAAATCATATGATTAATATAGAACGTTTTCTTACTTTTGCATTATCATTATTTTTATATTCTTAAAAAATAACATATCAAAGAATTGATCATTTATTCCTTTCATATTATGAATTATAACTCTAGTTCGATATTTTGAGAGTTACTAAATATGCAAATTAAGGAATACATGTTTTTTTTTTTTTCCCTCGAGAGATTATAAATATTTTAAAGTGTCATATTGCATAGTAATTGGAAAAAATTGAATATTTTATGAAATATGCAAATGAGTCGATAACATGAGACACTACGTCGTTATTGAAATTCTACTTTTTGTTGGTGAAAACCAAATTTTAATAGTATTTTTAGTACTTTCCAAACATAGTTTGAAATTTCCATGTAATTGAAATACATTGAAGTTTATTGAAGTTTACTATGGCATGATTGGTGTGTAGAATTTATCGCTCGTTTACAGGGGTGCTCAAAAGTATTCCGTTACGTTATGGCATATGGGAAAATCATTTGCGGTGTATTTTAATGGTGTTGCATCGTTTGAAACATAATGAAATTTATATACCTTATTGTGGTGCCCTACAAGATGCTTACTGTAGAATATGACGCACATAACAGGTATCGTTCCTTTACAGGGACACAGAAAAGATTACGGTTACGGGAAATCAAGTCGAATTTGTTTTCAATATTCAGGGTTTTACTAATTATTAACATTTTGAAAATATCTTCAACGATATGGCTTACCAGATCAAAGGTCACCAGCAGTTATTTATTTTAACAAGAAAGAAAATAAAAATTACAGAAATAAAACCCGATTTAATGATGTATTTTTTCTTTCTTTTATTTAATTTGTATATATTTTTAGAATCAGTTATAATTTATTTTGAAAATTTATTTATTTTTACGATATCCCACTTGAAAACGACGACGTTCATGAAAGCAATTAAAAGCAAAAAAATCATGTTAATTTATTTTTCCGAAATAAAAACTAAAATTTTGTATCCCTTACTAGTTGACTCGTCCTGTGTTTCCCGGGGCCGGGATAAATATATCTAAAATAAATGTTGAATTCAGACATTTTTCTCGGTGTGGGATTTCTGCAGCTCCGGAAAGGAATATGTTTAGTTTCGGTCGAGAGGTGGGAAGGGGTGCATTTTATAGATCATTAAAAAGTATAAAATACTCAATTTTCCGGGGGGCGGAAATTTGATTGTCTGGTTGGATGTCTCCTCCTGGCCACCTTTTGAATTCAACACTGCCTAAATTAACCTTTATTTTTTACTATCACCTTTTACTACCCATTCATTAAACATATCTCGATTGCAATACAATTATTTCCTTTTTCAAATAAACTTCACGCACAGAATAAAAGACAAGTGGGTAAGTGTGATCACAGATCGCACAGAGGGTTTCGTTTAATATTCCTTTCAAAACACTTTATCCTTTTGCAAAATCTGTTAGTTCCACATTTCGCAACCAGGGGGCGCACTCTATTCTAAACAAGCCTTTATCCAAAGGAAACTCCGATTTACAACCTATCCGTAGATATATTAGTCGAGGGGATCGTGCCCGTAACACCCGAGGTAGTTAGGTGCTCTCTGGCGGTAAAAAATGGAACTAAAATATGTAAGGCTATGGTGCATAATATGAAAGAGTGGTCAAAGGGATGTCGGAGCAAAAGTTAGAAAAGTGACCCCCGGGTGAAAAGGGTGGAGATTAGGAAAATTGCTTAAAATACAAAAGTTAGAGACCGGAGGGGTAAATATAAGACTTTTTCAAAATTTTATGATTTGTTGTTTGATGTGAGGTGTTCAGCTATAAGTATAAAAATTTTCAAGTCCCCAACATATACAGTTTCTGAGAACGGGCTCTGTGACAGACAGACAAACAGAGGAGTGAGACGAATAGGGTTTCGTCAGATGAACGAAACCGTAATAATATTCCCATCCGCGAGTTGACCTGCTTCACCATGAGAACGGACTTAGGCAATAAAGGGGGTATACTTAGTAAACCAACAATGGAATTTTTATTTTTATTTTATTTTATTTTATTTTATTTTATTTTTTTGCGCTTTAAAGAAAAAAAAATCAGTAACCTTACTAGAAAATTTTATGCGTTCTTTTAAATTTAATTTACGAAAAATGCCTCTTT
The DNA here is from genome assembly GCA_963932465.1 of Maratus speciosus. Classification (NCBI taxonomy): domain Eukaryota; kingdom Metazoa; phylum Arthropoda; class Arachnida; order Araneae; family Salticidae; genus Maratus; species Maratus speciosus. Next base: position 297,729,475 of record OZ010797.1, read on the forward strand.
TCTTTTATCGCGTGATAGATGCAATGAAAAGCGGCGAAAGTTATTTGCCGTATACACGTCATCGGCTCTAATCTAGTCTACATCTTAATCAATCTAATCACACATTAACATTCTCTCTCCTGTTTTACTACATCTGCTTTATTGTGAAGTTTTCCAGAATAATTTCTAGATAAAATATTTTTTGATTAAAATGAATTATTTTCTAATATTATCAAGAAGACCACCCTCGCATGCAGTAATTTTCCTCTTTCTATATACAGATGTTGCATTCTATAAATGCGGTTATGTCCTGCCCACAATGCATCCTAAAAAAATGCACGCTGCACGCATTGCAGTATGTAAAATGCATACATGTGCGCACACAGTGTTGCATTCTGTAAAATGCATAGCATTATGTCCATTATTACATATCACGAATGTGTAATCACGAGTATATGAGCTCGAATGCGAAAAGCTATTCAATAAAACTAGCAAAATACATTATCACAGAAGCTTCAGAATATTTATAATGTGTAATTGTAAAATATGAGTATATAGTTATCATATACAAAGTACTATGATGCTGATATTAAGAGAGTTTAATTTGTATAATTTAATATTTTTTAATGCAGGGATCTTTTTAGAAAAAAATACACTGTAAACCATTGTATGTAATATATAGGAGAGACTAGGGAGTTTTAACTACAGGGGAGGCTTGACTCACCCTTCAGTTTTCATATTTAAAAGAATTTCAGAGTTTTGGCAATAGTTGTCAACCAAAGCCACTGAAATGTTCAAACAATAGGCTTTATTTAATACAGATAATTTAAACAGGTGTGTAAAATTTCAATTGTAAAGAGTTTTCAGCTTAAAAAGTATATTTTTTAGAAACATTTTGTAAGATTTTCGCAGATAAAATATATCATAGAAATTTAAGTAAGTAGGTTTTAAGTAATGCAGAAACATCGAGCTTTCATTCCAGGCATAAAGATTGTGCAATAAATTAGGCAAAACCCAGTGTAATATACTTTAAAAAGTATGGCTGTGGGCAAGGTTACTATATCTAAAGGTTGCGCCATTTCACCCCGTAGCCAATAGGGAGCGACTCGCTGCTTGACGTCACTGCGCGTGCTAAGATGAGTTTCCCAATTGACTTTGCATTAGAAAGGCGCTATTTTTAATTAAAAAATATCAGTAGAAATTTTTGCGTGAAAAGAAGTTTAATGATTAAAATATATTCTTTATACATAGGACAAACATCACATCTAAATTTTAAGCTATTATATCTTTTTAGCTCTTCGAAATTTAATTGTTAAATTTGCTGTCTTTTTCATTAAGTTTCGTTTACGATTCAATATGAAAAAGTTCATTTACATAAAAAAAAAGTGTAAAATAATATTTTTTATAAATAAAATCTTAAAGACCTACAAAAGCAGGAAATTTCATCGTTACACGACTGCAGATAATATTTTGTTAACAATTTTTAATATAGTATATTTATAATATTCGATTGGTATTCAATTTGAAATCTAAGATAATTCTAATATTATTATAATTTCGATATGTCTTTGATAAAAACCCATAAAAAAGGTTTAAAAAATAATAAGTTACGTTTCAACTTCATAGCAAGATTACACAAGATTGAGTTTTGAATAATTAGATTTAAAAGACAAATAAAATAGAAACTTTAATAAGTAAACATATGAATATTTAATATTTTTAAACGGAAATATTTATACGGTGTAATTATATGGCTTGGTGGAAATAATTTTTGAAATTCAGATTAATATAATTTATAAATACACTAAAAAGTTTATTTAAAATAATAATTTAATGCTATATAATAATAATAATAAATATAAATCAATTAAAAGAAATTAAGGCAAATTATTGCGTTAAAGTGAATTTAACGTTTAACCCTTTAACCGCCAAAACTATAAGGTTGAAATTTTCAACTTTTTACCTGAAAGGCGTTTGCCACCACAAACTCTGAAAGATAATTTTCGCTTTATATGGTCTTAAAATTTTATGTCTTTAAGTAAGGCCAATTTTTTAATTGAAAAATAGCGGTAGGTATGTAAATAACTTAAATAAGTGTATTTATTTTGACTGTTGCGTGAACGCAACACCAGCGGGTGATGAGTTAAACTAAATTTTTACATCCAAATAAAGTGCCATATTTAAAATTTAAAATTACATCAATTCAGCTTTTTAAAACTTAATTTTAAATGTACTATTGGTTTCTTCAGATGCAGCTAATGTGATTAAATATTAAAATTATTTATTTTTTTATATAATAAAAATGAGGACAGCAGTATTTATAAAGGAGATTTAGAATACAAATAACAGAAATTTTAATTTTTAAATTGCCAAATATTTAAAACTGAAACATTTATGCGATATAGAAAAGTTAAAATTTGAAATTCGGAGCACTATACGTTTATAAATACCTTCCAAAAGAGTTATATAAAATTATATTTTAATGCTGTATGGGGATAAAATTATATAAAATTATTTTAATAAATAATATATTTTAGGTTTTTACCCTCAGAATATGCTTTCATTTCCAGCATTGGATTTCATCACAGGGTGCATTTTGAAGATGTATTTTAATGTGTGCTCCTTTATTTGCTATTTCTCGTACTGTTTTATCATGCAATCAAATTTGACTTACTCCACATTTTTGATTTTCTGGCAACGTATCTCTTTTTTATTTCTGATGAATATATTTGATTAAAATGCCTCAATCGAATAAAAGTCCTGGTTTTCACAAATGTTTTTATTATGGATGTAGTAACCTTGTTTTAGAGAAGCAATTAAAGCTTCGTGTGAGGGCAAACTGCCCTAGGTGTCAAAGAAAATAACAATAAATGTTTACTTCACGCCTCCGTCCCTTTTTAAAGATCGACTGAAAATAAGAAGCAATAAAAACTGATCTTAGAAAAGAAAAAATACACGGCTATTTGAAGAAAAAAAATCCCTTCTAAATCGTTTTATTCCTAAAAAAAAATACTTCCGTTAAAAAAAAAATGTTTTATTTTGAAAAAACATGCTCTCCTCTGACCAAAGATACAAATTTTTTTAGCATAAATTCTATTTTAAATAACAAAATAGGTTATTTTCTGTTGCAAGACTCCTCCTTAGCACGCGCAGTGACGTCATGCGCACCGAAACCTTGATACCAGAAGTAAAGGGAAATGGCACCCCCTGGCTGTGGGGAGGATTGACCCACCGAATCAATGTGAGGGATGGTTGACCAGGTGGTCAAAGCTTCTTTACTTAAGTGTTTTTGAAAATCTTTTTATCATACACGGCACATAATAAAGGTTCATGGTTAAATTTCTAAAATAATGCAAATTCATTCTCTGAAGCATTCTGTAAAATGGGGTGATTAAATGGGAAATGTTTAAAATTGATTAACGGAAGATGTGAAAAATTGATATAAATGTCAAAAAAAAAAAAAAAAAAAAAAAAAAAAAAAAAAAAGTAAAAAGAAAAGAAAAGAAAAGAAATATATATAAATTGGAAAGTTGATAGGAACTTTTATTTCGTTTAAATAGCACCCATAGTAGGTAAATAGAAAGAATGGAAAAGACTACAAAGGATGAAAGCAGCGGTCTTAAAAAATAATAAATGTTCATGCCTCTGCAAAAGAACATAACATTGATCTAAACACTTTAGTAAGGTATGTAGACAAATTTCACCAATATGAGCCCAATGAGATGAAGCCAAACTATGAAGCAACTAGTGTTTCCAAGTCGAGTGTCAAGTATAGGTGTTTAACACAAAATTTTCTCCTGTGCTCTGAATTCCGCCTAAGCAGGTTTGCTTACACATCACATTTTCCCAAATAAATTTAATAATAATTACACCATGTAGCATAAAGTTATTCTGCCTTTTTTAAAACTGATTTTATTTCCCTTAATAAATATTTCAATGTAAAATAAAGTGGGTCAAGCCTGCCATGTGCGGGGAGCCTTGACCCATTTTTTCTTATGATTAAAATCAATCATTTTTCAAGTGTCTTATATATTATACTTATGTCGCAAATTTATTTTGACAACTGATTATATAACAAATAAAATTATATAAATAAATTTAATCTAAGGGCTATATTTAAAAAACAAAAAAAAAAAAAAAAAACATTTTGTAAAAAATAGATCAACTCTCCCCAGTCACCCCTATATGGGATTTCATAGAGTAAGAAATATTTGCCCTTTTTTTTCAGTGTATCATCTAGCTTTTATATTGCTAAAAATTCTAGTTAAAAATATTTGAACAGCAAACTGGATATAACGATAATTTTAAATTCACAAAATTATGACTACTTTTTTCCGATATATAAAAGAAAAAAAAAATATATTCACGATTTCACAAAAACAGAACCCTTGTTAGAAAAATCTGGACAGACCTCTGTAACGTCTAATTTGATTTTAAGTTTAATAAATTGAGTTTAGAAGATATAATAAACAGAGATATTTACATTTGTTATTCCTTCGAATCAAACTCTATGCGATCTTATAAAAAATTTCATCTAAAAAATGATTGTTTTATTCCTTTATCGTGATAAAAACAATATACTTCAGACATTCCATGAAATGCATTCATGCACGCGCACAGAACTGCATTCCATAAAATGCATTTAAATATTTGAGCGTTATTGCATTTGAGCATTATTGCATATCTATCAGCAATGCATGAGAATACATATGATACATATGTATTCATACATACACCCCTGAAAGTCTATTTGGTGCGAAACACTAACCTGTTGATCCTTGGTGCATCGATAGTGATAATTATCGATACATAATGAAGGGATTATCTGGCACGGCGGTCTGGTGCCGAGGCACCGCTCGCACTACTTTTGCTGCAACGCTGCACATAATGTGAATATTTTCGTAAATCTTTATAGAAAAATTGTAACACTTTTCATGCAAAAAGTTAAATATACTTTGGGCTACTTCGAAAATTAGTATTTAAGTATGTAAGATACTCTGATCTGTAATTAGCTGTTATTTGAATGCCTTGTGTGAATTCTTAATTTCCAACAAGTGTTTATGAATTCGATTTGTCTGTGTGTCTATGCCGTCTGTCTGTGACCTAACTCTCATAAATATACTAGGATTGCCATGAAATTTTTATATGTTATTGATGCTATAGCACGATCTCTACTGGAAATGAAATGTGTAGTATTTACAGCTCGCTTACAGGGACTCACAAAATAATACCGTTTCATTATCGATAGGAAAAAAGCTTCGATGCATTTTAATGATGTTACAGTACTTCATAATGAAATTGATATGCATCACTGGGGTGGCTTAAGGCTGTTCTCAAATCCAAAAGAGCAACTTTATGACATAATTTTTAATATATTTTTGTTCGGAAATGCAAGAAACTAGCAGTTATTTTTGTTCAGAAACTACGTACTCAAACTGTTTTTTCCATTTTTTTGAAAACGCAATAGATCTTTCAGAAATAGTGTCAAAGTGGGCGTTTTGAACCGAATTTCCGCACGAAAGAAGGAAGTCAAGGAAGGGCGAAAAACGTCTTTATCAAGTGATCAAAATCGTTTATAACCCAATAAGTAATTTATTTATAACAAAATGAAAACAAAGATCGATTCCAAGTCGCTTCCATGGTCAGGCTTTCCAATTTTATATCTTTCCGTTAAAAATGAATTTGTAAATGTGTCAAAACGTTTTGCGCTTGTTGAGCAGAGCAGTTGAGAACAACCTTAAAAAATACTTTCTCAAGAATATAGAAAAGGTAACATTTCTAGTTCGTTTGCAGAGATGCACACCGTTGAGAGATGCACAGAGAGAACTCCGTTGCAACATGATCTATGTGTAAAAATCGTTTGCGATGCATTTTAATGATGTTATGATACTTCAAACTTAATGACATTAAAAAGGACATTAACATGCATGCACCTACAACTTCTTTTCTATAAATTTAGGAGATTGTATTATTTATCTTAATTGACAGAGACGCTCAAAGCAGTTCAGCTACAGGACGGACTACCCAGAAAAGAAAGAAACAGTGGGACATCAACAGGCAAAAAGATGGCAGCCAGCACTGCCATCAGGGTAAAGTGCAATGGTGCCATTACTTAAACCAGTACAAAAGTGTACGTGCGGAATGCAGCTGGACCATCAGTGATGGCCAACAGCAGGCCAGCATTGGTATGCCATCACATTACTTCAGTCCGGCACTTTTCCTGCAGTGCTTCCATGGTGTGGTGGGCCAGCGCATGAGATAAAACGGAGGCCGATCAGAATTTTATCTGATGATTTATAACAGCAAAGTTTACTGAAGCTGTCCAGCAGTGGTAGACCATTCGCCAGCACTTTTCCATCATTGCCAGAACCTATCTTGCTGCTGACCAGCAATTTCCTCTTTGCTTTGTATGTTCGATTTCATTCTATGAAAAAATTTGATTTTCTGTTAGTGTTGGGAAGCGTTTCATAATCTATGTCTGATCCATGATTTTTCTTTCTTGTTTAATATTTAGAACTTTCTGATGTTTACTAAACTTGAAAATGTAAGATATAACGAACAGTAATAGCTACCTTTTCTGATGTTTTTACTACAAAGAATGCTGTGTAATAACTTCAAGGCAGTTTTCAAATTCCATGATCAATATTTTTGACATATTTTCTGACTCGTTTTTAAACGTAAAAACATAAAATTGGCAGGCCTGCTTATTGATGTGATTTGGAATTGAAATGAGCTTTCCATTTTTTGATAAACAAACTATTTATCGAGTTATAAGCAATTTTGGTCAGGTAACGAGCGGTTTTTCTTCTCTCTCGTGTTAACACGCCCGTAAATTCGGTTCAAAACGCCAACTTTGACAGTAGCCAGCAAAGAGGAAATTGCTGGCCAGCAGCAAGATAGGTGCTGGCAATGATGGAGAAGTGCTGGCTGATGGTCAACCACTGCATGACCACTGCTGGACAGCTTCAGTCAACTTTGCTGTTGGAAATCATCAGATAAAATTCTGGTGGGCATCCATTTTATCTCATGCACTGGCCCACCACTACATGGAAGTGCACGAACTTCTGCAGTATTATTGCTGGGAACCCTTACGCTAGGTGGCGCTGCGAATATCGAAGACATTGAGTGTTTGAACACAAATCTGGAATGAATATCTTAACACAATTTAAGCTGTGAAGCTAATTTTTTTTTTTTTTGAAACTGTAAAAAATATAGCACCACTGCCACCAACAAAATAAATAAGTAAATGAATAAATAAATAAATTCTTTATTTCAACGAACTTTTTTTTCTCCTTAAATCTGGTTTTACTAGGTTACAAAGGATTTAGGTTTTCATAATTTACGCAGTTCAGAATCAATAATAAAAAAAAAGCGTATAAAATGCATAGGATTTCTATATAATAGAATAATTTCTATACCAGTTTAATGATTTGGAACGTAAATCATAAAAGAAACACACTTGAAATAGTATAATGAGAGCTCGAAAACTACGAGCAGTCGTAGCGTACGCTGAAAGCACTTGTTCGTTCATGTCCGATCACGAAAACCAAGCAGCATCGAGCGTGGTCAGTACTTGGGAGGGTGACCACATGCAGTTCAAATGCTTCTATTATAGACACTTCTACAGATATTTCTATAGCTCTTGGTAAAACTCGCTTATAGAAAAAAGAGCCATAATACTTTGTTTTTTTTTATAGAATTCTATAAGAAATTTTTGTAAAGGAAAGTACTGGGCCAGCAAAGAAATAGCAGTGGGATAGGTGCTAGCACTGCAGGAAAAGTGCTGGATTGAAGTAATGTGATGGCATACCAATGCTGGCCTGCTGTTGGCCATCACTGATGGGCCAGCTGCATTCGGCTCGGACACTTTTCGACAGGTTTATGTAATGGCACCCTTGCACTTTACCGCTGATAGCACTTCTCGCTGCCATCTTTTTTCCAGCTGATGGCCCACTGCTTCTTTCTTTGCTGGGTATTTTCTGAGAGATCTTCTGCCTTTACCAAAAAAAGGAAAATGTCTTTCAATTACAGCGAAATACGTTTAACACGAAACCGATGGGACCGAATTTTGTTTTCGCCTTAAAAGAATTTCGTTTTAAAAAATTCGTAAAAGTAAAAAAAAAAAAAAAAAAAAAAAAAAAAAAAAAAAAAAATTACCAATATTTTTGATGTTGTCAAATTTTATTTCGATTTCCTGTTAAACGACTAGTAGGTTGCATCCATTAGGATGAAAAACAAGTAAAAAAAAAAAAGATTGTTTTTTGGTGAAATGAGGAACCATTTCCAAGACGTTAAACAGTTCCATAAATAAATTCTACAGCAGTGTTGCCAGTGGGCTACTTTTTTTAAATTCTGATTTCTTGATTGCCACCAGTATTTTTTAAATAATAAAATTAGCCTTAATTAATGACAGATTAAATAAGGCGAAAACAAGGCAGTTTATGCAATTTCAAAAAAGTTATATACCTAAAACAATCTGAATTTTTAAAAAAAGTAGCCCACTGGAAACACTGTTCTACAGTCACTTGTAGCAAACATGCCACTGAAGATCGTAAGGGAATTTTTTTTCGTGTTAAACGATTTTTGTTTCTTGTTAAAAGAAGAAAAAAAAAATTATTTAATCGCACAGTATACTGTACGAATCGCTATATCATTTCGTGTTAACCGATTTTTCATGTTAAGTGTTTTCGTGTTAAACGCATTTCATCACTGCATATAGTTTTTGAATGGAAACATCTGCCAATTTTCTGCATTTCCGAACAAAAATTAATTTAAAAATGCGTCAGAAATTAGCTCTTTTGGATTTGAGAAAGCCTTAACTAAAAAGCGTTTTATATTATCTCAGATGCGATACGGCGAAAGTTATTTGATCTAAACGTCTTATATACTTATCGGTTCTAATCTACTCCACATCTCAATCATTCTAATCGCATCGAATTATGAATATTTTTCCAGCATGTGACCTTCATTTTACTTTTTACTTTTTCGGCATACCTGACTTACTACTTTTACTTTCTTATTCAGGTTTCTAGCACCTCCCCCCCCCCTCCCCCCTTAACCTTCTACTATCTCTGTAGTTATATTGTGGTTTTTCGCATACATGCAGAGATGGAACCGTTTCTAGGAAAATAACCCTTTTTTTTCCTGTCTCTCTCGTTCAAAAACGTTGTTGTCCCATTTAATAAGTATGGCTCGGAATAAATTATAGCTTTTTGCGGTTTAAGTGTATGTCCTTTAAGTAGCATAAGGGTAAATTTTGGTTCGTATAATGGTTTTACTATCCGCCCTTTTAGCAAACAAGGGTGCTTTCGTTAAAAAAAAAAAAATAATAATAATTTTCAGGTGTGTACTGTGATTAAAAAAGAAATACAAGCTTCCAGAAAACGTCGTCAGTGAGTTATTAAATACTTTAGGCTGTTTTCTTTATATACTCTACAGCATGAATAAAAAACATATATAAATTACATTTGCTAAAATCCAGGTTTAAATATACTTTTTCGTTTCTGCTCTCGTAGGAACAAGTGACGTGATCCGGGATGTAGTGGAGGGTACATGATTATATAAGGTAAGGTGCAGGAGTGCTCACTTTAGCTATTTCGTTAAATAACAATAAATGAAGAGAGTTAAGGCTGTTCTTAAACTCAAGAGGGCAACTTTATGATATAAGTTTTAATTTATTTTTGTTCGGAAATGCATGAAACTAGCAGGTGTTGTTGTTCAGAAACTATGTCATCGAGCTGTTTTTTTTTTCCGTTTTTTTTTTTTTTTTTTTTTTTTTTTTTTTTTTTTTTTCTGCAAAAGCAATAGATCTTTCAGAAAATAGTGTCAAAGTGGGCGTTTTGAACCGAATTTCCGAGCGAAATTAGAAAAACCGCCCAAGAAAGGTTGAAAAACGTGTTTGTTATGTGATCGAAATCGCTTATAACTCAATTGTTAATTTATTGATAAAAAAAAAATGGAAAACACAGTTCGATTCCATATCGCTTCCATGGTCAGGCTTTCCAATTTTATATCTTTTCGTTAAAAAATGAATTTGTAAATGTGTCAAAACGTTTTGCGCTTGTTGAGCAGAACAGTTGAGAGCAGCCTTAAAGCATAAATAAAAACATGTATAAATTGAATTTCCAGGTTTAAGTAGTATATTTTTTCATATCTGCTCTTGATGGAACCAGTAGTGTAATTTGGTTCAGTTATGCCATGCTTTTACAGTCTGCCTTTCAAGCAAACAAAAGTGCTTTTGTTTTTCTTAATAATTTTCACTTGTGTTTATAGAGATTGAAAATAAATACAAGTTTTCAGACAACGTTGTTAGTGAGTGATTAAATAATGCTATTTAATATGTTTCTTTATGCTCTTTGCAGCATAAAAACATATAAATTACATATGTTAATACAGATTTAAGTATACTTTTTCGTTTCTGATCCTGTTGGAACTAGTGGCGTAATTTATCTCAGTTATACGCATAGATATAATGCTTTTTCAATCTGCTTTTCTAGCAACCAAGGATGCTTTCGTTTTTTAGGTGCGTTCGTAATTATATAAATACGTAGCACCTATAGTCGTTGTCTGGTCCGCCCATTTGTCCGCATATAACAGCGCAAAAATTACCCAACCGAACAGTTTGAAATTTAATATATATAATCGCTGCAGAATTTTGTTGAGTCATTTTTAATTTATGAAAATTGAATCAAAACTTAAACAGATATTAATAAAAGTTTTCTTCATTCTATTAAATCCTACCATATGTAATTCATTCAATAGTATCGCATGATAGGTAATGATTCTAGGTTGCTTTGGTGATTACGTCCTAATTAAGATGGAGTCCTACTATTTCCATATTACTGAATTTAATATATATAATTGTCATAAATTTCGCATTCATGCATTTTTGCATAAGAGTACAACATCTATTGCACCAAGATCTGAATATTTATAAAACTAATTATAGTAAGAACGCACCTTATTTGCCACGTTTGACGTACAACTTCCCACTTCTTTAAAATAATTTTCACATATGCTTACTGCTACTATAAAAGGATATACAAGCTTCCAGACAACGTCGTCAGTGAGTTATTAAATACTTTAGCCTGTTTCTTTATACACTTTACAGCATAAATAAAAAACCTGTATAAATTGCATTTGTTAAAATACATTTTTAAGTATATTTTTTCATATATACTCTTGTTGGAGCCAGTGGCGTTCACATTTTCACGTGTGTTTATAGTGATTGAAAATAAATAAAGATTCTAAATAACGTCGTCAGCGAGTTATTGAATACTGTAATCTTTCTTTATTTACTTTACAGTAAAGGTGCACTAACTTTTTAAGAGAAGGGACACTTACTAAAATGTCTGGGTTGTCGAGGGCCAGATCAGTAATACAGTGAGAATTCTATTTCGAGGATGTGATCTGCGGCCTATAATCAGATAAAAAAAATATGGTTCGGGGGGGGGGGTACCCCTCTAGGTTCCCCTACCCAGTCAACATATCCAATTCAGTTGGTAAGTATGTATCAACTGTCTTTACGTCTGTATATATTACAGATATGGCAAGGGTTATTTTCAAGAAGTGATAATATTTCTTAACTTCAGGAGAGTAAATTTTGTTTTAGTAAAAGTGCTAAAAAACAAACATAGACATGAAAATGGCTAGTGCCGAAAAAAATATGATCTTTATGAAAGAAGGGGGGAGGGGGAAATTAACGAAATTTGCGATTTTTCCGTGCCTGATCGACAAAATTCGCAACTTTTCCGAAACCGATCTACAAAATTCGCTATTTTTTCGCGCCCGATCAACGAAATTCGCTATTTTTTGCACATGATCGACAAAATTCGCGATATTATCGCGCCCGATCAACGAAATTTGCGATTTTTCCGCGCCTGATTGACAAAATTAGCAATTTTCCCTAAGCCGGTCAACAAAATTCGCGATTTTTCCGCGTCTAATCGACGAAATTTACGATTTTTCCAAGCCCGATCGACGAGATTCGTTGTTTTTTGCTTTCGATCGACGAAATTCGTTTTTTTTTGCTTCCGATCGACGAAATTCGTTTTTTCCGCTTCCAATAAACGAAATTCGCGATTTTTCCGTGCGGGATCGACAAAATTCGCTATATTTTCGTGTCCGACCAACGAAATTGGCGATTTTTCGGAGCTCGATTGACAAAACTTGCGATTTTTTGTGACCTATCGACGAAATTCGCGATTTTTCAGCGCTCGATTAACGAAATTCGCGATTCTTAACTGACTCAGACGAAATTTTCAATTTTTTATCTCGGCAAATTGACGAAATTCGGGATTTTTCTCTTGATAAACTGACGAAACTCACTATTGTTCCACAGCCGATCAACGAAATTTTCAATTTTTCTACGCATCATCGACAAAATTTGCGATTTTATCGTGCCCGATCGACAAAATTCGCGATTTTTCCATATCTGACCAACGAAATTCGCGATTTTTCCGAGCCCGATCGACAATACTCGCGATGTTTCCATGGTCGATCGGCGAAATTTGCGATTTTTCCCGCGCCTTATCAACAAAATTCGCAATTTTTCCGCACTCGATCACCGAAATTCGCAAGTTTTCCGTCCCCGATCAACGTAATTCGCGATTCTTAACTGACACATTAAATTTTCAATTTTCTCGCGACAAATTGACGAAATTCACGACTTTTCCCTGCGACCTAGACAAAAATTACAATTTTTTCCAGTTATAAATTGACGAAATTCGCGGGCCACACGTTAACCCATCGCGGGCCACAGGTTGTGCATCCCTACTTTACAGCATAAATAAAGAACATATATAAATTGTATTTGTTAAAATACAGGTTTAAGTATATTTTTTCTTATTTGCTCTTGTTGGAAACTGTGGCGTAACTTAATTCAGATTTTCACATGTGTTTATAGTGATTGAAAAGAAATATAAATTTTCAGATAACGTCGTCAGCGCGTTATTAAATACTGTAGTCTGTTTCCTTATTTACTTTACAGCATAAATTACATTTGTTAAAATACAGGTTTAAGCATATTTTTCATATCTGCTCTTGTTGGAACCAGTGGCGTAACTTGGTTCAGATTTTCACATCCGTTTATAGTGATTGAAAAGAAATATAAACTTCCAGATAACGTCGTCAGCGCGTTATTAAATATTGTAGTCTGTTTCCTTATTTACTTTACAGCATTAATTATATTTGTTAAAAAACAGGTTTAAGCATATTTTTTCATATCTGCTCTTGTTGGAACCAGTGGCGTAACTTGGTTCAGATTTTCACATCCGTTTATAGTGATTGAAAAGAAATATAAACTTCCAGATAACGTCGTCAGCGCGTTATTAAATACTGTAGTCTGTTTCTTTATTTACTTTACAGCATAAATTACATTTGTTAAAAAAACAGGTTTAAGCATATTTTTTCATATCTGCTCTTGTTGGAACCAGTGGCGTAACTTGGTTCAGATTTTCACATCCGTTTATAGTGATTGAAAAGAAATATAAACTTCCAGATAACGTCGTCAGCGCGTTATTAAATACTGTAGTCTGTTTCCTTATTTACTTTACAGCATAAATTACATTTGTTAAAATACAGGTTTAAACATATTTTTTCATATCTGCTCTTGTTGGAACCAGTGGCGTAACTTGATTCAGATTTTCACATGTGTTTATAGTGATTGAAAAGAAATATAAACTTCCAGATAACGTTGTCAGCGCTTTAGTAAATACTGTAGTCTGTTTTCTTATTTACTTTACAGCATAAATTGCATTTGTTAAAATACAAGTTTAAGCATATTTTTTCATATCTGCTCTTGTTGGAACCAGTGGCGTAACTTGGTTCAGATTTTCACATCCGTTTATAGTGATTGAAAAGAAATATAAACTTCCAGATAACGTTGTCAGCGCTTTAGTAAATACTGTAGTCTGTTTTCTTATTTACTTTACAGCATAAATTGCATTTGTTAAAATACAAGTTTAAGCATATTTTTTCATATCCGCTCTTGTTGGAACCAGTGGCGTAACTTGGTTCAGATTTTCACATCCGTTTATAGTAATTGAAAAGAATTATAAGACTGAAGCGTTGTCAATGAGTTATTAAGCATTTGTTATTTAATATTTTAGCCTGTTTTCACACTGTTTCAGCCTGTTAACACTTTCCAACACATTCAGAATAATGTAACAAAACTGCAGCATTTAATAAGTTAAACTATTATGTCTAATTCAACCATATGGAAACGCATAAAACATTTGAAGACCCAATTTCAGCTGTTCTCATCTACAATCGGAAAATTATCCGAGTTCGCTTGTATATGATATATAGATTTGTATCTATTAACTACATGCATGCCAAAATTTAGTTCATTTAAGAAATACATATATCTCAGTTGAAAATTCGCCTTCGGCAATTTCCGCTAATAAGGAGAATGGTACGGAATTTCTCTTGTGAAACCCTGTATATGAGGTATAGAATTTAGATACAACAACAACATTAACACATTAAGTAACATTCAAAAAATTAGTTAAATTTAAAAGTGCATACCGAATTTTAAAATACAGTTCCAGCAATTATTACTCAAATGCAGCACTGTAGCCGATTTCTTTTGTGTGTCCCTGTAAATGAACTACAAATGCTATGAATGTCCTATTCTATCCTAATCATCTTCTAGTGAAATTCAGTGATTTATATCAGTTTCAATACATTTGAAAAAGCGTAATGTCATTAAAATACTCTGCAAACGATTTCTCCTCATATACCATAATGTTAACTGAGTTCTTTTGAGTGCCCCTGTAAATGAACTATTAATGCTACACATTTCCTATTCAATACCGAGCATGCCATGGTAAACATCGATAACATGTATCAATTGCATGAAAATCCGATTGTTTTTACGCCAGTTAGAGCGTGGACAGACAGACGGCCAGACAAACCGAACTCTTAATATGCAATACCAAACATGCCTTGATGGCCCTAAATAAAGGTTGTCAATTGCTTGAAAATCCGAGTATATTTACGGGAGTTAGAGCGTGGACAGACGGACAGACGAATAGACAAACCGAAAGCATAAACACTTTTTAACTTTGTTGGAAAGTGTTAAGGTTGTTCTTAAATCCAAAGGGTCAACTTTCTGACATAAGTTTTAATTCATTTTTATTCGGAAACGCCTGAAACTAGAAGGTATTGTTATTCAGAAACTATGTCATCTAACTGTTTTTTCTGTTTTCTTGTAAACACAATAGATCTTTCAGAAAATACTGTCAAAGTTGGTATTTTTAACCGAACTTCCGAATGAAAGAAGAAAATCCAGTCATTAAGAGGAGAAAAATGCCGTGTCACGCGATCAAAATCGATTATAACTCAATAGCTAATTTATTGATTAAAAAATGGAAAAAACAGTTCGATTACAAATCACTTCCATGGTCAGGCTTTTTAATTTTATATCTTTCCGTTAAAAAATGAATTTGTAAATGTGTCAAAACGTTTTGCGCTTGTTGAGCAGAGCAGTTGAGAACAGCCTTAAAAAAGGTTTGTTTTGCTGGCAACTGATTTTCAAGAACAAGTCCGAGTAACTTTTACAGAGTATTATTCAGTTTTCTTAACCCAGAATATAGGTTTTTCGTATGGTATCTGACAGGTTTCTGACGTTAATGAGCGTGTGACTAATTAAGATTACTGTTAATTAATTTTATTTTATTTATTGTATTGCGTATGTATATCACTTTGTACATACTTGGGTTAGAGAAATATATTTTTTTTTATCTTGGGGATTGGAATGAGCTATTATATTCATATCTCTATTGTATGAAAAGTTCCATTGCGTAAACGAAATACCAGTACTCCTTTTGTATATGAGAATGTCGACAACAATGGGAACAGATAAAGTGAACAAAGGCGGTTCTTGGGAACCCCTAGTGAATGGCCAAGCGAGGAAGCGAAGTGCAGGTAGATTATCTGGATGCCTTGATTTTACAGGGGAGGACCCCACGTATTTTCTCTCAAAGCAGAGGTTGAGAGAGAGTCAGAGTGTGAGTTGGTTTTGGCTGCAGTCTCGTGTGTAGAAGCTGGGGTGTGAAGCCGTGCGTTGGAGGTGAAAGTGTTCCTTTGGAAGTATTGGCTCCTGCGGGAAGCATCGCATTTGTAAGGAGAAATACCTGTATGGTTATCCCGTAAACCTAGAGCTGGGTACAGTAAATTGAGAAGGGAAGAGCGTAGTTTAAAAATATTACGTAGCACGTAGACTCAAAATACTCACGTAAATCAACTTAACGTATAACTTAGCGTTAGGCAGGATCTGTCATATCCGACCCTATAAATGTAAATAAATTTTTTTTGTAAAAAATCAATCTTTAATATTATTTGAATAATCTTAGTAGTTAATAATAAACCTTCTCACATTGTGTCTGATTTCACGTACAGTGTGTCCATAATTAAACGACCCTACTTTAAACTTGTCTACAGACAAAACTATTGTTCATAAAGTTGTGAAATTTTATGAAAGATATAATAAAAAATGGGAATTTGTTTAAGCAAAAAAAAAAAAAAAAAGTTCAAAATTTTGCCACCAGAGGGCGATTTTTAATACATTACACATTTAGCATTACGATAGTTTAGAAATTTTATTTACAGGGTGTCCATAATTAAATGACCCTATTTTAAAGTTGCCTACAGACGAAGCTATTGTTCAGAATGTTGTGAAATTTTGTGGAGGACATAATAAAAGTATGAAAATTTGTTTGAGGGAAAAAAAAATAGGAGGCCGTTTTTTAACGAATTACATATTTAGCATACATTTACGATAGTTTAACAAATTTTGCTATAATCAAACATGTTCTGCATGGCGGTCATCATTTTCAGATTTCATCTGGAATCGTGAGATAACATGTTTCACAGTTAACCTGGGTGTGTTCTGAGAAATGCTAGGAACATGTTATGAAATGCTGTCTTTAGAGTCAGGTTAAGTTAATAAATAAAATATCTAAACTATTAGTATTAATAAGATATATATACATTTTAACGTCTGAATTCAAAATATTTAAATATGAAACAGTAGACAGACTTTAATACAATTACTAAAAACATACAAAACAATTAAAATGAGATAAAATCATATAAAATTATACACTATAAAATAAACGTTTCGCTATACACCGCATAGCCTCATCAGTATTCGAATCAACTTACAACAAAACAACGTGCATACACCGGACCCAGTCAAAGTTAAAGTCCATGATTTAAGAAAACAAAATATTCATTCGGAGCAGGACTTGATCCATTCAGGGTTAATGGATGCAATTTAGTAAACCATCCCTCCATAAAAATTCTATAATAATAGTCTATGCAATTACTTCTCAAAATTGAAGAATCTGTGAAGGAGGGGGTGTGATCCTTGTCAAGTGCATGTTGCACTAACCTGGAATTTAATTTACCTTTTTTAACATTTAACATAGTTGTTTCTTATAAACCATTAAATAAATTAAGTTCCTTTCTGAATAGCCACAAGTTCAAATATGAAAAAGAAAAATTAAGCGGCGTTGTGTACAAGATTCCATGCAATGATTGTGATAATGTTTACATAGGTGAAACCGGCAGATCCATGGAAATTCGTCTTAAAGAGCACATCGGTGAATTTAACAAAAGTTAAATTAAATTCCAGGTTAGTGCAACATGCACTTGACAAGGATCACACCCCCTCCTTCACAGATTCTTCAATTTTGAGAAGTAATTGCATAGACTATTATTATAGAATTTTTATGGAGGGATGGTTTACTAAATTGCATCCATTAACCCTGAATGAATCAAGTCATGTTCCGAATGAATATTTTGTTTTCTTAAATCATTGACTTTAACTTTGACTGGGTCCGGTGTATGCACGTTGTTTTGTTGTAAGTTGATTCGAATACTGATGAGGCTATGCGGTGTATAGCGAAACGTTTATTTTATAGTGTATAATTTTATATGATTTTATCTCATTTTAATTGTTTTGTATGTTTTTAGTAATTGTATTAAAGTCTGTCTACTGTTTCATATTTAAATATTAGTATTAAACTTAGTATTACACTAAATATGTAATTTATTAAAAATTGCCCTCTTGTGGCGAAATTTTGAACTTTTTTTTTTTTTTTTGCTTAAACAAATTCTCACCCCTTTATTATGTCTTTCACAAAATTCCACATCTTTACGAACAATAGTTTTGTCTGTAGAAAACTTTAAAGTAGGGTCGTTTAATTATGGATAACCTGTACATATATCGATGGTGGCAGTCTACCAACGAAATAGCGATTGTTTGGAGTCTTTATAGTCCAAGAGCCGACAGCACAAAAACTTATGTTATCAAGCACAAGAAAAAAACCTTTGTTTTATGAAAGAGTAGAAGTAGGGGAATCTAATTATCCATGTCTGCCGGAAGTGAAGTGGTGCATAAGCCAAAAATTAATACCACCACTGGTTGACTCGTAGGTTTATCATTGTGTTTGTCCTACAAACAAAAGTATGAAAGCATGGAGGCTAGTTGCTGGACAAACACAATGATAAACCTACGAGTCAACCACTGGTGGTATTAATTTTTGAATTATGCACCACTTCACTTCCGACAGACATGGATCATTAGATTTCCCTACTTCTACTTTCCCATAAAACAAAGGTTTTTTCTTGTGCTTGATAACATAGGTTTTTGTGCTGTCGGCTCTTGGACTATTACGAGTGGTGGGCTGGAATTTGTGTGATAATCATCGTCGTATTGACGACAAAAAAAACGTAACACTAACCATTCTCAAATAAACATTTTCAAGTTCAACAAACATGTCTTAGGGACAAACGTGATAAATTAACAGCATTCACATTAATATTAGAATTAATATTGTTACTCTGGCATGTATAAATTTAGTTACGCAGCTAAAAATGTTAAATTGAGAACGTATAGCATCCTAAAAACCGGGATTCCGGTTTGAGAAAACTGGTTAATGCACCATAAAAACGATTCGGAAATGTTTCCGAAAATCAGTTGCAGCGAAAAAAACTTTGTTTTTATAAATAATTCTTTAAATCGTGAAAATATATGAGTTTCTGATGTTTCTAAAGATACAGAACTCTTTTCGGATTCGTGGGTAACTCAGGAGAGATTATTGCATATTTTCGTTTGTGGTTATCTGGGAGCACGGCAGTGCGTCCGCCAAGTTCGCACAAGCCGTAAGATACCTTTTCCTGAACCATTACGGCATACTTTTCACCCCCTAATAACGTCGTTTTAGGAAGAGATATAGAAATTTTTCTTTTATACACGTGTTCGTATGGTCAAACTGAACTAAGGTTCCACGATTTTATGTTTCTATATTTAGTAGTTTTCGAAATATTAAATTCCGAAAAAGCGCTTTTTTGTCACTGACTCACTTCGCATAATCAAATAACTAAGGTACTTCTAAAAGTCGTAGAATCATGAAATTTCACAAGTAAGTCGGGTTTGTAGCACAATTAACAAGAAAAATCTGAAAACACAGAATTTCCTCCTCTAAACCCTTCAAGCAAGTGGTTCATTTGGCCGTAAACAGTTCCTTAACACATTCAATTGTGCCAATGTTCGCCAAAACTCGATTAGAGTTTTGAAGGGGATCACGTGATTTCAAGCACAATAACATTTAATATATATGCTTTTCCAAAGATGCTTGTTAAATAGAAAAAATGAATATACCTAAAAATTTTAATCAGTATAGATTATGATATATTTACGATATTAAAACAATAAAACATTAAAAAATATATAACAGCAATTCTGTGCGTTTCCGATATCGTAGCCTTGGCGAAATACAGAAAATAGCCTTGACGAGAAAAGAAATTTGATAATAACGTATTTTCTGGCAACCTATTTACTGTGTCATATACAGAAGCAATTTTTCCCATATGTATACAATTTATTTAATGTAAGGAACCCGTTTATTTATTTTTATATACCAACATAAATAATTTGTATATAAAAAATAATATTTTATACATGTATAAATAAAATGTTTATATGTATATAAATAACATAAAAGTTCATCAGATTTGTTTTCATAGTTGTTTATATCATTTGGCAACATATCTCAGTTTCTGAAGTCCGAATTGCGCCAAGAATTTAAAAACATGCCAAGGTCCCTATAGTGGAAAAATATCCTAATTCCATATGAAAGTTTAAAAATCTCCTTTTAATTAAATGAAATGAGTAACTAATAAACTGTCTTTAACGATGTGTGACAGATACGGCATCCGAAGTTCGCTGCTAATGTTATTATATTGTATTATTAGCCTATTTACTGTTAATTTATTGTTAATTTTAAATCTGTAAAAGAAAGATTATAGTTATAGATAAGAAATGATGGTCGCCAAAACCCGATTACAGAAAATTAGCCTGAGTTATAAAGGTGTTACATGATTTCAAGCTGAATGAATTTTTATATGCTTTTACAAAAATCTTAATAAGGCAAATCTTTCAGTTTATCTGTCCATCTTTTACTCCCTTAAAAAAATTTTATTAAAGACCGGGAGGTGTCTGCACAGATCATCACATCATCGAGTTGACGACTGAAATTTTAGGATTAGTTAAATATCGATTAGCGTATTGAAATGTAACTGGTCTGCCAAGTCATATCTTTGTGGAAACCACCTACAGACCCGATTTTACGGGTTAATTGGTGGATTTTCCATTGTGTTTTCGTGCACCCACTCCTCCATGTTTCCAAACTTTTGGATGTAGGAAAATACAATAGTAAACCTATCAGTTAACCACTAAAATTAGGTCTTCAGGTGGCTTCTACCAAGATATGACTTAACATATTAATACATGGAAATTATTCCAGAGGGAAATATTCGCCTTGGATACAATATTTCAAATGAAAATCAAATTTCTAAGTAATTGCTTTATTGAAAGTATTGAATTTTTGAAATATTGTATCCAAGGCGAATATTTCCCTCTGGAATAATTTCCATGTATTAATATAGTTTCTATCGATGCTGGATTTAATTATATTCCGTGTTTGCCCCAGGTTGGAGGCTCACGGTAAATATTCCATCTTGTGCTGCGTTTGTAGCCTTGCCAACATATAATAGTGAGAAATTTTCCTTGCTGGGTATCGTTCCAAGTGGTTTAGTCGGTAGAACGTCAGTGCGCTATACTGATGGCCCGGGTTCGAGTCCCAGCTTGGAATCTTTTTCCACTATGTTGGCCTTTGCGCCTTTTAAGCAATTACTTAGAAATTTGATTTTCATTTGAAATATGACTTAACAGACCAGTTGCATTTAAATATGCCAATGTAGTTTTAACTAATCCTAAAATTTCAGCTGTAAACTCGATGAGGTGATGGTGTGTGCAGACGTCTCCCGGTCTATTATAAATGTCGGAATTCTAATTTCAGTAGCACTCTGGTCAATCTGGCAATTATCCCTACTATTTATGGAACACTATTCCTTTAAGTGCGTTTTAGTGATGTTAATGAACTTATGCATATGCATCATACATATTATACATATGCATATAATACGTAATACATTAGCATCATACATATTATAGGTATGTGTATAATACATAATACATATGCATCATTATGACGTCAGAATAAACAAAACATTTTTGTCGCCAAATTTGAGAATTGACATGATATATTACCAAATTTGGCGAAACTTTGCTAAATGTCGCCAAGTTTGGCAAATATTTGAAGCTAGTGGCTATTTTTCAATGAGTTAATTATTAATGCGAGCCATCTATTTTTATTTTTCCGCATATCATCTGAATAGATAAATGATATAACGTACTAATATTTCCAAAGTGCTAATAGTTTCGTCACTGCCCAAAACCTCTGCTATTGTTATTATATTGTACTGTTAGTATACTTACTGTGACTATGTTGTTAATCTTTACACCGCTAAAACTTCTGTATTATATAAAGAGAATTTACGGAAACTATTAAAGCATTGAAACTGCCAGTTCTTCTTATGATTATTATAATTCTATAATATGTAACCTGTTAATCGATATGTACGTTAGAATGAATCTTCTATAATCCGGTTCCTCGCATTTTAGTTTTCAGGTTTCGAATAAAATTAGCTAAAATCTTAAAACGATGGCACACTGACTAATTCTTCAACACGATCAGGTGAGAAGAATGATAGATTCTCAAATGGATCATGGCAGTGAGCCGGTAGACCTTCTATTCTTTCGTAATCGAGTCTATTGAAAAGGTTAAAGTGAAACAAAAAGATATTAGCATCAATATGGTTTAATGCAAATGCAGATATTGTCAAAGGATTTCATAAGAACCATTTCACTTGTACCCAGTCGTATCAGTTAAAATGCAACAATTGGCAGTGAGCCCAATTAGAAAAGATTACTTTATAGGTTTAAAAATTTCCGCATTAGAGAACGAATCGTAACTGCTAGGGAAACAGGCATAAGTGAGTTAAGAGATATTTGTCACGAAAGATGAAATACATAACAACACAAAATATACGATGTGCTTCCATGATCGTAAAGAGTTCTTGATTTCTCTATCAAAAGCTTCCGACTTGGCGAAAGAATGGGCAAGTAAATTAAATTATGAATAACAGTAACATGATGCAACGTTTAACATGGAATTAATACGGTAAATACTGCTTGCTAGAGATGGCTAGTACTTTAATATGAAAAGAAATAAAGTATAAATTTGTAAAGCTCAATAAAATAAATTTAGGTATTTTTATGTTAGCCGGGCGCAAGTGGCAAATCGCCAAATACTGTTCCCAACTCCATTGTTCATATTGCATTCATTTCATTTAAAGATATATACTTTTCAGTCATCTCATTTAAAATAGATGCATTTCCCTCATTTTATTTAATAGAATATTTAACATAGAAATAAATAAATAAATAAATAAGAAATAATAACATAAACCAAAATATTTTATTTGAAAACCAAAGCATTGTTTCTAATTTACACATGTGAAAAATGAAAACTGCTATTGGCGAAAAAACAAAAGGCTAATGAGGAGATTTGCTCCTGGCTAACATAAAAGTACCGAAATTTAAGTTTTTTCGTATTAATATAGTTTAGAATAACAAACTTGAAAAAACATACAAAAAGTAATGATATCCAAACAAAAAGTTTTCGGTAAAAAAAAAAAAAAAGCGCCAAGTTCTCCTTAATGTTTCGGCCAGAAAAGTAGTGATATCTGAAGTTCGCACAAGTTAAAAGCCAAACATCCCAAATCTTTCATTGAAAATGACTTCCTGCGACTTGGCCGTTAATGCCTTCGGGAGAGTTTTTCAAATTTTCAAATATGTACAAATGAGTTACATGCCAATTACATTTTTTGATTATTTTAGGCATTTTGTGGCACAGAGTACAGAAATAAAATACACATTTGAAAAAAGCATTTAAACAACTTCAGTCTATTTAAATGCTTAGAAGTAAAAAATAACAAAATACTTGTATTCAGGAGATAATATCCCTAATTGCTAAAACATAATTAGTATCAGCTTTTAACAGTTTTTAAATCGAATACCTCTTAATGTATGCAAACAAACTATAATAAATGTTCAAACGAAAAAAATCTCTTTCGTCAATACACAAGATTTCAATATTATACAATAAAATATAATGTAACATATTGCGAGATTTGAAGTAAATAAATTTGTTTTATTTCTTGGGTTTTATGTAAGTAACTTTAGCTTTAGACCGTACAAAATAGCAATTAAACCACAAGTGGACTAAATCAGGGGTGTCCAACTGTGGCCCGCCGGATACCACTAAAATTTTAAAGAAATAGTCGACAAGTTGAATAACGACGATTAGATAACTGTAAAATTTTAGTGGAATCCGGCGGGCCACAGTTGGACACCCCTGGACTAAATGATCTGTAATCAAAACTAATGTTTGTTGAAACTGAATGGTAGTTATCAGAAATCTTTTACTTATAATGTCTTTATGTGAATTTGTCACTTTGCATTCTAATATTACTTTTAATATTTAAATAATTCATAAATGCGTAATTTCCAATCATTAATTTTGAAATGCTGTAGAAGGCATTAACGGCCAAGTCGCAGGAAGCCATTTTCAATGAAAGATTTGGGATGTTTGGCTTTTAACTTGTGCGAACTTCAGATATCACTACTTTTTCTGGCCGAAACATTAAGGAGAACTTGGCGCTTTTTTTTTTTTTTTACCGAAAACTTTTTGTTTGGATACAATATTTCTCTAGATTAAGGGTGTTCTCAAATCCGAAAGGGAAAATTTCTGACATAAGTTTTAATTTATTTTTGTTCGAAAATGCATGAAACTAGCTGGTGTTGTTGTCCAGAAACTATGTAATTGAGCTGTTTTTTCTTTCCATTGTTTTCCAAACGCAATATTATCTTTCAGAAAATAGTGTCAAAGTGGACGTTTTGAACCAAATTTCCGCGCGAAGGAAGAAAGAGCACTCAAGAGCGGCGAAAAACGTGTTTCTCACGTGATCAAAATGGCTTATAACTCAATAGGTAATTGATTGATCAAAAAATGGAAAAAACAGTTCAATTCCAAATCGCTTCCATGGCCAGGCTTTCCAATTTTATACCTTTTCGTTAAAAAATGAATTTGTAAATTGTGTCAAAACGTTTTGCGCTTGTTGGGCAGAGCAGTTAAGAACAGCCTTAAGACACATTTGTCTTTTTTTTTACAGTATCGAAGAGAAATATGAGATATTAATGCATAATTTTTAAATTATAGTTTTTCGTTCACAAAATTTTAGTTTTTTGAGTTGAATATTATTAACAGTTACCGGGTGTCTTAAAACGGACTGACTGATTTAAAATTCAATAACTTGCAAATCGTGACAACTACTTAAAATATTCTTTCAGGAGGGTTATGTAAGATGTCAGGAAATTGTTTTAATGCCATTATCGATTTTAGTTTAAAATAGTAGCGATAGATGGCGCTGCAATCAGTAGGCGCTCAATCGGAGCCCGATTTTTCTATCAGCATTCATGAAAAAGACGGAGATTATATATATGAAGTTGGTCTCAGTCGGCAATGCCTATTTGTTCTTAGGGGTCCACTCCATTTATTTAATCTCCTTCTTTTGCATCAGTACTGAGAGAAGAGAAAGGACAAAAAGTGGGCCCCGATTTAGCGTCTATTGCTTGCAGCGCCATCTATTACTGCTATTTTAAACTAAAGTCGAGAATGGCAGTAAAAAAATCCTGTCATCTTACATAAATCTGCTGCAAGAATTTTTTCAATAGCTGTCACCATTTGAAAGTTATCGAATTTTTAAATCAGTCAGTCCAATTTCAGGACACCCGGTATAAATGTGCACGATTCAACAATAACAGCAATGATCATATTGGATATTCACAAAATAAAAATTACAAATAAAATAATAAATAAATATACTTGGAAATTATTCCAAAGAGAAACATTCGCCTTGCATACAATATTTCAAATGAAAATCAAATTTCAAATTAATTGCTTAAAAGGCGCAAAGGCCAACATAGTGAAAAAGATTCGATGCCGGGACTCGAACCCGGGCTATCAGTATAGCGCACTGACATTCTACAGACTAAACCACATGGAACGATACCCAGCCTGGAAATTTTCTCACTATTACATGTTGGCAAGGCTACAAACGCAGCACAAGATGGAATATTTAACGTGAGCCACCGACATGGGCCAAACACGAAATTTTCCAGACTGGGTATCGTTCCATGTGGTTTAGTCGGTAGAACGTCAGTGTGCTATACTGATGGCCCGGGTTCGAGTGCCGGCACTGAATCTTTTTCACTATGTTGGCCTTTGCGCCTTTTAAGCAATTAATTTGAAATTTGATTTTCATTTGAAATTTTGTATGCAAGGCGAATGTTTCTCTCTGGACTAATTTCCAAGTATTCATATAGTTTCAATCGATGCTAGATTTAATTACGTTTCGTGTTTTCTCCATGTTGGTGGCTCATGTTAAATATTCCATCTTGTGCTGCGTTTGTAGCCTTGCAAACATGTGATAGTGAGAAATTTTTCAGGCTGGGTATCGTTTCATGTGGTTTAGTCGGTAGAACGTCAGTGCGCTATACAGATTCTCCGGGTTCGAGTCTCGGCATGGAATATTTTTCACTATGCACCTTTGCACCTTTTAAGCAATTAATTGGAAATTTGATTTTCATTTGAAATAACATAATAAAGTCGAAAAAATAATTTTTTTGCTGAATTATCTCATCTATTTTTGTTTATTATATCACTGAAGTAGGTTCATACGTACTTGGGAAAATAGATTATGATTATGATACACGCCGATTACAGATTTTCTTCTTCTTCTTCTTTTTTTTCCAATAAGGGGAGTTTTCGACCTGTCATAGATCGAAATTACGTTATCGACATATTCGATATTTGGAATCTAATCGCAAAATGAATCAGTAAAGTCAGTGACTCTTCAACTTTTTTGACGGAAGATTAGTGGAGTCATAGTACTCGTGTGTGGAATGTTTTAGATTACGTCCGTGAAACGTAAGTTTTCCATAAACTCCTAGAGAGTGATAAAAATTATGATAAAGTACACTTTAGGTAGAGTAGTTCATGGCAAATCATAAAAAAAAATATCTCGCCTGATAATTATTATAGAAAGAATAGATTTTTCTCACGTGAATGCTTTGTCAAATAATATCTATGAAGAAAAAAAAAAAAAAAAAAAAAAACCACTATGCATCACCCACATAAATACAAATGAAACGAAATTAAATCACCCGCTCGTGGAGAGTTAGCCGTTAAAGCTCTCATCAGTCAGCCTGGAAATTTCCCTCTCTAATGTTAAACCTATGGGCTTGGAATGGATCTTACTTAAACTTTGACAATCCTTTTCAAAAATTTTTAGTATAATATTTTTTAATTTTATTTCTTTTAACCCCTTCGGGACGAGCGTCTTTTACAGAACTTTTAATCATTTATCACCGGTTTTTCAAAACAAAAATTTTTGCCTAATTGAATCAAGAAAATGTTCGGATTAAATAAGACAAAATTTACAATAAAAATTTACTGGTGAGAATAATCATGGATTCTGAGCACCTTACGCGGCACGTATACCGGTCGCTCGTCCCCAAGAAGTTAAGCCAACATGAAAATTGCTTCTTATTATTCTCAAGATCTACGCAATTTCGAAAAGTTTCAACTGTTTACCTAAAATAGATTTTTAGAAAAGTGTACCGATGCATGAAAAAAACACTTTTTTCGAAAAGAAAAAACTCTATACACAGCCGCAATGCTTAAATATATTATTTCAAACCTTCCAGCATCATAATCATATTGATTTAACATTTCATCATCAACTTTTTATTTCTATTTTATCAATTTATAATTCAATTCAAAACTCGAAAATTTGAACCATTTTATGTTATACGTGCCCTTACATTACGAACCTTAGTAACGTATAAAAATTTCATCGACATCCGAGGATAATTTATGAAAATTAGAGAAATCCGGCCAAACGGCAGGCAGACAAACAGACAGACAAAGAAAATTTATAAATTTTTTTAACTATGTTGGAAGTGTCAAAAAAAGAGGTTTGAAATCAGTCCTTGATCTATTGAGTGGAGAGCATTGGTGTTGATTTATCAACGCTCTACAAGTAAAATATCTAACTGATAAAATAATACGTCTAGGGTTGATTTAAAACATGTCTTATTTGGGTCCAAGTAACACTAAGTTACAGTATACCATTTTTTTCAAAAGGTGTTTTCTCTAATAATGTTGAGTAGTTTTTATAAAACGGATAATTCTAAAATACATGGCAAGTTTCATTAAAAAACTAAACAAGTTGGAAATTGCTCGTCAAACGTGGCAAATGAGCTGCGTTCGTACTATAACTAGTTTTATAAATATTTTTTGCACCGCATATTATGCTGAATGTATATTTTAGAGCACTTCATAAGTGCCTATCAATTTCATTCTGTTCGAAAATCTGTAACATCATTAAAATGCACTTGAAATAATTTTTTCCCATTGGCCGTCATGTAACGGAAAACTTTTGACTGTCCCTGTCATTAAACTATACATCGGATTTTCATGAAATTTGAAATGACTCGACAAAATTATGCAACAATTATATATTTAAAATTTCAGACCATTCGGAAGGCTGTAACATCATTAAAATGCACTTGAAATAATTTTTTTCCCATTGGCCTTAATGTAACGGAAAACTTTTGACTGTCCCTGTCATTAAACTATACATCCGATTTTCATAAAATTTGATATGACTCCACAAAATTCTGCAACAATTATATATTTAAAATTTCATATCATTCGGAAGGCTGTAACATCATTAAAATGCGCTTGAAATAATTTTTTTCCCATTGGCCTCAATGTAACGGAAAACTTTTGACTGTCCCTGTAATTAAACTATGCATCCTATTTTCATAAAATTTGAAATGACTCCACAAAATTCTGCAACAATTATATAATTTAAATTTCAAACGATTCGGCCGGGTAGTTTTTGCTCTGTTATATACGGACAGACGAACAGACAGACGGACTGAACGACGACTATAGGTGCTACGTATTTATATAATTACGAACGCACCTAAAAAGTAGATTAGTTAAAAATTTCATAAATAAAAGTTAAAATTCTAGTACTAAATTCACCTTGAGTTAAATAAGTAAAATTCACATAAAAAGCACAAAAAATGTACAAAAAATTACTTTCATGTGCATACATGTAATATAAAATTATTTAAAATACATTAAAATATCTTAAAATTAGGAAAACCCAAAACGTTTTCAGCCATTACAAGGCCGTCATCAGTGGGATTGAAATGTTGTTTTTATTTTCTTTGCGCTTATTCGAGAATTGTCCAGAAGAAAACATTGTAATTTAAAGGTTGTACGTCAGATGAAATGCCAGATAAAGTTATTCAAACTTTCAACAAAACGAGCTTTCATCTACAGGCATCCCCCGAATTACGTAAGTAATGCGTTCCGTAAACTTTTGCGTAAGTCGAATTTGTAAATTCCTTAGGTAAAATTTCGTCAGAAACTGCAATATTTATTATATATATATAATATATACATTATTTACACAGTACATTAGAACCTCCGAAGTCATTGGGACCGATCCACTTTCGGAAAATCGAAATTTTCGGATCATCAAGAATGCTTCCATTTTAAAATTAAGGAGAAATGTATGCAGTATTTCTTATTATGGTAACAAGTGCTTAATAAAAATAAAGCAATAGCAAAATAGAAACAAGAATAAATTACATGAATTTTAATTTTAAAATTAAGTACCTTTTACATAGATCACAAGGGTTTTAAAAAATGTTTTGTTTGTCGCAGTTTCGATTGCCTTTGCTTTGAAGCGCTATCGCGGAATGTTTTAATATTATTAGTTCACCAGTATCACAGTCTTTTTGCTGCTCCAGTCATGCCCAACCTTTTGCAAAACATTAAAAAGCTTCAGAATTGGTAATTTGGTTGTTTTCTTCGTTCCACTCCACAGCTTGAGGGAGCTCAAGTTAAATTCAAAGTAACTCCAAGGAAGGGATCGAAAATATTTATCCATACTCGTAGTTTGGAAAGGCACACAAGGAAGGAATATGATAGTTAAAAAAAAAAAAAAAAAAAAAAAGCTTTCAAAATGGATTTTGCACCTAAGGAATGTGATACTAAAAAAAAAAAAAAAAAAAAAAAAAAAAAAAAAAAAAAAAAAAACTTTAAAAATGGATTTCGGTTAAAAGAGTTTCGGATAAAAGATGTTCTACTGTATTATTTTATAGATAAAGTAGCATGCAGCAGTATTTACTTGGATATAAATTATAAAAATATGAAAAAATATAAAAACAAACTAAAAGAACACTTTTCAAATAAAAAGTATCTTGTGGAATATGGGATTTATATATTTAACATTGATGAATTAATTTAGATCAATTTTGAATCTACATCAAACGAACAGCTCTGAAGCAGGAAGAAAACATACACTCGTTCCTCTTCACCGAAACTTTAAAATTAGGTTTCGTTATGGTTTGAATTCAGCTAACAAAATTGTAACGGTTAAAAAGAGGTTTTTTTTTTTTTTTTTTTTGCTTATTTTAATCAGATTTGTATTTGTTTTGTTAAAGATTTGATTGTATATCTCAATAAAAATATATCTAATATATAAAACTATATTATCGCTGTGGTTTTTATCTGTATATTTCATTTATAAAACAATTATCAAAAGTATGCAAATGCGTATTAAGCGCGCTAGTATGTTCATAAATGTAATTTTCGAAATTTCTGACGTAAGTGCGAATTTATGTAAGTCGGGGGGGGGGGGGGGTGCCTGTATTATGTATGTACCTGAAAATAATTTTTGTACATTTATTTGTGCTTTTTATATGAATAAAAAAAAAAAAAAAAATCCAGTACTCGAATCAAAATTAGCACTTCTGAACATATAAAATCTCGAAGTTTTTAGACTAGAGAAAAACATTCTGAGTACTTAATACTTTGAGGTCTGAGCCATTTCAAGCGCATATCTCCCTCTGGACTGAGGGTATTTGGTACTTTCATGCTTTTTAAAAAAATATTTGGAAGATATGTATTTTAATATTTTTTTATTATAAACTTCAAACTGTTCTTATTCATAATCAATGAACTATTTAAATGTACTAAAAATTAATATTTAATGAAAAATTATTGAAATAAACCGGTATACCAAATTTGAAGCAAATCGGATAGAAAAACCCATTTATCTAAATTAAGGGGGGTATTAGCCACCCGTTCCCCCCTTTAGACTTAAACAATGAACCTTCAAATCTAATCAGGAAAGTTCGTTAACAGAATTAACCGGTATACCAAAATTTGAAGCAAATCTGATAATTCTGCCTGAAAAACCCATTTTTCTAAGTTAAGGGAGGGATGAGCCCCTCGTCCCCCCCTTTATACTTAACCAATGAACCCCCAAAACTAATCAGGGAAGAACCTTATCAGAATGAACCTAGAAATTTTTTTTGAAGCAAATCGGATATTTCTATCAAGAGTTATCGCGTTACGTACATACGTACGTACGTACATATATACATACATACGTACAGAATCGGCTGGCACATTCTCTTAGGCTTTGATAGTCTGTGGGCTAAAAAGCATGTTTTAAATTTTAAAAAAAAGTTCCGCATCAGAAAACATCATTTTTTAACATAAAATGTTACATAGACCTGAATAAATATTGCCCAAATGTTGTAGAAATATCTGAAAATAGGTTTTATTTGTATATAAACATTATTTAGTAAAATTTGCTTTTGTGATGTATATTTAAAAACAAGAGCAACACCGCAAGGTTCACAATAAGTTCGAATTAAGCTCTGATTCTAGATATTTTCATATACTTACCTTCTGTTTAGTGCTGCCACGTATTTTTATTTTTCAAAATAAAAGGTTCGTAGATAATATATGAAAAGAAAGCGAACGTATATAGTAGGTATTTTTCTAGCTCAGAGAGTTAAAAGTTCACCCCGAGAGACTCTAGGGCATAGTTCGCTTGACCGAAAACGGCAATCCGAGTGACACTCGGGCTTAGACCCCAAAGTGTTAAAATACAACTTCTTTTAGTAAAAGAGGTGAAAAAAAAATTTTACTCATAATGTGTGTATTTATTCATAAAATGTATATTTATGCATAATGTGTGTATTTATCCATAAAATGTATATTTAACCATAATGCATGTATTTACCCATAAAATGTATATTTATCCATAAAATGTATATTTATGCCTAATGTGTGTATTTATTCCTAACATGTATATTTAGCATAATGTGTGTCTTTATCCATAAAATGTATATTTATGCCTAATGTGTGTATTTATTCATAAAATGTATATTTATGGATAATGTGTGTATTTATCCATAAAATGATACGACCATAATGTATGTATTTATCTATAAAATGTATATTTATGCATAATGTGTGTATTTATCCATAAAATGTATATTTATGCCTAACGTGTGTATTTATTCATAAAATGTTTATTTAACCATAATGTGTTTATTATTAAAGCAATATTTTGTGTGAATGATACAGTCTAAATCGTATAATTTTAAAACAGAGATAAGGTGGAGGAAGTGGAGGGGGTACATTTTTGCTTGGATTTTGTTGAGTTTATACTGTCTATGTCTAATACCTGCTTAAAACAAATTAAGTTTAATTATAAGAATAAAAGAATAAATAAAGAATGTAAATGAATAGACAAGAGAATGTAAGCTTCTGTAGCTGACCTAGACGATCACTGTCAAAGAAAAAAAAAAAATTTTAAAAAGCCCCATTCAAAGAAAAAATATATACATAATAGCGGAAGCTTCCACAAAAACAGAAGAGATAAATCCTTGTAAGCCCAACAGGGGGCGGACGTGAATGTCATGTTGCCATTCAGCAGGAACAAAAGATGAATAAAAAAACTATAGATGTGCTATGTCACCGGGAATACAACACGATACGCCTCGTGAATTTGAGAAGATCAAGGTAGAAAGTGAAGTTGGAAAAAAAAATGCCTAATTTGCTTTTGATGAAGCTATTATTTAATAAACGTTCTTTCAAACAACTTTGGTGACAAAATGTTTACGAATAATGCCAGTACTATTTAAATAAGCACAATGCATTCGTCATGATATTATTTTCGTGTCCTTCAAAAGAAAAAAAAAATATTCTGGAAGATTGGAAGAAGACAGGGATGTAGTAGCGGGTATACGAATGTATACCCTCTACTATACCCCATGTATACCCCAGTGTATGAATGTATACCCTAGAAGGTATACTCCCGTATGCCTGGTGTTGCTTTTCGGCAACATACCCAATTTAGGCTCTAAAATACTATCAGAATAATATTGAAGCTATAATGCCTAATGTTTCCAACAAAATACATTCTGAAAATATTATTAAATCGATTTTAAACATGCAGATGGCAACACTTGGCTGTTTAAGAATAAAGATAGATTATTTTTTCAAATGTCGCTACTTGTTCTTTTAGTTTTGTTTGGAAGCTTGCGAAATACCCTATTTTGACCGGCAGTGAGCAAGTAAAATTTATTTCTTATTATAGTTCCTAAAACTTCTGTGTGTTTAATATTATAGAATTTTATCAAGGGAAATTATTTTTACTATTAAACACCAGTATTTCCGATTAGTAACAAACAGTTTTTTAGCCGTAAACTATACTTAAAACAAAATATGATTTTTTAAAGTATTTTTCCCATGATTTATTTAAAAAATGAAAGCCGAAAAATATTATTACAATGATTTTTGAAAAATCAGGCATTTAAGGGACCATATTTGACCACCGTCCTATATATAGGATAGCATACATTTCTAGTCCATAAAATAATTGCGCTATTGCTTTTGTTTCAGTATTACATTACTGTGCAAGAATCATTCTTTATTTTGGCTTAATCTTTAACTTAAAAAAATGATTTATAATGAATTTTCAAAATATGCCAATTTTGAGAGAACGGAAGACAACGTCGTTGTCCGCTACATAATTGTCTGCAAATACATGTGATTGATGAACTCTGTTTCAATTTTTTTCTTACCATTTCATTTGAAAGAAAAAGTTTGAGTGCGGAGAAAAAAATAATAATAACAATAATAATGTCATAGCAGTGGATTTGGCCATTTTCCTTATACATATACTCAGGGGTCGTACACTTAAGGATTTTTTCAGGACAAATATCACTATTTGTTATAAAAAAATAAATCTAGGTTAAACATGCGAAATTTCGCCTTATTTAAGAAGAGATTTTACTATAAGAAAATACTGGTACCGAAGAATTTCCTGGGTGTGAAATTTCAGAACAAGTACGACCCCTGATGTACTAGCTCAGCCTGTAAGTTTGAGGGTAATAAAATTTTGATAAGTTTTTTAATTTTTTAGTCTTTTCTTGTGTCTTTATGAAGCTAAACCATACTTTTTTGAGGAAAAAGTGAATAAAATTTTTTCAATACTGATCAAATGTGGGGTAAGACTTGAAATGGTATCTACAGTTCCCCATCCAAAACACAATTCTGTAGCTGTCTTGTTACTTCTGATTTCAAAACTCGAAATACATTATCTGAAAAATTTTCTTTTTTTCCACTGTATCGCGTTGTCATTATCTTTGTAGCGCTGACCGTCAAGGTGCTTCTTTAAGAGCTGGAACAATCGGTAGTCACTTGGCGCTAAGTCAGGGTTACACGAAGGGTGATGAAGTTGTTCCCAACCATATGACGCGATTAGATCCTGGGTTCGATGAACCATGTGTGGACCAGTATTGTCATGAAGCAAAATGATCCCTTTACTAAACATGCCACGCCTTTTTATTGCACGACACAGTTTGCGACGTCAACACCTAATTAATACGTTTTAAAGTACAAAATGTATAGTATAAATATAAATTTAAATAAAATATGCTATTTATATCCAAATTTAATGGGAATAATAAAGAATAGGATAAAATTACCCAGCATATTGTCCAAAATTTCATCCAAGTTACAGCATAAATCACTTTTCATGCGTACCAGAATCTATAAAAATATTTATCATCAAATTCAAACCATTTTCGTGCCAAATTTTGTGCGTTAGTACGAGTATAAAACCATAGTGCATACCATAGTACGAGTATGAAACACAAAAAAATCCATTATTATATCTGAGAAACTCACAGAGATATTAAAAGCCAAAATTCGTGACTTACACCACTTGGGCATTACCTCTCAGCGACGTGATATCGATGCATTTGGGATGCAAGATAGGGATCATCCACAAAATTAGTATACGTTATTAAAGCGCGATTTAAGACATCTACAATATTTATGTACACCTGTTAGGTGAATGGAACATAAATTGAGATTTTCACAGTAATTCTTGAATTACAAGCATTTCAATTTATGTCTAATCCCTTAAAACTTGATGAATTATTTAAACAGGTTTTAATTTTTTCGTTTCTTTCAGAGGAATGGATAAGGATAATTTTCCGAATTTTTCCGAAACCAACCCAAATCAGTGGTAGGTCGGAAAAGGGAAAATCAGGCTACCCGACCTTATGCAGAACTGTAATCACATTTTTAAAAAATCACATTGTTGTCAATATCGCTTATTTTGATGTGCAGTAGGCGATGATATACTAAATTCTGGGAGTATCACTGTAAAGAAAAAAAAAAATACACGATACGACAAATAGTTAAAAAACGCGATCTAGTGCTGTGTATCTATATTTTACGAAAATAAACTGTACTTATTATAAGAAATTACGGGCAAAATTGGTTAAAATAACTAAACGTTCGTAACATATGCACATTATTTCCGTAAAATAAGCAGTTTTTTAAAACAATAAATAAATAAAATAAACTGTTAACCAGGAGGCCAGTAAAAAATTGTTTATTTTACGGAAATAAACTGTATTTATTAAGACGTTACGGGCAAAACCGGTTTCAATAAGTGAACATCCATCATATGTACAGATTATTTCCGTAAAATAAACAATTTTTTACTCTGCGTCCTCCTGATAGTTTTTTCTGTAAAATCAATAATTTGTTTTGACTGTGTAAAGACAGAAAAACATATCCTTTTTTATCCTAATGATATTGATACGGTACAGTCTGCAGACCGAGACTTTTGCAACTAAAAAGTGTAAAAATTTTCTAAAAAGTATAACGAAGTATAAAAACGGGTGTGTTGTATACCCCCCCCCCTCTCCCGAATTTTAAAACATCTTTTGTTGAATGTCGATTAACCCATTTGCGCCCGTCAAAAGGGTGCACTTCAGGAATTCTTCGTTATTCTGAAGTTCCGAATTCATACCTGAAATTCTGAATAGTAATTTTTTGCTTCATATAACATTAAGTAAGAAATCGTCTTATACAATTCAAAAGAAAGAAAAAGAAATTCCTGAAATAGAAGGATATATGCGCTTTGTATGCAAATGCGATAAAAAGAAAAATTTGTGGCATACACCTTACATTCCGGATGATGTTCCAATAAGCATACCTATCACAGGTGTAAAAATAAAAATAAATAAATAAATAATAAAATATAATAATAATTCGCAAACACCTTTCATTTAAATAAACAGACAATGTCAAAAAAAAAAAAAAAAAAAAAAAAAAAAAAAAAAAAAAAAAAACTTTTTTTGATAGAAATAATAGCCATGAGTGGTTTAGTATTATGCAATCATGGCTAAAAAAATATATATCATTCCAAGGTAAAGAAAGTTGCCAATTCAAACAATAATTTTTCATTCATTTTTGTAAAAGTTCGACGTAAAAGTATTTTACGTCGAACTTACTTTCTGGCGATATTTCTGCATTTTTTTGACAGCACTATTTTTAAAGAAGGGTTATCATTTAAAATAAGAGGTACAGTCGTGGGAAAAAAACTAAACACTCCGTACTAATTCTGCAACAAATTATAGTAGAAGAAAGTTACTGCTACTAAACGATTCGAAAAAAAGTCTACTTTTAAATTATGTATATGAAATTTGCTTAGGAGGCCATCTAAAAATCAAAACTAGATCAAATATTGTTTTTTCAATGGCAACACCCAATTTTGACACTATATTTTAAATCCTCGGTTCAAACTATGCCTAGATACGAAATTTCAAGTCATTTAGATGATAAGTTTTTGAATTACAAGCATTCAAAATTTAGAGCTTATTTTCAAATTTTTGTTAATATCTCCTGAAATTATAATCCTACTGTGATAATTTCGCGTGTAGTTATAATACTAAAAAATTTAAACATACATAGATTGAATTTGTAATTTAAAAAATTTTATAATATGAATTATAAAATTAATTTCGAAGTAAATATGAATTTTTGATAGATTTATATTTATTATGCCCTGCTTTATGCGAATTGAAAATTTTAAACTTTTGTTCCAAGTAGTTTTCAAATTATACTTTAAAAAGTCAAAATGATGGTTAAGTGGCCGTCTATGATGTGCAGAAAAAAATAATTTGAAAAAAAAAAAAAACATATATTTTACTCATTTTATTGAAACATTTGGGCTGGCATTAGTCGAAACACATTAAGAGAGTGAAATGGTCATATTGACAAGAAATAATATATAGATAGAAGAGACATAGTCATTCTGTAACATTTCAACAATCGAGTACTAAACTTAAATTTGGATATAGCTCCTAAAATAGGCTCATTTTAAAGTAATTAATTTCTCGGAAACTAATCGTACGAATTTCATGAAAATTTCCATTTAGGCTAACTGAAGGGTGTAGAATTTATTTATGGTGTCAAACTTGGGTATTGCTATTGAAAAAAAAAGGAGTTTGTTTTCATATGTAGTTGCCTCCCTAATCAAATTTTATATACATCATTTAAAAGAAGACTTTATTTCCAATCGTTTGGTACCAGTAACTTTCTTCTACACTAATTTGTGGCAGAAGGGGGGGGGGGGGGTACTTTTCTCCCCACCACTGTACTTTTCTTTCGTGACTATAGTCAGTGTATACCATGGGTGCACTAGTCAGTGCATCCATGTTTTTTTACGATTGTGATTTCTTTTATTCAACAATTAATGTAGGTCATAATTCGTAAGTTTTTTAAATATGAGTTTAATAATAATTGCTCGGGTTCGATGCTTAAAAACTAAAAACAGAACCACTATAAGATCAGTCGTGTGTGTCTGTTCGTCTGTCACAGCGTTTTTCTCGAAAACTATAGGACGTAGAAAGTTTAAACTTAGCAGAGTTATAAAGTCCCACATATTTATAGATTGTTAGCCACTCACAAATATTTTTAGGAAAAATTTAGGAGCGCTAATTAAGTTACTTAATTTTTTTTTAAATCTTTTTTGGATATCGTGTGGGATAGAGTTGCCAATTCAAACAATAATCTTCCATTCATTTTTGTAAAGTGTTTTACGCCGAACTTATTTTCTACCAATATTTATGCCAATTTTTTGACAGTACAATTTTTAAAGGATTATCATTTAAAATAGAAGGTGCATTTCATTAATGACAAGTCAGTGCATTAGTCAGTGCATCCCTGTTTTTGACAATTGTGATTCGACTTATGGAAAAACTAATGTAGGTCATAATTTATAAAATTTTTAAATATGAATTTAATTATAATTTTTATAACTGTGTGTCGCCAAATCAAACAGGAACTTTTCATCTATTTTTGTAAAAAGGCGAGTCTAAAACGTTTGAGAGCCAAGAACCACATTTGTAATAATATTCATTCAAACAGGTGGAAGAATATATTTTTTCTACGATTATTTTTTGTTTACAGTGCATAAAAATCTCTCTGTGCAAAAAATATTTTGAGCTAAAAGTAGAAATTTTACTACCAAAAATTATAAAATATAGCAATCGTATAATTCCATATATATTGAAAATTCTCATATTAATTATTTTCTAGTTAAATGTTCCGATAAAGATATTAAGTGACAAAATCAGAGATTATACTTCGTGTATACCAAGTATAAAGATTTTGCTGTTAATAAAGTGTGTCGCAGAAAGCATAGTAATTTTCTGCCACAGGGCTGTGTACATATGGGGCATTCTCACAATCATTTGACTTTCGGGAATAAAAATCTGGTGAAATTAAACTTGCTAAAAGAACATTTTAATCAGATAGACGAATGCCTTAATGATTCAAAATAAAGAAAAATTGGTATTTTTTTATTTAATTGAGGTTTAAATTAAACTTGCGAGTTTAATTTTCCTTACTATTTTACCACTATAACTTTATATTTTCTTCTAAATTTTTACTTATAATGAATTTTTATAGTACCCACAGGACATTCAAATAAGAAATAATAAAAATGTAGTATATTTAGTGCAAAATTTTAGTATAACATTGTCTTAAAGGGGCGTTAAAGATTGGACGGAAGAAAAAAAAGGGGGATGTATAGGAAAAAAGGAACGGTAATGAAAAAAAAAGGGATGGTAAGGATGGGACGGTAAGGAAAATTACCACTATTTTTAGGCAAATCATGTTAAGACTCGGTGATAGCCACAATGTTCATTGATTTTTATAAACAGTTATTTACATTAGATTAAATTAAAAAAAAATTAATTTACCTCGAAAAGTGCAGGAATAAACCTTGGGGACGGTAAGACTACCCATAAACCCACGATGCTTGAAATTGACATTTAAATACTGATTTAAATTCTGCAGTCAATTTCCTGTCAAAGAAATTTAGCCATTCTTTCTCTAGTATACCTCCGCATGAAAAAAAAACTTGAAAAAAATTCTGTGGCTGCGTCTGAAGTGATTTTCTGCATAATTTTAGAAGAGGGACAGTAAGGAATCTAAAACCCAGACATAGTTTAAAAAATAATAACCATCCTAAAAATTCTTGCAGGTTAATTTTTTGCTACATATTTATATAAAACAATCGTTCCAGTTTAGGAAAAAAATTACATCGAATTATTTTTATTGAAACAATTTTATACAGACAGCTCCAAACTTAAAAATCAGCATCAGGGACACGGGACGGTGCAGGAGTTTTCCTGGTATTTGTACCCCCAACATCGGCACAAACTTATTTATCTCGTTAATATTGTTATGCAATCACGCAATGGGATGTTCTCCAGTATATGAAATAAAAAACACACAAAAAAGTGTATTAAAATAAAAATTATTATTCAGGGGCATGAAAGTCAAAAGATTGTGAGAATGTCCCATGTATGGCATTGTTTCTTGTTTACTTTTCTTTATTTCAGTTATTTAAACGTAAAGGAACGGTTTCTGATGTACTGTGCATATGTATGTATTTTAAACGTTTTATTATGTTTTTTCTAAAATAAAACATTGCTGTGTTTGGAGATAGGAGGTGATAGAATAATATTGTAAAGTTATTTTGGATATTGAAATTCCAAATCATTTTTTAGGATCGATCGTATAGTGTTATAACATTTTTGTTGTGGCCACAAAAGACCACTTTGACATAACAGTCATTAATTAAAAAAATATCTGAATTTACTTATCATACGTTTGGTAATTGAGAATAAAAAAGTAAAAGGTAAAAAGATTACCTGCATTGACCCGAAAGAACAGAAAATGATGGAGACATTTGCAGAAAGGAAATAAACAGAAGACAAATCTTCCTTGAAAATTTTTTATTTATGAAGCAATTTTTCTTGCAGAACATAGCGCATAATCATAGAGTACATCTCTTATTCTTTTAGATGTACTTTTTTTATGATAGACACATACAATCTACGTTCATTCTACGTTCTTACTAAATAAAATAAAATAATTTCTTTCCTTTGGGGAGTGTGGAGGCACAGGCATTTAGATGATTTTTTTTAGCATCACAATTCTACGAATCGAAATAAAAGCACCATTTGAATAAAAATAATAATAATGCCGACAACAGAATTTTTATCCACATTTTACTGAAGAATCAGAAGTAACTGATCAAAGAATCTCGCCACAAAAGAAAAAAGACGAAACTATGCAGCCGATTACACAATTTTTAAAGAAATATTCTTGCACTTTTAATATTTCTTACTGTAGATACGAAAATCCATTTATTATTTTTTTTGTAGAAGGGAAAGAGGCATCCACCCATTCTCTGCGTTCGTTGACAGAGCACTCATACAGGCGTGGACATAATTCTTGACAGAACGGCAAAAGGGCACCCATTCTGTATTGGAATCCCAACTCAACTGCACTGAATGCGCACGAGATCTCCGAAAAGAGGAGTAAAGGGATTGCTATAATCCTTGAAACACGCCAACTTTGGCGGAACGAACATACAGGTGCCCTGCATTGGCATAAAATGCAATGTAAAAGTATATAAAAAACTGCTTTAAAAAAAAGGAAATTTGATAGTTTTCACTGAGATAAGATGCCAAATAGTAGTAAAGAGTTACAAATTTTGAAATTACGAATTAAACTGATTTAAATATTATTGGCTAAGGGGTGGAGCTTCAAAAGGATATGACTTCACAAATAGAAAGATATGGAACTTTCCAGATAATTCTTTTACCGGAAGTACAGAATTCAAAACGACGTTTATAATTTTAAAATGAATAAAATGCTATGCCAGAAAGAAAAACTTACAGAGAAGGTTGAAAAAAAAGGGAATTAAAGTAATTTTGGAATGCGAATATTAAAATTAAATGAATACAAGATTAATAAAAATATTTTCTAAATGAAATTAAATAAAATATGGCAGTGGTTCTAAGTAACCACAACAAACACAGTTTTTATGTTAAATTTTCTTTTTTTCTCGTGTTTGCACCCCATTTTCAGTCTTTTTCGGGTTATCCGCGATTTTTGTTACCCGCGATGCCCTTGCCACCCAATTCCGCGGATAATCGGGGATGTACTGTAATCAATTATCGCGAGTACTATAGGATATAAGTAGCTGATGTAGGCAACAGTCTTAAGCTTGCTTCGTAATTATATAAATACGTAGCACCTATATAGTTGTCGTCTGGGCCATCCATCTGTCCGCATATAACAGCTCAAAGACTAACCAACCGAATGGTTTGAAATTTAATATATAGAATCGTTGCAGACTTTTGTTGAGCCATTTAAAATTTTATGAAAATCGAATCAAACTTAACAGGAAAGAAAAATCATGCGTCAAGCATAGATTATGAAACGCTTCCCAACACATTCAGAATAATGTAACAAAACTTCATAGTTTAATAAGTTAAAATATTATGTGTAATTCAGCCCTATGGAAACGCATAACATATTTGAAAACCCAATTTCAGCTGTTCCAATCTACAATCGGAAAATTATCCGGAAACTTTGAGCAGCACTGTATATGATTAAAACAGTTAAATTTAAAAGCGCAAGCCGAAATTGAAAACGCACTTCGGCAATTATTATTCAAAGACAGTCTTGTAACTGATTTCTTTTGTGTGTCCCTGTAAATGAACGACAAGTGCTATGAATACTCTATTCTGTCGTAATCATCTTGTAGTGAAATTCAGTGATTTATATCAGTTTCAATACATTTGAAACAGCGTAATGTAAAATATTCTGCAAACGATTTTCTCCCATATACTATAATGTAATGGAATTCTTTTGGGTAGCCCTGTAAATGATATATTAATCCCACATATTTCATATGCAATACCAAACATGGTTAGGTGACCCTAAATATTGTTTATCTGTTGCATAAAAATACGAGTATATTTACGGGAGTTAGAGCGTCGACAGACGGACAGACGGCCATACGGACAGACAAACCGAATGCATAAACACTTTTAAACTTTGTTGGAAAGTAATAAAAAGGTATTAATAGAAGTTTTCTTCATTCTATTAAAACGTATCATACGTAATTAATTCAATGATATCCCATGATAGGCAATGATTGTAGGTTTCCATGGTGATTATTCTATTAAATAGTACCATATGTAATTAATTCAATTATATCCCATGATAGGTAATGATTCTAGGTTGCCATGGTGATTAGTACGTCTTATTTAAGATGGAGTCCTATTATTTCCGTATAACTGAATTTAATATATAGAATAGTAATAAATTTTGTATTAATGCATTTTTGCATAAGAGTGCGCAACAGCTATTGCACCAAGATCTAAATATTTATAAAAATAGTTATAGTACGAACGCACCTCATTTGCCAAACTTGACGTGCAATTTCCGACATGTTAAATTAACAAAAGAATCTAAGCAAAATACATAAAGATTAAGAACCACAATTCTAATTTATATTACATTTGTCTGATAAAGCAAAAAACAAATTACAACGACCATTTGGAAAATGTTTTTTTCAAAGACTAAAATTTAAGACATAAAAAATAGCACGGAGTTGGTCATACATTACGTACGCGATGAATTAAACATTAATAGTGTTATTACACGTAAAAATTGCAAGCGACAAAAATCGCCTGCGACTCCTCAGATTTCCTGAAACTTGCGTATTATTCACCTGAAACTTACGTATTATCCAAGCATTTCATTAGCTGTTCGGGAAAAGGCTTTTCCATCGTCAGATTTCTTGGAAATCTGACGACCCATTTTAAATGAAATTTCATTCATAAACTTCTAAACATCCCACACTATTACTTTTTACACCGTCGTATTGAGAAAAAAATGTAATTTTAAATGCAATTTGTTTGAAAGCTGTATCTCAATTTGTTTTTGAGTTACTGATTTGTTTTGTAGTTTTTATTACTTTTTTTGTCATAGTGGCAACAGAAGTATCCATCTCTGTTGAGAAGGAAAGGGAAAATACAGATTACTGTATAGACCAATTAGAAAACGAATAAAATGCGGATTCAACCAATAAAACGCTTCAGATATGTTTTGGATTTCTTACCCTGACAGAGGACAATAACCATTTTTCAAAATGGTTAAAAAAGATTATATTTTATCACAGTTTTTTCTTCTTGCAATAATAATTTAAAACTTTCAATTCAGAATATATAAACGTTTTATAAAACATAAATTTTATTTTGACAGATTGATATTTTCCG
Organism: Maratus speciosus; assembly: GCA_963932465.1. Lineage (NCBI taxonomy): Eukaryota > Metazoa > Arthropoda > Arachnida > Araneae > Salticidae > Maratus > Maratus speciosus. Next base: position 297,772,823 of record OZ010797.1, read on the forward strand.
CACTAGTGAAAAAATAAATTAAAAATCAAAGAACAACTTTCATTTAAACAAAATGAAAAGCATCGTGTGATAAAAATATTCACTTATAGCTTCAGTGATGTAACATTATGTAAGAGAAAACTCGAAAAATTACGGCATGTTAAGGTCGCCAAATCAAACAGGAACCTCTCATCTATTTTTGTAAACAGGTCCGTTTAAAATGTTTGAGAGCCAAGAATCCCTGCTGTAATAACCTTCATTCAAACAGGTGGAAGAGTACATATATTTTCGACAGGTGCCTATTGTTTGTTTTTTCAGTGCATAAAAATGTCTCTTTATAAAAAATATTTTGTGTTAAAACAGAAATTTTAGTAAAAAAAAAAAAAGTAATAAAATACAGTAATCGTAAAATTCCATATACAGGTCGAACTCGGTTAATATGAGCCCGGCTCATAAGAGGACACGGTTAAAACGAGCAATTTTCACATTAACCGTTAAATGCTGGGTGTTGCTTTTCTGCAACATACCCTATTTAGGCTTCTAAAATACTACACTCTCAGAAATGGATACTCAGATTTCACGAAATTTTCTTCATTTTTGACGAAACCATTTCCTGGGATATGCTCCGAGCGAATATTTCGTCATATTGAGAAAATTACTTTCTTCGCTTGTTTGAGGATAACAATTTCGTCAAAAGTGCTTATTTGAAAAGTGCAATCAGAGGGCTGGTGGTGCCACCTATTGAACAGTTTCGAAGTTCTTGTATCGACAGGAGAAAAAATAATAGCTTCGGTCTTCGGGTTGATTCGAACTCACGACCTCCGGTGTGGGAGACGGTCACTCTAGCTATTACGCTATTGAGTCCTTGAACAGATACCATTTTACATGCATGTAAAATCATGCATTCTACTGTATATTTATATTTTTATAAGGTTGGTTGTAATTTTATCGATGGTGTTATACTTATAGTTCTTGCAAGTTTTAATTAGTAAGACTAATTTATTATTATTATTTCCTATGGTTAATATGAATAATTATAATATGAATAATTATAATATGGCTTGATTAATATAATTTATTGGGAAAATTTTCTTTGCTCGATGAATGATTAAAATATGGTCTGGTTAATTTGTTGCTCAGAAATAACGAATTTCAAAGTACATATGGGGGAGATTTTATCAATTTGAGTAGTTGGTTAAGATTTTAACACTTTACTGTTTACAGAAGAGAAGGGAGAGGGATCAATTATGCATATTTAATTTGATAGTTATATGAATATATTTCTTAAATGTAAAAGAGATCTTGGAATTTTGAAACTTTATTGACCAAATTTTCTTTTTGAACGATTTTGTAAAACACAGGAAATTTATTCTTTTCGAATTAAACCATCTCGAGCAATGTAAAATAATAATGATAATATAAATAATAATAAACATTCTTAAAAACTTTAACAGCTAAAAAAATAACTAATGCAGAAACAATAAATACCTGTGTTTCAGCATTTTCTGAAAAGCGCTAAAAAGTGCAATTTTTTAAATAAATTATGACAGGAATAATATACGTTTTTTAAATAAATTATGACGAAAATAACATAAACAAGCAAATATTTGCTTGCTAAAGTCTCAGGATTTGAGGAGGTACGGTTTCCTTAAAATGCATTGAGTCTGGCCGTGAGTGAAGAAACACCTTCGTCAAATATTTGAGAGTTTACCTGTCGTTAAAAGTCACGTGATTTTGATACGAAATAATTGTCAAAAACAACGAAATATAGCTCGAGGACTGCTGAATCGTCAAAATTGAAAGTTTTATTTCTGAGAGTGTATTAGAATAATTTTGAAGCTATAATGTCTAATGTTGCCAATAAAATACATTCTGAAAATATTATAAAATCGATTTTCAACATGTAGATGGCAACACTTGTGCTGTTTAAGAATAAAGATAGATTTATTTTTTCAATTGTTGCTACATGTTCTTTTTGTTTTGTTTGGAAGCTTGCGAAATACCCTATTTTATTCTATAGTGAGCAAGTAAAATTTATTTCTTATCATAGTTCCTAAAATTCTTGTGCGTTTAATATTATAGAATTTTATAGAGGAAAATTATTTTTCCAATTAAAGACCAGTATTGCCGATTAGTAACAAGCTGTTTTTTAGCCGTAAACCATACCTAAAACAAAATATGATTTTTTAAAGTATTTTTCCCATGATTTATTTAAAAAATGAAAGCAGAAAAACATTATTAAAATGGTTTTTGAAAAATCAGGTATTTAAGGGTTAAGAAAGGTTCGTCATTTAAACAATACAGTAAAATCTTGTTACTGTGATTTTCTGGGGAGCACTGATTAAATTCGCTACACTGAAAAATTTGTTAAAATGAATATTTTTATAATAAAATTGGATAATATGATTTTTTTTAATAATCCAAATAATATTCGTTAAACGGAAAAATTCGTTAAAGTGACATTCGTTAAAACGAGATTCTACTGTATTAAGATTCTCCCGCTTATTACAAGCTACAAACGAAGGATCTCGGTTAATACGAGCAAAACATCGTTCACTTCCATTTGAATTTTGGCAAAAAATAGGTAGATTTAATAAAGGAATTCCGTCACGTGACTGTAGATCCACAGCTCACAGCACTGTTCATCGACTTTCCGTTTCAATTCTATCTTTATTGTTTTTTATTGCAAGAATGAAAACAGAAAGTTCTAAAAAAAAAAAAAAAACAATAACCGCAAAAAAAAAACGCTTTTTTGCGTAATCATGCTGACGTCATTTTGTTCCCTTCTGAACAATGGAATCCGTCGCCTACACATACGATTCCTGCATCCTAATTGTACAGGGTGCCCCCAAAAGAATGTCCCAGTTATAAATTTTAATAGTATCAACTGTAAATGTTGTAGAGTGTTGGTTCAAAGTCACAAGTAAAAAGTCACTCAAACAGATAAATTTTAGGTAAGTGCATGCGCGAGTGCTGCTTTGTTGTTTTTACTCACTCGCAGTGCCACATACGCAAAATGGTGACTCCTGAGCGTAAAGCGTTATTGTTGGGCTGAAGATTTAAAAGCCATTGTAGCAATGTGATTTTTTTTCCCTTGGGGCTTTATAAAAGATCGCGTCTACGTTCCGCCGCTACCTAATGATTTGCTAGAATTGAAACACAGAATTGAAGAGGCTATTGCTTCCATGACTCCGGACTTGTTAACCGAAGTTTGGAAAAAATTGGACTTTAGATTGACTTTAGGACTTAGGTTGGACTTTAGACTGCAAAAGTCTGAGACGCTTTTTTAAGGTAAGAGAAAGGCGACCGTCATTTTTAGAATTAAAACATATGAAATTATTGTAAAGGTAAGTCTTATTTAATTTTAACCTTTTATTCCTGGTAGAATTTGTATGTTGGGATTATGAGTTAAATACCTATGATACACGTAATTATTGGCATTAAAAAATAAAAACATAATATTTAAGCACGAAAATAAAGTGTTTTTTTTATGCTTGATATGAAGTTTATAGATAAAACTGCTTTAGTATATATTTTTTAATGTTCATAGTATCACTTATATAATATAAGATTGGATATATTTTAAAGAGATAAATAACTACTTTTTACATTAAAAATGTTTTTCAAACAATAAGAACAATACATATGTAGTCATTTCTTTTCTTTTTATATTTCTTTCTTTTTTCTATTTCCTAGATCATTTTTTTCCTATAAAACATACGAAATCTATTTAGCTCATATTTCCAAAATACAATATATACAGGAATAAAAATTTTAAATTAAATATGACTTATCATATAATTTTCATGATTAAGTTAAGGAATATGTTTAAAAGAAAAATATAAACATATTCCAACAGAACATAGAAATCTAGACTCCATCTGCATATTTTCAAACAATGACAGATCACAACACATAAAAATAAATCTTACTCATTATTAATATTTAGATCAAGCTTAGAACTTATTAAAAAAAGATGCGAGTTGATAAGCATTGTGTTTTTAATGGAAAAATTAAAAATGTTTTAGAAAAATAGGGTTCTGCAAAATAGCGCTAAAAAGATAAGATTTTATATTTAAAACAAATATTAAAATTAAATCACAAGTTGTTAATCATATAACATCCGCCTATTATACTGTTATTAATAAAACTTTAAAAGTAACTAAAATGCAGGGAACAATAGCATTTGATTAGATTTAAATTCATTAGCAATGAATTCTGAGAAATAAATATTTCAAATCTGAGTTACAGATGAAAAAAAAGAGAACATAATTAACGTACATCACGGGAATTATTAAAATACTAAATGGGTATCTGAAAAGAAAAAAATAACATTAATATAAATATATTTGTGATGGAGGAATAGGGCAATAAGTAATGAATAAAAGGAGTTTACTGGTTCTATATTATTATTACACTTCAAAGTAATAGAGATATTTACAAGTTTAAGGGAGGGTAGGGGCTTTCGCGGAACTCCAGCCGCTGCATCAAGATCGTGCCGGATCCTCTTGTCCGTTTTCGCAGCGACTTCGGCTCTTGTCTAGAACTCGTTAGATCCGTCTGATCTTGGTCACTTCGAAATGAAATCTGAAGTTGGGCTGTTAATTTGCTCCCAAGTTGAGAGATGCAAAAATGTGCATCAGCAGTTTAATTCTATCCGCGGTTCTGCGGTCGCTATTTTCTCATGAGAACTTGCTGACGTATCTTGTTGCTAGCATGAGTGTGTTTTGAGAGCTCTAAAACCACAACTCACATATATTATAAATAAGTCGCAAAGTTTATGCTAATTATAAACAGTTTTTATCTGCCAATGAACTAGAAGTAGCCATTGTAAAAGAATGGCACAATATTTCTGAATCTGTACTTATAATCCCCTGGTCACTTCTATGAAAAACAGAGTGTTTGACGGTTATGAGGAAAAATGGAAGACCAGTATCGTATTAATTTACATATTATTTTTGTTTTTAGACTAGTAGTCGTACAATTTGCTAACAGTGTAGTTTTTAATCATGGCTTATATTTTTCTAAACATACTTACTTATTGCATTATTCAAAATTATTGCAAACTAATTTTAATAAATGTGTTGTATTTTGATATCTCATGTGTTTAAACCATAATTAGAATCTTTATTTACTTCATAATTTTTAAAATCAAAGTGGTCTTATAATTTCTTAACGCACTGCAGTTATTAATTTAATTGTGTGTATTTTTAAGATCGTAATTTATATTCTCGGGTATTACTAGTAACGGTTAATACCAGGATTTTTATAATTCTTCTGATTCCCGCATTAGCAAAGTTCGCTTATATATTGAAAATTCTCACATTAACTTTTGTCTAGTTAAATGTTCCGATAAAGGTATTAATTGACAAAATCAGGGATTATGCTTCGTATACGGAAAGAAAAAACGTTTGCTATAAAAAAATATAGATTAAAACCTTTTGCTATGTTGTATTACGCAAGAAAAAGGTTGTGAAATCAAACTAAGATTCTTCTATTTATTTTTAGAAAACGATTCGCGCTGAAGAAACTAGTGGTGAACATGTTATTGGGGATTAACTGGTAGAGTTAATTCTATGCCAGAAAGATTAAAAGAAAGAGGTTGCTGACAAAATTGCATAAAAAGTTATATATTTTTACAGTTGTGAGAGGCATTTTAAGAAAAGAGAATTAGTTGAGAACGACATATAGAAACAACTTGGAAATTGCACGTCAAATGTGACAAATGAGGTGCGTTCGTACTATAACTAGTTTTATGAATATTTTTTGCACCGTATAGTGCACTGAATGTATATGTTAGTGCACTTCGTAAGTGCATATCAATTTCATTCTGTTCGAAACGCTGTGTAGCATCATTAAGATACACTTGAAATTATTTTTTCCCGTTGGCCTTAATGTAACGGAAAACTTTTGACTGTCTCTGTAATTAAACTATACATCCGATTTTCACAAAATTTGAAATAACTTGACAAAATTTTGCAACAATTATATATTTAAAATTTTAGACCATTCGGTTGCGTAATTTTTGCTCGTTATATGCGGACGGACGGACAGACAGACGGACCGAACGACGCCTATAGGTGCTACGTATTTATATAATTACGAACGCTCCTAAAAACGGGAGAACCCAAACAGCGGCTCAGAAAGTTCTGCTCTCAGAATTAGTATAGACTATAGATCACATGTGCTGGGTTCAAACTAGAATCCCACACACCGAAACCGAAAATTTACGTTTGAAATCAACCCAAAACCTGAGAAAAATATTTCCTCAAAACGGAACCCGACCCGAACCTGATAGACCAGAAAGATTAAAAGAAAGATTTTTTAGGTTGATCTGACCACGAAGTGGAAAAAAAAAAATCCATATTTTAATACAATCATGGAAAAATAGCCTACATTTCTAATATCAAATTTGTCTTTTTTTTACAAAAATGAATACATATACACTCATTAATATTCAAATTCTATATAGTTTTTTTTTTTTTTAATTTGAAAAATATTCAAGATTTTCTTTTAAAAGATCGGATCAACCCGAATCATATCCGAAAGAGTAACCCGAAACTGACCCAAATACGAAACAAAAATTAACTCGACCCACAAGAAAAAAAATTATCTCCAACTCTACACGACCCGAAATGCGGGTCGGATTAGGTTCGGGTAAAATTTTGTTACCCAACCCGAACACGATACAACCCGGCCACGAAGCAAAAAAACAAAACGTCCAGATTTTAATAAAATTATGGAAAAATAGTTTGCAATTATATCTCTAATACCAAATTTATCTTTTTTCTATAAAAATTAATACACTATGACGCAAAAGTTTAGACAATGAAGAATTTCTTACATACTTTGAAAAATATTTATTCAATTTTCAAATCACTGCTTGAAATTAATGTGCTGTACATATAAACAATATTTATAACAAAGAAAAGTGGAATTGTGCATATTGCAATAAATTAAATGGTAACAAAAATAAACTGCTGTCTCAAAAGTTTAGACACAAATTAAATAAAATCGAAATAAACAATTTTTAAAACCTGGTTGCGCATCCATGCTTATGTATTACGTCATATACACGAGATTGCATGGAAGAAACTAAATCTTGCATAGTTTGTGGATCGATATCGTACCATGCATTCTCAATAGATGTCTTAAGTTCCTTTTCAGAAGAGTATTGTCTAGCGTTGCTATAAACTTTGCGACACATGATGCTCCAAAGGTTTTCTATAGGGTTAAGATCTGGGCTACATGCTGGCCAGTCGAGAACTCTTATATTATGGGAATTAAACCAAGATTTTGAATGTTTTGCAGTGTGAATTGAAGCATTGTCTTGCTGAAATTCCCACTGAGGACCCCCTAGAAGCTTAGCAAATGGCAGTAGGTTTTCTTCTAATGTCTGTGTATAATGCTGTGAAGTTTGACGACCACTGGTGAAGGTCAGAGGTACTTGTCCATTGTAGCAAAAGGCTGCCCAAACCATCACCGAGCCCCCTCCTTGTCTGCGACTAAAAAAACGTCGAGGTTCCTTCCGCAAGTCATGCCAATACGATAAACAACCATCTGGACCATCCAGATTCCACTTTTTTTCATCGCTAAATATGACTGACTGCCATTTCTCTCCATATGACATATGCTTTCGAGCCCACATAAGTCTTTGTAACTTATGATATGGTTTCAGAGCTGGTTTCTTCTGAATTTTGCTATAAACGATTGTTCCTTTTTCCAAAATTCGTCTACGAATCGTATCCTTTGATACAGAGAGTCCCGATGAGCTTTGAACTCCACGTACGCTCATTTGTTGAGTACTCGCTAGTCTTTGTATCAGGCGATCCTCTCGTACATTTGTCACACGTGGCCTCCCAGACCGACATTTTGCTTTATATTCGGAACCACTCGATAAAACTCGATAAATAGATTTTTTTGACCTATTAATAATAGCAGAAATTTCAGAAACGCTCTTCCCTTCACCTTTCAACTGCCAAATCCTTGAAACCTCATTCACTTGAATTTCTTTAGCTCTCGGAATGTCGACTATGAAGCGCAATCGTTTGCAGAACTTAAGTACTCCAAATTTGTGACATCATCGATTCTAAATTTGCATATGCCAGCGAATATTCAAAGAAATTTAGAATAGTGTCTAAACTTTTGCGACAAGCACATTTGAATTTTTATGAAAAAAATTAGTATTATAGCAAATAAAACGACTGTCTTTTGTACATAGCATTTTAAATCAGTTTTTGAATATATTTACAGGTTTTTGTAATTCTGACGTCATAATTCTACATTTTAAAGCTGAATGACGTCATTGTCTAAACTTTTGCGTCATAGTGTACATATACACTCATTAATATCAAAATATAGTAATTTTTTTTTTATTTGAAAAATATTCAGGATTTTCTTTTAAAAGATCTGGTCAACCCGAATCTTATCTGAAAGAATCAATAAATAACCCGAAACTGGCCCGCAAAGCAACCCGACCCGCAAGAAAAATAATTAGCGTCAACCCTATCCGACCTGAAACGCGGGTCAGAAGGTCAAAATTTTCTTGTTAATTATTTCTGATATACATTTCCATATTGCTTTTCACATTGATATGTTTAGACGCCCTCTTTCAAGGAAGGCGGGAGTGTTATATAGAAAAAAACTTAATTTTGCTTACTCTCTTTTGCTTACTCTCTTTGCTTCTTCTTTTTTTTTAAGCATCCTTGTTAGCCAAGCTAAGTTAGCTAAGTTAAAGCTAAGCTAAGTTAGCTAAGTTAAAGCTAAGCCTAGTTACCTAAGTTCGAAAGTCTTGTTCCTCTGTGGATTTCGTTCTGCCTGTTTATAATTTACCTCTATGCGCAACAAAATACTTTTTAAGAAAAAAAATTTTTTTTTTAATTTTTGATGTTAAATGGAATAAAATGTACGAGGATATATCGATAAATTTTTGTCCTCAGATAGAAATAATTGAATGAAATTTATGAAATTGCAACGTTGTATTAGTCCTTTTCTATATAATTATCGTGCACTGTAACTCATTTCTGCGAACGGTATTTCAAAGAGAGGGGGAGGACGTATTTCAGGAGGTGCGATAGCAGACTCAAAGGGAGGCATTTTTCTAATTTTTGCTGACCCCCCACATGTAACATATCGCTGTAAAGGGCTGTGACCACTTATTCATGTTATGCACTCCCAAGCCCCTCCCCCTAAATTTATTCGCCAGGTGGAGGGGGGGGGGGAGCATGAATGATGTCCGCAAAATTTAGAAAAGGGACCCCGGACGGCAAATTTGAAGGAGGGGCTTGGGAGGTGAATAGCATGAATAAGTGGTCACAGGCCTTTCCAACAATATGTTACATGTGGGGGTCTGCAAAAGTTAGAAAATACCCTCCTTTGGGTCTACTATCGCGCCTCCTGGAATACATCCTCGCTCCTATCTTTGAAATAGCATTTGCAGAAATGTGTTACTGTGCACGGTGACTGTACAGAAAAGGACTAATACACTATAGCAATTTCATAAATTTCACTTAATTATTTCTATGTGAGGGCAAAACTTATTGAAACACCCTCGTACTTGTCACAAATGCTTCCAATATACTGATATTTTTCATCTTATTTTTTCTCTGACTGAATGCTTCAATAAAACTACCGAGGAAAATAAAAATCAACAAGCTTCTTTTATTGGGTGATGGAGGAAAATTAATATGTGATGATAAAAATATATCTGTAATGTTATTTTGCGTACACTCTCAAAAATAATTTACTTAAAAATGAGAACTTCCATGTACTCGTATTTTTTTTAAGTACAATTGTTTCAAAAAGAAGTACATTGTTAAAAATAATCTACTTAAAAATGAGCATTTCTATGTACTCATATTTTTTAAGTATAATTGCTTCAAAAAGGATCATTAATCTACTTAAAAATGAAAATTTCTTTGTACTCGATTTTTTTTAAGTACAATTAATACAGAAACGAGTACATGATATTTTGAAGTTGTGTATACTTATACTTGATTTATAAATGTATGCAGAAATGCATACATATATTTTGTATTTTAAAGTCTTAATATTCATGTTTAAATCCTATGTGCTCAAAAATATGAGTTTTCTGATAAACCCTTTTCTTATACCGAATTGACAGAAGGGATTTCCAAGCTTTTATTTAAAGATATGTCTATCTTTGTTATAGATTTTAATTTATAATACACACTTTTCAAATTTATTTACAATTTCATTAGAAATGTTAAAGAAGAAAATTTAGTTTAAAAATTATTTTATTAGAAATTAGAATATTTAAGAAAGGGAAAATTCATCTCTGTTGTTAGCGATCTTCTGTCGCTGATTCATAAAAGGTGTCATTTGGAAGCAGCTGGTAACTGCTCTTATAGCACAGTCAGTACAATGCTGATCTACCACCTACAGGACTTGGGTTCAAATCACTGGGCGGCTCATATACAAAATTTCGAGAATTAAAATAGTAAATTCGTTGTTCTTTACTCCAAAAATTGTAGTTCTTTGCAATTAAAAATGGTGATTTGTCGGTTCTCTGTAATTTCGCTATTTTTTTCTTATAGTGTATGTGTGTTTCTATACATACTTATTTTCGAGTCCCTGTATGTACTCAAAAAATGGGTACATGCGTTTTTCAAATTTAAGAGTTAAGTACTCGGAGCTATATTAAGATCGGGAAGTGCTCAATAATTAGTACAATTTACTTATTTTTAAGAATAGTGTTTTAACAGTGTAAGTAAAAATTACGGAAAGGTTTTCAACCATTTTGTAAAAAGAACATACAAGCGAATGATCAACTATGTGTACTCAAAAAAATGGGTACATGCGTTTTTCAAATTTAAGAGTTAAGTACTCGGAGCTATTTTAAGATCGGGAAGTGCTCAATAATTAGTACAATTTACTTATTTTTAAGAATAGTGTTTTAAAAGTGTAAGTAAAAATTACGGAAAGGTTTTCAACCATTTTGTAAAAAGAACATACAAGCGAATGATCAACTGTATGTACTCAAAAAAATGGGTGCATGCGTTTTTCAAATTTAAGAGTTAAGTACTCGGAGCAGAGATCTGCACGGGCCGTCCCGTGGCCCGAAGCCCGAGCCCGGACCGGGCCGCGGGCCGGGCTCGGGCCTATTTTCATTCACGGCACTCGGGCCGGCCCGGGCCCGGCCTTACTTTTTTCAGAAGTATCGGGCCGGTCCGGGCATAGTCACTATTTTTTACGGGTCGGGCCTTACTTTTTTCCTGAAGGTTCGGGCCGGGCCTAACTTATTTTTTCTGCACACACCCGGGTACGGGTTTCATTCCTAATCTTCATGGCCCAAAATTTTCATCCCTAGTTTTCACCCACCCCATATTAAAATCATTGTCTCGGAATGGCCTGGTCCATTCAAAGGTCAGTAAAATTAGGATTGGCACAAATTTTTTGTCAAAAAATGCATACATTTTTAAATCGCCATTATTCTACAATTAAACATTCAAATTCATTCTTTTTAAAGAGTAGTAGATTTCTACACTTATTAAAATATAGTTAAATTAAAATATAGTAAAACGTGTGAAAAAGAACCTCTCTATGATGGAATCTTGTTTTAAACTGAAAAAGTCCTTCCGACCAGTGCCGGGAGGAAGAGGTAGCTTTCATATTCCTTATTTTAAAAAAGCCAACTTATATTATTCAAACACACGAAGCTCAATTTAGTGAAATCCGAATATAGGAGATTCAATACTAATTTTTATCAAAACTAAATCATTATGAATGAGAATTTGGCGAAATTAGTCAGCTTTATCCAAGCTGCTTTTATTTAAAGTAACTTATATTTGGCTGCCAAATTCGGCGATTTCTTAAACTGCCTGCCATTTTAAGACAACATGGTGGATGAGGCTAACCAGTGCACTTGGTCGAGACCTTAGTAATTGCTGTGCACATGCTCACTCACATCGGAATCGGTTGATATATACGAGTGTTGTCGCAGGCAAAAAATCAGATTTTTCAAAATGTCACCCACATTAGAAATTGAAACTGCTATATCTGAGCCAATTTTTAACATAAAGACAAACAAAAAATGCTCCTGAATCCTTATATCAAGGTCAAATACTTAAGAAAGAAACCTTTTTCAATTTGTAATTTTTTTGCACCTCACTTTAAATATAATTTTTTTTAATTTAATGGCCGCCATTTTGAAACAAGATGGTTGATGAAGCTGGCCAGCGAACTTGGTCGAGATATTGATGTATACTATTCACATGCCTTCTTACATCGAAATAGGCAAATACGTGTGTTATCGTGTGACAAATAGAAGATCGTTTCAAAATGTTAGCCATGCTAGAAATTCAAAGTGCTATAATACAACCATTTTTTAAGATATAAACAAAAGAACAAATTTTCAGAAACAAAAACTGCTTCGGAATCTTTGTATCAAGGCCAAACACATAAAAAAAAATATTTTTCATTTTCCAATTTTTTAATACTTCATTTTAAATTTTAAATTTGATTTTTTTTTTCTATGGGAACCCTTTTGAAACAAGATGGCGAATGAAGGTGGCCAACGAACTCGGTCCAGACATTGGTATGTACTATGTACAGACCAAGTTACATCCAAATCGGTTCATAAATACGCCTGTTATCGCGTGACAAAAATCAGGTCGTTTTAAAATGTCAGCCACAATAGCAATTCAAAATGCTATAACTCAGCCATTTTTTTTAGATATAGACGAAACAAAAACTGTTCCGGAATTTTTGTATTAAGATCAAACACAAAAGAAAAAATATTTTTCATTTTCCAATTTTTTGGTATCTCATTTTAAATTTAAAATTAAAAAATTTTTTTTAAATGGCCGCTATTTTGAAACAAGATGGCGGATGAAGCTGGCCAGCGAACTCGGTCGAGATATTTGTATGTACTATGTACACACCAAGGTACATCCAAATCGGTTCATAAATACGCCTGTTATCACGTGACAAAAATCAGGACGTTTCAAAATGTCAGCCACGCTAGAAACTCAAAATGCTACAACTCAGCCATTTTTTAAGATATAGACGAAACAAAAACTGCTCCTGAATCTTTTTATCAAGGTCAAACACATAAGAAAAAAATATTTTTTCCATTTTCAATTTTTTGGTACCACATTTCAAATTTAAATTTTTCTTACAAATTTAAATTGCCACCATATTTAAACAAGATGGCGGATAAAGCAGGCCAACGAACTCGGTTGAGACATTGGTATGTACTATGTATAAACGAAGTTACATCCAAATCGGTTCATAAATACTCCTTTTATCGCGTGACAAAATTCAGGACGTTTCAAAATGTCAGCAACGCTAGAAATTCAAAATGCTATAACTCAGCCATTTTTTAAGATATAGACGAAACAAAAACTGCTCTGGAATCTTTGTATAAAAGTCAAATACATAAGAAAAAAATATTTTCCATTTTCAATTTTTTGGTACCGCATTTCAAATTTTAAATTTTTAAAAAGATTTTAAATGGCCGCCATTTTGAAACAAAATGGCGGATGAAGCTGGCCAACGAACTCGGTCGAGACATTGGTATGTACTATGTACACACCGAATTACATTCAAATCGGTTCATAAATACGAGAGTTACGATGTGACAAAAGTCAGATATATATATATATATATATATATTTAAATATTTATATATATATATATATACATACATATGTCGTAGGCTAATTGAGAAATCCGGCTCTTTGCAAACAGCCTAGGCTCTTTGCAAAGAGCCGGGCTAATTGGAGAATCCATCTCCCTTTTTCCAATTAGCATCAAATTTTTAGGTCTATTGCAAAGAGCCTAGAAAGCGTTAGGCTAATTGAAAAATGACCACTTATTATCCGATCAGGGTGATTTTTTTTTAGCTCACAGACCATCAAAGCCTGAGAGCTTATGTGCCCGAAGATTCTGTATGTACGTAACGCGATAACTCTTGATAGAAATATCCGATTTGCTTCAAATTTTTTTTTTCTAGGTTCATTCTGATAAGGTGCTTCCCTGATTATTTTTTGGGGTTCATTGGTTAAGGATAAAGTGGGAAAAGGGGGGCTAGTAACCCTCCCCCTTAATTTATATAAATGTGTTTTTCATGCAGAAATATTCGATTTGCTCCAAATTTGGTATACCGGTTTATTGTGTTAAGGAGCTTTCCTGATTAGACTTGGAAGGTCATTATTTAAGTATAAAGGGGGGAAAGGGGGGCTACCCCCCTTAATTTAGATAAATCGGTTTTCCATGATGAATTATTCGATTTGCTCCAAATTTGGTATTCCGGTTTATTAAGTTAAGGAGCTGCCTTGATTAGATTTGGAGGTTAGTTACATATAAAGAGAGGAAAGGGGTGGGGCTATCCCCCCCCCCCGTAATTTAGATAAATGGGTTTTTCATGCAGAAATATGTGATTTCCTATAAATTTGGTATACCGGTTAATTATGTTAAGCAGCTTCCCTGATTACATTTGGAAGATCATTATTATGTATAAAGGGGGAAAGGGGGGCAATTGCCTCTCCCCTTAATTTAGATAAATGCGTTTTTCATGTAGAATTATTCGATTAACTCAAATTTGGTATACTGGTTTATTATGTTAAGGAGATGGCTTGATTAGATTTGGAGGTTCATTAGTTAAGTATAGAGGGAGGAAATGGGGGGGCTAGCTCACCCCCCCTAATTTAGGTAAATGGGTTTTTAATGCAAAATTATTCGATTTGCTCCAAATTTGGTATACCGGTTTATTATGTTAAGGAGCTTCCCTGATTAGATTTGGAGGCTCATTAGTTAAGTATAAAAGGAGGAAAGGGGGGGCTAGGGCCCCCTTAATTTAGATAAATGGGTTTTTCATGCAGAGTTATTCGATCTGCTCCAAATTTCGTATACCGGTTTATTATGTTAAGGAGCTTCCCTGGTTAGATTTGGAGGTTCATTAGTAAAGTATAAAGGGATTAAAGGGGGGCTAGTCCCCCCCTTAATTTAGATAAATGGGTTTTTCATGCAGAGTTATTCGATTTGCTCCAAATTTCGTATACCGGTTTATTATGTTAAGGAGCTGCCTTGATTAGATTTGGAGATTTATTGGTTAAGTATAAAGGAGGGACAGGGGCTAGTGTCTCCTTAATTTAGATAAATGAGTTTTTCATACAGAAATATTCGATTTGCTTGAAATTTGATATACCAGTTTATTACGATATGGCTTCCTTCATTTGATTTGGAGGTTCATTGGTTAAGTATAAAAGGGGGAAAGGGGGGGGGCAATTTCCCCTCCCCTTAATTTAGATAAATGTGTTTTCATGCAGAATTATCTAATTTAGTTTAATTTCTTTTCTAGGTTCATTCTAATAAGGAGCTTTTCTGATTAGATTTGAAAGTTCATTGGTTCAGCATAAAGGGAGAAATGGGGGAGCTAATACCCCCCCCACTTAATTTAGTGAAATGGTTTTTTCATGCAGAATTATCTCATTTGCTTCAAATTTGGTATACCAGTTTATTATTTTAAGTAGCTTCCCTGATTAGATTTGGAGGTTCTTTGGTTAAGTAGAAAGGGGGCAACGGGGACTAATACCTTTATTTATTTTTTGAGGGGCATTATTCTTTGAAATAAGAGTATAATATACAATTAGTGTGAATAGCCTGTGAGCTCAATTCCATCAGTTTAACTGTGCAATTTTCGTTTTATTAGTTTTATTAATGCATAACCCTACCCAAACCCGAAAAATAAATTACAACAGACCGTACCCTGATCCGAGCAAAACAAAATAATTTCAGTCTACATGCAACCGGACCCGAACCTGAGAGTTCTATTTGAAAAAACCCGAAATCCCGAACCAAATCTGATAACCGACAAAAATATTGCAAAGATCCATAACCGGATCCGAACAAGACAAATTAGTTTCCGTGGACACGCAACGCTACCAGGGCCTAAAAATTCCATTCGAAGTCAACCTGAAACCCGTCCCGAACCAAATCTTAACCGAAAAAATATTCCAAAGAACTATAAACCGATGCAAGCCAGACAAAATAACCTCCGTTCACCGGCAACCCGATCCGAACATGAAAGTTCTAATTGAACTCAATCCGACACCTGGTTGTGATCGGTTTTCGGGTTGACTTCAAATGGAACCTTCAAGTTCAGATCCGGTTGAAAAAAAATTAAACTAAATCAGATAATTCTGCATGAAAACCCATTTATCTAAATTAAGGGAAGGGGCAATTTACCCCCTTTCCTCTCTTTTATACTTAACCAATGAACCTCCAAATCAAATGAAGGAAGCCATATCGTAATAAACTGGTATATCAAATTTGAAGCAAATCGAATAATTCTGTATGAAAAACCCATTTATCTAAATTAAGCGGACACTAGCCCCTGTCTCTCCTTTATACTTAACCAATAAATCTCCAAATCTAATCAAGGCAGCTCCTTAACATAATAAACCGGTATACGAAATTTGGAGCAAATCGAATAACTCTGCATGAAAAACCCATTTATCTAAATTAAGGGGGGAGGGGGGGGTCTAGCCCCCTTTCCTCCCTTTTTACTTAACTAATGAACCTCCAAATCTAATCAGGGAAGCTCTTTCACATAATAAACCGGTATACGAAATTTGGAGCAAATCGAATAACTCTGCATGAAAACCCATTTATATAAATTAAGGGGGGGGGTCCAGCCCCCCTTTCCTCCCTTTATACTTAACTAATGAACTTCCAAATCTAATCAGGGAAGCTCCTTAACATAATAAACCGGTATACCAAATTTGGAGCAAATCGAATAATTTTGCATTAAAAACCCATTTACCTAAATTAAGGGGGGGGGGTAGCCCCCCTTTCCTCCCTTTATATTTAACTAATGAACCTCCAAATCTAATCAAGCCATCTCCTTAACATAATAAACCAGTATACCAAATTTGAGCTAATCGAATAATTCTACATGAAAAACCCATTTATCAAAATTAAGGGGAGAGGCAATTGCCCCCCTTTCCCCCCTTTATACATAATAATGATCTTCCAAATGTAATCAGGGAAGCTGCTTAACATAATTAACCGGTATACCAAATTTATTGCAAATCGCATATTTCTGCATGAAAAACCCATTTATCTAAATTACGGGGGGGGGGATAGCCCCCCTTTCCTTCATTTATATGTAACTAATGAACCTCCAAATCAATCAAGGCAGCTCCTTAACTTAATAAACCGGTATACCAAATTTGGAGCAAATCGAATAATTCATCATGAAAAAATGATTTCTCTAAATTAAGGGGGGTAGCCCCCCTTTCCCCCCTTTATACTTAAATAATGAGCTTCCAAATTTAATCAGGGAAGCTCCTTAACACAATAAACCGGTATACCAAATTTGGAGCAAATCGAATATTTCTGCATGAAAAACACAGTTATATAAATTAAGGGGGGGGGGGGGGGACTAGCCCCTTTTCCGCCTTTATCTTTAACCAATGAACCCCAAAAACTAATCAGGGAAGCACCTTATCAGAATGAACCTAGAAAAAAAAATTTGAAGCAAATTGGATATTTCTATCAAAAGTTATCGTGTTACGTACATACGTACGTACGTACACACGTACATACAGAATCGGCGGGCACTTAAGCTCTCAGGCTTTGATAGCCTGTGAGCTAAAAATATCACCCTGATCGGATAATAAGTGGTCATTTTTCAAATAGCCTAACGCTTTCTAGGCTCTTTGCAATAAGCCTGAAAAATATCAGGCTAATTTGAAAAAGAGAGTTGGATTCTCCAAATAGCCCGGCTCTTTGCAAAGAGCCTAGGCTGTTTGCAAAGAGCCGGATTTCTCAATTAGCCTACGACATATATATCAATTTTGAACGGAGGGTGGTTTCGGGGTCTGGGGGTCATGATCGATATGAAAATATACCAAAATTTTTTGAAATCGCTTTCCTCCGAACGGCTGCAATAGGTAGCTTTTTGTAATGAAAGCTTATTTAACACTTCAATACATGGAATATGGATTAACAATATTAATGATAACTGAAACATTTACATACAAGAAATAGAGATTCGTTAAAAAAATAAATATCGCACCCTGCGGTACTTCTATAAAAATGAAGATTATAAACATGAAAAGAAAAGTTAAGATAAATATTTTTTGGCTTGATCTCCTCGTACGAGAAAAACTTTTAACCAAATCGACATAAAAATCAATGTTTTGTAGAAATTCACTCGGGCCGGGCCAGGCTCGGGCCGAACTTTTAACTTTTTAACCGGGTAGGGCCGGGCCAATAAATTTTTTTCTACGGGCCGGGCCGGGCTCGGGCCGAACTTTCAACATTTTTACCGGGCCGGGCCAATATTTTTTTTGTACGGTCCGGGTCGGGCCGATTTTTTTTTCTCTGAGTCGGGCCGGACCCGGGCCGGGAAATGTCGGCCCGTGCAGACCTCTAACTCGAAGCTATTTTAAGATCGGGAAGTGCTCAATAATTAGTACAATTTACTTATTTTTAAGAATAGTGTTTTAACAGTTTAAGTAAAAATTACGGAAAGGTTTTCAACCATTTTGTAAAAAGAACATACAAGCGAATGATCAAATGTATGTACTCAAAAAAATGGGTACATGCGTTTTTCAAATTTAAGAGTTAAGTACTCGGAGCTATTTTAAGGTCGGGAAGTGCTCAATAATTTGTACAATTTACTTATTTTTAAGAATAGTGTTTTAACAGTGTAAGTAAAAATTACGGAAAGGTTTTCAACAATTTTGTAAAAAGAACATACAAGCGAATGATCAACTTTATTGGCTACATAACATGAGAGTTTTCAATTCCATTGCTTGAAAATTTATATTTATAAAATATATGCAATTTGTTAATGATTTGTTAATATGCAATGACTCAGTACCCTTTGAACATTTTTTTTTAAATTAAAAAAATAAGAAATTTTAAAATGTATCTTCTGATGCAATTTTGAATATTTTTAGCTATTTTTTTTTTAACTATTCTTAGTAGTGCGCTGTATAATTTTAAGTATCGGATTTACCATAAGTTAATTAGTTTGGGAGAAAAAAAAATAAAAGGTGCAAATTCGTACAGTAAAAACTGAATTTATTAGTCCCCGGTACGGCATGCTATTTCTTTCTCCCAGCTTATTTTGTGTATTCCAAAAAATAACGTTACCTTACAGAAGCCAGCCATAAAATAAAGCAGTCCGATTATACTCTACAGCAATTTTTTAAACTTATAAGCATCACACATTTTCGATTTTTATACCGTCGTATTGGAAAAAAAGAGTTCTTTTAAATGCATTTTGTTTGAAAACTGTATCTCCATTTATTTTTGAAATATTATTATTATTATTATTATTATTATTTATTTTTTTTTTGTTTTTGTTGTTGTTGTTTTTGGAGTCATTTGCTTAATATTGGCAACGGAAGTACTCCATTTCTGTAGAAAGTAAAGGAAAAATTGTTCTAAAATAGTAATTGTATATTTTTGTTGCCATTTTCTCATAACAACCGAAAGAAAACGTAATTAAAATACGTGGTATTTTGAAAAAAATGTAAACGAATGATTTCTGTTAAAACAATGGAGCTATTATAAGCTATATTTAATTGTAAGTAATCTATGAATCTAATTCCGTTTTTTTTTTTTTTTTTTTTTTTTTGTCGATTGTCTTGAATGCCGGCATCTTTTTGCTGCATTATTTCGCGATAGTGATGTGCTATGCATGCTTTACTGCAGATGTTTAAGAGTAGATCGTAAATGTGGAATTCTTAAGCGGGCGCGAATGACGTCATTTTACATAAAATAAAACGTGTGCTTTAAGTCTTAAAATTGAAGTATGTTTTGTACTGCAGTAGAGTTCCGCTTAACCGAGTTATTTTCTTCTGATGGACTAGTGGCTTCTATTATTATGAAACAGCCATGATAAATGAAGTGTTAGGTGAAGATGAAAGAGCAGCCGTAAAAAGTTAGAACTCTGATTTTCTGGTCAGAATGGGGGGAAAAATGGCCATAATAATAATAAAAAAATATGGCTATTTTTTCCCCTATTCTGATCAGAAAATCAGAGTTCTAACTTTTTACGGCTGCTCTTTCATCTTCACCTAACGCTTCATTTATAATGGCTGTTTCATAATAATAGAAGCCACCAGTCCATCAGGAGAAAATGGAGTAATAGAAATGCCGGGGGTGGCACTAAATTCTGAAAAAGGCAGAATTCCTGTTCTCTAGTTTTACATTTTTATTTGTAAAAAAAAAAAAAAAAAAAAAAAAAATAAAAAAAAAAAAAAATAAAATCTTTTTTCTTTATTGTAAATCCGATACTTATGTTAATTTTATCAAATAGACCATAAAGAACAAGAAAAAAAAATAAAGTCATCTGATAAATATACATAAAAATCTTATCGATTTGAACATGCTAATTCGTCGAAACAGCACAAACTGATAGATCGCTAGACGGCAGCACAGACAATCACCTCATCGAGTTCACGACTGAAATTCCAGTTAAAACTCGATTCGCATATTAAAACGCAATCTGTCTGCCAAGTCGGAAAACACCTGAAAACCCGATTTTAGCGTTTGACTCATAGGTTTACCATTGTGTTTTCCTGCACCCAAAGGTATGAAAACATGGAGGACTGGAAGCAAGAAAACACAATGGTAAACCTATGAGTCAATAGCTAAAATCGGTGTTTCAGGCGTTTTCCATTAAGATATGACTTGGCAGACCGATTGAGGTTTCATATGCGAATCGAGTTTTAACTAATTTTGGAATTTCAGCTGTGAGCTCGATGCGGTGCTTATCTTTGCTGTGGCCTCCCTGTCTATGAGAAAAATCCCTTTTAAGTGAATGGGGTGTGGCATTTAAAGGTACAGCGATGTAATAAAATCGCTTTTAACTGTGTTTATAATACTCGGATCTTTACGAAACTTCATCAGAATATACTAGGTATACTAAAGTATAATTTAAGCAAAAATATTAGAAAATCGATATTTTCGACATTTTTCGCCGAATGAAGGGTAACGAGTCACCTTTAAGGGGACCATATAAGCGAAATTTGGGGGAAAAATCGATTTTTACTTTTTATATCATTAAATAGTTTAAACTTTTATCTTTCCAACGACGTGCCATACATGATTTTGTATAAAAAAATAAGTGTTGAAATTATTCATTCTTTCTAAGAGTACTTCACAGCTTAGTGGCCATTTAAATCTTTAATTGACTTTTTCTCAAAACTTGCATTTTTCATGTTTGTGTTCCTTTTTTTCAATATCGATTAAACTTAAGAACTCAGATTTTTTAAAATACTTATATCATGTTATATTATATACTTTAACACAGGGATTTAATGATTTGTTGAGAATTATTTATTTTAGGCAGTGAAATCTTACCAAAAATGCTAATTGAAAAATGACCTTCAATAAGTAATTAATAATTAATTTTCAGTTTAACTTAGAAGGAAAATGATCTGTTAAAATAGGTAAAGCATGTTATTCTAACTACTCTAAAAAATCTAGACCTCTATCTTTCACCATTTCTGAGAAAAAGGTACATAAAGTTGGTGAATTTAAAACATGGCGGAGATAGGGCTTTACCGGTCCCCTTAAAAAGGGAAATAGTTGTAAATGTTTAAATAACAAATCGGAGGATTACAAAAAAGATTAAGAACCATAAATGTAAATTTCAAAGGCTGGGATTGTTTAACGGCTCCGTAGTAACTGTTGGTTCATTAGAACCACTAGGCCCTCCCTACCAATACTTTCCGTTCGTAAAAATATAACCTGTATATATTTTATAATCTAAATATTTAAAAAAGAATTATTTACTCAGGAAACATTGTGCAAAGAAAATTAACTTTTAGGATCTTTTAAGTTTTTAAATCAAATAATGTTTAATTAAAGTAAGTTATATGGTAATATAAGTAATTAACGGCATGTTTAATATTCTAATTAACTAGATAAATAAAAAATGCTGATTATTTAATAATAAATTATTTTATATCTCTAATAGTATGATTAGTTTTTCATTACATTGTTAAATAATTTGTATGCATATTTGGATAATACATATAAGAAAAAATAGCGTTTATTATAACGGACCGGACCCCACAGTGAAACTCGGCAGGAATCTGGTCAATGAGATACAAGTGAAACTATTATGGCTGTTTTAGAAGCATTTTTGTGAGAAGAGAGATTGCTAGAACTGACATAATAATATATATATACAGAAGTAGTAGAAATATATTGAGAACCATATCTATAATATCATTTAAATCTGCCTAATTATTTACAGGTGGTGTTCTTATTAGTTTCTTACACTCTCAGAAATGTTTTCATCAGTTGACGGAAATTATACTAGCAGCATTGTTGCCAGGATTTTTCCGTTAATTAACGAATATCCGCTAATTTTTCCTCCGTTACAGGAGGTAAAATATCCGTGAATTGAAGAAAATCTTGAAAAAATAAATTTGCTGGCATTGGAATCGAACCAGCTATCCCAGCGTTACGAGACGTGTACGCTAACGACCGTGATACAGTTGGACGCACGTAAAACGCTTTGAAGTAAATGTGTTTGCTTCAAATGGGCATAGTTTGACTTTAAAAAGCTTTGAATTTTGAAGCTAATTTCGGGAAGATTTAGTCTTTAATGAGTTTGGGTCTGGAATTTTAATACTTTACTTTTAAATTAGGATAAAAATGTGAATTATAAATATTTTTAAGCAGATTGCTAAATGTAATATATAAATATTATTTAGTTAAAGTTTATCGACAGACGTTACTGTCTTTTTTAATGCCTTTTTTAATGTAATTTATTTTGAAACTGATGATGTCTCCGAAAAGGGATGAAAACGTTTTTCGGAAAGGAGCCAAAAAGTATTAGACTATGCATTACTTGTTATATAACATATTTTTAAAGCTTGCTGAAATATATGTTTTAAAATAAAATAGGGAGATTTTATGAAAAAGTAAAGAAAATGTATTTTATGGAAATTGATTTTAATATGTATAAAAAGCAGGATAAAGAATTTGTAAAGGAAAAATAAGATGTCATCATTTTTTTTTTATATATTAATGTAATAACAGATAGAAAAATATGTCTATACTCTAATGGCTGCTACGATAATAATGCCTGAAATATTGGTATAAGATGAATATAAGTATAAATATTATATTTGTATTCGATGAGATTTTTTTTTTCATTTAATATTTAAATTAAAAGTGTTCATTTAAAATATCTTTTAAATTCGAATATTTTTTTATAAGCAACTTTATAAAATAATCCTTTAAATCTTTTTTCACCTTATTCGACTTTAAAAAATAAATTGTGAATACTTTTGAATGAATGAGAAAAATATTTATTATTTATTTTTAAATTCGAAAATATTCTCTCTTTCTTAATTAAATTATAAATCTTAATTTATATAATTTTTGGGTTTTCCTTTTTAAATAAATTCGAATTTTAGTATTAATAGAGCACATGCGTGATAGGAATGAACGGAATTTCTCCTTATTTTTCAGACTTTTTGGAAGTATTCACGGACAAAACATGTTTTGTAGGAGAACGGAAAATATTTGTTAAAAATGAAGAATAATTTAGTGTATATTGACGAGTTTTTCTGACAGTGTATGGAAGGGTTTTACGAAAATTTAACCCTTAAATGCCGGTTGTTGCTTTTCGGCAACATACCCAATTTAGGCTTCTAAAATACTATTAGAATAATTTTGAAGCTATAATGTCTAATGTTGCCAATAAAATACAGTCTGAAAATATTATTAAATCTATTTTCAACATGTAGATGGCAACACTTGTGCTGTTTAAGAATAAAGATAGATTTATTTTTTCAATTGTTATTACATGTTCTTTTTGTTTTGTTTGGAAGCTTGCGAAATACCCTATTTTGATCTGCAGTGAGCAAGTAAAATTTATTTCTTATCATAGTTCCTAAAGTTCTTGTGTGTTTAATATTATAGAATTTTATGGAGGAAAATTATTTTTTCAATTAAATACCAGTATTGCCGATCAGTAACAAACAGTTTTTTAGCCGTAAACCATAAACAAAATATGATTTTTATAAGTATTTTTCCCATGATTTATTTAAAAAATGAAAACCGTAAAACATTATTAAAATGATTTCTGAAAAATCAGGCATTTAAGGGTTAAACAATCTCACAACGCGATACTGAATATACAGGTTGTCTATAATTAAGCGACCCTACTTTAAAGTTGCCTACAGACGAAACTTCATAAAGTTGTGAAATTTTTTGAAAGGCATAATAAAGGTATGGAGATTTGTTTCAGTGGAGAAAACATTAGTTCAAAATTTCGCCACCAGAGGGAATTTTTTAATGAATTACACATGTAGCATACATTTACGATAGTCTAAAAATTTTATTTATTAACTTTACCTGATCTTAAAGAGAGCATTTTACGACATGTTCTTAGTACTTCCCAGAACATGCTGTTTTACCCTTACATATAGCATGTGAAAAGGATGACCGCCATGTGGAACATGTTTGGGTGTATTAAAATTTGTAAACTATCATAAATGTATGTTAAATGCGTAATTCATTAAAAAACGCCCCCTGGCGACAAAAGTTTGAACTTTTTTTTTTTTTTTTGGCTGAAACAAATTCTCATATCTTTATTATGTCCTCCATAAGATTTTACAACATTCTGAACAGTAGTTTCGTATGTAGACACTTTACAATAGGGTCGTGCTATTTTATTAGTTTCTTATGAAGGAGTGAGGGGTTATATTTTAGACAATCTGGCAGTGATAAGCTCAATATGAAAAAAATATTTATATTAAGGGTGTATTCCGATCCAAACTGCTTACTTTCTGATTCATTTTAAAATTCATTTTTGCTCTCAAATGCATCAAACTGGGAAATTCTCACGAGCCGTTAATTCCCAAATTGGCTCAACCGAGCCCAGCAATCTGATTGGCTAAAACTGATATTTATATAGTGGGTAATTATATTTATTTTCTTATGAAGTAGTGTAATGTGAAATAGAATGCAATTATAATGACTTAAATTGATTTATTTTGTTAAATTTGATCAAAATCACTGTAAAGTAATCCAAAATATTAATATTAACAAAGGATCAGATTGCTGAGATGGGATGAGCCAATTTGGGAATTAACGGCTCGTGCAGAAACTATATAATGTGCCGTGCTTCTTAATTTTTTGATGAATGCAGAAAATACTGTAAAAAACGCTGTCAAAGTTGGCGTTTTGAACCGAATTTTCCGAAGCGGGCGATCTGGGAACGAAAAAAATGGTCATACTGGGAAAATAATTGTTTAAAAATCAAATTCTAATGAATTGAGCTGAAAATGAAATCACACGGCATGTTAAACATGTCTTCAGAAATCACCCCAGCAAGTTTCATGTTTTTACCTTTAAAAATGAGTCTGAAAATGTCTCAGAAAATTTCGAGCTGTTGAGGGTGGAAAAATATTTTTTCGAAATACACCCTTAAAAGATTTAGAATCCCAATTCTGATGTCATTTGCAGGCGCAACTGACATTTTAAGAAAAATATGAAAGCAAGATTTAATTATTAATGTTCTTCTCAAATCCAAGAGGACAACTTCACGACATAAGTTTTAATTTATTTTTGTTCGGAATTGCACGAAACTAGCAAACGTTGTTATTCAGAAACTATGTAATCGAGCAGTTTTTTTTTTTTCGTTATTTTGCAAACACAATAGATCTTTCAGAAAATAGTGTCAAAGTGGGCGTTTTTAACCGAATTTTCGCGCGAAAGAAGAATATAACTACTCAAGAAAGGGTGAAAAATGTGTTTGTCACGAGATAAAAATCGCTTATAACTCAATAGGTAATTTATTGATAAAAAAAAAAATGGAAGACACAGTTCGATTCCAAATCGTTTCCATGATCAGGGTTTCCAATTTTAGATCTTTCCGTTAAAAAATGAATTTGTAAATGTGTCAAAACTTTTTGTGGTTTTGAGAATAGCCAGAAAATGTAATTTATTTTTATGTATTCAAAAAATAATTTAAAATCTCTGAACTTCAACTGAGGGGATTCATTCTTTTTATGTGTCATTTTGAATATCTTAATATTTTCCACATCATTTTTTTTCGGATTGAATATTTTATCAAAGAGAAAAATAAAATTCAACAAATTGCTTTTATTGAGTAATGAGAAAGAGAAAAAAATCTAGTGATAAAAATATCCACTAGCACCATCCGTGATGTAATATTGCGTAAGTAACTGTGCTTGGAAAATTACGGCAAATATTTCATCCATTTTATGAAAAAAGATTCTTTCCGAATATACTAGAGGATGAACAACTTTATTGATAGCATAACATGGGTGTGTTCAATTCCATTGCTGGAGGGTTTATATTAAAAAAAAAAAAAAAAAAAAAAAAATCCAAATTATAAAATAGGGAAAAGGTTTTATATTCAAGGGCAAACGAATGCAAATGAAGTAACTTGTAGGTCGCGGTTACGGTTGCTTCCTTTCACTGGTTGCATCCGCCGCCATCTTTATTTTTAATTCTTTTTCCTCGACCGGTTTAGTTTTCCTTTTTTATTTGTTCTTTTGATCTTTTAACACTTTCATTTTCAATGCTTTATATTCATTAGTTTAACCCTTTTACTCTTTTTTCTTTACTTGTTGTTGTTTTTGTTTTGATTGTCTTTATTCGTTCTTTTTTTGTTTGTTTTTCTGAATTGTTCGAGTCCAGTTGTAAGCTGGGTTACTGGGTCGCCGCTAGATGTCGTGGTTGTTTTTATGGTCGTTAATAACGAAGAACGAAAGTGGTTTTTCATTCGGGTTGTTTATATTATCTTGAAGAGTGAAAGTAAATAGGCAAATTAGTCTCTAAAATATGATTTGTGTCTTTTGCTTTAGAATTGTTTGCATGCTCCAATGACATTGAATGAATCTCATTTCGTTTAAGCAGTGAATCGCGAATTAAAGACATATGATTTAATGGAACGCAATACCGTAACAACTTATGTAAGAAGTGGGGAAAGAGTTTTTGAATATTTTAGGGGAAATGAAGAAATTGTAGCACTTCTTAAAATATTCGGGAATATTTTACTTACGCGAATACTTCTTAAGATATTCACGAATTAAAGACATATTATTTAATGGGACGCAATGCCTTAACAACTTATGAAAGAAATGGGGAAAGTTTTTGAATTTTTTAGGGGAAATAAAGAAATTATAGTACTTCTTAAAATATTCGCGAATATTTTACTTACGCGAATACTTCTTAAAATATTCGCGAATTAAAGACATCTGATTTAATGGAATGCAATGCCATAACATTTTATGTAAGAAGTGGGGAAGAATTTTTGAATACTTTAGGTGAAATAAAGAAATTGTAGTACTTCTTAAAATATTCGTTGATACTTACGTGAATACTTCATAAAATGTTCGCGAATTAAAGACATATGATTTAACCCTTACCAGCGCGGAGTAATTCTGTTTATAAACTGGTGAAATAATGGAATGGCACCGCAATTTATAAACGAGTTTATTAGAAAATACGAAATTACTTATTCTCATGTAGATTATAATAGGAAAATTTTAGTTAAATATTCTTGGTGCCGTTTGTCAGTTTTGGAATTAAAATTAGGTGTCCTTTTTTAATGACACCGCGACGGAAAGGGTTAATGGAAAACAATGCCGTAGCAACTTATGTAAGAAGTGGGGAAAGAGTTTTTGAATGCTTTAGGGGAAATAAAGAAATTGTAATACTTCTTAAAAGATTCGCGAATGTTTTACTTACGCGAATACTTCTTAAAATATTCACGAATTAAAGACATGTGGTTTAATGGAACGCAATGCCTTAACAACTTACGAAAGAAAGGGGGAAAGAGATTTTGAATTCTTTAGGGGAAATAAATAAATTGTAGTACTTCTTAAAATATTCGCGAATATTTGACTTACTCGAATATTCTTAAAACCTTCGCGAATTAAAGACATATGATTTAATGGAACTCAATGCCGTAACAACTTATGAAAGAAATGTGGAAAGAGTTTTTGAATTCTTTAGGTTAAATAAAGAAATTGTAGTACTTCTTAAAATATTCGCGAATGTTCCAATTACGCGAATACTTCTTAAAATACTCGCGAATTAAAGACATATGATTTAATGGAACGCAAGGCCGTAACAGCTTATTTAAGAAGTAGGGGAAAGAGTTTTTTGAATATTTTTGGGGAAATAAACAAATTGTAGTACTTCTTAACATACTCTTTAAAGAAAATTTGAGTTAATGCAATAATAATAAAAGAAAACTTGTTTGACCAGATTCAAAACACTATTTAATTGTGTAGGTTGGTTAGCTAACAACATTTTGAAAAAAATTAAATACTTCCAAAACCGTTTTTATACGTAATCATCCATAACTTAATGTCATATATCAATCACTAAGATTCATTTGTTTTACCTATTTATTCAGACATTAATCTGCTTTAAAACACATTCAAATATAGTGCAAATGTCTAAAAATTAAAAAAAAAAACTTTCCAATCACACTAAATCTATCTTTTAGTGTATCTCAAAGTATTTTTTTAAACGTTTAGCTATTTACACTATCTTTTAATACGTTTTAAAGCAGTATAATGTCTGAATAAGTAGGTTAAACAAGTGAATCGAACGATTCTTCCGAAACTTTAATTTTACTTCATCTTCCAGCATTTTTTAGGTGCGTTCGAAATTATATAAATACGTAGCACCTATAGTCGTCGTCTTCTCCGTCCGCCTGTCCGCATATAACAGCGCAGAAACTACCCAACCGAAATCTCTCAAAAAAACTTTCTTCAATTCACAGAAATTCTACTGGCAGCAGTGCTGCCGGTATTTTTCCGTGAATTGGCGAATATCCGTTTTTTCCCCCTCCGTTATAGGAGGTAAAGTATCCGTCAATAGATCAGTTGCAACTGATGTCACACCCTAGCAACGAGCTTGGCAACCACGTGAATTTTTTTTGTTTGCCTCCCAAATTTCCCGGATTTCTCCACTTTCATTGGTTGAGCGCTAAAAGATCGGTGATTTTGATTGGTTGGTGGAAACTTGGGGAAATGTGGTCACGTGGTTGAAACTGACCTTGGGGGAAAAAGAAATAGCGGCTGACGGTGGGTTCGAACCAGCCATCTCAGCGCTACGAGACGAGCATGCCCTGAGCTGTAGTTGTACAGCAGTGAAATGCTTTGAAATAAATATGCTCGCTTCAGAAGATTTCGTCTTTAATAAGATTGTGGCTGTGGTTTTTATACTTTAGTATTAATATAGTATAAAAATATGAATTTTAAATATTTTGACGTAGATTTCTAGAGATAAAATTTGAATATTATACTTTTATTCGATAAGATTTTTTTTTTTTTTTTTTTTTTTTTTGAGTAATATCGATTGTTTTTCCATTTAATTTTCTTAATTAAAATATCTTTTAAATGCGTTCATTTACAGTATATTTTAAATGATAATATTTATGTATATACAACTTTATACATTCAACTTTATTTAATTTTATTCAACTTATTCAACTTTAAAAAAAAAAAATAAATTGTGAGTACTTTTGAATGAATGAGAAAAGTAATTGTTATTTATTTTTAAATTCGAAAACTTTTTTGTCTTTTTTAATTAAATTAGAAATCTTAATAAACTTTATAATATATTTATAACTACTTAAAAGGTGGCAAAAACATATTAAAACACATAAAAATATTATTTAATGTAACCCGAGATCTTTCAAACACACACGCGTTCATTTTCAAAGTGATAAAAGATGATTGACTGAATAGAAATACATTTTAAAAACAAAAACAAAAACAGTACGCATGCGCAAGTGGAGTTCAGTCCATTTCTCTGCAGAGGGGTGAAAAGATCAGTTCATACTATCAGGAGGTCGTGATATATTTAGGATATTGTACCAAATTGCGGGAATATTATAGGAAAGGACATCATTACAAACATTATCACTTCAAAGTAAAATTTCAATGGATTCACGGATTATTGATGAGTAGTGGTTAGACGTTGAAATGATTTTAGCTTTTTCGAAGTTTATCATATTTTCTGTTTGATGTAATCTGGATAAAGCTGTATTTGGTCATTCTGATATCAAGTTTAACAAACCAAATACAGCTTTATCCAGATTACATCAAACAGAAAATATTTATATAAACTTCGAAAAAGCTAAAATTATCCTTTCAACGTCTAACCACTACTCATCAATAATCCGTGAATCCATTGAAATTTTACTTTGAAGTGATAATGTTTGTAATGATGTCCTTTCCTATAATATTCCCGCAATTTGGTACAATATCCTAAATATATCACGACCTTTTGATAGTATGAACTGATCTTTTCACCCCTCTGCAGAGAAATGGACTGAACTCCGCTTGCGCATGCGTACTATTTTTGTTTTTGTTTTTAAAATGTATTTCTATTCAGTCAATCATCTTTTATCCCTTTGAAAATGAACGCGTGTGTGTTCGAAAGATCTCGGGTTACATTAAATAATATTTTTATATGTTTTAATATGTTTTTGTCACCTTTTAAGTAGTTATAAATATATTATAAAGTTTATTAATAACAAGGTGAAAATTTCCTTCACGACACTAGTGTTTAAAACAGTGTTTTTACTCTATAGAAATCTTAATTTATAGAATATTTGGTTTTTCATTTTTAGAATATCTCTAATTTAATATTAATAGACCCAACATGCATGCGTGCTAGGGATGAGCGAAATTTCTCCCTCTTATTATACGTTCGGAGAGAATTCACGGATAAAACAAGTTTTCTAGGAGTACGTAAATTATTTGTTAAAAAATGAGAAATAATTTAGTCTATATTGACAAGTTTTTCTGACAGTGAATGGTTTGAAATTTTGTAGAATTTTGACAAGTCATTTAAAATTTTATGAAAGTCGAATCAAAACTTCAAAAGATATTAATCAAAGTTTTCTTCATTCTCTTAAATCCTATTGTAGGTATACGTAATTAATTCAATGATAACCCATGATAGGTGATGACGTCCTATTTCAGATGGAGTCCTATTATTTCCGTATAACTGATCTCAATATATATAATCGTAATAAAGTTTTATTCATGCATTTTTGCTTAAGCGTGCAACAGCTATTGCACCAACATCCGAATATTTATAAAACTGGTTATAGTACCTCATTTACTACGTTTGACGTACAATTTCCAACTTGTCTTTATTAAATAACAACACAAGGAAATAAAACATAAATAAAGCAATAATGTTATATATATGCAAACACGCACATAGACCCATATACAGGAAGATTGAAAAATATTTTTTACCTATTGGAGATACTTAAAATTGTAAAATTCAAAAGTTTCAAAATAAGGTAGATGTTAAGATTATGTTGGTGTATATATATATATTTTTATATCTGCTCTTAATATATATATATATATATATATATATATTTTAAGTTATACTTTTTAAATTTCCTATAAGCTCCCTGGTTATATAAGTTACATTTAGAGGAAAAAATTTCCAAGCTTTCATAATTAAAACAATAAACATGCCATTCTTCTACGGCACAAACTCAGGAATTTATGATACTTTGGAGCTTTTGAATTTTGGAGCTTTGCCTTCACACGAAAACCGTTTGTTTGATTTTAGTACCTAAAGTTCGGACATTTCATAAAATTAAAAGTATCATAACTAGGTGAGTAGTTATATTATATTTTCCCAGATTAAGGCTGTTCTCAACTGCTGTGCTCAACAAGCGCAAAACGTTTTGACACATTTACAAATTCATTTTTTAACGGAAAGATATAAAATTGGAAAGCCTGACCATGGAGCGATTTGGAATCAAACTGTGTTTTCTATTTTTGGATCAATAAATTACCTATTGAGTTAGAAGCGATTTTGATAACGTGATAAACAAGTTTTTCATCCTTTTTTGAGTGGTTTTTCTCCTTTCGCGCGGAAATTCGGCTCAAAACGCCCACTTTGACACTATTTTCTAAAATATCTATTGCGTTTGCAACAAAAACGGTAAAAACAGATGGATTACATAGTTTCTGAACAACAACACCTGCTAGTTTCAGCATTTCCGAACAAAAATAAATTAAAAACTTATGTCATAAAGTTGCCCTTTTGAATTTGAGAATAGCCTTAATAGCCCAGTGGTTAGGGGTTTGAATTCGGAATGAATTAGGGGAAAGCTGGAAATTGTTTTAATCCCTTCAGTTTAGGTCTAGAATGAATATGCTATGTTTTCCCCTCGTACTATGTGAGCGTTAGGAAATATGTATAGATTTATAGTAAAAAAAACACGTTTTTTTACATACCGTAACAGTATCTCCAAAGAGCTAACTCTGTCAAAAACATTGTCGGTACAAATGTTGTAGACCTTGAAATTCTGAGTAAAATGAGTACCTACACTTAATATTTTTGTTGAACACTAAGGTCACAATTCCACTTTAAAGTTTTAGACCCGTGGTCAGGGGGTTGAACTCAGAATTAATTAGGGGAAAACTGCAAATTGTTTTAATCCCTTCAGTTTAGGTCTAAAATGAACGTACTATGTTTTCTTCCTCGTACTTGAGTGAATGTTAGAAAATATGCACATATTTATTTTCGAAAAATTCGTTTTTTTTCTTAATTACCTTACCAATATCTCAAAAAAGCTAACTGTATAAAAAACATTGTCAATACAAATGTTGTAGAGCTTAAAATTCTGAATAAAACTAGTACCATCATTAATATTTTTGTTCAACATTAAGGTCGCAATTCTATTTCAAAATTTTTCAAATCAAGAGCTTGAAGCCAGGAGAGACCAAGTTAACTTAACAATGTCTCAAAAATGCGGCCTTAATATTGAACAAAAATGTTAAGTGTAGGTACTCATTTTACTCAGAATTTTAGACTCTACAACTTTTGTACTGACAGTGTTTTTGATAGAGTTAGCTGTTTTGAGATATCGTTAAGTTAACTTAGTCTCTCCTGGCTTCAAGCTCTTGATTAGCGATTAAGGCAAAATTTTCAAATAGAATTGCGACCTCAATGTTGAACAAAAATATTAATGATGGTACTCATTTTATTCAGAATTTTAAGTTCTACAACATTTGTATTGACAGTGTTTTTTATAGAGTTAGCTTTTTTGAAATATTGTTAAGGTAATTTAAAAAAAAAAACGTGTTTTTCGAAAATAAATATGTACATATTTTCTAACATTCACCCGAGTACGAGGAAGAAAACATAGTACGTTCATTTTAGACCTAAAGTGAAGGGATTAAAACAATTTCCAGTTTTCTCGTAATTAATTCTGAGTTCAACCCCTGACCAAGGGTCTAAAACTTTAAAGTGGAATTGTGACCTTAATGTTCAACAAAAATATTAAGTTTAGGTACTCATTTTACTCAAAATTTTAAGCTCTACAACATTTGTATTGACAATGTTTTTGACAGAGTTAGCTGTTTGGAGATACTGTTATAGTATGTAAAAAAAAACGTGTTTTTTTACTATAAATTTATACATATTTCCTAACGCTCACCTAGTACGAGGGGGAAAACATAGCATATTCATTCTAGACCTAAACTGAAGGGATTAAAACAATTTCCAGTTTTCTTTTAATTAATTCCGAATTCGGCCTATTTTTGCTCCCCTACCACTGGGCTATAAGGGAGCACAGGACCTATGAGTTTGTCGAAACGGTCAAAATTATTGTCTTTTTCAAAGTGCCAAAACACAAATAATATGCAATTAAGATTGTTTTTTTTCTTTCTGCCTAAAGAGTATGTTGTGAACTATATTATCCAAAAAACTAATGTTGCCTATACAAAATTAATGTTTAAACTTCAAATTTAAAAATTCATCTCACTAATGCGTGAATTAAAATCATTAAGTGCTGCGTGTATGATAAAAACTGCAAATTGTGCATGTAGAGTTTTTGAACAAAACAGAATCGTAACACACTTAATCTAAATTAAAACAAAATTTTGTTTAAATTTAATTTTAGCAAAAAATAAAAAGATTTCGAATTTTTTTTCAAGTTTTTTTAGTGAAAAAAAAAAAAAAAATAAAAATAAAAAAATATGTGATTTTGTTGTTGTTTTAGCATGTAGACTAAACGCATATTTAGTTATTTGGTTATTCAAGAAACGCATATTAGGTTATTTTTTTTTAAGCACACAGTCTCCAAATTTACACATCTGAGAAAACGCATTTTAAAGTTTCAATATTAGCACAGTGGTTAGGGTGTTGAATTCGGAATTAATTAGGGGAAAGATGGAAATTACTTTAATCTCTTCAGTTTAGGTCTAGAATGAATATGCTATGTTCCCCCCCCCCCTCGTACTAGATGAGCGTTAGGAAATATGTATAGATTTATAGCGAAAAAACATGTTTTTTTACATACCATAGCAGTATCTCCCAACAGCTAACTCTGTCAAAAACATTGTCAATACAAATGTTGTAGAGCTTAAAATTCTGAGTAAAATGAGTACCTACACTTAATATTTTTGTTGAACATTAAGGTCACAATTCCACTTTAAAGTTTTAGACCCGTGGTCAGGGGGTTGGACTCAGAATTAATTAGGAGAAAACTGGAAATTGTTTTAATCCCTTCAGTTTAGGTCTAAAATGAACGTACTATGTTTTCTTCCTCGTACTTGTGTGAATGGTGAATGTCAGAAAATATGTACATATTTATTTTCGAAAAACACGTTTTTTGTAATTACCTTAACAATATCTCAAAACAGCTAACTCTATAAAAAACATTGTCAATGCAAATCTTGTAGAGTTTAAAATTCTGAATAAAATTAGTACCATCATTAATATTTTTGTTCAACATTAAGGTTGCAATTCTATTTCAAAAATTTTCAAATCAAGAGCTTGAAGCCAGGAGGGACCAAGTTAACGTAACAATATCTCAAAATTGCGGCCTTAATATTGAACAAAAATATTAAGTGTAGGTACTCATTTTACTCAGAATTTTAGGCTCTACAACTTTTGTACTGGCAATGTTTTTGATAGAATTAGCTGTTTTGAGATACTGTTAAGTTAACTTGGTCTTTACTGGCTTCAAGCTCTTAGTTACTGATTAAGGCAAAATTTTGAAATAGAATTGCGACCTTAATGTTGAACAAAAAATATTAATGATTGTACTCATTTTATTCAGAATTTCAAGCTCTACAACATTTGTATTGACAATGTTTTTTATACAGTTAGCTTTTTTGAGATATTGGTAAGGTAATTAAGAAAAAAAACGTATTTTTCGAAAATAAATATGTGCATATTTTCTAACATTCACTCACGTACGAGGAAGAAAACATAGTACGTTCACTTTAGACCTAAACTGAAGGGATTAAAACAATTTGCAGTTTTCCCCTAATTAATTCTGAGTTCAACCCCCTGACTACGGGTCTAAAACTTTAAAGTGGAATTGTGACCTTAATGTTCAACAAAAATATTAAGTGTAGGTACTCATTTTACTCAGAATTTTAAGCTCTACAACATTTGTACCGACAATATTTTTGACAGAGTTAGCTGTTGGGAGATAGTGTTATGGTATGTAAAAAAACGTGTTTTTTTACTATAAATCTATACATATTTCCTAACGCTCACCTAGTACGAAGAGGAAAACATAGCATATTCATTCTAGACCTAAACTGAAGGGATTTAAACTATTTCCAACTTTCCCCTAATTAATTCCGAATTCGGCCTTTTTTTGCTCCCCTACCACTGGGCTATATCTAGGACATTCAATTATATTCACCGTCTATAAATGATTATAACTCAAGAAATAATTCATATTTTTGGATGAGGTTTTTTTGCATATTGTTGAGAAAAAAAAAAAAATTCAAAATAAAACAAAAATCGAAAATTGATTTTTTTGAAAGTTTAAAGGTCCTGTGGCCCCTTAGAAACATCTGTTTTTTATTTTTACTTCTATTTTTATTTTATTTTATTTTATTTTTAAAAGTTTATTGAATAGTAAATTGAAGATAATATGATTTAATTGAATGCAGCGCAGTAATCCCTTATGTAAGAAATGGAGAAAAAGTTTTGAATATTATATTGTAGAAAATATAAACAAATTTCAATACTTCACAAAAGATAGTCTTTAGCCCCTTCGGGACGAGCGTCTTTTACAGAATTTTTAGTCTTTTATCACCGGTTTTTCAAAACAGAAATTTTTGCCTAATTGACTCGGGAAAATGCTCGGATTAAATAAGACAAAATTTACAATAAAAATTTACTGGTGAGAATAATCACGGATTCTGATCACCTTACGCGCGGCACGTATACCGTTCGTGCGTCCCCAAGGAGGGTTAAAGAATATTCAAGTCAATGTAATAAATACAATAAAAAAAAAAAACCTTGTGACATTTTAAAACATTCTTTAATGGAAAAAAAAGTTAGTTATCTAAAAAAATTTCGAAATTTTCTTTTAGTTACAAAATATATATGCAAATAAAACAATAATTATATATAGGTGTATTCACACATACAGGTATTCACAGCAAATGATTAGTTTATATTTTCATTTATTTCATTTTATTCAATTCCTACTATTAGTTCACACTCTCCCTATATTTATTTATATATATACTTATTTATTCATCTTTTAATTTAGAATCTATATATCTTGTTCAAATTTTTAATCGTTAATAAAATACCCATTATTCATCTATATCAAGTTGAAATAAATTTTTTAAAACTTGTACTGGATGACAATTGATGTTAATACAGTTTTTTCAAATATTAATTAATTAATTAAATTTTAATTAATTAATTTCAGTTTTGCATGGGAAACAAAATGGCGGCCATTGGTTATTGAATATCAATGAAACTATTTTCAATAAGGGGTTACCATAGGGGGGAAACCCTGTTCTGTCGCCAAATACCTACAAGTTTGTCGCAAACTTGGCGATATATCGCCAAATTTGGCGACCAAAATGAGTCGCCAAAAGTGACGCCAACTTGGCGATATCTCTAATATTTCGCCAAATTCCCATAGACTTTCATTGTAAACCTACTTGCTTATAGAAAATCAACAAATTGAGATATTTTAATGCAACAAAATCTCATATTAGCTTAATATTAAATTTTTCTTTGATGACCCAAGTAGGAATTGACTTTAAAAACAAAATTTTTATATTACTTGTTTTATGTTTATAGTTGATAATGCAATACGGCAAAGCAATTGTAAAATGCTCCAAAGGAAAATATTCTGTTATAATTAAAAGTATAGAAAATGTATAGTTTCTTTCTATATAAATCAAATCACCTAAAACCAAAATTAAATAAAAATTGATTTGTTCTTTGTTATAAATATATTATCGTACACTAGGAGGAACCTCTTTTCAAAGATATCAAACAACTTCAAATCAATAATAAGATAAAGACTTATTTCTCTTACCTGGTTTCCACGATCAGATCCCCCCGGAAGCTCCCAAGATGAGACTCGTTCACATTCCTTCTTCTGCAAGATTCGACGATTCTATATTTTATTTTTAAGAAGAAATATGATTAAATGTATTGATTCTGATTTTTGTGTGTATGCCCATGTTTCTGTTGAATGATATCACGAAGCAGTAGTTCCACACTTAACTTATTTATTTACATCTTGATTATAATACAGTAAATTCTGTCTAAGGCGGACTCTGTGCAAGCCGGAAATCTGTTTACCGCGGCAAATTTTTCAAGTCCCGGCAAACCCATTGGAAACACCATTAATTCTTGTTGCATAAGCCGGAATCTGTCTAACGCGGAAACGGAAATGTTTTTAAGGTCCTACCGAAACCAAAATTTTGCATAAGGCGGAAAAAAGGATATTTTAAAAATGAGAAAGATTTCGTTTATGAAACTTTAACACTGATATACAAACTTATTTCTGAATTTAATACATACTTTCTAAAAATAAGGGCCTTTCCTTGCCTTCACCTCTTTAAAAACAAACATAAAACCCAATAAAATCCAAAAAACCAAACTTTTTTTTTTTTTTTTTTTTTTTTTTAATATAAATAACCCAGGTTTTTTGCAACCCTGGATGGACTTCAAACATATTAGGATGGCTTGAGAAGAATTAGGTGCCTCGAAATTATTTTTCTTGTTCAGAGAAATTAAAAAAAAAATATTACCGATAATAACAGACTTACGCGTTGGTGCAGAATGCATGGTAAACCAAAAGAAAAAAACAAGCAACGATAAAAGATTATTTTTTGATTTTTAAAACTACTATGCGAAAAATGAAGTATGTAATTGTATTGGTTAAATTAAATTGTTTTCATTAAATTTCAGAATTGGAGCAATTTCGTATTGGTAATATTTATTTTTGTGTACAAATACTGTTTTTCGAGATTATTAAAAATTACAAATTTAAAAACAATCTAATTTCATTAAAAATTTCATTTTAAAGAACAATATTAAAAGTTAGAACGTAAAAAAATATACGGTTTGCGCATTTTTTTTTTTTTTTTTTTTTTTTTGGAGAAGAAGGGGGGGGGGGGGGGGGGCTCTTTTGTATAAGCCGGAATATTGTCTACCACGGAAAAATTTCTCAGTCCCGACCGATTCCGCCTTAGACAGAGTTTACTGTATTAAAGAAACTATTTTAATTTCATCCGGGCGTGAATCACAAAACGACCCGGCATGAACAAGACTTTAATAGCAACTGACCATATGTCAGCGAGGAAAAAAAAAAAAAAAAAAAAAGGAGGCGAAAACATGCCTCTACATTTAACCACATTTAGCGGGGTAATTTGATTAGCTAGCATTAAGGCACATACATTGACAGTGAGATAAAAAAGAAAGGTGTGTTTTTGAGTCCGGAATATATGAAGCAGTTCTTTTTTCTGGAATAAAGTTTTGTTACAAAGGGTTTTCACACTTTAACATTCTTGAGATATAGCCATCTCAGAAGTCGTGAAAAAGGAACATAGCAGCGCCACGTTTTGGGCGAATTATACCAAAACCTAATCAACGTTTATTTATGTCAAGGT
This sequence comes from Maratus speciosus, assembly GCA_963932465.1. Taxonomy (NCBI): domain Eukaryota; kingdom Metazoa; phylum Arthropoda; class Arachnida; order Araneae; family Salticidae; genus Maratus; species Maratus speciosus. Next base: position 297,811,726 of record OZ010797.1, read on the forward strand.
CTAACAGAATATGACGTTTGATAAAATTCCGTGGCTCAGTTCTAGATATATAACTATCGCGGAAATCATGTTAAAAGCAACATAGCAGCTCCACCTGCTGGACGAATTATACCAAAACCTAATCCTTTATGTCAAGGTTTAACCCTTTATCTACTGAAGGTACTTATAAGTAAAATTAAAATAACTTGTTATAAAATTCATTTAATACATCAATTAGTAGTAATACAGTTTAGACTGAGTTATAGATGCATTCCTTTATCTTTTTCCAAAAGCATTATTGGTTACAGAAAACAAAAATATTTTTAAAAGGATGATTTCTTTTGCCTTTTCATCTTTTGATATTTTCAGCTTTCTTGGCGTTGGGGTATTTTTCAATTCGGAAATATTTCTATATTTCCATTGCAAGAACATCATATTTGTACATTTCCTAATTCTACAAAATACTAAGAAAATATTATAATAAAAGATTTGAGCGGGGTTATAAATATTTCACAAAATTTCTATAAATTCAAATTTAATTAATCCTTCTAAAAACCTTCTAAAATTTATTAAATGATTACGTAAATCTTCTAGTGTAATTTTAAAAATTCATGAAAAATGCTTTAGAAGGTAAAATTTTCATGAATTCATAATTCAGTACATAAAGGGTGAATAGAATATGACGTTTGATGAAATTCCGCGCATTAGCTCTTCAGATTATTGCGGAATTTTTGATATTGCGGAACATATAGCTGTATCGCGGAAATCGTGAAAAATGCATTACAATAGCGCCACCTGTTGGGCAATGAACACCAATACCTAATAGTCACCAATTTTTGTCAAGGTCTAAACTGAATCTAAAGTTTGATTAAATTCCGTGCATTAGTTCTTGGGACAGAACGCGCAAAAAAATTCAAGTCGTGTTTAGGATCTTCTAAAATGGATAAATGCAATGCGAAAACAAGAATTCGAAATTTTTTACGAATTCAATATTTAATGTAAAAATAGAAAAAAAAATTGTTTATTTTGTTTTGTTTTGTTTTATATTGTTTTTATAAAAAATCTTCTAATACGGAATCGTTAAAAACAGTAAAAATTCTGTTTCGAAGAAGTTTTCTTCTTAGCAGATTATATCCTGTAACTATAATGTATTATTTTTGTTAGCTCCATATAATTGTTCCATCTAAGGCAGGATTTCTTTCTGACTGGTTCTGGTTCCACTGATTTTGCTGCATCATATTGAAAAGTGAAAATAAATAGGCAAATTAGTCTTAAAATATGATTTATGAGTTTCGCTTTCTTTGCATGCTCCAATGACATTGAATGAATATTTCGCCAAGCATTGAATCGCAAATTAGAGATATATATGATTTAATAGAACGCAATACCGTAACTTGTTACGTAAGACGTGGAGAGAGAGAGTTTTTGGATATTATAGACGAGGAAATAAAGACATTTCAGTACTTCGTAAAATAATTTCTATTGATCTGTGTATTAAGCACAAAAAAATAATCACTTGTGACATTAACTCCTCAATTCTCGCTCCCGTGATATTAACGGGCTGTGTCTTTCATTCAGATTGTTTGATTCCCACCAGTTTTATAAAATAGTGCAATTGGCTCTATTATGGTATCATTTTACCTGTCATTAAATAAGGTCAACATTCTTTTTCAAAAAAATTGTTGCCAATAAGCATATTGAATTTTTCAACCGTAATTTAATGCGATCGTTAAAAGGTTAAACTAAAATTATAACATGATAACAATAAACTTTTAGCATGTTATAATTTTAGTTTCATATATGTAATTTTAGTTCTTAGATAATTTTATATATGTGCGAGGATGTATCAATAAGTTTTTGCCCTCACATAGAAATAATTGAGTGAAATTTATGAAATTGCTACATTGTATTAGCCCTTTTCTATATAGTCACCGTGCACAGTAATACATTTCTGCAAACGGTATTTCAAAGAGAGAAGGGAGGATATATTCCAGGAGGCGCGATAGTAGACTCAAAGGGAATCATTTTTCTAACTTTTACCAATCCCCACATGTGACATATTGCTGGAAAGGCCTGTGACAACTTATTCATGCTACGCACCTCCCGAGCGTCTCCCAACAAATTTGCCTATCGGGGGCATGAATGATGTCCGCAAAATTTAGAAAAGTGTACAAGGAGACACATGTATAATCTGGGGTCGATCCAGGCAAAATTTGGGGCCTATTTAGAGCCCTTTCACAAAAATCTATTTAATAAAATAGGCCCCTTCACAAAAATAAATTTAATAAAATGGACCCCTTCACAAAAATAAATTTAATAAAATGGGCTCCCTAGGTAACATTATTTTTTATAAAAACTGTTTTAAAATGTGTAATTTGTAAATAAAAACAGGTCACGAAAAACAAAAACTTTAGTAAGGGGATTTAAAGAACAATTTTTGTTCATAACTTGTTGATTCGGATTTAAGTAACTGGATTTCAACTTTCGTTACAAAATGTTATTTTTCACAAAAATATAATAAAATTCAGAAAAATAACTTCTAATTTTCACAAAATAGGCCCCAAGAAAAAAAACCTGCATCGACCCCTGATAATGAAAAAGAAATACAAATATAAAATAAAATAAAATAAAAATGGATAATTGTGAATGGATAATTAATTTCTGCTGTTGTTTCTTATTCTGCATTTCTTTCCAAATTTGAAAATTTTCCCCAATGACTGTGATATTGCTGTAAAAGATAGGTTCTCTTAAATTTACACCACATAAGCGATTCCATTATGCATTCATTTTATTTTACTAAAATAAATGACACCTTTGCCTTTAAAACAATATTTCCCAGAATGATTGCGTTATTGGTGAAAAATATAGATTTTCGTCAATTTACAACACAAAAATGTATTAATTACACTGTGTATTAATTACATTTTGTATTGAAGACATTTCATTAAAACATATTATAATTTTTCTTTTAAAACCAATTTTCCCACAATGATAAAACTTTTGCTGAAGAATAAAAAAAGAAAAGAAAAAATAGAGAGAGAGCTATTTTCTTGAAAGTGAGGCACAGAATAATGGTACTATTGCTGAAAAACATAGTTTCTCTTGAATTTGCGGCAGATAAATAATTATATTTCTTATTAATTTTATTTATTTTTAAATAAATGATAAATTATTTTTCCCCCAATGTTAGTATTTTTGCTGGAAAGAAAAATGATTATCTCGAATTTACGGCAAACAAATACCAACAGTTCGCATTAATTTTATCTTATTAAAATAAACTATAACTTTACCTTTAAAACAAATTTTACCACAATGACGATGTTATTGCTAAAAAACATAGATTCTCTTCAATTTAGAACAAACAAATGATTCCATTTTGTGTTCATTTTTACTTTATTAAACTAAATTATAGCTTTGCCTTTAAAACAAATTTCCCAACAATGATGGTATTAATGCTGAAAAACATAGTTTCTCTTGGATTTACGGCACATAAATGGTTCTATTTCGTAATAATTTTATTTTAGTAAAACAAATGATAACTTTGTTTTTAAAACAAATTCCCTCACGATAAAAGTACTTTTGCTGAAAAAAAAAATATTTCCTTAAATTTTAATTAAATAAATAGTTCCAATTTATATTAATTTTACCTTTTTTAAACAAAACGATGAATTTGCTTTAATTTTTTTTCTACAATGATTGTGTTATTGGTGAAAAACACAGACTCACTTTAATTTAAGGCATATAAATAATTCCATTTCGTATTCATTTCTTTGAATTAAAAAAAAATCCACAAAAATGTTTTACTGCTAAAAAACATAGTTTCTCTTAAATTTAGGGCACATCAGCAATTCCATTTTATATTTATTTTATTTTATTAAAATAAATGATAGTTTTGCCTTTAAGGGGCCTCGGGACTCTTAAAATTGGAGAAAATGAACTAAAAAAGATCATTTTCAACATTTTATCATTTTCTATTAATATCTTAAAATAAAATGTGTATGATTTTAAACCACAATTTTTAATGGGATGAAAGATATAAGAATGTTCTTTCATTTCATGTATTTAAAAAATTGCAAGATTCAGAATTAGTATTTATAAGGGGCTTAAAACTGTCATGCATTTGACGAGCAGAAAATTGGTATAATAACTTATGCGAAGGATTACGAAATAAATTTTGAAACTAGAATAAAAATTTTGGTGCCTACTTATACTTTAAATTTTAATAATAATTACCCTGAACCTAAATAAATTCGTATTTAAAGCATTTTTATATTTTCAATACAAAGTTGTATTAAAAATTGTAAGTTGTAAGTCGAAATTTTCAAAATTTTGCAAAGCTAATGCAAAATTTTGAAAATTTCAACAATATAGTCGTCTAAAAAATAATTTTTTTTGAGCAAGAAAAAGAAAATTTCAGGTTTTGTTCATGCAGACTATCATGAAACATGTGTTTTGAAAATGTCATGAAAAAATATTCAGAAGTTTTTGAGATATCGTGCGCATTATGCCCAAAAACGTCATTTGGAGAAAAATGACTTCAAAGCTTCGGAAACGCCACTTCAGCTATTGAGCGTGTATGATTCTAAAACCCATAACTTCTGTTCTAATGGGAATTTTAAAGAAACAATTATAACAAATTGTTCAGAAAAAATAGCAGTTTAACATCTAGAAAAATTAAAATTTCGAAAAATTTGAAGTTTTAAGAGTCCTGAAATCTCTTAAAGCAATTTATCCCACAACAACAGTGTTAATGCTTTAAAAGATAGTTTCTCTTTAATTTAACTCGCATAAATAGTTCTATTTCGTCTTAATTTTATTTTATAAAAATAAATCATAACTTTCTTTTAAACAAATTTTCCCACGATAATAGTACTTTTCTGAATATATATATATATATATATAACCATTAATTAAACATAACCTACCGCCGTCAATTATTATGAATTAAAGCTGTAAGTATAAAAAAAAAATAATAATAATAATTTATTATAAGAATTATTATGGAAGAAAAAGAAAAAAGTGGACACCGACAAAAAATGGAAAAGCTTATATATTTAATTACGTTGTCAAGGGCACAGAATTCAATGATATAAGCAAAATGGTTGTTTTCTGTGAGAAAAATAAGCTTAAGCTAAAAATTATTTTCCCCTGTGCCCAAACAACCATTAAAATCAAGTGAATTGATTAAAAATGAAAACAGAATAGAAACAAATAATATGAAATGGAAGAATCAATAAAACCTATTTAAATATTTATAGGATATAAAATATAAATAATAAACACCATAACGATTAATATTTCAGTATTTTACAAATAACCACGCGCACATGTCTACCAGAATATCATAAAGATTAAGGTGAATAAAACAGTTAAGAAATCACAGTAATTAATACCAAATGATGCAGTTAATACATTTTGAAATAAATTTTGAAATACCTTGTTAAATACATTTAATATAATATAAAATAAATAGATAGTAATTACATTATTTAAAATGCACTATTAAATTAATTAATAACTGTTTAACAATATCGTCAAACTTTAGCTAAAAATACCCCCTGGTGTAGTAATTTATAACTGAAATGGAGCTGGAAAAATTAAAATTTAGAGCTATCTTAAAAAGACAGATTTTGGTGCTGCCATCTAGTATTACTACATTCAACTGTCACAAGATAAATATTTGTAAGCATTTGAATGTAAATAATTTTTTAAACAGCAAAACCAAACAAATCCTTATATATAGATAATTATAAACCTAATATAAACCACACAATGTATTAAAAAAAAACTATTGTTAATAAAATTTAAAAGCATACAAAATATTCTATTAGCTAACTTATTTAAACTAAACTAAGAATTTAAATAATTCTAGAACATTGATAATATATAGCATATAGCTATATGCTATAATACAAAATAAATTCAGTAATAATTAATATAAATAATTATTAAAAATAATATAAAAATTATTTTTTAAATCAATTATATATAAGATAATTATAAAATGAACAGGAAATAAAAAAACATATGGAAGTATATAGAAGGTTAAATGATACTTAAATTCCCATTGCTTAAAAAGCACAAATATAGAGTGTGGATTATTTTCATACATCCATAAAAATCCAAAACGTATGTATATGGGACATTCAAAAACATTAAACCGATAATATATTGAAAATAGATAAATATTAAAAAGAATAGAGGAATAATAATAAAAATAATTACCCAATTTTAATACATACAGTATAACTATATTTATATTAAACATACTTATATGTATATTAATCACTATAAAAATGGCATACTATTAGTAATTAATATGATATTGTCCTTAGTAAATTAAAATTTAATAACAAATGATTGTAAATTAGATTAATGAATATTTAAGCTAATTATAATATTAATGAAATTCTCCAATTACATATAAAATAGCAAATCAACATCCATATAAAATACGTAGCAAAAATATAGTAATAATACAAAAGCCACCATTTTTTTTTATAATTAACCATTTTATCCAGACAACACCATTATCCAGACAACACCACCCTCCTCCGTACTCTAACATCTACCCACCCAACCAACCTATAATAATTTTTTTATATTATTTTACAATTTTTAATTTTTTATAGATATTTTTTTATTTTATAATTTTTTTGTAATTTTGTTTACGCATGTGTTAATTTGTTTTAAAAGATCATGTAAGAGAAGTACTAATTGTATATTAATGAATATATGAATTTTTTTGGAAAACCATGATTTAATGCATCATAAATTAGTTTTTTAATATTACTGTTAATTACAGGAGAAGAACATAAACATTTTATTCTATAAAAATGATTAAGTATTATATTTCGAAATACAGAATGATGTAGACAAGATTTAAAATTTGTAAATGTATCAACTTTGAATTTAAATTCTTTACGTTTGCCATATAAATCTGTGATTGTTTTGTTGTCTTTTATTGTAATTTTAAGATCTAAGAAGTTAATTGTATTGTTAGATAAAAGGTTTTCCGTTAATTCCAAATTAGTGGGATAATCAACTGGAAATCGAGTAATTGCAGATTGATCAGTATCAATTAAAATTATGTCATCAATATAACGACATAAATGTAGATTATTATTAGTAAAATTACGTTCATAATGATATAAGTATAAGTCTGAGAGTAAACTGAAAGTACAACCGCCTTGTGGTATACCGACATGCTGTAAATATAAAGTGTTATCTTGCAATATATAATTATTATAGATAATGAAGTTAGTTAAAGATTTAAAATATGCAATATCTATATTAGATGGTAATTCCAGTTTTTTATAATACTTTTTAAATAATGCATTCATAATTTTATGTAAATCTAATAGGTCTATATTATTAAAAAGATCTTTGAAGTCATATGTCGTTATATTATAAACACAATGAAGATTTTTTAAAATATTGACAAGTTGATAGCTATTTTTTATACAATGTGTATTATCATTGTTTGTAGTAAGTACATATAATTGATTAAGAATTTTTAAGAGAAGTTTATTGGCTTTTTTATTATATGTATTGCAACCAATAGTAACAGTCCTAAATTTAATTGGAGTTTTATGAAATTTGGGAATAAGAACTAAATATGGATAATTAAAGTTAGTAGATTAAATATTTAATAGTTTATAATAACTTCGAATTTTACGATTATTTACAATTATATTTTCATTAGTTTTTTGAAATGACTTATTAGAAGAAATACAATTTGTAAGAAGTTGGTGATAATATGATTTACATATAATAGCATAATTGTTAGGAGATTTGTCTACATATGTAATAACGTAGTTTTTTTGTAATTTAGTAATTTGTTGGAAAAAATGCTTTGTATTAATAGAAACCAAATCAGTAATATTATTTTTTAAAGCTATAGTTAATTTTTCAATTACTAATATTTTCCATTGATTAAAATATTCAATAGGCTTATTATAAGCGATAGAAATTTTATAAATAAAAATATCAATATCATATGTAAACTGTTTGATAATAGATTTAACATTAAATTTAGATAGAAGTCTATATTTAGTACCATAACCCATTAGTTGTTTCAATTTAAAATCATAAACAATATCAAGATTTCCAGTGATTATATGTCCATGCTCATTGTTTATGTATTTTTTTAGAGTGGGGTCATTGCAGTTACACGGAAAATTACTTGCAGCAGATGTATTTTTTGAAAATGTATTGTAGTTAAAAATCTTTCTTCCAATTGTATTCGGATATTTAAAGGTTTTTGATATATGAAGATTATTGATAGGAAAAAAACAATTTTTATCATTAATTATAGAATTGACATTAATTTTATTAAATATGTGATTTGAAAAAGTAATTATCATTTGAGTATTCATGTTCTGAATTTTATGTTTTTTTTGTAAATTAATATTTAAAAGATTAACCCTAGTCATAATTAGGTCAAAATAAATATCAGAGAAATGTTTAGAGAAAGATTTACTTAGAAATACATTTAAATGTTGTACAATCTGTTTCTTTTTAATAGCAAAGATGTTTTTTCGAATTAACAACCAGTTATAATTCTCTAAATAATTTCGTTGAAGATCATTAATTTGTTTAGTGATAGATTTTTTGGAAACTACAACTGATGATGAACCCTTTCCTCGTTTATTACGTGTTGTTTTACCATTTAAATTATGATTAAGAGTAGGATAAATTGGAGAATAATCAATATTGTTATTTATAGATGTGAAGACTTTGACAGGTCTGTTAAATACTTCACTGTTAAGTCCATAAGGATAAATTGTGTTATAATATTTCATATATGATGATTCCATATAAAGACGTTCTGATTTATTTTTTAGAATTTGAAGGATTTCAATTGTCGTATTTTTAAATTGATGTTTATGAAAATGTTGAATTTCAACTATAGATTGTATATTTTTTGCTTTGTTATTATTAGAATCTGAACGATGATGATTGATACGTTTATGAATTGGACCTGATGTTTCACCAATATATTTCATATTACATAAGTTGCACTTTATACTATAAATAACATTAAATGCTTTACAAAAACTTGAATAATTAGGATCTGAGACAATTTGTGCCTGAGAAGCGTATGGACATGCCTTGCACCGAGCATCATAACACTTACGAAAAAATAAAGGACGAGGGGGAGAGTATAAATGGTCGCTGGATGACGATCCAGGAACAACCCAATTATTGTTCCTGTACCGGGCACTACACTGCATAGATGCTAAGTGTATCTTGCCAGGATCGAGATGTTTACTAAGAACTGCCATATAAAAATTATGTTTGGAAAATGCAATAATTGCCATAAAAATAAGAAAATTTAATAATAAAAAAATAATAATTTAATTAAATTAGCCTTGATTAAATAATAAATCTTGAGTATGCAAAAATATATGCAATATTTACAATAATAGAAGCAGAACGCAGAAACAATCTTCAAATTTTCCATAACCAAATAATGATAACCCAAATTTCGTAGACTAATAATAGCAAGAAACCACTTGACTTTTTGATAACAAATAAGTCAAAAAAGATCCGCATAACATCCAAATCCTAGAACAACTATAACCATGCAAAGACAACCAAAACGCTTTCCCAAGTAACTTCTCAGATCTAAGTAATATGAATTTAAACTTCTAAAGCAAATTAACATTAAATCTATGAATAGAAAGAATTATTGCTACCATATTGATGTATATATATAAAATGATTATCTCTACAGAATTATGTAAAGCTATAGCAAAAATAGAAAATATATAGGACAATATCATACACTAACTACAAGAAAATTCATATAAAATCATAACTAGAAAATTAAAAAACATTAAATAAATCGTTGCAATGATAGGAAGGAAAAAAATAATGGAATCCTAAAAAAGGTATCAGATAACTACATGGTAGAAATCATATTGATAATACACATAGATAGTGCGCTATTGCAGCAATGATCTAAGCGTATAATATTTAAAAGATTGCTAAATCATTTAGCGACCTGGGAATATATATAAATATATATAAGATATCATAAGGAAAAAACACTTCAAAATGAATTGTTGACATTCAAAATGAAAAGATATTTAAAAACATCGTAAAAAGCATACATTCATAATTACTTGCGCAAATGCATCATAGTAATTTGAATGCTAATATATAACCATTAATTAAACATAACCTACCACTCAATTATTATGAATTAAAGCTGTAAGTATAAAAAAAATAATAATAATTTATTATAAGACTTATTATGGAAGAAAAAGAAAAAAGTGGACACCGACAAAAAATGGAAAAGCTTATATATTGAATTACGTTGTCAAGGGCACAGAATTCAATGATATAAGCAAAATGGTTGTTTTCTGTGAGAAAAATAAGCTTAAGCTAAAAATTATTTTCCCCTATGCCCAAACAACCATTAAAATCAAGTGAATTGATTAAAAATGAAAACAGAATAGAAACAAATAATATGAAATGGAAGAATCAATAAAACCTATTTAAATATTTATAGGATATAAAATATAAATAATAAACACCATACCGATTAATATTTCAGTATTTTACAAATAACCACGCGCACATGTCTACCAGAATATCATAAAGATTAAGGTGAATAAAACAGTTAAGAAATCACAGTAATTGATACAAAATGATGCAGTTAATACATTTTGAAATAAATTTTGAGATACCTTGTTAAATACATTTAATATAATATAAAATAAATAGATAGTAATTACATTATTTAAAATGCACTATTAAATTAATTAATAAATGTTTAGCAATATCGTCAAAATTTAGCTAAAAATACCCCCTGGTGTAGTAATATCTGTATGTATGTGTATACGTATATATATAATATACATACATATATTCTGAAGTTTACGGGAAAGAAATATCTCCTGTTTGTGTTAATTTTTTCCTATTAAAATAAATAATACCTTTGCCTTTAAAACATTTTTCTCACAACGGTGGTGTTATTACTGAAAAACACAGATTCTCTTTAATTTTCGGCGCATAAATTATTCCTTTTCATATTCATTTTACTTTAATAAAATAAATTATAGCTTTGTCTTTAAAACAAATTTTACCACAATGACGGTGTTATTGCTAAAAAACACAGATTCTCTTCAATTTAGAACAAACAAATGATTCCATTTTGTGTTCATTTTTACTTTATTAAAATGAATTATAGCTTTGCCTTTAAAACAAATTTTTCCACGATGATGGTGTTAATGTTGAAAAACATAGTTTCTCTTGGATTTACGGCTCATAAATGGTTCTATTTCGTAATAATTTTATTGTATTAAAACAAATGATAACTTTGTTTTTAAAACAAATTCCCTCACAATAAAAGTACTTTTGCTGAAAAAATACACATTCTCTTAAATTTTAATTAAATAAATAGTTCTATTTTATATTCATTATATCTTTTTTTAAACAAAAAGATAATTTTAGCTTTAAAAATAATTTTCTCTACAATGATTGCGTTATTGGTGAAAAACACTGACTCACTTTAATTTACGGCATATAAATAATTTCATTTTTTATCCATATTATTTTTATTAATATAAATGAAAGCTTTGAATTTAAAACAAATTTTTCATCAATGATTTTGTTATTGCTGAAAAAACATGCCTTCTCTTGAATTTACAGCACATAAATAATTCCATTTTGTATTATTATTATTATTATTATTATTATTATTATTATTATTAAAATAAATGATAATCTTGCCTTTAAAACAATTTTTCCCACAATGACGGTGTTATTGCTAAAAAACACAGATTCTCTTCAATTTACAACGTACAAATGATTCCACTTTGTATTCATTTTAATTTATTAAAATAACTTATAGTTTTGCCTTTAAAATGAATTTTCCAACAATGAGAGCGTTAAGGGTGTATTCCGATCCAAACTGCTTATTTTCTGATTCATTTTAAAATTCATTTTTGCTCTCAAACGCATCAAACTGGGAAATTCTCTTATTTAGAAACTATATAATGTACCGTGCTTCTTAATTTTTTGATAAATGCAGAAAATACTGTAAAAAACGCTGTCAAAGTTGGCGTTTTGAACCGAATTTTCCGAAGCGGGCGATCTGGGAATGAAAAAAATGGTCATACTGAGAAAATAATTGTTTAAAAATCAAATTCTAATTAATTGAGCTGAAAATGAAATCACACGGCATGTTAAACATGTCTTCAGAAATCACCCCAGAAAGTTTCATGTTTTTACTTTTAAAAATGAGTCTGAAAATGTCTCAGAAAATTTCGAACTGTTGAGGGTGGAAAAATATTTTTTCGAATACACCCTTAAGCTGAAAAACGTAGTTTCCCTTGAATTAAATGGGTCTATTTCGTAATAATTTTATTTTTTTAAAACAAATGATAAGTTTCCCATGAAAACAAATCCGCGATACAAATACTTTTGCTTCATTTTATCTTTTTTAAACAAAACGATAATTTTGCTTTTAATGGGACAGTTTATCTCAAAATTGATCAAAATATCGATCTTTTTTAAAAATATTAAATGAAAGCCTGATTAATTATGAATAATTTGACATATCATTTTTATCCACACGGCAGTTATTACCGCGAGGTATTGTAAATTCTGTTAATACACCCAGAGCAATTACCCACATAAATTAAAACTTTAAGTAGCTTTTTCTCCACGTGCATATTTTCTTCTCTTTGATGCTTTAAAAATGATAAGTTTTTTTTTTTTTTTTTTTTTTTTTTTTTTTTTTTTTTTTTTTTGTATTTGAGATGGAGTTTTAAACATTTTTGTACATGTTCTTTATTATATATGTGATAAATCTGCGCGTGGAGTTAGCCTTCAGATAAAAAAAAAATTATTAAATGAAGATGTGTTACATTTCATCATTTTACACTATATATATCAGTCAAAAAATTACATTAAATGTAATATTAGATGTATCTAAAAATCAATGCGCAGTCTTGTGTAATACACATTTGAAAATCTAAAAAGAAAAAAAAATGGACAAAAATGTCAATATTTAAAAAAAGTTGTAGGTATTTTAAAAAGTAATTTAATTTTTTTTTAAATTTTAATTAAATATGCATTTAAATTTTTTTTTCAAAATGTACTTTTAGTTGAACAATGAAGTGCAGTAAGTTCACCTTTTGAACTATATTAAAAAAAAAATGTTGAACAATGACTGTGTTATTGGTGAAAAACGCACATTCACTTCAATTTACGGCATATAAATAACTCCATTTCGTATTAATTTTATTTTTATCACTATGAATGAAAGCTTTGAATTTTAAACAAATTTTTCCATAATGGTAGTGTTATTGCTGAAAAACGCAGTTTCTCTTTTATTTACGGGACATAAATAATTCCTTTTTTTTTTTAATTCATTAGCTTTGGCTTTAAGGCAATTTTCCCCACAATGATGGCGTTATTGCTGAAAAACATGGGTTCTCTTGAATATACGGCAAATAAATGGTTTTATTTAGCATATACAGTCGAACCCGGTTAAGACGCTCACGGTTAATACGCGATCCCGCTTAATACGCGGATTTTTTCCGATCCCTTGAACATCGCTCATAAGGCTAATGCAACAATATCACGTTTAATACGCGAACGGTTATTACGCGATCCCGCTTAATACGCGATAGATGTTCGATCCTTTGAGGCAAAAAATCACGTTTAAGACGCGAATTCATTGATGAAGATGCGAATTCCTTCTTTCTTGTCCATGGTTGCCATTGTGTCCAAACTACATGAAATGTATGAAAAAGGATAGTTTGACGCAAATAAACCATTTACATAAATCTTACTCACAATTTTGAATAGCGTGACACAAAAGATAAATCAATTTATTGAAATAAATACATTTCAATGCATAGTATAGATTCAATGAAAGTGATATATTTAACAGTGAATTGGAAAATTAAAAGTATTGTGTAGATGTAAAAAATATTTTAACCAAGTCAAAAATAATTTAAATTGAATTTTAAAACAAACCTTTTAAAGTCACATCAAGGCGTCACTTAAATTTTATATCATATCTTTTAAAAGTCATATTTTGAATTTATGAGAGATGTAAATGATAAAGCAACAGCGAATAAAATTTTATGCAGCTTTTCATGTTGAACATAACTTTTGCACATGCGATTATAAATAAAACAAAAATAAAATGATGAAATAAATACAAATATATTTTTTAAGAAATAGCATAACGTCACTCAAAATTTGCTATCAGTATTTTTAAGTTCCATATTTAAAATTCTTAGAGCATAAGATAAAGTGCTGCGTCAGAAACTTTTAACCTGTCAAGGGTTTTTGCATTGATCTAAATATACGTATAAGACACAATTTTAATCCATAAACATTTAAATGAAAGCTCTAAAATACATTTAGACGAATAGATGTGTAAATAAGTCCAGTTTCTGCAAAATTATGCAAATCACGTTTAATACGCGATCCCGCTTAATACACGACTTTTGCCCACTCCCTTGAAACGCGTCTTAACCGGGTTCGACTGTATTTTATCTTATTAAAAATAACTGATAACTTTGCCTGTAAAACAATTTTTCCCACAATGACTGTGTTATTTCTAAAAAACAGAGATTCTCTTAATTTACAATAATAAATGATTTAATTTTGTATTCATTTTAATTTATTGAAATAAATTATATCTTTACCTTTAAAACAAATTTTCCCACAAGGATGTTGCTTTATTAAAATAATTGAAAACTTTGTCTTTAAAACAGATTTTCCTACAATGACGGTGTTATTTCTAAAAAAACATAGATTCTCTTAATTTACAATAATAAATGATTTCATTTTGTATTCATTTTAATTTATTGAAATAAATTATAGCTTTGCCTTTAAAACAAATTTTCCCACAAGGATGTTGTTTTATTAAAATAATTGAAAACTTTGTCTTTAAAACAGATTTTCCCACAATGACGGTGTTATTTCTAAAAAACATAGATTCTCTTAATTTACAACAATAAATGATTTCATTTCGTATTCATTTTAATTTAATGAAATAAATTATAGCTTTGCCATTAAAAGAAATTTTCCCACAAGGATGTTGTTTTATTAAAATAATTGAAAACTTTGTCTTTAAAACAGATTTTCCCACAACGACGGTGTTATTTCTAAAAAAAAACATAGATTCTCTTAATTTACAATAATAAATGATTTCATTTTGTATTCATTTTAATTTATTGAAATAAATTATAGCTTTGCATTTAAAACAAAATTTCCCACAATGATTTTGTTTTATTAAAATAATTGAAAATTTTGTCTTTAAAACAGATTTCCCCACAATGACTGTGTTACTTGTAAAAAACATAGATTCTCTTCAATTTATAGCAAAGAAATTATTCCATTTTGTAATCATTTAATTTATTGAAATAATTTACAGCTTTGCCTTTAAAACAAATTTTGCCACATTGATGGTGTTACTACTGAAAAACATAGTTTCTCTTGAATTTACAGCGCATAAATGATTCTATTTCGTAATAATGTTATTTTATTAAACGAATGATAAAACTCTACCTTCAAAACAAATTGCCTCACGATAAAAGTACTTTTGCTGAAAAAAAATTATATTCTCTTAAATTTTAATTAAATAAATGGTTCCATTTTACATTCATTTTATCTTTTTTAAACAAAACGATTATTTTGCTTTTAAAACAATTTTTTCCAGGATGACTGTGTTATTGGTAACACAAAAATTGGTTTTTTCACAATGGTAGTATTATTGCAGAAACACATAGTTTCTCTTGAATTTACGCACATAAATAATTCCCTTTTTATGATAATTTTATTTTTTTTAAATAAATGATAGCTTTGCTTTTAAAGCAATTTTTCCCATAATGGTGGTGTTAATCCTGAAAAACATAGGTTCTCTTGAATATACGGAAGATAAATGGTTTTGTTTCAAATTAATTTTATCTTATTAAAATAAATTATAGCTTTGCCTTTAAAATAAAATTTTCCACAATGTGGTTGTTAATGCTAAAAAACACAGTTTCTCTTGAATGTACGGCTAAATGGTTCTATTTCGTAATAATTTTATTTTATTTAAACAAATGATGACCTTGCCTTTAAAAGAAATTCCCCCACGATTAAAGTACTTTTGCTGAATATATATATATATATATTTCCTTAAATTTTAATTAAATAAATAAATTTCCAATCTGTATTAATGTTACCTTTTTTAAACAAAACGATAATTTTGCTTTTAAACAATTTTTTCTACAATGATTGCGTTATTGGTGAAAAACACAGACTTACTTCAATTTGCGGTATATAAATAAGTCCATTTCGTATTCATTTTATTTTTATTAATAGAAATGAAAGCTTTGAATTCAAAACAATTTTTTCCATAATTGTAGAGTTATTGCTGAAAAAAATAGTTTCTCTTGAATTTATGGCACATAAATAATTCCATTTTGCATTAATTTTATTTTTTATTAAAATAAATGTTATCTTTGCCTTTAAAACAAATTTTCCCACAATGATAGTGTTATTGCTGTAAAACATAGTTTCTCTCCAATTTAAGGCAGAAAAATTCTATTTCGTATTCATTTTATTTTACAAAAATAAATAATAACTATCTTTTAAAACAAATTTTCCCTTAATAATTGTATTTTTCTGAATATAGATACATATGTTTATGTATGTGTACACATATACGTATATAAATAATATATATACGTATATTCTGAAATTCACGGCAAAGAAATAATCTCCTGTTTGCATTAATTTTTTCTTCTTAAAAATAACAGATAACTTTGCCTTTAAAAACCTTTTTTTTCACAATGTTGGTGTTATTGCTCAAAAACATAGATTCTCATTAATTTTCGGCACATAAATTATTCCATTTTGTATTAATTTTATTTTAATAATACAAATTATAGCTTTGCCTTTAAAACAAATTTTAACACAATGGTGGTGTTATTGCCAAAAACAAAATTTATATTCAAATTTCATCATATAGATGATTCCATCTCGTATTCATTTATATTATTAAAATAAATTTTAACTCTGCCTTTAAACATACATTCCCCTGATCATAATATTTTTGTTGAAAGAAAAGGAAATATAGATTCTCATGAATTTACGGCAAAGAAGCGGCTCCAATTCGTATTAATTTTAACTTATTAACTTTTTGAGCTCTGGTGGGTGAATTTCTGCAAAATACCCAAATTTCACATTGGCACCAGTATTTTACAAACAAAAAATACTGTTTGTTTTATACACGAAAATATACACTTACTTATTTTCAAATAAATTTGGTCGAATATTCCGGTGCTACTGTGACATTTACGTATTAAAATTAAGTGGGAAGAAATTCACCCACCAGAGCTCAAAGGGTTAAAAGGAATGATAACTTTTCCTTTCTAAATGACAACTTTCCTTTTTATTGCATTCGTTTCATTTAGAAATATAAACCTATTATTCATTTCATTTAAGGCGGTTCTCAAAAAAATATTTTCACCTCTCAACAACGCAAAACTTTCTGACACATTTTCTGACTCGTTTTTTAAATGCCAAAGCATGGTACTTGCAGGCACGATTATTGAAGCGATTTGTCATCGAATACTTTTCTGTTTTGAATTTTCGATAAATGAATTATATAATGAGCTATATTAGTTTTATGATGGTAGTTTTTTCCCTCTCTCGCGCTTTCGTGTCCGGATATTTGGTTCAAAGAAGAAAAAATTTCAATTTCAATTATGAAGTTCAATTGAACCAATTCCAATGAACAATTTTCTAATTTTAGAGGTGGTGGCTACTTTCGAAAGCATTTTCTAAGAAATATCCTGACTTTACAGAAAATTAGGAAAAAAAAAAAACAGTTCAACAGCATAGTTTTTGAATACGAGCCCCTGCATTCTTGCATTAAAAAAAAAAAAAAAAGAAGAATTACAAATTTTTTCTGAAAGTAGCCTGGATGAATTTTATAACAGTCATAAAGCAAAATGGTAACTTTGTCTTTAAAATAAGTTTCTCTGTGACGATTGTGTTACTATTGGAAAACAACGAGTCTCTTTATATTTCGTCTATACAGTTCAAAAAAGTTATTTTAGTTTTAAAATTTTTACATTTTTATTTAAGTAAAATGCAAATTTATTTTTAAAACAAATATTCCTTCAATTGAAGTGTTGTTGATGTAAAGCATATAGGGTCTTTTAAATGTATGCTGAATAATTTGTACCAATTCATTTTTATATTTTCAATTAAAGGATAAATTTCCCTACAATAAGATGCTACTACTGAAAAAGAGTCAGTCTCTAAATATGTCTTCTATTTAAGTAAAAAAATGTTTTCAATTCAAAATTTTACTTTTTATTAAAATAGACAAAAGTTTACCTTTAAAACCGGTTTACTAGCAATGGTGTACTGCTGCTGCTGAAAAACATCCTCTCTCTAAATGTGTCGCCTATTTACGTAAAAAATGTTTGTTCTAATTCAACATTTTACTTTGTTATTAAAATAGAGATGTTCAATGGCGCCAACTTATATTGGCCCATGGAGCGCGAGCCCACCCAATAACGTCCCCACTCACCCAATTTAAGTTGATTTAATTCGTTATTTATTTTTTTATTTAATCGCGGAAATGAAATTTGATTTTATTAACGTTCTCAAAAGAATTTTGTTTGAAAAATTGTAAGAACATCAATTTTTTCGGTTATTTTTGAATTTTTTTTTTTTTTTTGGTAACACATGAGGAAAAAATTCAATGTCCGTCTGATCCTGTTCGCGCAAAACGAAATTTTTTCCGAGCATTACCTGTTTTATTATCAATTTTTTTTCTAACTTTGCACCACGAACTTATGACGCACCCTGTATATTAGTTTATTAGGATTTGTTTCAAAAGAGTGTATTCAAAAGTATTCAAAAGGGTGCATTCAAAAGTGTTCAAAAGGGTGCATTCAAAAGTGTTCAAAAGAGTGCATTCGGAAAACTTTATTGATTTATTGAAATTGTAATTGATTTATTTGAATATAAAGAATCTTTAATTATTTCTATTTTTTCCGCAAAAAAAGAAAAGAAAAGAAAAAAGTGACGTAGCTATTTTTATTTATTTCAAAAATAAGTCAGCACTTTAGAAAGAAGATAGGAATTGTTGTTTTCTGGTTGGTTGCTTATCAGCAAACCGCTGATCAAGCAGAAAGTTTTGAAAAAGTCTGCTTGTTTTCTGGTGAATATACTTTTGTTTTTAAAAGCTTGTAACCGTAATTCAAGTGTTTAGATATTTAAATTGCTTTTCAAAGAAAAACAACAGAAACAATAACAAATAACTTTAAAAACAACTAAAGGCATGTTTTGCCCTGTTGTCTTATTTTTATTATTGTGTACTTGTTTTTCTTTAAGTTTTTATGGTGTGACTATCCAATGATTCGATGGGAAATTTCCGGCCTTAGGTTAAATATTCTCCAATATAACAAAAATCATATAAATAATCACCTTTTCTTGTGCATATTCCGAACTGCATTAAAAGTCCCACTAATTTCTTAAAAATTGATGTTTATTGTAGGAGTAGTATGTGAAAATAGGAGTTTTCGTCACAGACACTTTCGGATGTAATCGAATAGTATTTGTGATTACTATGTATCCGTCTGCACTCTGCAATGTAAAATAATAAAAAAATAAAATAAAATCACTGAAATAAAATAAAAGAAATAAATAAGTCTTTAAAAGTGACATCTATCGCATTCGTGTAAATTTTAACCCTTCACTGCACTAGGTGCCACATCTGGCGCATACCTAAAAACACTGTAATTCTTATTATGTGCCATGAATTTGGCCAATATTATCTCTATCCCTGACCAAGAACAGTCCAAAGAATGGAATAACACTTATTTTGTCCATGTTAGATGGCTGCATTTGACAAAAAATTAGAATTTGTTCTTCGGAAACAAAAAAAATTTCGATCAAGCTATTACGGTAAAATTTACTTTCATTAGTTTTACTGAATACTTAAAAATATTAATATAAAAAAGTTGCAGAGAGTTAAAGAGATAAAATTAATTAATTTAAGCTCATTTAGTTGTAAAATATAGCAATACGATATTTTAAAACAATAATTGTGTACATAGGCTACATGCCATAAAATATCAAATTTTAGCTGAAAATTCGAAATTTTTTTTATTAATATTATTATTTTTCCCATTATTAGACCGATATATAGATTTCAAAGAATTTTTTTTCATAAAAATAGGAAAAATTGTCCAGTAAAACATACCACAGATATTAATCAACAATACGCTTTTTTTTAAAAAAAGGTAAGTAAAAATAACTTTTTAAAATATCTTAATATAAATCGATACTACTGTAAAATAATTTAGTTGTGACATTACAGAAATGTAATTTTATTAGAAAAATAATTTTGTAGAAATATATTAAAAATTAAAAATTTAATATATATTATTAAATAGGTGAATGGTAGTTACATTTAAAGTGTAAGTGCTCTGTAAAATGGTAATTCCAAATTTAAAAAAAGGTGAAATAAGAGAAAAAAGCACTAAACTGATATTTATTTGGAATTGTTAGGGCAAGAAATTTTAAATGTATAATAAAACTAGACCCCCCCCCCCCTCCTCTCAATAAATAAATAAAAGAATCGAAAGAACACGTGCAATTTACATACATGCAGCGCAGCAAGTTGTCACGCAGTTACTTATTAAGGCTATTCTCAATTGCTCTGCTCAACAAGCGCAAAACGTTTTCACACATTTGCGAATTCATTTTTTAACGGAAAAATTGGAAGGTCTGACAATAGAAGCGATTTGGAATCGAACTGTGTTTTCCATTTTTTGATCCATAAATTACTTATTGAGTTACAAACTATTTTGATCACGTGACAAAGACGTTTTTCGCCACCTCTTGACTGGTTATTCTTCTTTCGCGCAGAAATTCGGTTCAAAACGTCCACTTTGACACTATTTTCTGAAAGATCTATTGCGTTTGCAAAGAAAAAAAAAACGGAAAAAACAGTTATAGTTTCTGAACAACAACACCTGCTAGTTTCGTGCATTTCCGAGAAAAATAAATTAAAATTTATGCCATAAAGTTGCCCTTTTGGATTTGAGAACAGCCTTAATGTTGGTGAAAAAAATTATTAGAATATGTTGCGGTACAAAAAATTCCTTGCTTAGAAAAAAAGAAAAATAAAATATTTTTTGATTGTTCAAAATTTCCATAAGTGAAAAAGAAGAAAATCTTTATCTAATCGCCAATATTCCGGAGGAAAATCCGACATAAATTTTAAACGATAATCGTCTAAAAAGGAAACATTCGACATTGAAATGGGGTCACCTTCAGAAATGAAAATTTTCAGTCAGAGGTTAAATATTCTCCACTATAACAGCAACAACAACAAAATCACCATAATAATATCCTTGCTTGTCTTGAGTATATTATGGACTGTATTAAAAGTTCCGCTAATTTCTTGGAAACTGATGTTTATGTTTTGAGTAGTATATAAACTAGGAATTTACTTTAGAGACACAGCGTAACTGAATAATATTTATGATTTCTGTATATCCGTATGCAATCTACACAGGAGAAATAAATTAAAATAAAATAAAATAAAAGCATAAAGGACAGGGATCAATAAGGCTTTAAGTGGTATCTGCTACATTCGTGTAAATTTTAAAGTATATCACAGACATTAATCAACATTCCGCATTTTTCTTAAAAAAAAAATGAGTAAATGATACATATAATAAGCATTAAAATGTCTTAATATAAATTGATACTACTGTGAAACGATTTAATTGTGACATTACAGAAATGTAATTTTATTACAAAATTTAATTTTGTAGAAATACATTTAAAACTATAAATTTAATATATATTATTAAATAGGTGCATGGTAGTTACTTTTAAGATGTAAATGCTCTGTAAAATAGTTTCTAAAAAATTCCAAATTTAAAAAGGTGAAAAGAGGGGAAAACGTTCTAAAAACGCACTAAACTACTATTTATTTGGAATTGCAAGGGATAGAAACTTGAAATATAAAAAAAAATATTTTCCTCCTCCCCCCCTAAACAGTAGAAAGACTACATGCCATTTAAATTCAACACAGCGGGTTGCCACGCAGTTGGTTGTTAATATCCGTCTGACTAAAAAAAAAAAAAAAAAGAAGAAGACGAGAGATACTTTGTGTCTGGCTAAATAAAAATAAGAAGAGAGATATTTTTTGACTGTTGAAAATTTCCATAAGTGAAAAAGTAGAAATCTTTATCTGATCACCAATATCCCAGAGGAAAACCCAGTATAAAATTTTAAACGGTAACCACCTGAAAAGGAAACTTTCCACATTCAAATTGGGTCACCTTCACGAATGGAAATTTCCAGCCAGAGGTTAAATATTCCTCAATATAACAAAAAAAACATAATAATCTCCTTCTTGATTTAAGCATATTCAGGACTGCATTAAAAGTTCCGCTAATTTCTTAGAAACTGATGTTTATTTTATGTATGATGTTTACAGTATGTGAAACTATGAGTTTTCTTTGCAGGCACTTTCCGATGTAGCTGAGTAATGCTTAAGATTTTTTTGCATTACGTCCGCACTCTACATTCTAAAATAAAATAAAATAGAAAGATAAAAGACAAGGGATAAAGCTTTAGAAGTGCTACCTGCCACATTCCTGTAAATTTTAAAGTATACCACAGATATTAATAAATAATATGCAATTATTGTAATGTGGGCCATTTATTTATTATCACACTAAGTAAATAATGTACAGCAATTATTAAAAATGTCTTAAAGCGGTTCTCAAAAACAAACAAACTAACAAAAATCCCCGCTTATAGTCCAGGCAATAGAGACCGTATAAGGGCTCTACCTAGCAAAATTCATGGTAGTTCTGGAAAAAGGCTTACTATATGTTTTTTGGGTCGCTGAATCCGAATTTTTAACTTCCGACCAAAAATTTCCTCCGGCAACCCCCAAATTTTGGTAAAATGCCCCCCAAAAAAGGTTTTTATTAAAAAAATCAATTTTTTTTATTGTTTTAGGTAAAAAGTATCTAGAAATTCAGAAAGTAGACAAAATTTGCAACAAATTAGATATATGACATTATGACTTAGGATGAAGGGGAAGGGGGGATCTGCCCCGGAACATGCGCGCGGTGCTGCGTGAACTAAGTTGCGCAATTCCACTTAACCACTCACACGTTTACATTCGCCCTCCCATCTCTTCTCCGAACTTTCTCTATAAGGTTTACTTTAAGTTTTTTGAGTCGATGAATCCGAATTTTTAACTTCCCCCAAAATTTTACCCCCCAAATAGTTGTTTTTAACTTAAATTTCTTATTGTTTTAGGGGGAAAACATAACGAAATTCAGAAACTAGACAAAATTTGGAACAAATAGGATATATGACATTATAACATAGGATGAACGGGGAGGGGGAGGGCTGCCTCTGGACATGCACTGCAGCGCTACGTGCACTAAGTTATGAAGTCCAGGCAATAGGAGATTTTACCTGGCAAAATTAATACTAGTTCTGGATTTCGACTCACTCCATGTTTTTTGGGTGCTGAATCCAAATTTGTAACTTCCCACCAAAATTTCACCCGGCAACCCCCCAAAAAATTGATTTTTTGAAAAAAATTGGTTTTTGAGAAAAGCGCGCGGAGAATGTACCGAGGCAGCCCCCTCTCTCCCCGTTTTTCCTACGTCATAATGTCATATATCCTATTTGTTGCAAATTTTGTCTAGTTTCTGAATTTCGTAATGCGCTAAAACAATAAGAAATTTAAGTTAAAAACAACTATTTTGGGGGGGTTTCGGGGGGAGGAAATTTTGGGAATAAGTTAAAAATTCGGATTCAGCGACCCAAAAAACTTAAAGTAAACCTTATAGAGAAAGTTCGGAGGGTAGATGGGAGGGCGAATGTAAACGTGACAGCGGTTATGTGGAATTGCGCAACTTAGTCCACGCAGCACCGCGGCGCATGTTCCGAGGCAGATCCCCCTTCCCCTTCATCCTAAGTCATAATGTCATATATCTAATTTGTTGCAAATTTTGTCTACTTTCTGAATTTCTAGATACTTTTTACCTAAAATAATAAAAAAATTGCTTTTTTTAATAAAATCCTTTTTAGGGGGGCATTTTACCAAAATTTGGGGGAGTTGCCGGGGGAAATTTTGGTGGGAAGTTAAAAAATCGGATTCAGCGACCCAAAAAACATAAAGTAAATCGATTTACAGAACTACCATTAATTTTGCTAGGTAAAATTCCCTATTGCCTGGACTGTTAACAACGTGGAACTTTTTGACTCAATTTTGAAATTGAGTCAAAAAGTCGTAAAAGTCGTAAAAGCATAAGCTTGCAGGTCGTTCGGAGTGATTGTAATACTGGAGTGATTTGTAGTCGGGCAGATTTTTTTTTTAAATTTTCCATTAAATAAATTACATCTTGAGTTAGAAGCGATTGTTGTCTCAGGAGGTCAGTGTTTTTTCTTACCTGAACTGAAATTCCGTTTAAAAAATGTTCAAAACGTAAAGAAGAAAAAAATTCAATAACTTCGTCGATTCACAAGATATCAAATTCGATTAAATATATTATAAATTTTCTTAATATTATCTACAAACTTTTATATTACAAGTTTTTGATAAGACCAACTCTTGCAGCAAAAGAAAAAAAAATTGAAGAAAGAATTGTCATTTTAACTTCATGATTCTGATAAAATCAGCTCTTACAGAAAAATGAAATTAAAAACTCATCAAAAACAGCCAGATAAAATTAATAAACTGGGGTTATCTCTTATCTTAGTTTAATTTTTGTTGGCGAAATTAGTACTTAACTTCAAAGTCTACCTGTGCCTGTATGCCGAGCCGGCATGGATTTTTGGGGGGCATTAAACAGACAAAAAAGCAACAAGTCTTACGCTTACTTTGTTTGAATGGTAAAGTTAAAATGTTGAATTGACCTAAATGTTGAATTTATATGTGTAGGATTTCGTATGTTTGATTATTTTTTGTTGGTGTAGTGCGATCTTGAATTTGTATCACTTATAAGTGACAGTCCAAATGATCAGTTCTACATGCGATTTTTGATAAAATTTTATATTTTTACTCTTGTTTAGTGAAAAAAGTACATTACAATCTACGAATCTAAAAAAAATATATATATATATATGCTTACTTAAGGGCCTTTGAGGGTTAATGTTTTACTGTAAAAGTTTTTCGATCTGTAGAAAAAGGTCCACCATGGAAGGCGCTTTATAGGAAAATAATTGACTCAAAATTTAATGCGAAACCAAAATTCTAGAGTTCCTAAATATTCATAGTCTATGTGTTTTTGTCATTTTAATGTACAGTCGTGGAAAAAAAAAGTAAACACCCCCTACTAATTTCTCAACAAATTATCGTAGACGAAAGTTACTGGTACCGGAATTTTGGAAATAAAGTCTACTTTTAAATGGTGTGTATAAAATTTGCTTAGGGGGCCATATACATATTAAAACGAACCCAAACTTCATTTTTTTCAATGGCAGTACCCAAATTTAACGAGATATTTCAAATCTTCGGTTCAAAATAGGCCTAGAAACCAAATTTAAAGTCATTCGAATGGTAAGCTTTTGAATTATAGAGATTCAAAATTTAGTACTTCTAATGTTAAATTACATTTTCAGATTTTTATGTATATCTCCTGTAATTATGCTCCTAATGAGCTAATTTTTTGTGTAGCAATAATACTAATATACCCAAACATAAATACGTTGAATTTGCAATTTTTATAATTTTATGATATGAATTATGAATTAATATTCGAAAAAATTATGAATTGCAACATACAATTTTTTTGATGGATTTAGATTTATTAAGTCCTGCTTTATGAAAATCCAAAATTTCACATTTTTCTTCCAAGTAGTTTTCATATTATGCTTAAAAAACGGCAAAATGATGGTTTAAGGGGCCGTCTACGGTAGAAGTGAGTAAATTTTTTTAATTTATTCTGCTATCCTGTAATCAAACAGGTTTCATTGACTCTTAAACGTGCCTTGATCAAGAAGGCGGCTCTTTCGGTTAACAATCGAGTTCGGAACTTCAATTTGGATACAGACCTTAAAATACGCTCGTTTTAAAATAATTAATTTCTCGGAAACTTATGGCACAAATTGCATAAAAATTTGTTTATAGGCTAATTGAAAGATGTAGAATTCATTTATGCTGTCAGAATTGTGTACTGCTATTGAAAAAAACAAAGTTATGGTTCGTTTTAATATGTAGATGGCCCCTTAAACAAATTTTATATACATCATTTAAAAGTAGACTTTATTTCCAATCGTTCGGTACCAGTAACTTTCTTCTACGATAATTTGTTGAGAAGTTAGTAGGGGGTGTTTACTTTTTTTTTCCACGACTGTACAAGCTTCCGTTCTAATATACCGGATGATGTTATGCCAAGGATAAATTAATTAAAATGAATTTGACGTTTTACGATGTTTTTTTCTCGCATGGAAGCGTTCGTTAATAAACATATATTCATAAATTCCAAAATGAGTGAAATGCGTGCAAAAACGAGGGGCTGAGATTAGGGTTAAATCAAAAAGGAACAACTGATGGCAGCAAAACTGTCTTGAAAACCCCCCTGAAAATCTATTGTACCCTCTTTAGAAAAAACAAGTCGAAAATTGTACGTCAAACGTGGCAAATGAGGTGCTTTCGTACTATAACTAGTTTATAAGTATTCAGAATCTTGGTGCAATAGCTGTTGTACCCTTATGCAAAAATGCATGAATACAAAATTAATTACGATTATATATATTAAATTCAGTAATGCAGAACTAATACGACTCCATCTTAAATAGGATGAAATCACCATGGCAACTTCGAATCATTGCCTATCATGGGATATCATTGAATTAATTACGCGGGATGGGTTTTAATAGAATAATCACCATGGCAACTTAGAATGATTACCTATCATGGGATATAGTTCCATTAATTATATATGAAAGGATTTAATAGAATGAAGAAAACTTTTATTAATATATTTTTAAGTTGTAATTCGATTTTCATAAAATTTGAAATGACGCAACAAAACTCCGCAATGATGTTATGATATGATGTTTATGATGTTTGATATTAAATATCAAACCATTTGGCTGGGTAGTATTTGCGCTGTTATATGCGGACAGACGGACGGACCAGATGACGACTGTAGGTGAAACGTATTTATATAAGTACGAAAGCACCTAAAAAGTACGATTCTTAACTCAGGAGCAAATCTTCATATAAAAGAATGACAGATGCTAATCGATTAATAATAAAGTTTACAAATAAATTATATAATTACATTTTTTGTGTTTGCCCATATATACGAGGGCTGTTCAATAAAGAATGATCACAATTTTTTTTATATTAACACACTGAAAAAAAAATTAAGTACTCAAAAATGAGTAAATCGATGTACTCATATGAAACCGAGTATGTTTGAATTAAAAATAAGCCTATCTTTTCTCAAATTTGATCCATCACATGTTACCAAATCCAAACAAAACAATAATTGTGTACCCTGTAATGGTTTATTTCATTTATGGCGGAGTAAAAGATGTTTATTAATGTAAATATTAAATTATGCACAGTATTTTAAAATAATCTAAAAGTGCAAGCAAATAATGCTCGTGTCATAAAAATATTCGATTTGGGTATCTTGCTAATAATTTTGCTATTTCTTTTAATAAATAATCAATTAAACATTTCTTGTTAATAATTGTGAACGGGAAATAAACGTCTGTACATTTTTATTTTTATTTGTAGGTTCAGGTGGCAGTACATAACGATTCATATTTGAGCACAAACATGGAATCAAAAATGAGTACATGTGTTTCTCAATTTTGAGTACATTTGGATGGGAGCTATTTCAAGTATGCGACGTATTTAACACGGTAAGCGCCACGTCAGCCACCGGTGGCTGACAACGAACTTTCCGTTTAAAACGCGTCATTCACCGATGGCTGACGTCTAAAATATGAAACAAAACTGAAAAAATATACATTGTTTTAAATAATTACTGAACAAATTTTTAAAATTTACCTACCTTTTATTTATTACAGGATTATACTTTCTTAAAAATTACTTTAAACATTGTAAATTTTCAGTGCTTCTGTGTCAGTCATCGTGGCACTCAACGGGTTAAAATTGAGTACTTTTTACTCAATTTTGAGTACTCATTTTTTTCAGTGCAAATCCTCACTCATGGTGCAAATTTTAATGGTGCTCTGCAAAGTAGTTCATATTCAATTCAAATCCCTTATCCCACATTTTCTCATATTTCAAAGACATGCTGAAAGCCACTTAAAAAAAAAAAAAAAAAAAAAAAAAATAGGTCCCTCAAAATTCCTTCCGCCGTCCTAACCAATGCTTCTAATGATGAAAATACTTTCCACGAAGATGTTTCTTCCCATTAGGGATTTTATTTCATCTTCCTGTACCACCACCTTCAATTTTGAACAAACTTCCACGCGAACGTCCTGTTGTTTGGGTGTGAGAAGTCTTACAGATAAGACATCTTTAAGGCTGTTCTCAACTGCTCTGCTCAACAAGTGCAAAACATTTTGACACATTTACAAATTCATTTTTTAACGGAAAGATATAAAATCGGAAAGCCTGTACTTAGAAGCGATTGGGAATCGAACAGTTTTTTCCATTTTTTGTTCAATCAATTACCTATTGAGTTATAAACGATTTTGATCACGTGACACGGCATTTTTCTCCCCTTATTGACTGGATTTTCTTCTTTCGCTCGGAAATTCAGTTCAAAATGCCAACTTTGACAGTATTTTCTGAACGACCCATTCCGTTTGCAGGAAAACGGAAAAAACAGTTCAATGACATAGTTTCTGAATAACAACACCTTCTAGTTTCATGCGTTTCCGAGCAAAAATTAATTAAAACGTATGTCAGAAAGTTCACCCTTTGGATTTCAGAACAGCCTTTAAGGAGGCGGGTCACTCAGCATCGGAATTCTCCTCCGTAATGCTAAGTCTATGGACTTGTGATGCATTTGTATATTCAAAATATCTTCTCGGGAAATTCATATTTGTAACGTCTTTTTTCTGTGTACTCTTCTTAAGGGTGTATTCCGATCCAAACTGCTTATTTTCTGATTCATTTTAAAATTCATTTTTGCTCTCGAACGTATCAAACTGGGAAATTCTCTTATTTAGAAACTATATAATGTGCCGCGCTTCTCAATTTTTTGATAAATACAGAAAATGCCGTAAAAAACGCTGTCAAAGTTGGCGTTTTGAACCGAATTTTCCGAAGCGGGCGATCTGGGAATGAAAAAAATGGTCATACTGAGAAAATAATTGCTTAAAAATCAGATTCTAATTAACTGAGCTGAAAATGAAATCACACGGCATGTTAAACATGTCTTCAGAAATCACCCCAGCAAGTTTCATGTTTTTACTTTTAAAAATGAGTCTGAAAATGTATCAGAAAATTTCGAGCTGTTGAGGGTGAAAAAATATTTTTTCGAATACACCCTTAAAGGATGTCTCTCTTTAGGTGCGTTCGTAATTATATAAATACGTAGCACCTATAGTCGTCATTCAGTCCGTCTGTCCGTCTGTCCGCCCGTCCGTCTGTTCGTCCGTCCACATATAACAGAGCAAAAACTACCCAACCGAATGGTCTGAAATCTTAAATATATGATTGTTGCAAAATTTTGTCGAGCCACTTAAAATTTTATGAAAATCGGATGTATAGTTTAATTACAGGGACATTCAAAAGTTTTTCTTTACATTACGGCCAATGGGAAAAAGTATTGCAAGTGCATTTTAATGATGTTACAGCTTTCCGAATGGTCTGAAATTTTAAACATATAATTATTGCGACATTTTGTCGAGCCATTTCAAAGTTTATGAAAATCGGATGTATAGTTTAATTACAGGGACAGTCAAAAGTTTTTCTTTACATTACGGCCAATGGGAAAAATTATTGCAAGTGCATTTGAATGATGTTACAGCCTTCCGAATGGGCTGAAATTTGAAATATATAATTGCTGCAAAATTTTGTCGAGCCATTTCAAATTTTATGAAAATTGGATGCATAGCTTAATTACAGGGACAGTCAAAAGTTTTCCGTTACATTAAGGGGAATGGGCATTTTAATGATGATACAGACTATGCACTTATTAATTGCAAACAAATACACATTCAGTACAATATAGGGCGCAAAAAATAATTATAAAACTAGTTATAGTACGAACGCACCTCATTTGCCACGTTTGACGAGCAATTTCCAACTTGTTTTCTTAGTTTTCAAAATATTTCTAAAATCTATGCTGAATTGAATATTTTATGCGTTAAAAGCGGGCGAACTGGGAGTAAGATTTTAACACTTCCTATAAAATTAAGTCTATACTTTAGAAATAGTTTGAGAACTAAGAAAAAAAGAGACATCTTTTAGAAAGTGTTCACAAAAAATAGAAGTTAAAAATATTAATTTCCCGTGGAGGTATTTTAAATATACGAATGCATCCAATGCTCATAGACTTTACATTAGTGAGGGGAAATCGGAAGCTGAGTGACCAGTCCCCTTAAATGCGATTTCTGGAAAATCAATTTTCCCGTTATTTCGGCGTATAATAAACTTCATTACATAAAATGTTTTAAACATATTTCAGTGAAATCTTTTCAGAGTGCTTTTCATATTACTCACTATCATCTGAACCAGAATCAAATCTCTATATGATAATGTAATTATTTTATAGGTACTCAAATATATATATATATTTTTAAATGGTAATTTTTAATAAAAAATATGCATTTTTTGACATTTTTTGAAATATTCCAGTTAATTTTGAAGATATTGTAAAATTTCTAGTTCAGTGCACATGTAAGTGTCATAGTAGTATGTAATACAAAGAAAATTGAAATATATTTAGTTGGATTGCGTGTACGTAGTCTGCCGTAAGCATAAGATTTTGCTAAAAGAATAGCAACCCCCCCCCCCCCAATTTATCAAAAGGTTTTGAAGATATTGCTGGGATATAAGGATTTTTCATCAATCTGTATTTCAATTGAACTAAAAAATATATGTATTTATTGAAAATCGCACATTTAAAAAAAAAAAAAAAAAGCTCTCTGAACGTAACCTTAAAAAACCTTCTCTGATACCTTTAAAAATGAGTTTATAAATGTGTCAGAAAGTTTCGCGTTGTTTAGCGGGCAAATATATATATATATTTTTTAAACCGCCTTAAAAGAAAGAAAACAAATTCCGTGTTTATTGTCCAAAGATACGAAAACACATGAATGAAATAATATCTGTGAAGACTTCGACAAAACGCGAGAAATCAAGCATGAAAGCAATTGCATTCAAATTCAAAAAGGAAGAAAAGTTGTATTGTCGGCCATCCGTGTTCTCAAATCAAAACTCTCAAGAAGGCCTGGAAGAACTCCGTTGGGCAATATTTTCACGACTGTCACAAAGAAAAAAATATGTTTGTTTATATTTTTATTTTAAATTTATACTTTAACCGAAATTGTAATTTTTTTTTTATCTTAAAATATTTATAATGTTCTTACAAAACTAGGATTAAAAAAAAACAAAAAAAAAAAAAAAAACCATAATGATGCACGCATATTTGAATGAGATAAGGCTTTTAAAAAATAGCCTGAATTTCCGACTTCTTAATTATCGCTGACATCCCAGTCCCTTAAAAACGAATTTGTAAATGTGTCAGAAAGTTTCGCGTTATTCATCGGGAGAAAATATTTTTTTCAGAACCCACTTAAAAGAAAGAAAACATATTTCATATTTACTTTCCTACAATACGAAAACACATGAATGAAATAATATCCGTGAAGACTTCGACAAAACGCGAGAAATCAAGCATGAAAGCAATTGCATTCAAATCCAAAAAGGAAGAAAAGCTGTATTGTCGGCCATCCGCGTTCTCAAATTCAAAACTCTCAAGAAGGCCTGGAAGAACTCCGTTTCCTTTCTCGCTTTCTAAGCCGGCGGGCGATATTTTCACTATCAATGTTAGTCGGCCGGAAACACTTCAACTGTGTCGGCGGGTCAGTTGGCCGAAGTGTGACCGCGCACGCAGTAGGAGAAAAAAGGGGGTTACGCTGCAGTTATCTTTTATATTTTGATTTTTTGCTTTTTTACACTTTTCTCCGTTAACCCACTTCTTGGGTATTGTGGATTCGTGCCTATAGTTAAGTGCCTCGAAGAACGTGTGGGAAGGGGGCTGCTTATGGGTGCTGGATGGTCAGAAAAGGGAAGAAAATGTTTGACCCGACCTGACGTTCCGTGGTTTGGGAATTTAAATGCTGATGGTGATGGGAAAGTCGAATTTCCATACCTGCATACCATGAAAAACTGAATTCTTAATGTTTTGGGTACTGGCTGATGTATTCGTGAATATCATGGGCATATTCCTGAATTTTTTATTTACCGATCAATCAGTTGTCAGCAGATATTTTGTTGGATACTTACACTTATTTCCGTTAAGGCTCCTCATCAGTCAGGCTGGGAATTCCCCGCTCTAATGCTAAACCTATGAGCTTGAAATACATATCCATATTTTTCAAATTTCCCCTCGGAAAATTAAAATTTTTACCTTTGTTTACTGTATTCTCTTCTTGAAGAATGTTTTTTTTTTTTTTTTTTTTTTTCGCTATTGCACAAAATATTTTTTAAATGCATTGTTACTTTTGAAATTTCTACTCGGAAAATTAAAATTTTTACCTTTGTTTTCTGTATGCTCTTCTTGAAGAATGTTTTTTTTTTTTTTTTTTTTCGCTAGTGGACAAAATATTTTTTAAATGCATTGCTACTTTTCAAATTTCTCCTCTGAAAATTAAAATTGTTATCTTTGTTTTCTGTATTCTCTTCTTGAAGAATGTTTTGTTTTTTTTCGCTATTGGACAAAATATTTTTTAAATGCATCCGTTTTTTTCAAATTTCTCTTCGGAAAATTAAAATTTTTATCCTTGTTTTCTGTATTCTCTTCTTGAAGAATGTTTTTTTTTTTTTTTCGCTATTGGACCAAATGTTTTTTACACCATTTAATGCATTGTTAGTTTTATTTAAAGTGTTAAAATTTTACTTATAAATCGCCTGATTCACTTAGATTTTAACACTTAAAATATAAAAGGAAATATATATTTTAGGAACATTTTTGCAAATAAAAATGAAAGAAAGATTCTTCAAGAAGAGCATATACAGAAAACAGTAGGTAAAAATTTTGATTTTCCGAGAAGAAATTTGAAAAATACGGATTCTAAATTCTAAGCCCAGAGCCATCGTAAGACTTTTCATTGAGGGGGAGAGGACCTTAACACGTTCTCTGCCAAAGCTGATATGGTGCATCTGTTCATACACGCCAAGATCATATCTGCAATTTAGTACTTTTAAATTATTTTCTGTTTTATTATTTAAATACTATATATATATGACGAATTACTTTTAGCAACAAATAAATTCACACGAGTATGCTCGTTGTTGGCATTATGGTTTGGTTGGTTATGGTTGGTTTTCTGTGGCAGTGCTCGTAATCGATGATTTGGATAAGAAGATCAATAACGAGTTATCTCGTAGCTGACAAGAAAACCCAGTTTGCCAACTACGAGTATTCTCGTAGATGGCAGCGAACGTGTTAAATTGCCAAGTCAATTTTCGGTATTTGCCGACTCATTGAGAAGCAAAAATAAATAGTTCTGGACGTTTGCCAATTAGTTTTATAATTTTGCCAAATTAGCACAATTACAAAATTTAATATAGTTCTTATTTGTAAAAAGCTTAATAATATTCCCAATTATATTTGTAACTTTTGCCAAGTTTTTCAGAAATAGAAAGTGTATTATAGTTTTTTATTAAAGTTTTAAACAAATTTACTCAGTTAGTTTGTAAATTTGCCTAGTATAACAGCTTTTTTTAGGGGGGGGGGGGGCTTAGCAAGGGCCCTGCCCATAGGTTTAGCATTAGAGAGGGAAATTTGCGCCCTGACTGATAACATGACTTAATTCCCTTCTTATGTATTGTAGATTTATATATATAGTTGAGTATTTAAAAAAAAAAAAAAACATATGGGCTGTCTATGGGTGTTGGATGGACGGAGAAGTGAAGAAAATGCCTGACCCGACCTGAAGTTTTGTGGTTTGGGAATTTAAACGTTTATAGTGAAGGGACAAAGAAAATTACATATCTCCATAGCATAAAAAATTGAATTTTAAATGTTTCAGTTATACCTTTGAATCAAAGTTTATCTTACATGTTTTTATAACGATGCTAACCAAAATTCTTAATGAAGGTGGCACACTGTAAAAAAATAATAAAAACGGACTAAAATACGGAAATTGTACTGGTAGTCGAGACGCCAGTAGCCTATTTCCGTATTTTAACGGAAATTTTCCCCCGTAAATTCCAGAAAAACGGAATTTTTTCTGTAATTTACAGAAAAAAAAATCCATTAAAATACGGAAATAGTACAGGCGTCTCAATTGCCAGTACAATTTCCGTATTTTAGTCCGTTTTAAAGCGGGACAATCCAGCTTGGGATGCCCTACTTAGTGAGACATATCGGTGCAGGTCCGAGTGACTAGCCCGGTCTCGTGGGGACCCCCTTGCAGTGGGTGCCGTGGCGGTCCTTTTGGAGGGCACCGTGTTCTGGCCAGCAGTGGCCGGTGCACGTACCTAGTCACGTTTACAGTGCATCTAAAAAAGTATATAAACAAGCATAAAAGTTCATCAGACTGTTTTTATAGCTATTTATATCATTTCACAACAAATCTCGCTTTCTGAGGCTAGAATTGACGAAGATTTTTAAAAACAAGTTGGAAATTGTACGTCAAACGTGGCAAATGAGGTGCGTTCGTAATATAACTAGTTTTATAAATATTCAGGTCTTGATGCAACAGCTACTGTACTCTTACGCAAAAATGCATGAATACAAAATTTATTACGATTCTATATATTAAATTCTGTAATACGGAAATAACATAGCTCCATCTTAAATAGGACGTCATCACCATGGCAACCTAGAATCATTATCTATCCTGGGATATCATTGAATTAATTATGTATAATAGGATTTAATAGAATAAAGAAAACTTTTATTATCTTTTTACGTTTCGATTCGGTTTTCATAAAATTTGAAATGATACGACAAAATTCTGCAACGATATATTAAATTTAAAACCATTCGGTTGGGTAGTTTTTGCGCTGTTTGTTCTATGCGAATAGACGACAGACAGACGGAAGGACCGTACGACAACTATAGGTGATACCTATTTATATTATTGCGAACGCACCTAAAAATGCGAAGATCCATATAGAGGAAAAGTACCGAAAATTGCAGTTCCTTTCAATAGTTATTTAAATCTAATGTGCTTCAATCTATAACCGAATTCGCATAAATCTGTTCTTTCACTTTGTATCGCGCAATGATGCAAATGACGCGCATATATGTATGCAAAATAGTTTCATCTTATCAGTTCACCTAACATGATGTATTTACCTAAATTATTACACGTGAATAATAAAGAATAGAAAAGACTACTCATATATTTTGTTTTTACACCTATTATCTCCTACTTGCATTTTTGAACATATTATAAAATTTACTACTTGCATTATTGAAAATAAAGTTTCCTTTTACTTTCCTTTTCAAACGTGTGACTTTTTATCGGTAAATGATAAGTTAAATTTTTATGTTGAAGTTTCGATTCTGACAAAACATTAAATGCGCATTTTTTTCTTTTACTCTTCTATTAAAAAAAAATAAATAAATAAATAAATAAAAAAGTTTTCCCTTTCGCTTACATTTACTGAATACTAAGTACAATAATTCCTGATTGATTTTACAGAGTATTCATCTGATAAAGTGCGTAATCTGATTAAAAAAGTTCAGAAAAACGGTACGAGAAAACATGTGTTTGGCAAAGATTTTATCAGGCGTTTAAACTGCACGTAGATGATTTCGATGAAACATGGCAATTACATGTCTTTGGTTCAGTTTCTGGTTATATGATATGATGCATAAATTTTTTTTATGCATCAATATGTCTTTATGAAAAGAAACATAGAAATATATACAAGGTGGCCATAATTAAACTCACAGTACTCAGACTGTTCTGTAGCTCGATCTAATTGAGAGAATGACGCCACATTTTGTAAGAAGATTAAACAAGACGGGATCCGAAGCATTCAGCGAAAAAAAATTTAGTTTCAAAAGTCACCGA
This sequence comes from Maratus speciosus, assembly GCA_963932465.1. Lineage (NCBI taxonomy): Eukaryota > Metazoa > Arthropoda > Arachnida > Araneae > Salticidae > Maratus > Maratus speciosus. The sequence goes on from OZ010797.1 coordinate 297,847,924, forward strand.
AAAAGAGTTTTAATGCCATATTGAGCTTGAATTAAATCGTTAAATGTGCTAAATAAAAGGTAATTTTATTTCAGTATTGATTCTGCATTTTTTAAAACGATCTTTTCTGTTACACAGCGCCACATATTCCCCTAGTGGTGACTTTTGGAACTAATTTTTCTCTCGAAATACTTCGTCCCCATCTTGTTTATTCTTCTTACAAATTTAGGCGTCATTCTCTCAATTAGATCGAGCTACAGAACGCGCTGAGTACTGTCAGTTTATTTATGGCCACCTTGTATATGAGGACGAAAGTACTAGGAAATTTAAATAAAATGTATATTTTTAACTTCTAACATCTGTATTATTATTATTATTGTCACCTTTTAAGGAAAACGGAGAGCTTTTAAAAGTTCATATTGTGCATTTTGTGATTGAATCAAGGTGGAATATTGAATTTCGTCTTATGATTTTATTTACTAAATGCGTATTTTCTCTTAAAAAAAAGAAAAAAAAAAAGTTTTCCATTTCACTTAACTTTATTGAATATTAAATAATGTAATTCCTGGTTGATTTTACAAGGTATTTAACTGATAAAGTGTATAATCTGATTAAAAAAGTTCAGAAAAACGGTCTAAAAAAACATGCATTAAGTAAAGATTTCATCAGGCGTTTAAATTTCATATGGAAACATCGTGATTACATGTCTTTTATTTATTTTTTCTTTGTATGATATGATACATGATTTTTTTTTTTTTTTATGGATCAATATGTCGTTAGGAAAATAAACATATAACCGCGCAATTGGTCGGAAATAGCAAAAATACAGTATTTGCTATACTTTTTCCAGTAGTTTGTGGTGTAGCGTACTACATTTTGAACAATGTAATATAGCAAGTAGAGCAATAATAATAATAATAATAATAAAAAGAGTTGTGACAAAACACCAAACTCCCTATTTTTTCTTTTTCTTCCTTTTTTTTAAAAAGATTTTCCATTTTAGTTAACTTCATTGAATACTAAATACAATAATTCCTGATTGATTTTACAGGGTATTTAACTGGTAAAGTGTGTAATCTAATTAAAAAAGTTCAGAAAAACGGCATGAAAAAGCATGCATAGGCAAGATTTTTTCAGGCGTTTAAAGTGCATATGGATGAATCCGATGGAACGGGGCAATTACGTGCCTCTGATTTATTTTTTTCTTTATAGTACCTACATTTTGAACAATGTAATGTAGTGAGTAGTGCGATACAAAAAGAAAAAAAAAAAAGAGTTGTGACAAAATACCAAACGCCTATTTTTTCTTTTTCTTTCTTAATTTTTTAAAGTTTTTCCATTTAACTTAACTTTATTGAATACCAAATACGATAATTCCTGATTGATTTTACAGGGTATTTATTTGATAAAGCAGAGTTTCTCCTAGGTTTAAAAAAAGAGCAGGATGCTGTTGGTGAGAAAAGGACACTTTTTAATTCTAAAGGGCATGTTTTGGATTCTTAAGGCACTTTTCGGATTCTTTGGGGTATTTTTCGGATTCTTTAAGTTACTTTTTTGATTTTTAAATTCGTTCTTTTGATTTTTAAAACCTTTGAAGACAACATTGAATCTGTTTTTACTATGGAAATAAATTTTTTAATGCAGAAAGGAAAAAGGGGACTTTTTTTTACTGAGTGGCAAGAAGGGCAGATTTTTTAGATGAGGGACAAGAAGTGCGCTAATTTTTTGAATGAGGGGCAAGAAGGGTGCTATTTTGTAAATCAAAGGGCAGGTCGGGTGCAGAAAACTACCTGGGGAAAACTCTGGATAAAGTGTGTAATCTGATTTTAAAAAGTTCAGAAAAACGTTATAAAAAAAACTTATAGTTTGGAAAAGATTTTGTCAGACGTTTATATTGCATAGGGATGAGTCCGATGAAACGTGGCTATTACATGTCTTTGATTTACCGTATTTTATGGAAGAAACGCCGCACTCCTCAAATTCGCCTGAATAAGCTGAAAAATATCGTAATCGCCGCACCCGTTGTAAATGCCGCATTCGTCGGAACGCTACTTTTGGCGACAGCGTCACAATGACCTAACTTTAATCAAAGTTTTCTGAGCAGTGTAGTATTCCTCATTTTTAATATCTTAAGATGTCTGAAGTTTTATTTAAAACATTTAAATCCGATTTTAAATATTTTTATGAATTTTTAAATTAAGGAAACTCAGTTGGTATTAAAAAAAATCGCAAATGCCGCACTTGGAAAAAAGTTAACTTTTAAACTCGTAACCGCCGCGGCGTTTCTTCCATAAAATACAGTACTTTTTCTTTATATGATATGATGCAGGAAAATTTTTTTATGCAGAAAATTTTTATGAGAAAAAAATATGGTTCTGGCATCTAGAATGTAAATTGTGGCTCTAGAAAAAATCGTTCTATGTCATCCCCAGGGTTCGTAAATATCATGATATTTTCGAAAATATCAAAAATATCCGATATTTTGATATATATCCGATATTTTGATATATATCCGATATTTTGATATATATCCGATATTTTCGATATATATCCGATATTTTCAAAATAGTCAACATACTGCGGATAATGAATATTTTCAAGCATAATATAAATTAGAAACTAAAACATATTGTTATTAACATAAAAACTTAAACAATAGTATTCTAAAATGCATTTCTCTCTTTTTTTCCTTCTTTTTTTTTTTTTTTTTTTTTTTTTTTTTTTTTTTTTTACTTAGAACAAAATTGAAGATGTACTGGATTGAAAACAGATACAATTTGCATATACATTTTGCATATGTATATAAATTATAGGATTTGCATCAAGCATCGGAAAAGTTTTATATTTTATAAAATAAAATTTTAAATACAAAATAGTTTTCTTTTTTATTGAAGGATTTTAACATAAATGTAAGCTTGTCTTATTATTTATTCCCAAACCTGTAGTACAGTTTAGACTCAATTAAACCAAAATCAGAAGACTCTTTTCTAATAATGCTGTATATAAATGATTGTGTAAATTACAGTTTCTCTTTCAATGGCTGTTCTGAATTAATTGTCTCTCATAATTATTAGTTCTACATTTAAAAATAAAAGTTTCAAACAGAAAGCTTAGAAAAGATATTTGTAAAAAAAATTTCTTGTATTCTTTGCCTAAAAAAGTCACAGCCAGAGACAAAAGTTTTTTATCTACAGAATGGCACGGTCAATAACAGTTGAAAATTTCATTTACATTTGTTTTGACGGAAGAAAATATCAAAATTATCTTACACACTGATATTTTAAAAATAAATATCAAACATCTTGATATTTTGAAAATAAATATCAAGAATTTAAAAATATCGAAACTATCAAAAATCTTGATATTTTAAAAATAAATATCGGATATATATCTTGATATATATCATGATATATATCCATTGATATACATCAACGAACCCTGGTCATCACTAATAAATTCGAGCTCTCTTTGCTAGAAAGTTCTAGAGTCACCTACTAGATTTCAAGAGCGTTTTTCTATATTTTCCTGGTCAAGCTTATTTAAAAATCCCTGCAAATAAGATGGGAATACAAGAGGTTAGTTTTAGTAACTATAATTCTAGTTTATGAAACCATTCCAGAAATCAAGCGATCATTTCTCGCTACTGAAACGATTCCTCATTGTTTTGTCGCCTAGAAAACAACAGACTAGAAATTCTAGATCATTTCGTCTATTCAGCGTAGTTGTTTGCCCTATTCGCATAGCTCAGAAACCTATATTTCGAGTTAAGGGGATCAGAAAATAACTACACTGTAAAAAAACGGATTAAAAAACGGATATTCTACTGGCAATCAAGACGCCAGTACTATTTCCGTATTTTAACGGAAATTATCCCCCATAAATTCCAGAAAAACGGAAAAATTTCTGTAATTTATGGAGGAAAATTTCTGTAAAAAAACGGATTTCTGGAATTTGTGGGTGGAAATTTCCGTTAAAATACGGAAATAGTTACTGGCGTCTCAATTGCCAGTAGAATCTCCGTTTTTTTTTTTTTTACAGTGTACTTTTTATTCTAGGTGAAGGCTGTATTTTTTTTCTCTCAGTGCATGGCAACCTAGAATAATCACCTGTCATGGAATATCATTCAATTAATTACGTATGACAGGATTTAATAAAATAATCACCATGGCAACCTATAATCATTACCTATCTTGGGATGGCATTGAATTAATTACGTATGATAGGATTTAATACAGAATAAATAAAACTTTTATTAATATCTTTTAAGTTTTGATTCGATTTTGATAAAATTTTAAATGGCTCGCCAAATTTTTGCAACAATTCTATACATCAAATTTCAGACAATTCGGTTGAGTAGTTTTTGCGCTGTTATATGCGGATAGACGGACAGACAGACGGGCGGAACTGACGACAACTATAGGTGCTATGTATTTATACATAGTGAAACCTCCCTGTGCGACCACCTCTCTGAACGACCATTTTTTCATGGAACGAAATTTATTCCCATAGGCTCAATACTAACTTTACCTCCATTAAAAGACCATTCCAGATGAACTCCCTCCATGAGCGACCAAATTCTTTGAAGAAAATTCCGTTTTTTTATGGTCGCTTGAAGAAGGTTTTATTAGAAAAATAATTCCAAAGAGCGCATTATTCATCGAACTTCTAAACTAAGTTTAGATTTTTTTTTTAAATCCCCGTAAATTTTAAATGTTTTAAACCCCTTTGTGCCTTTTTAAGCATTCGATTTAACTCTGATGATAAATTAAGAATGACGGTCAACAAACTCCCCTGCCCTATTCTGTCGGGGAACTCTCAAAGAAATAGATAAATTAATGAAATTATCATTATTTGTTCCCGTCCAAAAAAAAAAAAAAAAAAAAAAAAAAAATGCATTTATTTACCGAACATTAAAAGGGCTGGGAAATAAAAGTTATAAAAGATAAAACCATAAAATCAAAGCAAACGACAATGTATTCATTTTTTTATACTTAAATTTTTATATTTTTTCCTAATGTAAAATATAAATTTTAGTAACATTAATTGTTACATTTTGTCAACAATTAAAATCTAGATTTAAACATGATCTCCATTAAGAGACCACCTCTCGGAGCGACCAATTTTTATTGGAACGGAACGTGGTTGCTTTAGGGAGGTTTTACTCTAATTACAAACGCACCTAAAAATCATTATAAAAAAACCGTTCTAAATTAATATACTAAAAATTGTCTCGCGAAATAATTTAATATGTAGAGCAATTAAAAGAACCATTGTTTCATCATCTGCGAGTTATTTTTTAATAGCATTTCGCTATATAAAACTTCATTAGAAAAATTAATAAGATGAACTCGAGAAAAAAAATATATCCTGTACAAGACTGTAATCGCAATTAAAATAAGTCTGGGCTGGGCCTGCAATAAAGTTAATATTTCATTACATCTTGCAATCCTTTTCCGTTTCAGATTACTTTATAGTTACACAATAGTTCTTATATATGATGTTTTTATAGGCAGATTGATAAAATTGTTTCATTAAAAATAAATTCTGCAATTAAAGGTATTTTGATTTGTTTTAAAACACTCATTTGCTTTAAACCAACTTCCAAAGGAAGTTATATAACTTGTTTGTATGTCTGCTTTATATATGTTCATGCATAACTATTGAGCGGATACTCTGATTTTGGGAATTCAAATATTTTGAAATTAATAATAATAATAATAATAATAATAATAATAATAATAATAATAATAATTGTTAATAGGGTACATTTTGGTGGTCGACTCATAATAAATTTTATCAGAATCCAACAAGTTGGAAGATGCACGTCAAACGTGGCAAATGAGGTGCGTTCGTACTATAACTAGTTTTATAAATATTCAGATCTTGGTGCAATAACTGTTGCACTCTTATGCATATATTCTATATATTACTTGTCTATTTGTCTGCTTTATAGATGTCCATGCGTAACTATTGAACGGATACTCTGATTTTGAGAATTCCAATATTTTGAAATTATTATTATTATTATTATTTTTTTTTTTTTTTGTTAATAGGGTACATTTTGGTGGTGGTCTCATAATAAACTTTATCAGAATCCAACAAGTCGGAAGTTGCACGTCAAACGTGGCAAATGAGGTGCGTTCGTACTATAACTAGTTTTGTAAATATTCAGATCTTGGTGCAATAGCTGTTGCACTCTTATGCAAAAATGTATGAATACAAAGTTTATTACGATTACATACATTAAATTCAGTAATGCGGAAATAATAGGACTCCATCTCAAATAGGACGTCATCACCATGGCAACCTAGAATCTTTACCTATCATGGTATATCATTGAATTAATTAGGTATGATAGGATTTAAATAGAATGAAGAAAAGTTATTATTATCTTTTAAGTTTTGATTCATTTTCATAAAATTTGATGTGACGACAAAATTCTGCAATGATTCCATATATTAAATTTCAAAGCATTCGGTTCGGTAGTTTTTGCGCTGTTGTATCTAGACAGATGAACAGACAGACGGGCAGAACAGATAACGATTATAAATGGTACGTATTTATATAATTACGAACGCACCTAAAAATGATATGTTTGTCTGCATGTTTGTTTTTTTATCATTTTTTTTTCTTAATTTATAAGCTATAATTTTCTTAAAAATTGGTTAAGCGAAGCGGAACATTAAAATGTTGTTAAGGGTGTATTCCAATCCAAACTGATTATTTTCCGATTTATTTTTAAATTAATTTTTGCTCTCAAACGCATCAAACTGGCCAATTCTCTTACTTAGAAACTACATAATGTGCCGTGCTTGCCGATTTTTTTTTTTTTTTTTTTTTTTTTTTTTTTTTTTATAAAGGCAGAAAATTTTGCAAAAAATGCTGTCAAAGTGGTCGTTTTGAACCGAATTTTCCGAAGCGAGAGATCTGGGAATGAAAAAAAAAAAAATGGCCATACTGAGAAAATAATTGTTTAAAAATAAATTCTAAGGAATTGAGCGACAAATGAAATCACACGGCCTCTTGTACATCTCTTCAAAAATCACCTCAGCAAATTTCATGTTTTTACTTTAAAAAATGAGTCTGAAAATGTCTCAGAAAATTTCGAGCTGTTGAGGGTGGAAAAATATTTTTTCGAATACTCCCTTAAGTTGATTCTCAAAATAATATTTTTCGCTACTGAACAACTAGAAACTTTCTGACTCAATTTTAAATGTAAAAGCATAACTTGCGGGCATGACTATTTACAGTTTTTTCTGCATTTTTTGGAAAACAAATAACAACTTGATTTATAGGCGATTTTTGTCTCGGAAAGGTAGGTTTTTTTTTTCTTTCCTGCACTTCTGCGTCAGGACATATTCGATTCAAAAAATGAACTTTGAGAACATTTTCTGAGAGATCATCTGCCTTTATCAAAAAATAGAAAAATATGTTCGTAGTAAAGTTATTAGAAGCTTTTCAGAGCTTATAATAAAGTTATTTTTATACGTCAGACGTCATATTATATTAAATCGAAGATGCTCTACACCAGGGATGGCAAACCTTTTCTCATCCACGTGCCAAATTTCCCAAAAAATATATTTTACGTGGTCATGACGTGCCAAAAATTAAAAAAAAAATAATGGATTAAATAATAATGAATCAAAATTACTTAAAATCTTGTTTTTAGTATTAAAAATATGGGTAATATTTTATGTATTACTTAAGAAATTTATTTTTAAAATATTATTTCTGTTGTTTAATAATCTTAGATGTCAAATAATTTACACCAGCTTCGTATTTAGTTATTTTTAAGAGAATTCAACTTGAATTGGACTCATTCGACAAAATGTTTTTACTTGATTTTTTCATATTATTTATATTATTTATTTCCGAAAATAATGTCTCGCGGAAAAAATTGTCAAAATAGCAAGCGCCAGAATCTACAGCTTTTAGTGTCTGGAATTGAATTCCGAAATGTTATAATTTGACCATCGTCATTTTTGCTTATAATGACTTTTAATCTTTCTTTTGACAGAATCTCCCAATTCTCTCTTATTCTTAAAATTTTGTGAGCCAATATTGAGTAAGATTGGGATATATTAAGTTATATTTCAGTTTCTTCAATCTCTACGAGAGTGCCAACCAACCGAACTAACCTAATTCAGAGAAGCAGAGACAAATTCTAGTATATTTTGATGTAGAATCTGAATCTGTGCCGTGCCAAGAATAATCTGCAGTGCGTCATAGGTTCGCCGTCCCTGCTCTACACTTTCAGTAAACTGATATTAACCCGGCAGGACGGGCGCGGGATGTTTTGACACCCCACGCTCAAAAATATTCGTCTGCTGTCGTTGAGTGCTTTTAATTTATTGTTTATTAATTTTTAAAATTAACTATAATTTAACATTTCAGTTATCATTTTTCACGAGAAAGAGTGTAATTATCATGAATTTCACTAACAGACAGAATTCTAAAGTGTTTTTTCGTATTTATGCCATTTAATATGTTTGGGGTGTGCTGACACCCCATGCCCGTTCTCGTGTAACTTTTCGTGGCGCCCGTCCTCGCGGGTTAAAAACATGTATATTTTCAAACTTTTTTAAAACAAGTACTCTCTCCTGTCTTAATAAAATTCAATTTTATTCTGATTTATTATTGTGGGACACACCTCATGCCTCGATTGATTAGATTTCCTATTAACTCAACATTTTATCTATGCATAATAGTAAAGCCTTTATTGAGTATAATTCCCAACAATGATTAATGTTTGTATTGATATTGAATATTCCTAACGGTATAACGCTAATCATCCACAAACTTATCGTCACGGAGATCTACAATTATGCAAACTTCAGTCTTCACGTGTCTGATACAAATTGATGACAATATTTTCGCTTGTGGTTATATTACATCTTCTTAATTTAAGAAAAATCCGTCTTTATTTTCAGTGTACATTGTGAAACACAATTTCAGTCCTTGTGTTCTGTTTATAAACAAAATATCTTGAACGCCATGCTTTCCGTAAACTGATATTAAAAACAGGTATATTTACAAACTTTTTTAAAACAAGTATTCTCTCCTGTCTTAATAAAATTTAATTTTATTCTGATTTATTATTGTGGGACACACCTCATGCCTCGATTGATTAGATTTCATATTAACTCAACATTTTATCTATGCATAATAGTAAAGCCTTTATTGAGTATAATTTCCAATAATGATTAATGCTTGTATTGATATTGAATATTCCTAACGGTATAACGCTAATCATCCATAAACTTATCATCACGGAGATCTACAATTATGCAAATTTCAGTCTTCGCGCGTCTGATACAAGTTTCTGATTACACAGTTGTCTAGCAATGAAAAACTTTGCCAAATATAAACAAAAGAAAGTGAAGATTTAAAACATCTTGCAAATCACCTAGGCTCTTTCAGATTGCAATTCAAGCCCACACACTTGTCCATAAACTAATTGTTTGGCCAGCCAGATAACCTTGAAAAAGCACATTATTTCTCAGGTAATGATAACTGATGAAAAAATTGAATGAATAAACAGTGACTAGCAGCAATTTTCGTAGTTGACTTTTAAATGCTGCCTGTTAAATTATTATAGTCGCGGGTGGGCAGTTAGAGAACCAGTTAATGAGGAGATAAATTGTCAGGCAGTCATCCATAACATATGTTCCATCGTTTTCTTTAGCTCGCAAACGCTTTGTTTTGTTGGTGCGTTACTTGTTTATAGCACTTCTCCCCTTCACCAGGAAGTAATTAAAATTCAAAGAACATGTTATTTCATAGATGTGTTTGCCGTTCAAAACAATTTTGTTATGTTAAATTTTATTTTCTATTAAAGTTTATGAGATTTAAAAATAGATATATTGATTTTAAATAGATGGGTGACGCGATATAACTACAGGATTTTCAGACGTGCCAACAACAGCTTGTTGAGGATTGGGATATTTGCCACCGTTCTATCCTCAACGAGGCGTTTCAGCACTACAGAATTTTGAGCAGATTCTTATGAAGATTCTTCTGATTGATTGGTAAATGAAAAATCCAGGAATATCACCATGATATTCATCAATACGTCAGCTGTTAACTAAAACATTAAAAATTATTTTTTTTTATGTAATCAGATACCGGGTGTCCTAAAAAGGACTGACTGATTTTAAAATTCAATCACTCGCAAACGGCGACAGATATTTAAAAAAATTTTGCAGGAGGGTTCGATATAGATGATGTCAGAAGTTTTTTTTACCGTGATTCTCAAATTTAATTCGAATTACAAATAATAGATGGCGCTGCAATCAAAAGGCGCTAAATTCAAGCTGGATTTTTTGGCCTTTCTCTTCTCTTATGCCAAAAAAGGAGATTAAAATGTATTGAGTGGGTACCGAAGTACCAAAAATCGGGCCTGGATTTACCACATATTGCTCGCACCGCCATCTGTTGTTTGGAATTCGAACTAAATTCGAGAATCTCGGTAAAAAAACTTTTGACATCATACATAATGCTGCTGCAAGCATTTTTTAAATATCTGTCACCGTTTGCAAGTTATTGAATTTTAAATAGTCAGTCCTTTTTAGGACACCCTATGTAAATTTGTTTTCCCCATCACTCTAAACGCCTAAATTCCTAAACCACGAAACTTCAGCATGGGTCAAGCATTTTCTTTCCTTTTCCATCCGTAGCTATTACATTTTTTGAGGTACTCAGCTTGTTTCAAAATCACAATATACAAGAAGTGAGTTAATGGAGAAAAGCGTAAGTATCTTTCCCTTTATATATTAAAAAATATTGATGACAACTGATTGAACGGTAAATGAAAAATTCAGGCATATCACCATGATATTTACCAATGCATCAGCCGTTAAGTAAAACATTAAAAATTCAATTTTTCACGTTATGCAGGTATGTACATTTGATTTTCCCATCAGTGTAAACCTCTAAATTCTCAAACCATGGAACTTCCGGTCGGATCAAGCATTTTCTCCTCTTCTCCGTCAATCTAATATCCATAGGCAGCCCATACGTTTTTTCAGGTACTTAACTAAGTACGAATCCACAATACACTAGTTCGGATGTGGCAATCCAAAAACATTCTTCTATCTCATACATGTTAATACTTCCTGAAAAATGCAGTATGTCAGCACCACCGGTTAGACGATTTACACCAAAATCTAATTATCAACAACTTTGACAACTTCTATTTCTAACTGAATCTGAAGTTTGGTGAAAACCCGTACATTAGTTGTTTAGATAGAGCTATTGCGGAAATTGTAAAAAATTCTGCATAGCAGCGCCACCTGTTAGGCAATTTACAACAAAAATTAATTAGAACAATTTATACTAGGAAGTAATTGTATCTTAAGCTTGATGAAAATTCATGCATAAGTTCTTGAGATACAGCTCTTGCGGAAATCGTGAAAAATGCAGCACAGCAGCGCCACCTGTTGGGCGATTTACACCAAACATTAAACAGCACTAATTTATATCAGGGACTAATTGAATCTGAAATCTGATGAAAATTCGTGCATTTTTTCTTGAGTTAGAGCTATTACAATAATCATGAATAATGCAGCATAGCAGCGCCACCTATTGGGCTACTTTCACCAAAAAGTAATCAGCACCAAACTATATCCTGGACTAACTGAATCTCAAATTTTATGAAAATCCGTGCAGTAGTTCTTGAGATATAGCTATTGCAGAAATCGGGAAAAATGCCGCATAGCAGCGCCACCTGTTGGGCGATTTTCACCAAAAACTAATCAGGACCAGTTTATATCAAGGTCTAAATGAATCTAAAGTTTTGTGAAATTCCGTGCATTAGTTCTTGAGATAGAGCGCCCACAAAATTTTTGTCACATACAGACTCACAAAGTGACTGGAGTGACGGACTGACAGAGTGACAGACTCACAGGCAGACATTTTCTAAAAAACATCAAATCGTGGGTACAGATGTCATATTCGCCCCATATTGGCGCGATTTTTTTCTGTCGCCAATATCATATAGGCAACGGGTACTTAACTTGCGCCAAAGGGCTTGATGTGGTAACCCGGATTATGTTGTTTATGCTGTTGATGTTTTCGCCAAATTGGCAACCGAAAAAAATCACGCCAATATGGGGCGAATATGACATCTGTTCCAAATCGTGTTCAGGGCATTCTAAAACGTATAAATCCGTCGAAAACCTGAAGTCGAACATTTTCACGAATCCATTACTTTCTTCTTGTAAAGATAGACTAAAGTAACAAGAACTAGGTTGACGGAGAAAAGTGTAAGTATATTTTCGTTTATATCCAACAAAATTATGGTGACAACTGAAAGGTAAATGAAAAATTCCGAAATATCACCATGATATTCACCAATGCGTCAGCTATTAAGTAAAACATTAAAAATTCGTTAATGTTATGCGGATATGTAAATGTGTTTTTCCCATCAGTGTTTAAGTTACCAAACCTGAGAACTTCAGGTCGGGACAAGCATTTTCTTCACTTCTCTTTCCATCCAACAACCATAGGCAGTCCATATGTTTTTTTTTTTTTTTTTTTAAATACTCAACTATGTACCAGGTGTCTCAAAAATGACTGATGGATTTTAAAATTCAGTAGCTTGCAAACGGTGACAGATATTAAAAACATTCTTGCAGGTGGGTTATGGAGTCGTCAGGAGTTTTTTTGCTGTGATTCTTGATTTTAGTTCGAATTTTAAGCAATAGATGGCGCTGAGAGCAATAGGTGCTATGTCCAGACCCGATTTTTGGTACTTCGGAATCCATTCAATACATTTTAATCTCCTTTTTTTCGCATGGAAGAAGAGAGAGGCCGAAAAAGCGAGCCTGGATTTAGCTGTTATTGCTTTCAACGCCATCTATCGATGCTATTTGTAACTAAAACTGAGAATCTCAGTATAAAAACTTCTGACAAATATCTGTCACCGTTTGCAAGTTATTGAATTTAAAAATCTATCAGTCATTTTTGGGACACCCAGTATGTATCCATAATACACAAGAAGTGAGTTAACGGAGAAAAGTGGAAGAATCTTTTTTTTTTATTTATAGAAGAAAATACTGAGGACAACTGATTGAACGGTAAATGAAACAACTAGGAATATCACCATGATAGTCAACAACGCATCAGCTAAAACATTAACTAAACATTAACATTAACTAAAACATTAAAAATTAAATTTTTCAGGTTATGCAGGTATGTAAATTTGATTTTCCCATCACCACCAACGTTTAAATTTCCAAACCACGGAATTTCAGGTCGGATGAAGCATTTTCTCCCCTTCTCCGTCCATCTAATATATTATATATATATATATACAGGGTGACAATTATTGAACTATATGAAATTAAACCGTCATAAATTTTGAACGGTTTGCGTGGTGAAGTTCAAACTTTGTGGTTGGTCACAGGGCATGATGGGAATTAGTATGCGCATGCTCACGCAACTTGTACGCAACTCCGTCAATAAGCAAAATTGGCGCATTTGGGGGATTGAGAATTTGCATTTCGCGATCGAGAAGTCTCTCCCACCTCAACGGGTGACTGTGCAATTTCCCAATCACGGAAATAAGCAGTCCGATATTCATTGACGGCACGGTGACTACTGAACGATACGCGAAGGTTTTGGAAAATGCTTTCACCCCCATTCCCCATTACCCAAAGTGCCTGTCTTCCCGCTAGAGCCAAACATCATTAATCTCAATATAACTGAGACAGCCACGAAACGCCTCTTCTGCAGTTGAGACTGAAAGGAAACTCCTCTTCTTCCGTTTTTCATAAAAGCAAAATCAAGCCATTTTGTTCCGTTTTCTTTTTATCAGCGGAAATGCGTCGTTTCAGGATAACCGATTACTTCTTTTGAAAGCACGCAATACGGCCTTCTTTTTACTTTATGTATTAAATGACCAACCCCTTAAGAAAGACTGCCTTGGGAACATGTGGTTTCAAGAAACCAGATGCTTAATCACCTCTGTACTTTTGAGTACTTACTTAGTTTTAGAATGTTTTAGGAAAAACAAGCGATTCTGAAACAAATATTTCTACAATAACGCGAAACTTTCTGGTTTTTGAGCTTAAGATTTAACAGCTGTTTGTAATATTTGAAACACTTCTATGTTAATTAATAAAACAAGACTTACAAATAGCACAATTTTATCTTTAAACACATATAATTTATACATATTTTAGCTAAAATAGGAACTCATTATAGTAATATTACATCATTATAAAACCATATAAAAATTCTATTTTTTATTTTAAAAAAATAACTTTTATAGAAAATTTTAAGAATTTACAATTTATACTTTTATATAGTGTACTCAGATAGATCAAATCGATTTCCTGTAACTCGGAATGGTATGTTGTTTCAATTAAAACACAAAGAATATTCTTTATTTTTACTATCCAGTCATGTTTTTTCAAGGACTTTGTAAGTAAAAATTTCACTCGCAGTGACATGAAATGCAGCGAATGAAAAAACATGAAATGCAGCATATATATTGCGCATTTTATCAATTAACGTTACAATGTTTCTTTAAATACGTCATACAACAGTACAGAAAGAAAAATACTTTAAATTATATAGCGTAGTTATTTCCAGTTATTTCAAACTTAAACTAAAAAGGATTTTTATATAGAATTTAAAAATGAAACAGTGGTAGGAAACTATTTCATATACTGAATTATTATTCTGCAATATTTTGAATCAAATTTATTTAAGGCTGTTTGTGAAAATAATAATAATAATAATACTGCTGAATTGTGTGAAACTTCTTCCCACATTAACAAAGCCATTTTTATATGTGCATGAAGTTTATAGACATTGTTGGTAATATTATTTGAGCTCTTTAGTATTGAATAGCATTAAAAAATATATATATAAACATATTTTAATAGCATATTTCGAAAAATGTAAGAAACTACTAGCTCCCACTAGCATGTGAACAAAATCCCATCACTCTGCTGTAGAATTGTTTCATTTTGACCAAATTTCTTTTACAGAAAGGAAGTTCAGACATAAAAAAAAATAATTTTGGCTTCAATTAGTATTAATATTTACAGATAATATAGGTTTCAATACAGAAATTAGTAAAGGTTTTCATTTTAAAAAAAATACCTTATAAAAAATCTGTTTTTTATTTTAAAAAAATAACTTTTATAGAAAATTTTAAGAATTTATATTTTATACTTTTATATAATGTACTCAGATAGATCAAATCGATTTCCTGTAACTCGGAATGGTATGTTATTTCAATTAAAACATAAAGAATATTCTTTATTTTTACTATCCAGTCATATTTTTCCAAGGACTTTGTAAGAGAAAATTTCACTCGCAGTTTAAAACAGGAAATGCAGTATTTATATATTGCGCATTTTATCAGTTAACATGAATTATGAAATCATGAAAATTTTATCTTCTAAAGCATTTTTCGTGAATTGTTTAAACTGCATTAGAAGATTGATATAATCATTTAGTAAATTTTAGAAAAATTTTAGAAGGATTGAAGGATTTAGAAGAATTAATTAAACTTGAATTTATAAGGATTTTTTTTTGCAATATTTATAACCCCACTCAAATCTGTTATTTTAAATCTTTTTCTTAGTATTTTGTAGAATTAGGAAATGTACAAATATAACGTTCTTGCAATAGAAATATATCCGGATTGCAAAATCACGCCCCCCCCCCCCCCCAACCCCAACGCCAAGAAAGCTGAAAAGATGCAAAAGGCAAAACAAATCCTCCTTTAAAAGATATTTTTGTTTTGTGTAACCCATTATGCTTTTAGAACAAGATAAAATAATGTATCTATAGCTTATTCCAAACTGTATTACAACTAATCGATGCATTAAATGAATTTAATAAAATGTTATTTTAATGATACTTATATGCATCGTCAGTAGATAAAGTGTTAAAAACAAAAATGAACTAAAATAACAAAAAATCACTGCCGGCTTGGCCTACAGGCGCAGGTAGATTTCGAAGTTAAGTACTAATTTCACCAACAAAAACTAAATCATGATTAGAGATAAATCCTCTTTAAAAATTTTATCTTGCCGCTTTTGACGAGTTTTTAATTTCATTTTTATATAAGAGCTAGTTTTATCAGAATCATGTTAAGGCAGTTTTCAAAAAATATTTTTCCATGCTCAACAACTCGAAATTTTCTGACACATTTTCAGATTCATTTTTTAACCGAAAGATATAAAATTGGAAAGCCTGACCATGGGAGCGATTTGGAATCGAACTGTGTTTTCCATTTTTTTGATCAATAAATTAGCTATCGACTTATAAGCGATTTTGATCACGTGACACGGCATTTTTCTCCCATTACTGACTGGATTTTCTTCTTTCGTTCGGAAGTTCAGTTTAAAATGCCAACTTTGACAGTATTTTCTGAAAGATCTATTGCGTTTAAAAGAAAACTGAAAAAACAGTTCGAAACCTTCTAGTTTCATGCATTTCCGGACAAAAATGAATTAAAACTTATGTCAGAAAGTTGACCCTTTGGATTTGAGAACAGCCTTAAGTGAAAGTTATTCATTTGTAGATGAGCCTGCACTACATGTTTTGAAAATATTTCAATTTTTACATTTTACTTTTTTAAGTGTTTTTAAGAAAACATCTTAAAATGGTGGCAATCCATACTTCTAAAGAGAAAAAAGAAATGAGATAGTCAGACAAGTGACTTCTTAAATTTCTGTAAAAATATTTAAAGACGTGTACTTTATAAGCCAATAAAAAATAATTTTCGATTAATGAGATACTCAGACACGTGACTTGTTAAATTTCTGTAAATATATTTAAAGACGTGGATTTTATAAGCCAATAAAAATTAATTTTTTATTTACCGTGACGACACCAGAATCTAATTACAGTCCTCCACACTTAACCAAGTCACGGATAATCGAATAACCCGCTTATTCGAATAGAATCCTCCAGAACCGAATTTATTCCTATTGGTTCTATGTTATTTTTCACCGCTTAAACCAAATACCTTTTACGAACGTCTCCGCTTAATCGAATAACAACTGTGTGACCGATGTTTGAAAATAGTCACGGAAAGCACGTTTCAGCTGGAATTTCCTTCCATCTTTTGTCATTTTCGGTTCCTTTACGCTGAAAACAAATTTTCAGTTCTTCCTGCAATAATTTCGGCCAGCTGGTGTATAATGAGCAGGTCAAATGATTTCACCACCTCGATCCCCCCACCATCACTTCTTGCTGTTAACTTGGCAATGTACCGTCACTTCGAGACTCGAGATGGTAGCTGTGATATTTTGCATTCATTCGAAAAATAATTCTATATTTACTCCTTTAAAATTCCACTTAAACAAACCCCTTTAAACGATTTTTTAAGGCAGTATAAATAACGTAAGTTAGAAGTAGCAAAGTTTTTTACCAAATTCAAACGAGCTGCATTAAGTGTGATGTAAGCCATATAATTGAATGTACTGACATATTAAATTAATATGTATATTTACTTTATATTAGCATTTGCATTTATGTTAGTTTATGTTATGTTATTCTATTAACGATTTATTGTGCTGTTAATTAAATATACCGTAGAGGGTTATTTTGCCTTTTTACTACGCATTAAATATTACAGTTTTGATTCCCCGTTTAATCAAATACCCCGCTTAATTGAATATTGTTTGTGGAACCGTCAATATTCGTTTAAACGGGACAACTGTATTTTATCAATTGTATAATTATTTATTCTATGTAGTTATTTTATAAATTTTAGTGTCATTTTTTCATTACAAAGGAAATATGTTTCTATTTTAACATATTGTGTAAGACCATCAAAGAGGTTCATGGTCCCTAAAAATTAATTAACGTAATTTTCAAAAGAAAACATCCATTAAAACACACGAAACTGCTACGTTTCCTATAACTGCATCAAAATTACGTCATTTTCCAAGATTTTTCACTACACCAGCTCAAAAAATTAGATGACAAATTTTTAGAAAGACAACGGTCTTCAGCTGTGAAAATGGAGTCATTTTCAAAGACATTCAACTGAAAACTGGCATGTTTTTCAACATTTATGTGCAAATGACGTAATTTGCATCGGCTCTTCATTCCTCCTATACTAAGATTAGAAGAATTTATTAGGAGATTTTCAGTTCAGACTAAAAAATAGTAGTGCACTTTTGCAAGCCGCAAAATACACACAGTTATTGTTAGACATGCATAATGAAGGAGGTAACGACCAGCGGCTGCTATAGCTTAATTTTTAACACTCTTATGTCGTTTCTATAAATTAAAGACTTCAATACCAACAATCCCACTTCATAATTATACAATTCAACTTCAATATCAATAAATAGTTGAAAAAATGTCCTTTTGAATAAAATTTATTTGAAAATTGCAGCTCAATTTATTTATTTTTAAATAATTTTCAAGCATAAAAAATATATTTTTTTAATTTAACTCAACACTGAGCATCGCTATTCTTCAATGATGAAAAGTAACTAAGAACTATGTTATCACATAATAATCAGACCAAATTAAAAATGAAAAAGGAAACAGAGAGAAAGAGAGATGATTAATCAAAAGATCATACCGCTCTTAAAATACAGCACTTTGGCGCTAAGCTGAAATTTGTCACGAAAAGGCAGATTTTCATTTTATGTTGAACATTATTATAAAGTTAATTTGAATTTGTTAAAATATAAGTTGCATCGGAATATGCTCGATTATTTATGTCACTTTATAAGAGGAAAATAATTCCAGAACGTGGAAAAAGGGACAATCAACCCGATTATGGAAAACGAATGAAGAACTTATACAAATAATGAAAACATTAAAAAAAAATCTGCCTCATCTGCCAATTTTATACTATCATTTTAAAAATATATACATTTTTACATAAACATTGAGTAGCTTAAAATAAAGGTTGTCATGGTTGATATGAATTTGAAAAGAAGGATTATTGAAAAGAACATTTAAAAAACCTTTTATGTCGTCGAATTTCGTCGGATTCCACATCATGTTTAATAACGTTTCAGAATGTTTAGTAAAATATAAATGTTTTCTACACTTTAAAAAAAATCTCCCTGCGAAACTTTGACACATTTATGGACGCATTTTTAGACAAAAAAAAGCATTACATTGTAGGCATGACAAATGAAGTTATCTGTAATCAAATAGGGTTTTTCCTTTTTTGAATAAATGAATTATATTTAGAGTGATATACGATCTTTATCTAATTATGGTATTAATCAGGTAGTTGCGCCTTGAAAATCCATTCAAAATGCTAACTTTGACAGGGTTTGCTGAAAGATTTCAAGCCTTTATCGAAAACTGAAAAATAAAAAAACATTCGATTTCATAGCTTCTGAATAAGAGTACCTACCAGGCTCATGCGTTTTCAACTAAAAATGGATTTAGGAATATGTCAGAAATTAGCCAATTTAGATTAGAAAACAGGCATAAGTGTCATCTCAAATCGCTACTTCTGACGCATTCGTAATTTTAAATACTATACTGAATACTCTCATAAATATTATTTCTGATGTCAACATGCCCTTTTTTTCTATGCATCTACAAAATACAGAAGATGGATAAGGTTTTATTAGAAAGATTTCTCAACAGGCTTTAAAGAGTGCATTAAAATCTCGTTAAAACACGTTGTTCGCCTTAAAAATGCAGTTAATTAAAAATGAATGAAAAATGTATCAACAAAAAATCTCAGAGAAGTGAGAAAAAGACTTCACACGGTTCAACTGGTTTATATATATATATATATATATATATATATAGACTTTGTTTTTCATAAAGATCCTAAAATTTTAGTATTTTTTCCATTTTCTATAAATATACAGCACCTTATACAAAATTCGATGTTTTAGAGGATTTTTGAAGCTTGAAAATAACCTAAAACTAATCATCAGTTAGCTATCAACTGTAAACAACATACACAATATTTACAATAATGTAAATATGTTTTTCGATTCTTTAGTCGTCTTTTGAAAATATTTCAACAATTCAGAAATGTAGATCAGAAACTAATTGCGTAATTGTATTTGAAATATTTATATAACAGAGGAAAGTGAAAATATATTTATCTCAATAAGAAAGTAAAAAATATATCTTTACAGTAAAAAGTAAATCTTTATTATTAAAATTTTACAATGAAGTAAATCCCACTTGATCTATAATTGATTAAAATAAAAGAAATGATATTTTAAATTAAATATGACCAAAATATGATTAAACCTATTTAATATTAACGATATTTTGCAATTATTAATGAATTTTGTTGCACAATATGCAGGGCCACCGCTAAGACTTTTTATTGGGGCGGGGGGCGGGGGGGAGGACTTTAAATTGTCAAGTCAAATTCTAGTATTTGCCAACTCATAGAGTAACCAAAATAAACAGTTCACGATGTTGCCAACTAGTTTTATAATTTTGCCACGTTACCACAATTAGAAATTGTAATATAGTTCTTATATGTAAAAAAATTAATAATATTCTCAATTATATTTAAAAACTTTGCCAAGTCTATCAGAAATTGAATGTGTATTATAGCTTTTATTAAAGTTTTAAACAAATTTGCCAATTAAGTTTGTAATTTTTTTAAGTACAACAGCATTCGGAAACGTTTGGGGGAGGGGGGGGGGGGGTGGCGTGAGCGAAGGCCCTGACAATATGTATAGAATTTAGTCCTAATTTCTTATATATTTAGTTCTTAAGTTGCCATTTGTTTTTTGAAAATCTATCTAAACTTTAACTTTTGATTTTAAATACAATAAATTATGTCTAAAGCGGATCGATCGAGACCGAAAAAATGTTCCGTAGTAGACAATATTCCGCCTTAGACAATTTTTACTCTATGCCTATGGATTCGCGGGAACTTGAAAATCTTTTCGAGTTAGACAGATTTCCGTCTCACACAGAATTTGCCTTACAAAGAGTTTACTGTATTTGCATTTGCAATTTCTAAAAACACAAGTGATTTTTTTTTCTTTTTAATGTAGAATTTTCACTTCAAAAATTTATTAATAATTCCAATTAATTGTAATGTTAAGAAAACCCGGCAATGAATAAAATGATTTTTGAAAAACGGGATTTTGAGGTCAGTAGACAAATCTATAAGTTATACAAACAAGCCATTTTCAATTCTCTATTTTTCGTCTAATGCAATATTATTACACCCTTAATTTTTCTCTCCGGATTTATATATCGCCTAACATTTAGAAGATTTCTCCGATTATCATAAAATTCAAATATATTATTTGTGAGATATTGATGTCTGTTGTTGACAAATGAAAATTGCAATCAATATAACTTTTTGCTTTCTGTTGTGAAGTGTAATTGTGTTAGCTCAGCTCATCAAATAGTAAATATTACTACTACTACCAATAATAATAATAATAATAATAATAATAATAATAATATATATTTTTTTTAAATCTAAAAATGTAATTTTTAGTAGTGTTTTGATTATAGTGTGAGCTAGAAGCATTGTAAATTTAAAGTTCACTAATTAAATGCATTTACATTGCATAACACTTGCTCATACTACATAAGAAAATAAATATTTTTACATGTTTCAAAGTTATGCTAGCGGCCGTAGCGACTCATTGTATGGCATGAGATCTTTCTTGTTTTTAAATGTGTAGAAAGTAGTTCAATTCTACATTTAGAAAAGCTATAAAATATTAATTTTATAAAATTCTTATTATGAACATGTAATCATATTTAGAATTTACAATATAAATTAACTGAAAAAAACACACATTGCAAGTTACGTGATTTTGGAGGAATTATAGTAAAATGAAGACATGCAGGCATCATTGATCTACATGATTTTCGATAAAAATTTCGAGAGCTTGGCATTATTGTCAAACTAATGTTTGTTTATTTGCCTAACTCGTTTAAGGCTTTTATCAAATGCAAACTGGCTATTTTCTGACAAAGTTTTAAATTCAGATGACCTTATTCAGAAACGATGCAATCGAACTGTTTTTTTCTTTTTTTGAAAACAAACATACAGTCAAATTTGGCGTTTTGAACCTAATTTCTAGAGACGAAAGCGCAGGAAAGGAGAAAAAATCATCATCCTGAGAGAATAATTGCTTATAACTCCAGATGTTAGTCACTTATCGGAAAAAAGAAGAAAACTGTTCGATTACAAAAAAAGTTCAATAGTTGTGCCTGCAAGTAACATACTTTTATATTTCAAAGTGAACCAGAAGATGTCTTTTATTTTACAATTGCGCATAGTTGAGCGAAGAAAAATATTTTTTGAAATCGATCATATGAGTATCGTCATGTTCTATAGGGGGCTGATCTACTGTTGATTAAAAACTATGTACTATTGTTCAAAAACTTGTCTGTACGTATGTTCAATCCATGCTTAAAATTTCAAGTTATTTACATGTCATGATATTTACAGTTCTACATTTACTTACATTTTAAACAAATTCGGAAAATATTATTTCATACGGATTAATAATATGAAAATATATCCGCTTTTTGATAAAATTTTTTGTAAATGTAGAATTAAATCACATCATGCTGGCATTACATTTTTTTCGGAAAGCGTAAACTAAAAACCGTAAAATCGACATATTTAAACAAAACAAAAATGATATTTATTCTGAATTTCGGATAGTATTTACATTTCTTTCCTTTTTCCTCCGTAGAATTTAAGGTATTTTAGTTGTATTTTTCAGAATTTCAGTTAAAAATTACAATTGCAAAATAAAATTAATATATCGGACACTAATTAAAAATTTAAAGTTCTGGGATTCATTAAGACATCCCCGGATTCATCTGAATAACAGATGTTAATTTCACCGTGTTGCCTTTCATATAATATGTAGGAATTCGGAAACACAGGCAGATTTTTGTATAATAGATATAAAAATTAGTTTTAAGAAGTGCTTCTATAAGTGCTGAAACACTAAATTAAATTCATCGTAACTCATAGTCATCATTAACAGAAAAAAAAAATGCTTTAGTATTGTTGTAATTTTTGTGCTTTTTAAAATTACTTTGATTCAGCTCCCCAATAATAAAAGAAATAATACTATTCAGAAATTCTCTTTCATCTATCTTAAGAGGGCTAATATATTGTTTACTTGTTTTAAGTATTGTAGCAATTTTTATACTTTTTAAAATTATTTTGATTCAGATCTCCAATAATAAGAGAATTAATCCTATTTAGAAATTCTCTTTCATCTATCTTAAGATGGCTAAAATATTGTTTACTTGTTTTAGTATTGTTTAATTTTTATGCTTTTAATTATTTTGATTCAGCTCTCCAATAACAAGAGAAATAATACTATTTAGAAATTCTCTTTCATCTATCTTAAAATAGCTAATATATTGTTTACTAAATATTAATTTTACAGAAAAATAATCGTGTTTCATTGCTTACTGTTATTCTACACATCTGTGTATGCAACACGTGTTGCATACACTCTTTCATCTATCTTAAAATAGCTAATATATTGTTTACTAAATATTAATTTTACAGAAAAATAATCGTGTTTCATTGCTTACAGATCTCTACAGATCTCTGAATGCAACACGATGATACACTGAAAAAGACTCATGTATTTATCCCTAGAACTGACTAAACAATCTTTAAAACAAGATAAGAAAGGTATTCGCTGTGGAATCGTACCATAGTCAGGGAACGTATGTCAATTTATTTTTCATTGCACCGAAGCAGAAATCTTAATGAGTTTTTCAAGATAGAGGATGACTTGTGTTTCGAGGGGTGAAAATCCTCAAATGCCCGCCCAAAAATGGAGTATTTAACGGTCTGGTTTTTCGCGTTTCCCACTTCCGTATTTTTCAGTACATACCATTATTCATTCATAATTACTCCTAAAAACTCACACTCATGATTGAACGATTTTGGCTCTCGTGCCACTAAATCATCCAAAGTGACCCTGATTTCGACAAGATGTGGTTCATGCAAGACGGAGCTCGACCCCATCGAACCAAGAAAATGTTTGATGCCCTTGGAGGAGCACTTTGGAGACCGCATTCTGCTTCTGGGGTACCCAGAGGTCACTGGAATGGGACTCACTTGGCCGCTATATTCTCCGGACCTGAACACATGTGACTCATTTTTGTAGGGCTACATTAAAGACAATGTGTACAGAAATAACCCCAAAACCATATCTGAGCTGAAAACTGCCATTCAGGTGGTCATCGACAGCATCGATATTCCGACACTTCAGCGGGTCATGGTGAATTTTGCTATTGATCTGCTCCACATCATAGCCAATGATTGCAGCCATATCGGGCGTGTCATAATCTAAATCCGAATATCTGTAGTGATGATTACATGTTGAATAAAGTTTGTGCACTCAGTAGTTTTTAAATAATTTACGTTTTATTTCATATAGTTCAATAATTGTCACCCTGTATATATATATACATGACGAGAATTTTCCAATATAATTTTCAACTTTTATTCATGTTTCTTACATCCTTTTATATTTTTTCATAATATGTTTCAAATTATTCCACTTTGATATATAGCATTTTGGATGATCTATTATAATGGTATTATAAATAATTTCATGTTAAAATAGTTTGTTACAAAGAGTTTGACTATATAATGTGTGTGTGTATGTATATAAATATATTATTTATTATATATATATATATATTATTGTTTTTGTGCACAATTTACTGTTTGTATTTAAAAAATAGATAAATGTCTTCTTTATAATAATAATAATAAATAAGTTGGACATTTACACCTTGTAAAAGTTACAATATTAAAGTGAAAATAAAATAAACCGCAATATTACTAAATGATGTATACGGAATGCTGTAAACTTAAAAACTAAACCAACATTAAATTAAAATTATAATAATCAACTTTTCGATCACCATCTATGACCATCTTCAGGAAAGAGTTGTTACATTGTTTTTAAAGTTTAAGTGAACAGAGTCAATGAATTTGGATTTAAGGGATCTTGTACCTTTTAAACGCGTCGAAAATTAACGAAAAACTTCAAAGTTTGAATTAGTCTATCTTCAAAACCTTTTTATGTATAAACATGAAATTTTGGATATTGATTAAACTGATTGTGCTTTGTAATATATTACCAACAGAAATTTATTAACCCTTTATAGATTTTGTGTATTGTTGAAATCAAAATAGATCTTTTTTTTTACCCCATAAGTAATTGCGCGCATGATATCTTGATAAAGTATGTATGGATTGTCATGAAATTTGGTAAATATACTAAACAGATATGTGTGTTTAAAATGATCTACTTTTAATTATTTACAATGGCAATATTTTTAGTTATGACTATTTTTATTCATTAAAAATACAATTTTTTTTCCGAAAATATTTTTTTTTATATAGTTAATGAAATAATTTTATCTTAAGAGTAGGTCATTTTAAACGCACATATATGTTTAGTATCTTTATCGAATTTCATGCCAATCCATACATACTTTCTCAAGATATCATGCGCGCAATGATTTATGGGGTAAAAGAAAGAGCTATTTTGATTTCAACGATACACAAATTCTGTAAAGGGTTAATAAATTTTAATGGTAGCATATTACAAAGCACAATCTGTTTAATCAATTTCCAAAATTTCATGTATATACATAAAAAGACTTTGAAGATAGACTAATTCAAACTTTGAAGTTTTTCGTTAATTTTCGACGCGTTTAAAAGGTACAAGACCCCTTAAAAAGTCCATTAGCTTCTCAATCGCTAATCGCATCAATCTTTTTTATATTATATAAATTGTAAAAATATTTAAAAAAATTGCTTGTGTACATGAAATAGTGGATAGGTTGGCGGAAAATATGTTGCCAAATTTCCTTCTCTCGCCAAGACCATTTTTTCTACTGCACAAAAGCTCTTATACTGAAAAAGTACCCAATTTTCATTGAAAGTGTGTTAATTGGTGATACATCCAATGCAAATAAAGTTTTATTGTTTGCTTTTACCTCTAAAAGTTAATTGTACAAATTATATATACAGAAATATGCATAAGCAATGGGTGTTTCATTGTGTAGCTGCACAGGATTCATGTGGTTTTTAATATTCAATGTCACTATTTCCGAATATTAATCTTCACCTCATTTAAACCCAGAAATTCTGAAATTAAATAAGGCAATAAATACGGTATCTATTCGGAAATAATGATACAAAAATTAAATAATTGCACGAATCCAAAACTACATCCGGTATGTAATATGTACAGTCGTGGAAAAAAAAAAAGTAAACACCCCCTACTAACTCCTCAACAAATTATCGTAGAAGAAAGTTACTGGTACCGAACGATTGGAAATAAAGTCTACTTTTAAATGATATAGATAAAATTTGCTTAGGGGGCCATCTACATATTAAAACGAACCATAACTTTGTTTTTTTTTCAATAGAAGTACACCATTCCGACAGCATTAATGAACTCTACACCCTTCAATTAGCCTAAAAACAAATTTTTATGCAATTCTTACCATAAGTTTCTGAGAAATTAATTATTTTAAAACGAGCGTATTTTAAGGGCTGTATCCAAATTGAAGTTCCGAAATCGATTGTTAAACGAGAGAGCCATCTTGATCAAGGCACTTTGAGAAGTCAATGAAGCCTGCTAGATTACAATACAGCAGAAGAAATTTCAAAATATCTAGTCACTTCTATTATAGACGGCCCCTTAAACCATCATTTTGCCATTTTTTAAGCATAATTTGAAAACTACTTGCAAGAAACATGTGAAATTTTCGATTTCCATAAAGCAGGACTTAATAAATCTAAATCCGTCAAAAAAATTGTAAGTTGCAATTCATAATTTTTTCTAATATTAATTTCATAATTTATAATTCATATCATAAAATTATAAAAATTGCAAATTCAGCGTATTTATGTTTTGGTATATTAGTATTATTGCTACACAAAACATTAGCACATTAGGAGCATCATTTCTGGAGATATAAATAAAAATATGAAAATGTAATTTAACATTAGAAGCATTTAATTTTGAATGTTTATAATTCAAAAACTTATGATTCAAATGACTTAAAATTCGGTGTCCAGGCATAGTTTGAACAGAAGATTTGAAATATCTTGTTAAAATTGGGTATTGCCATTGAAAAAAAAAAAAATGTAGTTTGAATTCGTTTTAATGTATAGATGACCCACTAAGCAGATTTTATATACATCATTTAAAAGTAGGCTTTATTTCCAATCGTTCTGTACCAGTAACATTCTTCTACGATAATTTGTTCAGGAGTTAGTAGGGGGTGTTTATTTTTTTTCCACGACTGTACATACATACAAAAGAACTTACATTAGCAAGGTAATATTACAATGTATTTCATTATCCATTAATAGATGCAAATGACTGCGTTTAAAAATGAGTCCGTAAATGTGTAAGAAGGTAAGTATCGGCCGAAACAGATTTTTAAGACCGAAACCGAATTTCGGTAATCTTCCTATTTTTGACCGAAAACGAAAACGAAAATGTAGAAAAAAAAGTAATTAATACATATATAAATATTAGTTAATTAAACGTGTGGCCCAAGTTGGCTCTCTGTGCCTCTGATCAAAACTTTCTGTTTTCGTATAAAGTAAAATGTAATTAATTCATCACCGACACAAAATGATTTTCTAATTATACGAATTTATTCTAATTAAAAAATGATTTAGGTATACATACCTCGATTAATCTTTTATAATGATTTTTGTATTTGATTTTCTGTTGTACCTGAATTTTCTCAAAGAGTATTCGAAACACTTCTGCGGTTTCAAACTAAAAATTTTCTGTTACTGTCAAGTCTGCAGCTTTTAATGAGAACGTGAAAAGTGTCTTCAAATTTTAGTTGTACATGCATTTCTTGCTTTATCATTTGCACTCATGTCTTGAGTCGGTCATGACTGATAATTATAAACAGTGAAGAGTTCATAGCAATAAATAAACAGTGTCTCATTTGAGCCAATACAGCTCAAATCAATGAGTGAAGTTGAAAATTACCGAAGGAAAAAACGAGATTTTTGGAATACAGATAGCTTCGGTCTGGCCGAGTTTTCGGCAGCATTGTCGCCAAAAACGAATTTTCGGTGAAACTCAGATTTTGAGCGGAAAACGAAAACGAATTTTCGGTCGACTTCTATCAGAAAGTTTCCCGTTGTTAAGTGAGGAAAAAAAAATATATTTTTTTTTAGAATCCTTTTAATGAGTTTGAATTATATTCAACTTATCATATACGTGGATAAAAGTTGCACGTTTGCAAAGAAAAGTGAAAGTTTTTCCTTTTAAAGAAAAAGCCAAGTTTATCAGATTTTTAAAAATGAAAGTGGGAGACGATGGGTGTAGAAACAGAATATATAAGTAGAATATGATCGTTTCATTTTTTTTAGCATGTATTCTTTGAAAAATTTATAATTTATGTAAATAGAACAAACTAGATGATAAAATGAAACAGTTTAGCATACGAATATGTACATCTCATACATTCCTGCACGATGCAGACCGGAAAGAAACGAACGTAGTGAATTTCGATGACAGCCATAAGTATCGAAGAAAATTAGGATGAATATCTCATAAAAGAAACACAATTTTTCATGAAAGGTAGGATGCTTCATGACATAAAATCTAAATCAAGTGTTATTTCTTTTTTTCTTTCTTTCGCCACTTCCTTTTACCATTTTTAGGTGTTTTCGTAATTATATAAATACGTAGCACCTATAGTCGTCGTTCAGTCCGTCCGTCTGTCTGCCCGTCCGTCCGGATATAACAGAGCAAAAACTACCCAACCAAATTGCCTGAAATTTTAAATATATAATTGTTGTAATATTTCGTCGAGTCATTTCAAATTTTATGAAAATCGGATGTATAGTTTAATGAGGGACAATCAAAAGTTTTCCGTTACATTACGGCCAATGGAAAAAAAAAAATTATTTCAAGTGCACTTAATGATGTTATAACCTTTCGAACAGAATGAAATGGATATGCACTTAATGATGTTATAACCTTTCGAACAGAATGAAATGGATATGCACTTATTGAAGTGCACTAAAATATAAATTCAGTACAATATTCGATGCAAAAAATGTTTATAAAACTTACTATAGTACGAACGCACCTCATTTGCCACGTTTGACGGGCAATTTCCAACTTTGTCTATTTTAAAACACTATCTATCCGAACTTTTTTTAAAAAAAAGGTATCCGTGAACTTTAGAAAGCCGAAAGTGGGGGAGGGGATGCTATACTCATTACGTTGAAGAACATTTAATATATAGAACTTAGAGCGCGACCTAATTATTCAACAACAAACGCAAGTTGCCTTACTTCTAACTCCAACCTAATACACCAAGAAGGCCTCTGCACAGACCATCACTTCATCGAGTTGGCGACTAAAATTCCAGGATTGAGTAGAATTCGATTCGCATATTAAAATGCAACTGCTCTGCCAAGCCATATCTTAGTGGAAACCACCTGAAGACAAGATTTTATTGATTGATAGGTAAGTTTATTATTGTGTTTTCCTGCACCCAAAGGTATGAAAACATGGAAGACTGGGAGCAGGAAAACACAATGGTAAACTTACCACTTACAAGGGAACCACTTTTGGTGTTGTTCGCACCTAGCATCGAGACCTGGTGCGTTTTGTAGCCCTATACATAAAAGTTAGAGAGCTGAAAACATTTTTCTGTTAAAATAGTATTTTATATACTTTTTTATACTTTTAATTTTTTATTATTACATATTTATTTGTTTATTTCACGCCAAAAGTGAGTTAAGTCGCCAAATATAGCGCTACAAATTTTCCGCCCACTTTATCCAATGAGAAAATGTACAGAACATATTACTAGATTTATATCAGATAGCGATTTTATTTTAATAATTAATAGCATAAGAAACAAATATTAGATTTTTATTTTTTTTTTTTTATTCAGACGATAAATATATAAGTAATAAATATAATTCTATAAAAGCTTCGACGATCATTGAAAATTATTTTTTAGTGAAATATAAAATAAGCAAACTATTTTCTTTTGAAATCGAATGAAATAAAGCTTTGATTGTTTAAAATGAAATGTTGCTGTATTAAATGGTCCTTCGGTAAAAGTAATCATAAAGTAAATTAATATTTTTACACAATTTAGAAAAATTACAGTGGCGAAATAGGTCGGACATTGCAATTTCATAGCTATTACAAATTCAGCTATGACATTTGGCTAGGGTTGCCGAAAAGTTCTACTTTTGAAAATAAACGCCAACTGTTTCCCCGCCAAAAATATGAATATAAAGTTGCAATTTTTCAAAATCAAATTCGTGGATTTTTGAAGGAATTTTCAAACTTTTTTCAATGTTTTATACTTATCATTAACTAATTTTTAATTTTAAATGCTTTTCTTTAAAAAAATTCAATGTTAATAGTCCGATAAGTGGTCTCGAAAATTGCATTTTCAGAAAGTTATGCTGCTGTATAATCAAGAAATATTATTTTAACAGAAAAATTTTATCGATTCTCAAACTTCATAATATAGGGCTTTAAAATGCACTAGGTCGAGCAACACCAAAAGTGGTTCCCTTGTTAGATCACGTTTCGTGATACCCTTTGATTTTTTCCAAATAATGGCTAAATTATGAAACTTCTGTTAAAATAACTTCATTATTGTTAAAGGTTTAACTTAATAAAGTGGATTGCGCCTTAGGTTATAAGGAAAATGTTTGTTTTGCAGCATATTATCATTCCTACTTTTTCTTGAAAGATTTCTCAAACCCATGCACATTATGTGCATGTAATGTGTAATTTGGTATTACGCAAACCAATTTTAACAATAGTATTTGATTAATTATTTTTTGAAATTGTACAATATCTTAATGACCCCATGTTCATTTTATAAATTTCTGATTACGTTCTTTCATGTTGTTATTCTATTCATCTGCTCGTCTGCTATCGATCTGCTCATGCAAAAAGTATTTGATTTTAGCAAAATTTAAATTTAGTATTGAGTTTCTCATACCTTATATGTTGTATATAAATTTGGTATTTCTTTGTTACAGGGACCCCCAAGGATATATCTCCAAATTATAAGACATATATGACATTATAATCATTTATGACGTATATGACATATCATGGCAAATATGTCCATGTTATAGTCATATATGACACGTACATGATGGCATG
The DNA here is from genome assembly GCA_963932465.1 of Maratus speciosus. NCBI lineage: Eukaryota > Metazoa > Arthropoda > Arachnida > Araneae > Salticidae > Maratus > Maratus speciosus. Next base: position 297,879,045 of record OZ010797.1, read on the forward strand.
TGTATAAAACGTATATGATGACGTAATACGTGTTTTTAAACGTAATAAGACATGTAATACGTATATATTAACGTATATGGCGCATATATGAGCGTTTGAATTGGAGTACATGTACAGGGTATCCAAAAAAAATTGATCTCAGCTTTTATTCCTTAAACATTGATAATAGACTTATATTATAAATTACAAAGTTACGAAAAAATCGTACAGAATTTTATCTAATGGATTAAAATTTTCAGTGGATTAAATGTGAAGAAATACGAAATTTAAATTTTTATACAAACAACCCCAGTACAAAAAATTTCTCAATGAGTAAAATGTGCCCCGTACACTAATAAGATCGTGTACAAAGCCCCAATAATTTTGAACTTGTTGCCACATCATTATTGTTCCTTTAAAATTCATATACTTAAATTACTGTAAAATAATCGAAAGAAGATAATTTAACGAAAGTTCAAAATGGGCTATGATGTTTGTGCTTTAATGTATAATAGGGGGGGGGGGGATAAAAAGTTTTCGTTCGAAGGCTGTGCGGTTCAGATTTGGTATGCCAATTATGAAAAATCGCCTTCAGTATTTAGGCAAGCATCCCACTGCTTTACCAGGTTGAATATGCCTCTGTGGTAAAATTTCTCTTTCTGCAGCTTGAAGAAGTCCGAAACTGTCTGTTGCACTTCTCCTTCAAACAGGAACCATGGACCTTTCGAAGACATTTTTAAGGGAATTTTTTTTAAAGACCTACTACTCGCATCATCAACTGCCCGCTTATTGTTGTTGGTATTGGATGTCCATGATCCCAGATCGACTTATATATTGAGTCGAACTGCGACCAGCTCTGAAGTTTGAGCACCATTCTGCTACGGCGGTTTTCGGCAGACATGTTTCTCCATACACATTCGTTATTCTCCGATGAATGTCTACCGGTTTTTGTCCTTCGACCGCCAAAAAAAGAATAACAGCATGTTGGTCCTGTTTGAACGTATTTGGTACTAACATCACCATTTTTCAGGCTTTAGCATTTTTTATACACACTTCGGAAATAAATGAATGCCACAACAATCCCTTGTCTCAATGTCGGTGCTTATATAACCGCTTTCGTGACGTGCTAATTTGCATATATGCTGCAGCAGCGACCTCAAACGGAAACTTTTTGATCGCCAATATACTTTACATCAAATTTTATTTTTATTTGACTTTTTATTTTTTAAAAAAAGGAGAATGATACGAAAGGAAAATATGTGATAATAAATTGTTTGTATCTTAAACATGTTTATTTATATTTTTAAACATTGGTTTGAAGTGTAAATAATTATTTATGCATTATGACATTCATCAAGACATAATCCAATGTAGGGGAGAGTAGCCATATTTGGACCGCCGTTTTAAATGGACTGCTGCAATTTTGCCTTTAATTACAGAAAGAGACGCCATCTATCGCTGAAATCACATTTATCAGAATGACGTCATTTATGATTTGGAGAAGCCCCCGCCTTCCACGAGTTGTTTTCAGACAATTTAAAAAAACTAAAATTAGCTGTTTTGATCTAATTTTTTCTTACTAAACGTAAACGAAAAACTAAGGTCAGTTGTTATGTTTTCATATACATATATAAATTTATGTGTTTATTGCGCGTATTTTTCCCGCGAATTTGTTTGTTTTCGTTTTTCTTCTTAGCTTTGAAATTATCTATTTAAAAAAAATGGAGCAGTTCTCTTAATTGGACCAATTTGAGTTGCTTAAAATGGACCAGATATGCGAAATACGATCATAAATATGAAAAGTAAGTAATGAATTTCGAGGGCTGTACGCTTTGAACATTTTTTTTTTTTTATTTTTAGGAAACCGCCATCCATGCGTTTAAAAGAACCGGCATTTGGCCTCCTAACAGACATGTTTTTAAAAGCCATCATTTTGCAGCTACTTCCGCACTTATTTCTGACGAGGAGAGTGGCACTACAGATAGAATTGATTCCGTTGACTCTTCTGCTAGTGAGATTTCGGAGTCAGAGTCAGTAATCATGAAATCTACTAAAACTAAGAGAGCAAAAAAAAAATGATGAAAACGACACAGAAAAACAGTCTAGAAGAAAAACATCAGTGACAGCAAAAATTGTTAAAGATATAGAAAACGAGAAGGAAAGAGAATGTTGTGAAGAGATTGACCCGCAAGAAGGTTGTAGCTATAAACCTCCCTCAAAATAGAATCATTAAAAATGTTACATCCCTTCCCAAAATCAGTTAAATCAAAGTACAGAGGGAGCCAAAAAACAACTGTGTTAACATCTTCACCAAATAAAGCAAACCTTGAAATAAAAACAAAAAACAAAAAAACGACAAAAAGGAAGCTCTCAAAGCACAAAAGCAATTGGAACATCAAGTTAAAAAAATAGGCATAATTCAATTAGAAAGAAAATGATGGAAGGGAAGAACTACAGACATAAGGTAAACAAAATGTACATGTTGAAAAAAATGCCATTCATTCAGAATCTGAAAAGAAAAATCAAGACAGTGATGATTAGTTTTGCCTAATTTCGAAGAAAATAAAATAGCAGAAATGATTCAGTGTTCAGATTGCCAAATATAATTTCATGTTGTGTGCGCTGGAATAAAAAATGAACAAAAGAAATTAATGTGCAAGCCGCGTATCACTTCTTATATAATATTCAAGTAACCGGCAATTAGTTTCATAATTCATATTCTTAATTATTTATAACTTTGATTTATATTTTGAATACATTTTGATTTAAAACAATTACTCTTACTTTCAGACATTTGATTTCATTATATTTCATTGCTGTTGTTTTGTTTGATTGTTTAGTTAATCGCAAACTTTGCTTTTAATAAAATTAGTTATAATCCTTACTCATTAAAACAGTCTAATATTGTTTGGTCTAATTTAGGAGACTAGCGAGTTCAATTTAGGCGACCAGTCGTTGAATTCGAACCACTCTTGACAAAATCTTCAAATTAAAATAAAACAAGATTTTCAAAAATAAATTGTCCTAAACATTTATTTAGTTTGTAGATGTATAGATTCACCACGTGTATTGATATTCCAAAAATGAAGTGAAAATAAGTAGAGCAAAATGTCCAAATACCGCCTACCACTTTTGTTATCAATCTAGATCATACAATTTTCAAAATTAATAAAATAAAAAGCGACAGCAGGGTACCTTGACACGTCTTACACCTGTTTAGAGAAAAAAAAATCAGTTTAAAAGCCGTTTTCTGTTTATAAGAAGCAAAATTCCGAAAATCTTCAAATTTTGAGTTTTTAAAATGGGGTCTAAATACCGGCTACCTAAGTTTTTTTCCAAAAGATCACACAAATAGAGCTAATGACAATTATTAAGCAATAAGAATATTATTTTAATAAATTGTATTGATTAATAATATTTCTTATGCACAGAAAAAATACGCAATTTTTCATAAATATGTATTTTTGTCAAATTTCTAAAATTCTTTACGACTATCTCTCACAGTCTTCTCCCCATTGTGTTTCTAATTTTGTTTTTTAACGTGTAAAACAAAAAAAAGCTTGCTGATTGAAATGAGAATTATTTTATCTGAAAAAATCAAAAGCATAATATCACTTTCTGCGTCGGTATAGTCCCTATCAACCCTCATATCGCATTCTTAACATTGAACCCAGAATCCCCTCCCTTATTCTTGTCCACAGAGAAAGCACCCATGCAGAAGATACAAATTTATCATCTTCCTCTGTTGGATATTTTCCTTTTTCACTTTTCTAACCCTCTCGCTTCGTAATTGTTTTATCAAAATAGTTTCAAAAATTGCGTATTTAACTCCTTCGTGATGAGCATCTTTTAAGAATTTTTATTCTTTTGTCACCGGTTTTTCAAAACAAAAGTTTTTGTCTAATTTAACCGGGAAAATGCTCCGAGTAAATAAAGCATAATTTACAATAAAAAAAAATAACTGGTGAGAATAATCAAGGAGGATTAATTAGACGGAAAAAATGCATCCCCGAGGAAATCTCGGGTTGCGCAAATTTCGCTACTTTTACGATGCCCAAGGAAATCTCGGGTTGCGCAGCGAGAGGGTTAAAATCGAATTCCTACCTCTTTCGCCTGGTTTACTCCGCCATTTCTTTTTCTTTCTCTTCACATTTATTACAGGCAATTTTGTAGTATCGAACAGCTCTTTTTTGGAAAGTGATCCGGTAACCAGTGTCGGTCCTGAAGAATTACGGCCATGGTTGCTTTTTTCATATTGCGAAATGGGACGGGGACTATTTCTGAACCATTTAAATTAATTTATTAATTATGGAACTATTTAAATTAATTTATTTTCCGCCTCTTCAAGCAGAGCAACCGAGAGAGGTCCAAATACCGGCTAGCCGGTATTTAGACCATTCTAGGTAGCCGGTATTCGGACCACTGCTATGTTTAAGTTAAAACCGGTATTACTCATTCATATAATAAAATACCAATACTGTGCGCGTGGCAATTAAGAGCTAAATATGTCTAGAAAATAACTTAATCAACAATTCAAGCCAATATACGATCAGTATATTTTTAAAATTTGAGAAACACATATTTGAAAAACTTTTGATGTACCAGATTACGTAGATTCGACACTTTTGCATTTACTATTTGTAAATGACACAGACTTCAGCGACGTCATTTTCGTAACTTTCTTCTCTCAATTAAAGTTACAAACTTTGCCTATCACCGCTAGGCTTTCAGAACACCTAGCAGCCAGTATTTGGACCCTAGCCGGTATTTGGACATTCTCCTCTACCTGAAAATAAGCGAAGTGGTCCAAATTCGGCTAGTCTCACCTAAATCCAATATAATCCAATATAAATCAAGTGTTTTTGAAAATATACGTTTAGATGTACTGTAGAATGATATTTTAAAAACTAAGATAAAAATATTCATCTTTAACTGATATTTGGAACTTTAATGCACAACTGGATTTGCGGTATAACTATAAGAAATGATACAAAATAACGTATTAAAAATCACATCATTAAGATTCCGGCTTATCTTATTCTTTTAGCATTAACAAGACTAACTTTAAGCGATGTCTAAAATTTTAATTATATTCAAAATATTAAAATGTCTCATAGCGAAATAAGGATCTAAAGCAGTAAATTGTGGATATTATTAGAAGATATTAACCCTTAAAGGTCAGGGTGCAAAAATATATTTATCCAAAATGTATTTGGAAAAAATGGTATCTTACTATTGTTCCTGGTTGACCAATATTCTGTTATGTTGGCTAAAAGCATTGTCCCCATATTGAAAATTATTCACTAATGTTCTGAAAAGCCTGTTCACCTTCAATTCGCAGCTAGGGGCGAAATGTGAATTTTTGTTCAGGAAACTAATTATGTTTTACTATTTGTTTTGCTGAATGGTGTAATTATTAAATATAATAGATACATATAAGAAACATAATAACATAACCTATAAAAAAGCTATAAAATAGTTTCTGCCACCATATACGCGGCATTGGACCCAGCAAGTAAAAGTGATATGCCGCTTATATGGCGGCATTGGTCCTTTAAGGGTTAAATATACAGAAAATGTCCTTAAGGCTGCTCTCAAATCGAAAAAGGTAACTTTCTGACATAAGTTTTAATTTATTTTTGTTCTAAAATGCATGAAACTAGCTGGTGTTGTTGTTCAGAAACTATGATAATTGAGCTATTTTTTCCATTTTTTTTGCAAACGTAATAGATCTTTCAGAAAAGAGTGTCAAAGTGGGCGTTTTGAACCGAATTTCCGCGCGAAGGAAGAAAGAGCACTCATGAAAGGGCGAAAAACGGGTTTGTCACGGGATCAAATTTGCTTATAACTCAATAGGTAATTGATTGATCAAAAAATGGAAAAAACAGTTCAATTCCAAATCACTTCCAAGGCCAGGATTTACAATTTTATACCTTTCAGTTAAAAAATGAATTTGTAAATGTGTCAAAACATTTTGCGCTTGTTGAGCATAGCAGTTAAGAACAGCCTTAAGGCTGTTCTTAAATCCAAAGGGTCAACTTTCTGACATGAGTTTTAATTCATTTTTATTCGGAAACGCCTGAAACTAGAAGGTGTTGTTATTCAGAAACTATGTCATCGAACTGTTTTCTTCTTCTAAACACAATAGATCTTTCAGAAAATATTGTCAAAGTTGGTATTTTTAACCGAACTTCCGAATGAAAGAAGAAAATCCAGTCATTAAGAGGAGAAAAATGCCGTGTCACGCGATCAAAATCGATTATAACTCAATAGCTAATTTATTGATTAAAAAATGGAAAAAACAGTTCGATTCCAAATCACTTCCATGGTCAGGCTTTTCAATTTCATATCTTTCCGTTAAAAAATGAATTTGTAAATGCGTCAAAACGTTTTGCGCTTGTTGAGCAGAGCAGTTGAGAACAGCCTTAAATAACTTTCAAGTATTTTAGTTGAACGAAGAGATAAAATAACCTGAAAGACCTAAGCTACTTTGATTAGTAAAAGAGAATAAAAAATATTTTTTTTTTTAAAAAAGGCAAAATATAGGTAAATGGAACATTTCATGCTAATTAAGAAGATTTTATAGAAAGTAAAATGCAGCCGGTAGATTTAAACGACGGTAAAACAGCGCGCATCCGCTGGCTATATGCGTCACACGTACACAAATGAGGTTTCTCTTCATAAAGCAGATCTAAGCCGAATTGCGTGAGACAGTTACCAGATAGAGATGAAGATTTATACAATGACGCACGTGACATTTTAAAAGCTCCACGTTTGAATTTAAATACACGAATTAAAAGTTTTTAGATTAGGTTCAAAGATTATACGCTAGGGATTTGAACGCTAAGCCTATACAGGTTTCTAATTACCAAAAAAGGTAAAGAGAAATTAGTTGAAATATGCTAATTCTAATCTGAAGAAAAGTTGAAAGTAATATAATGACTGTATTGCCTACCGATTTAAATTACTGCCAACCGAATGCCAATAATGCTTACATTAAAAAGATGCATATAAACGATGCAGAGCATCAGCAATTATTTGCATGTAAACCACGTGACTTTAGATATTGTCATTCGTTGAATAAAGTTACAAGTAATATTTTGTTTTTTCCTATGCAATTCATCTTCTTCACCGCATATGTCATGTTAGTTACCTTCGTCTCCTTAGTGTGGTAAATACTCTCAATGTCAGGTGTTTTCTTGTTATAACCTCCTCGTACTTGTTTTATTGTTACCAAGCAGCCAATAATTTTGCAGCTACTCGCATTGCTATTGCTCTTTTAAAACTCTTATGCTTAAACTTTTTACTGAAAGAACTGAAAGAAGAAAATTTAACGAAAGTTTAAAATGGGCGAAGATGTTTGTGCTTTCCTATACTGCCTAACCAATACTGCCTGCCAACAATTATTGTCTACATTAGGAAAAACATGGCCGCTGGTAAAACATTGGAAAGAGGTACTTCCCCCACTTTGGAATTTTCAGTTTCATTTATATTTCATGATTTTTAAATATATATAATGCTTATATTTCAGCCAATCGACTTGAAATAATAAATTTATAACATTATTCAATTCTAATATAGAATATTCTACATAAATATATATATGAATATTGAAATAATAAATTTATAACATAATGAAATAATGAAATTCCACATAGCAATGCCACCAATTGAGCAATTTACACCAAAAGCTAATTAGGGCCAATTTATACTAGGGGCTAAACTGAATCTGAAGCTTGATGAAAATTCATGCATTAGTTTTTAAGATACAACTATCGCGTAAATCGGGAAAAATGCAGCACAGGAGCTCCACCTGTTGGAAGATTTACACCAAAAAGTAATCAGAACCAGTTTATATCAAGGTCTAACTGAATCTAAAGTTTTGTGAAATTCTGTGTATTATTTCTTGAGATAGAGCACCCACAAAATTTTTGTCGCATACAGACTCATAGAGTGACAGACAGAGTGACAGACATTTTCTAAAAAACATCAAATTGTGTTCAGGACCTTCTAAAACGTATGAATCCATCGAAAATCGGAAGTCGAAATTTTTCAGGAATGCAACACTTTCTTCTTGTAAAGATAGAAGAAAGTAAAAAGACGGATGTTGTTTAATCTACAAAAATGTAAGAGATAGTAATAATCAAGAATGAAAATATACAATAACCTCTTCAGAGTCACGAAAGGTTCCGAAAAGCGTTCCTTTACCTTTAAAAATGTCAGAAAACTACAGTAGAGCGCCGATTATCCGAACACGTTGGGACGGACCCTAGTTCGGATAAGCGAAAATTCGGATAAATGGACAGGCAATTTAAGGGTGTTCTCAAATCCAAAAGGGCAACTTTCTGACATAAGTTTTAATTTATTTTTGTTTGAAAATGCATGAAACTAGCTGGTGTTGTTGTTCAGAATCTATGTCATTGAGCTGTTTTTTCCATTTTTTTGCAAACGCGATAGATCTTTCAGAAAACAGTGTCAAAGGTGGCGTTTTGAACCGAATTTCCGCGTGAAGGAAGTAAGATACTCAAAAGCGAGAGAAAAACTTGTTTGTCACGTAATCAAAATTCCTTATAACTCAATAGGTAATGGATTGATCAAAAAATTGGAAAAACAGTTCAATTCCAAATCGCTTCCATGGCCAGGCTTTCCAATTTTATACCTTTCCGTTAAAAAATGAATTTCTAAATGTGTCAAAACGTTTTGCGCTTGTTGAGCAGAGCAGTTAAGAACAGCCTTAACGGATGTTACTGACTATACTAAAACCTTCACACTTTATCCAGGCTTAGGAGCGGCAGCACCGGTTAGTGCTAGCGTGTTCAAAGTTTATTTTTTCTTTTAATTGTTTGTCTTTTTATTTGTTTTTGGTCTTTTTAATTGTTTTTTTTTTTTACTTTTTAATCATTTAAAATTTTCTTTTTCTTTTTTTATCATCTTTTCAACTCCAGAAATTATAATGTCAGCAAAAAAAAAAAAAAAAAATTGTCCGACTGTTGCTTGCTTCAACGAAGACATTCTTTTCAATGCTGCCATATCTCGAATTATTCTTAAATACGTTAGTTGAATAGGATCAGCGTTCTACTGATGTTCGAGCAATTTCATATCTGTTTCCAAACATTCAAGGGCTTCGTTATGTCTTATGTGATGGAGCTGGGTCATTTTTAGAACATTTGTTTTCATTTTCTTCAATTTCTTTTTCCTTGTTACTGCACCCAACGATACACAAATCGAGGATTCGATTTCGCACGCTAAATCTGAAGGGGAAAAATGAGAGAAACAGAGTTTTGGATAATTGGAAGTTCGTTTAAAAAAAAAAAAAAAAAAAAAAAAAAAAAAAAAAAAAAAACGAGAGAAATAGGGCAGGGGTCGATGCAGGTTTTTATTCTTGGAGCCCATTTTGTTAAAAATAAAAGTTATTTTTGTGAATTTTATTATATTTTAGTGAAAAATAATATTTGTTAACGAAAGTTGAAATCCATTTACTCAAATTCGAACCAAATATTTTATTAACAAAAACTACTTTAAATCCTCTGGCTAAAGTTTTTGTTTTTCGTGACCTAGTTTTATTGACAAATTACATATTTTAAAACAGTTTTTATCAAAAGGAATTGTATCAAGGGACCTATTTTATTAAAAGGAATTTTATGAAGGGGCCTGTTTTATTAAAAGGATTTTGTGAAGGGGCCCATTTTATTAAATTTATTTTTGTGAAGGGGCCTGTTTTATTAAATTTATTTTTGTGAAGGGGCCTATTTTATTAAATAGATTTTTGTGAAAGGGCCCTAAATGGGCCCCAAAATTTGCCTGGATCGACCCCTGTAGGCTGTTCGGATAATCGGAAGTTCGGTTAATTGGAGATCCTATAATCGGTGCTCTACTCTATTTATTTTCGAAATTTAAAGAAAAATTTATAAAAATAAAATTTTTATTAGCTGTCCATCATTTTCGGAAACGTTTCTGAGTAGCTTTTACAGTGTAATAATCAGTTTTCTCAAATCTTTTTTTTTTTTTTTTTTTTTTTTTTTCGGATACTATCAAGGTAAATATTTTGATATTCGGAAAACATGTTTAAAATACATACTAAATTAACAGCATTTATAACATAACAGCATTAACAGCACAATATGAAAATTAACATTATTTCGTATGCACAAATTCAGTTATGCAACTAAAAATGTTTATTTTAGAATTGGTAGTATCCGAAAAACCGATTTTCCGGGTACTGAGAACTGATTAATGTATTGTAAAGGCTACTAGAAAACGTTTCCGAAAATTACCGTCAGCTAATAAAAATTTATTTTTAAAAATTCTTCTTTAAATTTTGAAAATAAATTGTTTTCTGAAGTTTCTAAAGATAAAGAAACACTTTTTATAATCTTGGATGACTCGGAAGAGGTTATTATATATTTGCGTTCGAGATTATTATACATTTCGTTGATTAAAAAACATTTGTATTTTTAGGTGCGTTCGTAATTATATAAATACGTAGCACTTATAGTCGTTGTTCAGTCCGTCTGTCTGTCTGTCCGTCTGTCCGTCCGCATATAACAGAGCAAAAACTACCCAACCGAATGGTCTGAAATTTTAAATATATAATTGTTGCAAAATTTTGTTTGAGTCATTTTAAATTTTATGAAAATCGGATGTATAGTTTAATTACAGGGACAGTCAAAAGTTTTCCGTTACATTGCGGCCAAGGGGGAAAAAATATTGCAAGTGCATTTTAATGATGTTAGAGAATTCCGAATGGTCTGAAATTTTAAATATATAATTGTTGTAATATTTTGTCGAGTCATTTCAAATTTTATGAAAATCGGATGTATAGTTTAATTACAGGGACAGTCAAAAGTTTTCCGTTACATTACGGCCAATTGGAAAAAAAAAATATTGCAAGTGCATTTTAAGGATGTTACAGCCTTCCGAATGGTCTGAAATTTTAAATATATAATTATTGCAAAATTTTGTCGAGTCATTTCAGATTTTATGAAAATCGGATGCATAGTTTAATTACAGGGAGAGTCAAAAGTTATCCGTTACATTACGGCCAATGGGAAAAAATTACTGCAAGTGCATAGCTGCCAACTTTTACGCTTTTTTCTTACCACTAAAATGTAATAATAAAAGTTTTCATACTTAATCAGGGAACTCTGCGATTTAGTAAATAAAAAATTTCTTTTAAATTTTAGTGGTAAGAAAAAAGCGTAAATGTTGGCAACTTTGCAAGTGCATTTTAATGATGTTACAACCTTTCGAACAGAATGAAATTGATATGCACTTATGAAGTGCACTAAAATATACATTCAGAACCATATGTTGGGCAAAAAATATTTATAAAACTAGTTATAGTATGAACGTACCTCATTTGCCACGTTTGACGAGCAATTTCCAACTTGTTTACAGGGTAATGTGGTTCCCCAATCATCTCGAAAGTGGAATACCTCATGCATCTCAAAAGGGTCAATGAACCGTCCACCCCCCTCTTCAGACCCCTGAACTATTTAGCTTAAGTATCCCCAATAAAAGCCAAAAAAATGAATAAATTATTATGAAAAAAAAGTTATACATATATTTTGTATTTTTAGACTTTCGCTATTTTTTTTTTTTTTTTTACTTTTAAACCTCAAACCGGAATAGAGGTTTTTCGAATTCTATCTATTCTCAAATAAACAATTTCATGTCCAACAGGTTTTACAGACAAACATGATAAATTAATATCATTAACACTAATATTAAAATTAATATCATTTTGTTACTCTTGCATTATCAGTTAAACATCTGAAAATGTTTAATTGAAATTTGTTAGCATACTAAAAATCGGTGTATTTCCGTACATGGTTAGCAGAAATTTTTTAGAACGGCAATGTACAGTCAGGGCTGATGCTCAGATTGGAAATTTTAGAGCTGAGGCAACACACATTCCCCAGCTTGGTAATATTCCCCTGGACAATTTTGATTTGAAGTGAGACAAATCGAGAAACCTTAATTTAGCTACAAAAGCAGGCTCACCAAATTTTTGTACAAAAATATCTCAACCAATGGTGTGTTTTGGTGAAAATAATTTGGCACAGCAGATATTTTTTTTCTTTTTACAACCTTTTGTTATTATCCACTTTTAACTTAATCTGTACGTTCCTGCTACTAGAGTGCCTTTATAATTAAAACAGGGATTTTTAAAGAGTTTTATTTATTTATTTATTTATTTATTTATTTATTTATTTATTTTTTAATTTAATTTAATTTTATTTATTTATTTTTTTTTTTTTTGAGTGATTTTTCTCAGATTGGAAGTTTTGGAACCGAGGCAAGCTATATTCCGCAATTTTGTAATGATCGCCTGCAAATTTAGATTAGATAAGTCGACAAACATTAGCTTGGTGATAACAGCAGGCTCGCCAACTTTTTGTACAATATTTTCTCAACCAATCAGATTTTATTGTTCGTCTGTCACTACTCTTTTTTTTATATATAAAGGGACTCTAACTGCTCACGTTTGACAAGCAGCGGACAATCGCGCATTAAAATTTTTGACAAAAAAATTTTAAAAATCTATACACGATGTGACGACTATTTTTAGCTTACAATCTTCGCTGATTATTTTAAATTGTAGTGTACAACATTTCATTGTTATTCATTCAGTGGTTGTTGAGATAATTACGGGCACACATACACGTGCACACGTAAAGGTCGATAACAGAAGCCCCCTTTCTTTTAAGTCTCTTAAGAAAAGAATGAAAAGCGAAAAGGAAAATAGAAATGCAGCTTAAGGAATTACAATTTCCGTGAATAGGAAATTCAAGCGCATATTGCTCGCCAGTAAAAGATTTCAATTCTATACTCTTAACAAAATCACTTGACCGTGAAAAAACCCGTGTTGACCAGAATAAGTGGACAATTCCATGTCCAAACAACTCATTTTCCTCTGCATACTGCGTCTAAATTTTGTCACTTTTGTTGATATATTACACGTGCTGCTGTACAAGCCACGTGCTATTCTTCAACAAACTATATTTAGATATAGAGATACGACATATATTTTTTAATATGGGTAATAATGTACATGTCTGCATTTGAAATTCACAGTGGGCAATATGATGTTGTTTATGATATTTTCGTTACCATTCTTTCTATCTAGGTATTAGTATAGAAGTAAGAAAAATATTGTATAACGCTTTATTTATGAGACGTTTTCCAATTTATTTTATATTCTAAATATTTATCAATGTTTATTAACTTCACTATTAAAAACATAAAAAACAAAACAAAAATTCCGAGTATATGCACAACGAGTCAGCCGAAAGAATTCTATTTTTTTTTTTTTTTCAAAAAAAATTACGGCCATTTCTTTTCCCATTCTGACCAGAAAATCAGAGTTCTAACTTTTTACGGCTGCTCTTTCATCTTCACCTAACACTTCATTTATAATGGCTGTTTCCTAATAATGGAAGTCATCAGTCCATCAGAAGAAAATAACTCGGTGAAAGCGGAAACTCGGTAAAATGGGACTTGGATAATCGCGACTCTACTGTATATTTCATTTTAAAAATGGTCTTTAGAATATTTTTGTTGGTGTTCAGAAGGGGATCATGACCCCCGTGACCGCTCTTACATCCGCCATTGTAGATTATGTTGTTCAGTATTACATATTTTATTATTACATAGCTTACATAGCATTTAAATTTTAAGTAAGTCGGCTATTATAAAATTAGTAAAATTCTCTTTGTAAATATACTTTGCGGAAGAGGGGGGGGGGGGGCGCCAAAATCCATGTTTGGTCCGGGTGCAAAAAAGCTAGTTTCGGCCCTGCTATATACTATTTCAAACATATACAGAACTTATATACAGAACTGAGGTGCACTATAATATATTTACTGAAGAATAGAATGTGCATAGCATTTATCGTTCATTTACATGGACAGGCAAAAAATTCGGGGCCGTACTGTCTATGAGCGATAATGGCTATAAATGCCTTTTCAATTGTGTTTAGTATATTAGTTTTTTTTTATTTAACTAATTTTAAATAATTTTTTGCATATTAGTACTTGGCGAGCATAAATTCTACATATCATGTACAGGGCTGCACAAAATAATTTGAGTACATTTACGCTTATTGACGGGAATTGCGGAAAGGAATTTTTAACTGTAGGAATTTTTAACTTTCTAACTTTTTCGCTTCCTAACTGAACTAAATTTTTGCAAAGTATGTGGCATATAAAGAAATTTGTAGATCATATACAGGACTTCGTAAAAGACTTCATATATTTTTTCAACGATAGATGAAAATTGCTGAAATCGGATTTACAGATGTGTTATACGTTTTTCAAATTGTTTTCTTATCATATTTCAACTTTATCACAATATTAAAATATTTATTTGCTTAAAAGACGTTATAAAAACGCATTAAAAGTAAATTGAAAATCTATATTTACATGTTTCAACTCTGTTTGATTGCGAAGCCGCCTCCGAAATTAAAGATGATTTTAAGTACTAAAATTGATCCTATTAATAGAGATGACCTCTTAGGACTTTATATGATTCCATTTATTAGGGAGGGGAGGAATCAAAAATCATTATATAGGTATAACCCAACGAAAATTCAATATCAGATTTAAAAAACATATAGCGGACATAAAATATAATAGAGGTAATACTGCTTTATCCCGGCTAAATCAAATAGAGAACATTAACATATACTTTTTAAAGAGAGTAAAATAGTCTGCAGGTCTAATTTTTATTTACAATTATTCATAAGAGAGCCCGTTGAAATTTATTCAAGAGGTTCAGGAATTTGTAACGATACATTATCTTTTCGTATCCCGAATTTATGGGTTGATTGGTTGGAGAACTTACGACGTCGCGACATAGAGGGAACACGAGCAATCGCGAAAATGTAAGATGCGTTGCATGATTACTTGTTTACATTCTATGATTTTTTCCATTTTTCATAAGCATTTGTAATTTTCTGTTATACATTCTGATGACGACTTAGTAAAAGAGTTGAAACATTTAAATATAGATTTTTAATTTACTTTTAATGTGTTTTTATAGCGTCTTTTAAGCAAATAAATATTTTAATATTGTGATATGGTTAGAAGTGGACGTAATTTTGACTTACTACTCTCACTTATTTACATTAGTATATTTCAACTTATTAAATTGTAAAGTTTTATTACAGCGATCTGAATGTGTTAGAAAGTCTTTCATAATCTATGCTTTATGCATGATTTTTCTTTCTTGTTTGTTTCTAAGGACATTTTTTGCTTCATATTTTTCTCATATGTTACTGAGGTCAGAAATCTGTGTAACTCAATTTTTTCACCTTTGTTACCGTGAAAGAACAAAGATATTGACTTCTAAATTTTGCAATTTTAAAAGATTGGATTAATGATCTAGCTATTCTTTAGATAATTAAAAACTGCAGTTAATAGATCCAGAATGCTTTTATTATTATTATTATTATTATTATTATTATTATTATTATTATTATTATTATTATTATTATTATTATTATTGCTGTTGTTGTCGTTGTTTTGTTGTTGTTGTTTTGTTGTTGTTGCTGTTAATTATTATTATTATTATTACTATCGTTGTTGTTGTTATTGTTATTGCTGATGCTGCAGTTGTTGCTGTTGCTGTTGTTGCAAAAAACGTTTAGGGAGAGGGATGTAAAGAATAGTTGATTGACTGATGGTACCAGGGATATAAATCAGGGGTGAGCCAGCAGGGTTTGAGAAAAACCGGGTTTATTTGAAAAAACCCAGCCCACTGGGCCCACTAGTCTAAAACCTGGGTTTTTTCGGGCTTTATTGAATTTTTTGGAGACCACTTTAAACGTCTAATTTTCATTCATGTACATAATACCTAACATCTTCCTTCATCAGTGAAACCTGGGTATAATTTTGCATTAATTAAGTATGAATTAACAATATATATATATATATTTATGTATTTAAAATTAAGTTAATTTAAAAGGTACATTTGTATCTCATGGGACTAGTTTGCTGCATTAAGTCTATATTAAACCAACTACAACTGGATTTTTTTAATATAATTCTTACCTTAAGTTAAACATTGCAAAATTAATATAGTTTCTTTAATTCACTTCAAATCAGAAATCATAGTTGAAGACAACCTTTTTTTTTTTTTTTTTTTTTTTTTTTTTTTTTTTTTTTTTTTTTTTTGAAAGAAATGGGATTCATAATATTTTTGAAAATTTTAGCAAAATTTGCTACATATTTATTGCAATAGTACTAAATGTTAAATTAGATTGTCATAAAAATAGAAGTCAGTGTCAGTGGTATCTGTAAATTTAGATCTCAAATGGCGATACACTTTTACTAACTTTGTTGCTTTATCAACTCCTAAAGGATTATGTAATTTGCTCCAAACCAGAAAAGTAGAAAAGTATTGTTAGAATGAAGCAGAAGTAGCTGGTGCTGAATGTAAAGAAAAGAAAAACTGACAAAATCCAGGAGGAAACTTATCTTCTTCACTCTTTTTTGCCATAATCTGCACCATTTTTATGTTGAAAAATCCTATGTATTTTCATTGAACATTGTAACAGGATAATAAATGGGATCATTTATCTTAAAATCTTTAAGGCCTGGCAAGAAAGCAGGATGGTGTTCAAGTGCCACCTTTAGGCATGAATTAAGATTTAGAGCATTTGGATGCATTTTCGATTACAGGCATGAAAATTTTCCTTCTTTTCAGCTAATTTCTTTTTCGGTCATTTTATCTCTGCTTAGAAATTCCTTTAAATCTGGTTCCTTTGAAATACAGTTAACTCTGTCTAAGGCGGAATCGATCGGGACCAAGAAAATTTTCCGCAGTACACAATATTACGCCTTAGACAAATTTTACTCTATACCTATGGATTCGCAGGGACTTGAAAATTTTTCTGAGTTAGACAGATTTCCGTCTTAAACAGAGTCCGCTTTACAGAGAAGTTTACCGTATATTTAAAATGGCATTTATCTTTGCATCCTCTAAAACTTTAATTAAATCAAGAATTGATTAATTAAAAATATTCTTTAATTAATTAAAAATCGAATAAATTACTTTAATAAACTCTTGTAAAAATTATGGTCATTATTTTACTGAGATTAAATAATGATACAGTTGTGAAAGCACGAGAAAATTTGAAAAAACCCACAATGGGTTTATTCATGGTTTTTTTCAAGTGGGCCCACTTGGGCAGGGATGACCACTATAGTTGTCAGAATTATTTTCATATTTATCTGAAATTTTTTTTTAATAAAAGTGTGGATATATCGGAAAGCAGTGAATATAAAGAGAATATTCTCTTGATACACAACAGTTCTTTGGGTAAGTTGGTTCTCAAATTCTCTGTTCAACAACACAAAATTTTCTGACACATTTTCTGGATTATTTTTAAACTTAACCTTTTAAGACCTAACCTACACAATTGTGTAGGTCAGGCTCGGCGAACCTTTTCACGTGCGCGTGCCGAAAATTTACAAACAATATCTACCAACAATGTAACGTGGCAAACTTATACAAAAATGATTTCGAAGAGTAAGATGTTTATACGAAACACTGGTTATAAAATCAGTTGCTATCATGCATTAATAATTAAAAATTACTAAACATCAAATTGCAATTTTTTTGTATATTGGAATCAGCCATTAAATTAATGAATTTTTAATTCGTAAATAGGATTCATTGATGCGGTATGTATTGTAATAAAGAATAAAATACGAGTTTTTATTTCATTAAATTTTAACTTATGTATTAATGCAACATCTCGGCTATACTTTTCCAAGTTGCATTAAACAATGTACTAATAACGTATTGATGAGATTTTTGCTAATGTACGTTGGATGAAAAATGCTTTATATCTGGTTCATATTTTGTTATTTTCACAAATATACATAGCTAAATTGGATCCATTTGTCATTTTATTGCAATCACTGTCAAACGAAATTTAGTTGAAAATTACAGCTTGTTAAATTCATATAGAAAGGCAAAATACATGTCAAAAACGCTAAATAGCATTGCAGGAAAAAAAGTTATTCTGATGTGTTACTTGATGCAAAAAATAAATGCATTATTTGTGATATGGAACACAATTTTATTGGTTATAACGGAAATAAAAAATGGATTTTATCAGTATGACGAATAACAAATGAAAAAATTTCATGTGCTAGAAATATTAGCATACGTGCCATCTCTGGCACGCGTGCCATAGGTTTACCAACCCTGGTGTAGGTGATCCTAAAGGAAAAGAAAATACATTTTCCTTTTTTCTGTGATTTAAAGCCGACCTGTGATTTAAAGCACCACACAATTGTGTGAATTCTCCCTTGACGTAACCTGACATCGGAAATTTTTAAAATACTTTTTTCAGCCAAATATTATGCTATAAATTAGGGTAAAACACCAAGCCTTTTAATTTCTACCAAAACTCTTCAGATCTTAAAGGGTTATAGGCATAAAATTGGCAGGCCTGACTATTAAGTGATTTGGAATAGAACAGCGTTTTCCATTTTTTTAAATAAATAAATTACTTATCAAGTTATAAGCAATACTTATCGCGTGACGTGACGACAAATCTTTCCCTTTCTCGCGCTGTCGCGCCGAGAATTCGGTTCAGTTCAAAACGCTCACTTTGACAGTATTTTCTGAAAAATGTTTCGCCTTTACTAAAAAATGGAAAAAGCCATTCGATTACATTCTTTATCAATAAGAACACCTGTTAACTTTATGCGTTTCCGAAAGAAAGAGAAAGCAGCTCAGCCTTAAACTGTTATTTTTACCAAAGTGTAAAAAAGAAGAATTTCTTAATATGTGAAAACATAATATAACAATAACTCTTCCGAGTCACTCATGACTCTGGAAAGCCTTTCTTTATTTTAAAAAACTGCAAAAACTAATATATTTTTGAGATTTAAGGGTGTAGTCGAAAAAATATTTTTCCATCCTCAACAGCTCGAATTTTTCTGAGACATTTCCAAACTCATTTTTAAAAGTAAAAACATGAAACTTGATGAGGTGATTTTCGAAGAGATGTATAAGAGGCTGTGTGATTTCATTTTTCGCTCAATTCATTAGAATTTGATTTTTAAACAATTATTTTCTCAATATGACCATTTTTTTCATCCCCAGACCTACCGTTTCGGAAAATTCGGTTCAAAACGCCAACTTTGACAGCATTTCTTGTAATATTTTCTGCATTTATCAAAAAATTGACAAGCACGGCACATAATGTAGTTTATAAATAAGTGAATTTGTCAGTTTGATGCGTTTGAGAGCAAAAATGAATTTAAAAAATAAATCAGAAAATAAGCAGTTTGGATAGGAATACACCCTTAAAGAACAACTTTTACAGTTAATAGTTCTTTTGCTGATAACGATTCTTGGAAACCTTTCCGAGTAGCTTTTACAGTATATTTATAAATTTTCTCAAACCTGAATAGCGGTTTTTAGGATACTATGCATTTTCATTTAGGGTAGACCGGTTGTAGGCCCATTTTTTTCTTCAATATTTTTTTCTTTTTAATTTTATTAAAATTTGCATTTTTTTTTCTTTGTATATTCAGCGCATCTTAAAGCATAACTACGAATGAGAAAATTAGAAAAATTTTAGTATTTAAAAAATTTAAAAGTGGACTTTACACTGTAATATTAAAACATATTTAACCCTTCCCTCTCATTTATTCTGTTCAAGAACTGTTTTGATATTTTTTTTTTCGACTTCCTCTTTTTCTCACTTTGTGTCCGCGTGTGGCCATCGACCTGGGGCGAACACGATGCTGGATTTAATTAAGTTTCGTGTTCGCCCCAGGTCGGTGGCTCACGATAAATATTTTATCTTGTGCTGCGTTTGTAGCCTTGCCAACATATAATAGTGAGACATTTTCCAGGCTGGATATAGTTCCATATGTGGTTTAGTCGGTTGAACGTCAGTGCGCTATACTGATGGCCCGGGTTCGAGTCCCGGCATGGAATTTTTTTCACTAGGTTGGCCTTTGCGCCTCTTAAGCAATCACTTTGAAATTTGATTTTCATTTGAAATGACAGATGTTTCGTAATTTACAAAAAGGTACTATAGTCAAAAAACGAAAATGTAGAATAAACTCTCCCAAGTCTCCGAAGATTCCTTTACCTTTAAAAACCTCAGAAAACTCTTTATTTTCCAAATTTAAAGAAGAACTTATAAAAATAAATTTTTATTAGCGGCCCGTCATTTTCGGAAACGTTTCTGAGTAGCTTTTAGAATGCAATAATCCGTTTTCTCAAATCAAAATATCACTTTTTTTTGGATGCTATCCATTCTCAGGTAAATATTTTGATATTCAGAAAACATGTTTAACAGACAAACACACAATATTAACAGCCTTAACATTAATATGAAAATTAACATTGTTTTGTTCCAATTGCATGCATAAATTCAGTTATGCAGCTGCAAATGTTTACTTGAGAACGGATAACAACCGTGAAAACCCGATTTTCCGGGTACAGAGAATTGATTAATGCATTGCAAAAGCTACTAGGAAACGTTTCTGAAAATGACGGGCAGCTAATAAAAATTGATTTTTATAAATCCTTCTTTAAATTTCGAAAATACCGTGAAACCTCCCTGTGCGACCACCTCCCTGAACGACCATTTTTTCATGGAACTAAATTTATTCCCATAGGCTCAATACTAATTTTACCTCCATTCAGAGACATCCCAGTTGAACTCCCTCCATGAGCGACCCATTTCTTTGAAGTAAAAATGAAACAAATTCCGTTTTTTATTGGTCGCTTGAAGCAGGTTTTATTAGAAAAATAATTCCATTATTCATCAAACTTTTAAACTAAGTTTAGAATTTTTTTTATTCCGGTAACTTTTAAGTGTTTAAACCCCTTTGTGCCTTTTTTAGGCAATGAATTTAACTCTGATGACAAATTAAGATTGACAGTCAATAAACTCCCCTGCCCATTCTGTCAGGAAACTCTCAAAGAAATAGATAAATTAATGAAATCGTCATTATTTGTTCCTGTCAAAAAAAAAAAAAAAAAATGCATTTATTTACTGAACTTCGAAAGGACTTGGAAATAAAAGTTATAAAAGATGAAACCGTAAAATCAAAGCAAACGACAATGTATTCATTTTTTAAACTGTATAGTAATTAACTTATGTAATTAACTTTTGTTTTGATACTTCAATTTTCCTATTTTTTCCTAATGTAAAAAATAAATTTTAGTAAAATTAATTGTTACCTTTTTTCAACAGTTAAAATCTAGATTTAAACATGACCTCCATTAAGAGACCACCTCTCGTTAGCGACCAATTTTTACTGAACGGAATGTGGTCGCTTTACGGAGGTTTTACTGTAAATTGTTTTCTGAGGTGCCTAAAGATAAAGGAATACTTTTCTGAATCTTGGGTGGCTCGGAACAGGTTATTATATATTTTCGTTCGTGATCATTGTGCGTTTTTGTAGTTTAAGAAACATCTGTCATTTTTTACAGCATGGGATAGAAAGCACAAGCAAGTGAATTTATGAAAAATTTAAAATTTTTTTCTCGGTTTCTCTTATACTATAGGGAAAAGAGAAAGAAAAAAAAAATGAAACAGTATTTAGACTATCTGTTTAAGATAGAAGATTTATAAATTTAAACTTTTTAAGATTTATAAAAATTTAATTTTTTTTAATATTAAACTTTTCACTTTTATTTTATTTATTTTCTACTTTTTAGGCTTTAAAATGTTTCAGAGATGCAGTTTCACAGCCATTTGGTATATTTTGACGAGCGTTTATTGGCGGATAATCAAATCCATTGCTGTTTCAATTAATATAATTGTACAAGTTAAAGAGCATATTTGACGATTTATCACCTGTGGTGGCGTTAAGGGACTACTTCAGTCACCCGAAAAGACCCGCTCTTTAATGTTAATTCTATGGAAGAATTTTTTAAAGATATATCGTTTGTATTTCAATATTTTTAAATGTTTTTTTTTTTTTTTTTTTTTTTTCATTGATAGCTGACGTCGACTCTAAGATGGCTGTTTTTTACTTTTTCGATTTTGTTTGTGCATTTTTTTTATGAGGATGCTTTCAAATTCGAAACACGAAAGTAAAAATATCCTCATTAAAAAAAAAAAAAAAATGCAAAGTAAATCTAAAAAGTGAAAAACAGTCTTTATAAAAATCGAACTCAGCTATTCAATGAAAAAAAAATTAAATATTGAAATGCAAACGAGATATCTTTAAAAATTTCTTCCGTAGGATTAACATTAGCGAGTGCGTGTTTTCGCGTGAGTGCTGAAGTTGCTTCTTAATGGAAAAAATGTCTTAATTTTAATGTATTAACTTTTAATTAGCTGAAAAAAAATATTAAAATGCTTTATTGTCGTTGGAAACACGTCTGTAAACGTATTTTTATAATGCTAACATATCAATAATTGTATTAATTGTATTAAAAATCGATTGCAATGTTCCAAATAAAAGGCAGTGAACGCCTTAAATTTTAAGAACTGACAAGGGAACCACTTTTGGTGTTGCTCGCACCTAGCATTGACACCTGGTGCATTTTAAAGCCCTATATTATGAAGTTTGAGAATCGATAAAATTTTTCTGTTAAAATAGTATTTCTTGATTATACAGCAGCATAACTTTCTGAAAATGCAATTTTCGAGACCACTTATCGGACTATTAACATTGAATTTTTTTTTAAGAAAAGCATTTAAAAGTAAAAATTAGTTAATAATAAGTATAAAATATTGAAAAAAGTTTGAAAATTCCTTCAAAACCCCACGAATTTGATTTTGAAAAATTGCAAGTTTATATTCATATTTTTGGCGCGGAAACAGTTGGCGTTTATTTTCAAAAGTAGAGCTTTCCGGCAACCCTAGCCAAATGTCATAGCTGAATTTGTAATAGCTAGAAATTGCAATGTCCGACCTTTTTCGCCACAGTAATTTTTCTAAATTGTGCAAAAACTTTAATTTGCTTTATGATTACTTTTACCGAAGGACCATTTAATGCAGCAACATTTCATTTTAAACATTCGAAACTTTATTTCATTCGATTTCAAAAGAAAATAGTTTGCTTATTTTGTATTTCACTAAAAAATAGTTCGAAGCTTTCTTAGAATTATATTTATTACTTATATATTTATCGTCTGCATAGAGAAAAAAAAATAAAAACCTAATATTTGTTTCTTATGCTATCAATTATTAAAAAAAATCGCAATCTGATATAATTCTAGTAATATGTTCTGTACAATTTCTCTTTGGCTAAAGCGGGCGGAAAAATTGTAGCACCATATTTGGCGACTTAACTCACTTTTGGCGGGAAATAAACAAATAAATATGTAATAATAAAAAATTAAAAGTATAAAAAGTAAATAAAATATTATTTTAACAGAGAAATCTTTTCGGTTCTCTAACTTTTATGTATAGGGCTACAAAATGCACCAGGTCTCGATGCTAGGTGCGAGCAACACCAAAAGTGGTTCCCTTGTGAGTTTCGAGCTGAAGATTTGCATTAAACACGCACTGCTCACGTGAATTCAAACCGTTCCAGTCTGTTGCTCTTGTAACCGTGACCAAACTGAATTGAGCAGTAGTATAGCCACCTATTGATAATAAAGAGAAACAAAATTCATTTTTTCACATACAATAGGATTAATATGTGAAATAATTGCTTAAAAGAAGCCAAAATCCATGACTGAAATCGTAATAGAAGTCATTCATTAATGACGTCACACTTCAAGAAGTGGGGGAAGATCTACAGAGTGTGACAGAGGAATTGGAGGGGCAAGACATCACATGTAAAATACGAAAATAAATAATGCAAGCAACATAATACATTTTGTTGAAAAATAAGCATTCTTGCTCAAGCGTTATTAGCCCTTTGATTAAAGATTGGGACATATACCGCGTGTCCCAAAAATGACTGATAGATTTTAAAACTCAATAACTTGCCTACGGTGACAGATATCTAAAAAAATTCTTGCAGTAGGGTCATGTATGATGTCAGGAGTTTTTTTACTGTGATTCTTCATTTTAGTTTGGATTTCAAACAATAGATGGCGCTGAGAGCAATAGGTGCACAATCTAGATCCAATTTTTGGTACTTCGGAATCCATTCAATACATTTTAATCTCCTTTTTTTCGCATGGAAAAAGAGAGGGGCCGAAAAATCGAGCCAGGATTTAGCTGTTATTGCTTGCAGTGCCATCTATCGATGCTATTTGTAAATAAAATTGAAAATCGCAGCATAAAAATTCCTGACATCTTACATAACACTCCTGCAAGAATTTTTTTAATATCTGTCACCGTTTGCAAGTTATTGAATTTTAAAATCCATCAATCATTTTTGGGACAACCGGTATGTCCCAATGGGCTATTTTTTATTCTTTTCTCACCACGTTATGAAAAATAATCTCTGCCGTGCACTTTTACTAAGATATGTTCAAGGAAAATCAGTGTTGCCAGATTGAGGAATTTTTAACACATTTTGGGGGATTCTGGGCCTTTTTTCTAAGACTGTTCTCAAATCCAAAAGAGCAACTTTATGACATAAGCTTTAATTTATTTTTGTTCGAAAATACAAGAAACTGGGCGTTGTTCTTCAGAAACTATGTAACCGACCTGTTTTTTCCAATTTTTTTTTTTTTTTTTTTTGCAAACGCAATAAATCTTTCAAAAAATAGTGTTAAAGTGGGCCTTTTGAATCGAATTTCCGCGCGAAAGAAGGGTAACCAGTCAAGGGAGGGCGAAAAATGTCTTTGTCACGTGATCAAAATCGTTTTTAACTCAATAAGTAATTTATTTATCAAAAAATGGAAAACATAGTTAAATTCTAAATGACTTCCATAGTCAGGTCTTCCAATTTTATATCTTTCCGTTAAAAAATGAATTTGTAAATGTGTCAAAACGTTTTGCGCTTGTTGAGCAGAGCAGTTGAGAAAATCTTAATCTTTAACTGATGTCACAGAAATTGTCACATAACTAGTGTGAAGCGGCCTGTGAGACCGCTTCATCGAACGATGAATGAAAAACGCGATTAACTCATAGGATGGTGTTTTTGTACTAAACTTTTTGTACAGGACTGTTATAATTAAAATTCACCTATTCAAAAGTCTGTGGTGATAGTACAAAATTCCAAACGGAACAAAATTTCGAAAGTGTTTGTAGTTAAACTGAAAATTGCAAGTTAAACTATAAAAAATGAAAAAAGCCGCGGTCTGAGAGACCGGTAGCATCAGTTAAAGGTTAAGGCTGTTCTCAAATTCAAAGCAGCTACATTCTGAGACATTTCTGAATTCATTTTTGGTCGGAAACACATAAAATTGGAAGATATTCTTATTCAAAAACTATGTTATAGAAAGACATTTCCATTTTTTTTTCGTAAAGGCTTTCAGAAAATACTCTGAAAATAGGCGTTTTCAATTGAATTGTCGGGCTCGACACTGCGAAAAAGGAGAAAAGGCGGTCGTCATTTGATATCAATCGTTTATAACTCGATAAGTAATTTATTTATCAAAAGATGAAAAGCGCCATTCGATCCCAAATCGCTCAGTCATAAGGTATAAAATTAGTCAGGCCTGCCAATTCTATGCCTTTGAACAAACAAACAAACAAAAAAAAAAGTTGGGAAATGTGTGAGAAAATTTCGCGTTGTTGAGCGGGGAATCAAAATTATGTTTTCGAGTATTTTTAATACTTTTGAAGAAGTATACTCAAGTAAATACCCTCAATAAAAATGTTTTAATGATTTTTATTTAAAAGCAAAAATTTTGTTTTGAATTTTATGTTTCACTTTTCATTGAAGTATTAATATACTGCAAAAAAAACTGTTCTACAAGAGGTTTTAAAGGTTTTGTACTTGTTTGTGATAAAATTACTTTTCAGATTTTTTAAAAAGTTATTATCACAGTAAAATCTCCCATTTTGACAGCTCAATCATTTTATGTAAGTTTGTAGATTGAATGCATTTAAAATGCATTGAAATGCATTTTAAAGCCGTTAATGCCTTGAGTACGGCTTGAACAATGATTTATAATATATAATTTTATTTCTTTTTTTTTAAAAAATGGCTATTTGGAAATAAATAGTTTAGAAGTAAAGTGCGCCCGAGTAAATATTCTAAATGTAAAGGTTTTAATGATTAAAAAATTAAACAAATTTAATACGACGCTGAATATCATGCGTTTTAACTTGCAGAGAAGCATTTTAAAATACAACAGTAAAGTACCAGTAATTACCGAAAACTTTCAAAATTCAAAAGTTTTGGATATTTTGAAGCAAATATTTTTGAAGAAGTGTGTTTAAGTAAATATCCTAAATGAAAAGATTTTAATGATTTTTAATTAAAAAAGAATTGTGCTTAATATTACATTTTTTCATTTTGCAGTGAAGTATTAAAGTATCACAGCAAAGTAAAAAGAATTGCTACTGTGATGTAGTGGGCCAGAGCTTTTTGGTTCACTAAGCTCTTGTGAGATGATCGTTGAAAAATAATACATGTTTCTTACCAAAGTTCTTTATTAGAACAACTAAAATAGATTTGAAAAATGTAATAACAAACTTTACCATTCATAGGTAGACACTCTCACTTTTTATTAACAGTTCTATACTTCTCATAGCCAACCTGAGTAAAAACGATTTTTACTCGCATCTCTTCCGTTGTTAAAAAAACACCTCACTTCATCAGTGTCACCCAGTCTACTACCAGCCTCCACACTAGCTTCTGCATGAGTCTCTTTTTACTTTCACTTTAGGGACGAATTCCCACACATTGTCCAGCCACCCCTATTTCTTGGAAAAGTTGAAATACCCTGTTGAGCAGATCCCAAGGGCAAAAGTATGCCAGGAATTTCCCCTGCATGCCTTTACACAAAAGACCATTGTCCTCCTCGGAAATGCCTGTTGCTTTCCCCGTCGAAAATGTGTGGCGAAGGTACGATATCACAACACCTCCCCCCAAAAGAGATTTCCACAGGAAATATTTGGCAGGAATTCACATAATAAGCCCTTTTAATAGATTTCCCGAGAGGTCAAGCACACCATTAAATCAGCAATAAAATATTATTTAGACTTTTGACCCAATTATGAAAGTTCTACTTAAATTCAAGAATACCCACTCTCAGTTTCAAAGGACATACCAAAATATGAAATTTTTAGAATTTTCCTTACACATAATCAATCAAAAGAATAAAAATAATATACATTTTTGATGCTAGAACAATTAATTTAAATTTAAAATATTTGAATGTAATACTAACTCAAAAAAGAAAAAAAACACTATAACACAATCTAGGTAACTAAATTTTTACATACAGCACAATATCTTAATAAAACGCCCTAATTACAAGTATTAAAATTTTGAACACTAAATTCCAAACAGAAAATCTAACTCTGATTCTAAATCTTCCTACTTAGACCATCTGCATTTCCATGTAATTTTCCTGGCTTATGTGTAATTTCAAAATTTAATGGCTGCAAAAATAGAGCCCAACGTGTCAAACGAGAGTTTGTACCAACCATTTTCTTTAAGTACACTAATGGATTATGATCGGTTTGTATTTCAAATTTTTGCACATCCAAATAATAATTTAACTTTTTTAATCCATATACTATAGCCGCTAATTCTCTTTCTATCGTGCTATAATTTTGCTCCGCACGAGAAAATTTTTTGCTAAGATACAAAATTGGATGCTCTTCACCTGCAATAATTTGAGATAAAACAATTCCTGCCCCATACAAACTCGCATCTGTTTGCACAATGAATTTCTGCTTAAAATCAGGCGCATATAACACAGGACTTTTCATTAATTTTAACTTTAATTCTTCAAATGCATTATTACACTTCTCGTCCCATATGATTTTTTCTTTTTTTCTTTTCCCTTTTAAAGTATCTGTTAACGGCACTGCTATGGTAGCATAATTCTTTATGTACCTCGCGTAATACCCTACCATTCCCAGATATGCTCTTAGCTGTGTTTTCGTCGTCGGAATTGGAAAATCTTTAATAGCCTGCAATTTAGCTTCACTAGGAGACCTTTTTCCTGACCCAACTTCGTGTCCCAGAAATTTTACGTGATCTTGCGCGAATTGGCATTTGGATGGTTTCACCGTTAGATTTGCTTCTTTTAACCGCTTAAGAACCGCTTCCACATCTTTTAAATGCTGTTCCCATGTCAAAGAAAATATAGCTATATCATCGATATACGGAACCGCAAATGACTCTAACCCATATAAAACTATGGCAATCAATTTACAAAAATAATATGCTGAATTTAAAAGTCCAAACATCATGACTTTAGGTAAAAAGGTCCCAAATGGTGTTACAAAAGCCGCATATCTCTGAGCTTCTTCCGTGAGAGGAATCTGAAAATAACCTTTCGTCAGATCCATAACAGTAATAAAAGGCGCTGTACTCACTTTCTCAACAACCTCTTCAATGTTTGGCAAAGGGAAAAATTCAGTTCTGGTCTTTGCATTTAATTTCCTATAGTCCACACAAGGGCGAGCGCTTTTACCCGCACTCTCAACTAAAATCATAGGCGAAGCATAATCTGATTGCCCGACCTCAATCACACCCAAATCTAAAAGCCTCCGAATCTCTTCACGCATAATCTCTAATTGCCTCGGCGACATACGATATGGTTTTGATCTTACCGGCACATCGTCCGTTAAAACAATGTCCATTTTAACTAACGGGGTACTCCCAGGGTCCGTAGAAAAAACTTTCATATGACGCTCAATCATTGTCCTGAATTCTCCTATTTGCTCTGTAGAAACACGTTTTTCCAAATTACTTTATTTTACTAATTCCCAAAAGTCTAATTGAGTGGGATCCGCAATGGGATAAGGAATTTCCGCTTGATCCTCAATTTCCTCACACTCCTCATCAATCAACAAATTTACAAACTCAGGTCTACTATAATATGGTTTAATTAAATTAACATGATAAATAGTAGACTTATTTCTCTTTTCCGGAATATCGATCGTATAATTAGTTTGAGATATTACGCTAGTAATAGTTCCCGGTCCTATCCAATTAACCGCCATTTTATTTGGTTTCGAAGTAGCCAGAACTAACACTTTGTCTCCAACATTAAATTTTCTATACACCGCATTCTTATCATACCATTGTTTTCGTTTCTCCTGACACTCTTTCATTCTTTTACACGCTAATTCTTGACAATGTTTCAATCTATTACTTAAGTTCAAAATATAGTCCACTACATTCTGATTTACCGTCTCCTTTTCCATCCAATTTTCATATACAAGAGTATGTGGCATTCGTAAATTCTTACCATGTACAAGCTCAGCAGGGCTAAATCCCGTGCTTTCATGACTTACAGTCCTCAAAGCAAATAAAGCCATTGGCAAGACTGCTTCCCAATCTTTTCCTGCCTCCAAACATAATGTCTTTATAACCTTTTTTAAACTACCATGCATCCGTTCAACGCTATTCGATTCTGGGTGGCAAACTGAACTATGTACAACCTTAATACCAAACCTATCAAAACATTCCGATGCCAACTCACTTGTAAATGACCTACCCAAATCACATTGTACCTCTTTTGGATAACCAGTCCTAGAAAATATTTGTATTAGCCCCTCAATCACTGACGGAGAAGTTAAATCTTCTACTGGAATCGCATCTGGATATTTTGACGCAACACAAATTGAAGTAATCAAGTATCTATTATTTTTCTCGCTTAAACTCAAAGGGCCTACACCATCAATATTTATCCTGGAGAAAACTTCTGAAATTATCGGCACGAGCTTCAAGGGAGCTTTCTTTTTATCTCTATTTTTACCAACCTTTTGACACAGATCGGAAGTTCTTACAAATGCCTCAATTTCCTTGTAACAATTTGGCCAAAAATAGCATTTAATTACCCTATCTTTTGTTTTAGTTGCCCCTAAATGTCCCGCAACTTCCTCATGACACATCTTCATTATTTTCTCTCTAAATTCTAATGGCAAACATAATTGTAATTTCTCATCCCCACTATTTGAATGTGAAACTCTTACTAATTTATTTCCCATTATTTTAAATTCCTTTTCTTCTACATTATTTGCCTTTTCCCATAATGTTTTTAAAGATAAGCACTGTTTCTGAGCTAAGCTGAAATCTTTCGCTGTAATTTTATTCAATCCCACATTATCTTTCACCTCCCATTTCGGTAATAACATAAGATCTTCGATTTGACTTTCATCCTGTCTATTCTCATCCATTTGAACTACCTGCGTTTCTTTGTTCTGTGAGCAATCCCCAATTTTATCTACCCTACCTGGTTGCTCTTCTAACTTTGCCTGATCAACAAACGACATTTCCTTATCAACATCCCGTTGCTCCATTCCTTTTTTTAAAGAATTCGTCTTACTACGGGTAACCACCATATTTATAGGAACACCACTTCCTTTATTTTGCTCAATAAGCTCCGCAGTTTTATTACCTAAGAGATAGTAACCTTGCTCCGACTCCGATGGTTTAATCGCCGCGCCTTAGTGGTGATGCAACCAAAATCCCCTTTTATAGTCACCCATGCTAATGGTAAACATTTACATTCATTATCAAGAGGTTGACGTACCCAAGTTATATCTCCAGTAAAATCCTCTGTTTTAACCCAATTTCTATCGCACAGATCAATCCCTGCTCCCGTGTCCCTCAAATAGTGTCTTTCAACCCCGTTTATTAGAGCTTTTTTTAGATAAGGTTTAAAACAATCCCCTAAATCAACATCATTACCTAAATGATTAACTGTATTGAACTCATTTTTCTTTTTTAACCATTCCGCACAATCTGGTTTTATGTGCCCTGGTTGATTACAAAAAAAAACACCTAATCTGCCTTTTCCTCTCAAAAGCCTGGTCTTGTTTAAGTTTATCATTTTTAAATTTTTCCGTTTTATTCTCTAACTCCGATTTAGCTTTTACTTCACCCCTAATTTTCGGATTTAAATTGCTTCTTTGCATCTCTGAATAAGGTTTTT
The DNA here is from genome assembly GCA_963932465.1 of Maratus speciosus. NCBI lineage: Eukaryota > Metazoa > Arthropoda > Arachnida > Araneae > Salticidae > Maratus > Maratus speciosus. The sequence continues at coordinate 297,909,987 of OZ010797.1, forward strand.
TTTCCCAAGATTTTTTTTCTGATTTCCTGAAACTACTTCTAATACTCTCATATTTGTCACATTTATCAGCAAGTTTCGAAGCCTCTTTCATTTGATCCCATTCATCCATAAATTTTTCTTTTACTTCAAAAGGAACGCGTTTTTTTACTTGCTCTGTGAGCATGAGCTCTTTTAAAGACTCGAAATCCTTTATTTCTAATGATTCCAACCAATTATCCAAATAACCTCTTAATTCATATACCAAGTCTACCCATAACGCTCCAGGTTTCCTTTGATGATTTTCAAACTTCTGTTTTAAAGCACCTGTTCCCAATCTAAAACGATTTAATAAAACTTTTTTTACATGTTGAAAATCATCTCCTAATTCTGCTGGTTGCTTCACTATAATTTCCGCGATATCTGATGGCAATAAGGGAATTAATTGGCTAACCATATCCTCCTGCGAAATTTTAGCTTTTTCCGCCTGTTTTTCAAAGATCATAAAGAAAAGAGTGATGTCAATTAATTTACAATCAAAACGTGGAACTAATTCTTTCAAATTAATTTTTGGATTCCTATGCGAACCTACATTCATATCACTAGACGAAAGACTAACAGTTTCCGAAGAATTTTGAATTCTTAATTTTTCTAACTCAAATTGTCTTGTTTTTTCGCGCTCTTCGTCTTCCCGTTCCAAAGCTAATTTTTCCCGTTCCATTTCTTTTCGTTCTGCATCCTCCTTAAGAATACATTCTAAATTCGATTTAGCAAAACTCTCATTATAATCCGATGCTGCTAAAATAGCCTGAATTATAGTTTTTTTCTTATCAGTTGCCGACAGGTTGGTCTCAAATTCCTCTGCCAGCAAAAGCAAGATGTTTTTAGTATATTTCCCTAGAAATTCTTCCATTGTTTTCCCCCAAAATATACTAATCACAACAATACACAAATATATACAATTTGTAAAACACAATAAAAATTACAATAAGGAATAGAATTTTATCCTCTAGATATATTTCAATGCATAAAACAATAATACAATTTTCCTACCGAAAATTTTCGTGCACTTGTTATATCCTTTAAAACTGAGTAAATCCTCAAAATTATTTTGATACCCACAGCACTATATAAATACAATTTGTATAAAAACAACTAATCCTGCTATTTCCTACAGCATACCCATAAAATTTCAAATAACTTTATTGCTGTAATAAACAAAAGCTGTATATGCCCCAACTTTATAACTAAAAGTTACATCCACAACTATGATTAATTTTAATGATTAATATTCTTTTATTAATCAACCGTAATTTACTATCCTCAAGTTAATTATGAAATACATAAATATTAAATTTTCAAAACCAAATGAATTACCGTACAGACCATAAGAAACCCGTTTAATATAAAAATTCTAACTAAAAATTTCGATCCCAAATTAATAGCTACCCTAGACTTTTTATCTATTAAACATATACAAATTACCAAGAACAGACATATACAATATTAAATCCTAACAGACCTCTCTGGAAAATTTCATAAAAGGGCTTACCTTCAAATGTAGACCTTTCTCCACACTGCTCCAAGGCTTTCCTGCACTTTTTTTTTTTTTTTTCAGGTACTGCCGTATCTCCGGATCTAACTTGATTTCCGCCGGGAAATTTACACACAAGCTGTCTCCATGGATTCCTAAGGGCGATCGATGAAATAGTCTACTATCCACTGCACTGGATGTTTACTGAAGAAATTTTCTATATCGTCGAATCCTTAGTCCTTGTTACATACCAGCTAACATATTCGACACTCCAGATTTCACAGTTCCTCACCGGATACACTTGAAAATCTTTCTCGTCAAACACAAGATTTCATCACCGACTGTCCTTGTTTCTACACAGTTTCCTTCTGTACATCAAGTTCACGTGGGTCCAGTCTAATTTATGCTAGACCTAATTAATCCGTAAGCTGCCACCATTTATAATACTATAGCTGTGATGTAGTGGGCCAGAGCTTTTTGGTTCACTAAGCTCTTGTGAGATGATCGTTGAAAAATAATACATGTTTCTTACCAAAGTTCTTTATTAGAACAACTAAAATAGATTTGAAAAATGTAATAACAAACTTTACCATTCATAGGTAGACACTCTCACTTTTTATTAACAGTTCTATACTTCTCATAGCCAACCTGAGTAAAAACGATTTTTACTCGCATCTCTTCCGTTGTTAAAAAAACACCTCACTTCATCAGTGTCACCCAGTCTACTACCAGCCTCCACACTAGCTTCTGCATGAGTCTCTTTTTACTTTCACTTTAGGGACGAATTCCCACACATTGTCCAGCCACCCCTATTTCTTGGAAAAGATGAAATACCCTGTTGAGCAGATCCCAAGGGCAAAAGTATGCCAGGAATTTCCCCTGCATGCCTTTACACAAAAGACCATTGTCCTCCTCGGAAATGCCTGTTGCTTTCCCCGTCGAAAATGTGTGGCGAAGATACGATATCACACTACAAACTTGGAAAAGTTTTAGAATTTTATTTTATCTTACTTCATATCGAGAATTATTTAAAAACTTATATAATATCTCTCTAAAAAAAAACCTTGCTAGACTGGAGATTTTAAAATGTTATAATTGTCTGTTATAAAATTATTTTTCAGATTTCTTTTTTATTATGATTGCAATAAAACCTTCCGTTCTGACAGCCCAGTGATAGTATGTATGTGGATTTCAATAGATTTCAAAGCTGTTAATGTTTGGAGTAATGCTTCAAAAGTAATTTGTAGTATACAATTCTATTTATGTTTAACAATTTCGGGTATTTGGATATATATTTTTTAGAAGTAAAGTGTGGTCAAGTAAATAGGCTAAATGAAAATGATTTAATAATTTTAATTAAAAAAAAAATGTGCTAAATATTATATATTTCACTTTGAACTGAAGTCTTCAAATACTGCAGAAAACTAACAGGAATTGTTATAAACTTGCAAAAATTTTAGATTTTGATTTTATCTTACTAATTTTTCATACTTCATCTCCGTTGTTATTTAAAAGCTTATATAACATATAATCTAAAAAAAATTGCTAGACTATAGGTTTTAAAATGTCATAATTGTCTATTATAGAATTATTTTTCAGATTTATTTATTTATTATTATTATTATTGCAGTAAAACCTTCCATTTTGATAATTCAATCATTTTATGTAAGTTTGTGGATTTCAACAGATTTCAAAGCTGTTAATACTTAGAGTAACTCTTCAAAAGTAATTTCTAATATAACAAAAAAATTATTTACGTTTATTTTGGATAGTTGGAAATAAATATTTTAGTAGTAAAATTCGATCAAGTAAATATCTTAAATGAAAATGTTTTAATAATTAAAAATGTAAAAAAAAATTAATACAGTATTAAGCCTTTTAATTTGTAGAAACGCATTAAAATACAATAGTAAAGTTAAAGTAATTTCCGCAAGCTTGCAAAATTCGAAGTTATTTTTCAGATTTCTCTTTTACTAATATTACAGTAAAATCTGCTATTTTGACAGCAACATCTTACGAAACTTTGTGGATTTTAGTAGATTTCAAACTTGTTGATACTTAGAGTAATGCTTCAGAAGTAATTCCTAATATATATATATATATATATATATAAATATATTTGTGTTTAACTATTTTGGATAGTTGGAAACAGATATTTTAATAGTTAGCTTCAAAAGTAATTCCTGTTATAAAAATTTTTATTTATGCTTAAGAATTTTGACTATTTGGAAATAAATATTTTAGTAATAAAGTGTGCTCAACTAAATATCCTGATTGAAAAGTATTTGATAATTAAAAATGTAAACGAATTGAATAACCATGATGGATATTATGTGCTTTACTTTGCATAAAAGCAGTAAAATACAACAGTAAAATAAAAGTAATTGCCACAAACTTTCAAAATTCAAAACTTTCGGGTATTTTGATGTAAATATTTTTGAAGAAGAGTGTTTAAATGAATATCCTAAATGAAAAGGTTTAATGATTTTTAATTTTAAAAAAAATTGTGCTGAATATCATACATTTTTCACTTTCAACTGAAGTATTAAAATACTGCGGCAAACTAACAGGAATTGTTATAAGCTTGCAAAAATTTTAGATTTTCATTTTATCCCTCTAGTGACTCTTAGTTCATTTTCATCATTATTTAAAAATTTACATAAAATCTCTGTAAAAAGACTGCTATAGACTATAGGTTCTAAACTATCATAATTGCCTGCTATAGAATTATTTTTCAGATTTCTTTCTTTATTATTATTACAGTAAAACCTTCCATTTTGGCAGCTCACTCATTTTATGTAAGTTTGTTGATTTCAATAGATTCCAAAGGCTATTAATACTCAGAGTAATGCTTCAAAAGTAATTCCTAATATTTAAAAAAAAAACTATTTATGTTTAACAATGTTGGATATTTGGAGATAAATATTTTAGGAGTAAAGTGCGCTCAAGTAGATATCCTAAGCGAAAAGGTTTTAATTATTAAAAATGTAAACAAATTTAACACCGTGCTGAATATCATGTACTTTACTTTGCAGAGAAGCAATAAAATGTAATAATTAAATAACAGTAATTGGCAAAAACTTGAAAAAGTTTAAAGTTTAGCATATTTTGAATATTTCTGACAGAGTGTGCTTCAGTAAATTTCGTATATGAAAAAGTTTTAATGATTTTTATTGAAAAAAAAAATGTGCTGGCTATTATATATTTTCACTTTGCATTAAGGTATTAAGATACTGCAAACAAATTAACAGGAATTGCTACGAATTTGAAAAAGTTTTAGATTTTTATTTTATCTCACTAATTTATCTTACAAAATCCTCAAAATTATTTAAAAGCTTTTATAATATCTCTCTAAAAAAACTGCTAGACTAGATGTTTTAAAGTATTATAATTGTCTGCTATGGATTTTTTTTTTTTTCAGATTTCTTTTTTACTATTATTATAGCAAAACCTTCCATTTTGACAGGTCGATCATCTTATATAACTTTCTGTATTTCGAGAGATTTTATAGCTATTAATACTTAGAGTAATTCTTCAAAAATAATTCCTGATATAGAAAATTTTAACAATATTGGACGTTTGTAAATAGATATTTTAGGAGTAAAGTGTGCTCAAGTACATATCCGAAATGAAAAGATTTTAATAATTTAAAATGCAAACGAATTTAATACCATTTTGAATATCATATGTGCTTTACTTTGCAGCGAAGCATTAAAATACAGCACTAATGTAACAATAATTGCCACTAACTTGAAAAATTAAAATTTTTTTTTTATTTTGAAGTAAATATTTTTGAAATTTGTATAAATAAATATCGTAAATGAAGAGTTTTTAATGATTGTTTATGTATTTATTTATTATATTTTATTTTTTGTGCTGAATATTGTGTATTTCACTTTTCTGTGAATTATTAAATTATTTTAATAAAATAACAGGAATTGCTACTAACTTCCAAAAGCTTTAGATTTTAATTTTATTTTAATTTATCTCCATAATTATTTAAAGTTTTACATAGAGATTTTAAAGATTTTGTAATTGGCTATTAGAAAATTATTTTGCAGATTTTTTTAATAATGTTTATCCACTAAAACCTTCCATTTTGACAGCTTAATCATTTTAATTAAGTTTGAAGATTTCAATAGATTTCAAAGCTGTTAATGGTTTGAATCACGCTTGAAAAATAATTCATAATCTATAACTTTATTTATTTTTTAAAGTGTTTGATATTCGGAAATAAATATTTTAGGAGTAAAGTGCACCCAAGTAAATATTCTGAATGCAAATTTTTTAATAATTAAACATTAAAAAAAATTTTAATACTATGCTGAATATCACGTGCTTTACTTTCCAGAGAAACATTGATATACAACAGTAAAATAACTAATTAAATTTAAAAAATCAAAAAAACCGACTGCGTAAAAAGCGAACTAATTAATTATTTCACATCAATGTGAAACTATTTTTTATATTACAGTAAACTCTGTCTAAGGCGGAATCGGTCGGGACTGAAAATTTTTTCCGTGGTAGACAACATTCCTGCTTATGCAAAAGAGTGTGAATTATTGGAATGAAGCATACGTCAGTCGAATAGCGTTTTATGTTTTCGATAAAAAGATTGGATCTTGAGTTATAATGAATTACTCGCGATCTTTCATTCGATCTTTCAGCACGATCTTTTACTGATTGTCCTGACTCGAAAATCTGTCGAAAACTGAAATTCTGGAAGATCCTTTGTCTTTATAAATAAATGAGAAACGCTATTCAATTTATTAGTACCGCTGTAATACCTACGAATTTGAAGTTTACACACACACATACAAAAAAAATACTAATAATAACTTCGGGAATGAGACAGAAAGCCATCACTTTGAATTTGAGTACAACCTTAAAGCATAATATATTGTAGACAATACACATTTTCATAAATGTGCACTCAACTAGTAATAATAACTTTTAAATGCATATTTATATAGGAAAAAATGGCATAAGCAAGAATTCCTTAAAATTTAAATAGTTTCTGTTCCTTTGAATTAACTTTTTAAAAGTATTACGGAATTTAATTTTTATGCTCAACATCGAGTATTTGCCGTATATATATCAGTTTTAAAGTTTCATAAACGAAATGCCTTTCATTTTTAAAATATCCTATTTTCCGCCTTATGCAAAATTTTGGTTTCGGTGGGACCTTAAAACCCTTTCCGTTTCCGCGTTAGGCAGATTACGGCTTATGCAGCGAGAATTAATGTTATTTTCTATGGGTTCGCCGGGACTTTAAAAATTTTCCGGGGTAGACAGATTTCCGGCTTACACAGAGTCCGCCTTAGACAGAATTTACTGTACTTACCTATTTTTTTTATTTAGTTGTATTGATGACTTTTAAGTTGTGTTTAATTGTTAGTTCCTATCTATAAACACTGTTTTGATGAGGCCTATACATGTCTATGATGGTTAGAGTTGCAGTAAAGCTAGAGATCCTACCTACACAACTTCCAGGTTGTGTAATATTTAAACGGAGCTTCTGACTGTAAAATAGTCAATGAAACATTGTCTTCATTTTGAAAGACCTATCCAATGATATGCCACTCAATAGAGTGCGTAAAAAAAAAATTTCGTCTCTACCGCCATTTTGTATTTTACGGCCGCCATTTTGAATTTATGAAAACAAAACACAGCCTATAAACATCGGACGGTTAAGACGAATGAATAGAGACCTCGTTCATTAAAATCCATCCAGCCGTTGGGATGTTTTGAAGGTATAAATAAATCCACATCTCCGAATACCCGTCAAACCCATAACCTTTCTTGGCAGTCGGGTAATAACAGTAAATACCGCAGTTGCAAAGTTTAACATTTTCCGGTATTTTGAAGTAAATATTTCTGAAGAAAAAGGATTAAATAAATGTCATAAATAAAAAGTTTTAATGATACAAAAAGTATTTTTAATTTAAAAAAAAATGCGCTGAATACTATGTACTTCACTTTGCAGTGAAGTATTAAAATACTGCAATAAAATAACAGGAATCGCTTCAAACTTGCAAAAGTTTCAGAATTTTATTTTATCTTAGAAGTTAATCTTAGTTCGTGTCCATGATTATTTAAAAGTAATAATATCTCTCTCTCTCTCAAAAAAAAAAAAAAAAAAAAAAAAAAAAAAAAAAAAACCTACAGGGTTTAAATGTGTTATAATTGTTACTTACAAAGTAATTTTTCAGAATTTTTTATTATTATTATTACAGTAAAAGCTTCTATTTTGACAGTCTAATCGTCTTATGTAAGTTTATGGAATTCAATAGATTTCAAAACTGTTAATGCTTAGAGTTATGTTTCTAAAGTAATTTGTAGTATGCAATTCTATTCGTGTTTAACAATTTTGGAAATTAGGAAATAAATATTTTAGGAGTAAAGTGCGCTCAAGTAAATATGCTAAATAAAAATGTTTTAATAATTTTTAATTGAAAACAAAATGTGATGAATTTTGTACGTTTCACTTTGCATTGAACTATTAAAATACTGCAGCAAACTAACAACAATTGTTATACACTTGCGAAAGTTTTAGATTTTCATTTTATCTTACTAGTTCTTCTTACTCCATCTCCATCATTATTTAAAAGCTTATATAACATCTCTCTAGAAAAACTACTAGACTAGAGCTTTTAAAGTGTCATAATTGTTTGTTATAGAGTTATTTTTTATTATTACTACAGCAAAACCTTCCATTTTGTTAGCTCAATCATCTTATGTAAGTTTGTGGATCTCAGTAGATTTCAAAGATGTTAATACTTAGAGTAATGCTTCAAAAGTAATTCCTAATATAAAAAATATATATATTTATTTATTTACGTTTTGGATAGTTGGAAATAAATATTTTAGTAGTAAAATGCGCTCAAGTAGATATCTTAAATGAAAAGGTTTTAATAATTGAAAATGTAAACATCTTTAATATAATATCATGTCATTTAATTTGTAGAGAAGCATTAAAATACAATTGTAAAGTGCAAGTAATTGCCGCAAACTTGCAAAATTCAGAATTATTTTTCAGATATCTCTCTTACTTACAATAAAACCTTCCTGCTGCTCAATCATTTTACATAAGTTTGTGGATTTCACTAGATTTCAAATCTGTTAATACTTAGTGTAAGTCTTCAAAAGAAATTCCAAATATAAAAAAATATTTATGTTTAAGAATTTTTTTGGATATTTGGAAATAAATATTTTAATAGTAGCTTCAAAAGTAATTCCTAACATAATTTTTTTTATTTATGTTTAACAATTTCGGATCTTTGGAAACAAATCTTTTAGTAGTAAAGAGAGTTCAAGCATATGTCCAGAACGAAAGGGTTTTAATAAATAAAAATGTAAACAAATTTAATACCATGATGAATATTATGTGCTTTACTATGTTGAAAACCATTAATACAACAGTAAAGTAAAAGTAACTGCCACAAACTTGCAAAATTCAAAAGTTTCGCATGTTTTAAAGTAAATATTTTTGAAGAAGAGTGTTTAAATAAATATCCTAAATGAAAAGGTTTTAATGATTTTTAATTGAAAAAAAAATTGTTCTGAAAATTATATATTTAATTTTTCACTCAAGTATTAAAATACTGTATCAAACTACAGTTGAAC